>CM062807.1:1056096066-1056696066 GCA_031772625.1 Pinus tabuliformis
AGAAGTTTCTTAAAGAAAAAGATCAATTTACTCATTTATATACAAACCCCATCATAGCTATTCCTATTACGTCTTCATCAGCCATAGGGGAATATTCATCGGCAATAGAGGATTTGAACAAGATTTCACAGGAACTCATTCATAAAAATAAAGAGAATGAAAGACTCCATAATAAATTCCAGACTTTGGAAGCCTAGAAAATAAAAAATGACAGTTTGTATGTTGAGGAAATGAAGAAAAAACACATGTTGAACAGAAGGATCGAAGAATTGCAGAGTCAGTCACTGGCAGCACAGGCCTTGGCCCAAGCCAAGGAAAGCATTTGGGCAGACATTGGTGAAGCCATAACTAAAATATGGCCATCCATTCAGATCATCTTCAAGTAGGAGGAACTTATCAACAAATGTGAAGTAGCTATTGATGAAGTGAAACAATTGCTTAAAGATAAACCAAGTGAGGCTACTGATATGATCAGAATTCTTTATTCAAAGAGAAGGGCATAGTTGGAGCAAATACAGATTTTAGACATAGCATAAACCATTTTGGAGATCAAGAAGGTTCTTCAAAAAAAGAACTTGATGACACAACTAGAAACTAAATGTCAATCATTAAGGACCTTTGTTCAAGGGTTTCACTTTAAGTTTAATTTACTTAATTAGAGAGGATTGCCAGGATTAGTGGCTCCAAATGATAGGCTTATCAGTTTGGAAGATTACTGCCAAGAACTTTACAGCAAAGAAACTGATAAATCAAGTTTTGTAGGCATAAAAGTGCATATTACGCGGAAGCAAACATTGGAAGATTTTGATTTTGATTTCACCATTAAGCAAGAAATAAAACACCTTTTTATAAATAAGACCACTTTTGAGAAATATACAAAAGTAGATGAAGTTTACAGGAAGTTGGTAATTCTCAATGTATCAAGTGAAGAAATATGGGATCACTTGTGTGAAGTAATTGAGTAACTTTCATCTTCAACCAACAAACAGTTGGGCAACACTTTTTGGGGACCATTCATCAACAGATTCCTAAATAATAGTGCCACCACTAACCAGTTTTCAATTTCCTATTATTTTATACTATTTTTGTAAGATTTTGTAAGAAATATATCTAGCAGATATTTAGTTTTGTATAAATAACTCCTCATTCGAGTTATTATGACTTGAACCCTTCTATGAACATTGAGGACAAAATTGTAACCGAGTTGGAGAATTGCAAAGCTAATGAAAGGATTCTGAATTTTCCTACTATAGTTTTGTCTTCTTGTATGTTTTCACATGTGCTTATCTCATTATGTATTTCTTCATATATTCAATTCTTTATGCAGAGAACTGGCTAATATCATACTAAGTATCAGTCAATCCTAAATCCCCTATGAAGTTATCAACAATAACTAGGGACTAGCTTATAACACATTCTGCTATTCATTCACTTTAAATCAATTAATTATAGCTAGACAAATAACAGCCCTTTCATCTAGTTTAGTAATTGTTAAGGCTTAAGCAATCCATAAAATTTAAAACCAACAAAATATTTTAGATTCCCTAGCATGACTAACTGACCTAGATTCATCTTAGAGGATAACAGGGTCAACAACAGATGAGGAGTATACAACCAATCTTCTGTAGTTATTGAGGTATGTACCGTATCTTAAATATGAGAAGGCCAAATTTTAGAGATTTTTCAGTGGATTTCCATTAGCATTTAGAGATCATATTCAATATGATGATCTTTGGTCTCTTGAGGAAGCTATTCGGAAATTGAAGCATTTTTATGAGAAGTCAAAGCGTAGGATAAAATCATAGTAGGCCTGGAAAAGGGAAAGACAAATCTAAGGGTAAATGGAAGCTGAAAAGAACAAAGCCTCAGGATGTAGGTGAGAAAGAAAATGTTTCACCAAATACGAAATTCAACGTAGTTAGACAGGGACATGGGTCACAATATGGACGGCAACAAAATAGAGGTGATGGTATGGGACCATTGCAGTGTTGGATATGTGGCAAGGAGCATCTCAAGAGAGATTGTCTGCAGTATTAGGGTGGTAGGCCTCAGATCTATAGTGCACAAGAGGCATAGACTGTTGGGGATGTTGTGCAAAGTATTGCTCATATCTATGCAACATTAAATAATAAGAAGGTGTATCACTGGGAAACTATTATCAACATTAACGGTAAGCTTTGTGACCAAGTTATTTCTATTTTTATTGACCCTGGATCTAATTATAGTTATGTTAGTCCTGACCTGGGGGATAAGTTTTGAGCCTCCAAAATGTCTTCACAGTGTCATACACTTTCACCTTCATTCCCACTTTATTGCCCCATTTCATCACCTTGTCATTACATTAGCCTCCATTTTCATTACCATATGGGTTCATATTTGTATTTTCCAAAGTTATTAGTTTCAAGTATTTAAAGTGAATTTATGATTAAAAGTTAGAAAATTAACATGTATTTACTTCTACGTAAAGGTGGAATGAGTTTGGTGACATGTGTAGGTGATTGGGAAGCTTCCAAGACACTCTTATGTGGCCTCCAAGGTTCAATTTCGAATTCTCTTCAAAGATTGGAAGGAGAGTTGGAATAGGAGTCAAACATATATCATGGAGAAAAATCATGGATATGTGTCTAATTGGTTGAGACTTTTATGGATTTAAGGAGAGAATGGTGGATCACCATTAATGAGGTAGTTGTTTAATTTTTGTATAAATAAGAGAACATTCTCCTTTCATAGGGAGGAGATGAGGAAGAATTTGTAATGTGAAACTTGTAATATTGGAGAGGTTTGGAATCATGGAAGGAGATGTAACATGACGATGTAATAAGACAAGTTAATAGTAAGTTTGTAGCATAGATTTTGAATTGA
The DNA here is from genome assembly GCA_031772625.1 of Pinus tabuliformis. Taxonomy (NCBI): domain Eukaryota; kingdom Viridiplantae; phylum Streptophyta; class Pinopsida; order Pinales; family Pinaceae; genus Pinus; species Pinus tabuliformis. The sequence continues at coordinate 1,056,098,929 of CM062807.1, forward strand.
TAATTGTAGATCATTTTTTTATGTAATTTGTGAATTTATCATGTTCCTTTCATTTTCAATAGAGTGTGATTTTCCATTTTGCAAGTTTATTTTACCATAGCATTTTAATTCATGCAAATGTGTGCTTTCAATTCTCGCAAATGATTTTTACTTCCGGAAGTATGTGGTGTGATTTATTGCTTTCTAGAATAGATTTATTTTTATGTCAATTGTCATTTTTCATTTAATAGATTCAGATTTCTCTTTCGAAATTGGAAACCGATCTCTAGCACATATGGTGCACGTGTGCCTCGCAAGTCCATGGACCCCCGAGTTGATAATTTATGTTATGGAATTTAATCAATTAAATATGGACCCCCGAGTTGATAATTTATCTTATGGAATTTAATCAATTAAATTACCTCTATATTTTGGCACCATTGTCAAGGAGGCATACATAAGGATTAGTTTTCAATCTAGAATGTCATTTCATTTTTTTCAAAATTCAATTTCATTTTTCATTTTTACCTGAAATTTCATTTTTCATGCAATTTTAGTTTTCATTTTTACATAGATAAAATGTAATCTCATTTTCTAATTTTTCAATTTTTTTATATATAGAAATCATTTTGTTGCATAAGAATTTTAATTAGTTTTTGTGTTAGATATTGAATATATATATATATATATATATATATATATATATATAGATATATATATAATTAAAAAAAAAAAAGGGATTTTGACATAATTTAAATCAACGTTGACAAAGTTTTATTAGTTTTTGAAATTTTTATTTTTCAGTGGTGCTATACGAGCCACCCAATTTTTCTAATAAATTACAAATAAAATTAGATGCTAGGTATTGTTCTGGAAGTTTTAGCAAAAATACATCACCATCCCATGTAATGAACAGATAAACTTCAATCACGCTACGGAAACTTTGTGATTTTGCTTGATTTTCTAGGAATGGTTTAGATGTGATTCTGCTTGATTTTCTGTGAATTGTTTATATTGATCTAGAAACTAGCTAATATCTGGTCGAGATCTCACTTCTTGATTAATCTGGCCGAGATCTTTGTCTCTGGTACCACCAATTTTTGCATCTTTTCGATGACTTTGATGATAGCCATATGCATACGCGTTGTCTTGTGTGCTACAACTCCACTAGTCACCCAATGTTTGGTGCTAACTTTGGACCTTCTCCATATACGTGCGCTGATGTTGTTCATAGTGCTAGAAGATCTGCTGATTGTGCTTCTTGATCTCGAACAACATAATCTCAGTCACGAATTTTTAACGAAAAAAGTCCATCTCGTGGCTATGGAGGTCGTCTTGGACATTATGGCGATGGGTTTGGTGGCTATGGCAGTGGGATGATTGGTAGTTATGGAGTTGGAGTTGATGGTTATGGTGCCGATGGTGATAGTGGCTATGACAGAAACTTTAACTCATCACATGTTTGTGGTGCTTACGACAGTGGTGGTGCATTGGTGGAATCTATTTGGAATTCTGCACAGTGTTTGAAGTTGATACAGCAGAGATATTAATGGCTCAAACCATCGACCACATTAGAAGATGTCTTTCTCCAAACATTCGCAGAGCTATTAGTGGCGTTGGGATTGGGTGTTGAAAATTTATACAGTCGGGGGTGTGGAATGAACATTGTTTCTCTAAGTACCTCGTTGAGCTACGGAGGGTGCTACGATATTTGATGTAGGATGAAGGCAGATCCACAGTGGTGCTGCCCAGGCACTTCTCTCGTTAACACGACCACTAATTTATGTCTACCAAACTACACTGAAGGCAATGAAAAATGGTGGGTGGAGCAACCCGCCTTTGAGCCACTTCGACATTGGCATGACAATTTTTTAGCAGATAGCCCAGGTCAAAGCGGATGTCGTACCTGTACGCTATGGAAGGGTGTACTGTGAAAAGTGGAGGAATTTGATTCACAATGAATGGACAATGATGATGATGACAAATACTATAATATTCGTGAGTATGTTGTTGTGTGATTCGCATTTGAGCATGATCTAATGACTACCGTAACTGCTAGCTTGAATACACGAAAACCAGATCTTGATTTCGATGGTTATTTCAGTGCCAGCCATATTTGGTTCGTGAACCAAAATGAACGGTGTCTCAACTTAAATATGGTGATTATCAACCAAGATTTCGAGATTTTTTTAGCATTTTAAAGAACGCGTTATCACCAGCCAGCAGATGTCTTTGTATTTCAACATAATGGACATTCAAAAACAGTTGTTGGAATTCAACAGAGATGAATGTCTGGAAGTGCCAAAAATGAAGAAGCAAACAATGTCTCTCAAAGACCACATTTGTTTCGAAAGTACATGATCAGAGTAACATCAAAGATGAAATATCCAACCATGAGAACATGATTATGGGTAAAGAATGTCAAATAAGATCCATCACACCATTTGAAAACCTCTTAGATACCAGTTTTACCATCACATTCCTACTCATTCAATCAATAAAATCTTCATCTCATTTTCCTTCATATTCATTATACTTTCCTGCGTCATTTTCATTAACCTATAACACAGTAATAAAACCATTCATCTCCTCTACAAAGCTGATTCATTCCGTTCCCCTTTACATTTTGTCAAATAAACCTTGATCCATTGCATGACATTTCATCCATAGTACTTCAAAATTATTGTTTTATCCTCGCGTTAGATGATGGAGGATTCATTAAGGCCTCCCTTCTAACACATCTTGGCTTATCGACATCAACATGTTATATAGGTTGAAGGCTAGATTCCTTATTAGTACCTTGAGGCTTGTATGCCTTAATGACAAGTTCTCTCGTTGAAAATCGTGGGAATACATCAATGTCCCTTGATCGTTGGATCTTGGAATTGGGTCAACATCAACTCATCTATTCACACTTCGCAAGATGTACTTAGGTACCTTAGCACTCATTGAAATTGATGGTGAATTTTCCTCGAATTGGTTAGCAATATTCATTAATGGTCAGTAATTCAATGACTTCTCGTCATGCTCGATAAAAACACATTTATTCTCATGACTAGAATTGTACCATAGGGTTTTGTAGCAAGTGAAGATGATATCACTTCAACGTTTTGTAGCAAATACAACAGATTTAGCAGTAGAAATAAAGATTCCACTTTCAGGACTTCATCCACTAATTATGAAACCAAGAAGCAGAAGAAATTATACATTTTATTCCATGATCCAGCAACAACCACAACTTTTCTACATATGCACAATTTCTCCACTTCTTAGGTAAGTGAAGGTATGTTCTTTCCTAGATTTTTATCATATAATTCCTTTAATATTGAAATTATAATTTTTGGAAAATTCTTCATCATATTCCCTTTCTCATTTCATAAAAACTAAAAATACCTTTAGCTAGGGTGAGGGGATACCAATTCATGTTCATACCTCATATCACATTCATATTTCATCACCTTTTATATCACATGTCATCCTAACCAACATACTTTTCCAAACAACTACTATTGCATTATGATTCAAAAAGTTATATGTTTTGCAAATGATGATCAAAGAATGAGCACATTAGATGGTTGATTAAATGATTTCAAAAGTATTTTTTATGCAACACGAAAATGAGAAAAGTATTGTTACACAAGAACCAATACTAATAAAATTTGGTTGCCACACAAGAACCAACCAAAGTAATATGTTGCAATCAAATGTTTTTCAAAAGAACACTTTGCAAAAGGAACAAAGTTATCAAAATATTATGCAAAGTAGAAAGAAGAATCAACATCAGCCAAAGTTCATATAGAAGAAAGACAATTCAAAAGATCAAATCATGATCAATGCAATAGATTGCATGAGGACATGCAATAACTTCAGTTGGGGGGTATGTTGAGCCTCCAAAATGTCTTCACAATGTCATACAATTCCACCTTCATTCCCACTTTATTTACTCATTTCATAACCTTGTCATTACATTAGCCTCAATTTTCATTACCATATGGGTTCATATTTGTATTTTCCAAATTTATTATTTTCAAGTATTTAAGGTGAATTTATGATTAAAATTTAGAAAAGTAACATGTATTTACCTATACTAAAGTGGAATGAGTTTGGTGACATGTGTAGGTGATCTGGAAGCTTCCAAGACACTCTTATGTGGCCTCCAAGGTTCAATTTCGAATTATCTTCAAACATGTAAGGAGAGTTGGAATAGGATTCAAACATATCTCATGGAGAAAAATCATGGATATGTGTTTAATTGGTTGAGATTTTTATGGATTTAAGGAGACAATGGTGGATCACCATTAATGAGGTAGTTTTTAATTTTTGTATAAATAAGAGAACAATCTCCTTTCATAGGGAGGAGAAGGGGAAGAATTTGTAAGAGGTTTGGAATCATGGAAGCAGATGTAACATGAGGATATAATAAGACAAGTTAATAGTAAGTTGCTAGCATAGATTTTGAATTGATAATTGTAGATACTTTTTCTTATGTAATTTGTGAAATTATCATGTTCCTTTCATTTTCAATAGAGTGTCCTTTTTCCATTTTGCAAATTTGTTTTACCATAGCATTTTAATTCATGCAAATATTTTCTTTCAATTCTCGCAAATGATTTTTGCTTCTGAAAGTATGTTGTGTGATTTATTGCTTTCTAGAATAGATTTATTTTTATGTCAATTGAAATTTTTCATTTAATAGATTCATATTTTTCTTTAGAAATTGGAAACTGATCTCTAGCACATATGGTGCACGTGTGCCTCAAAAGTCCATGGACCCCTGGGTTGATAATTTATGGTAAGGAATTTAAGCAATTAAATTACCTCTACAATAAGTGATGTTTGAATAAATAAGTGCATGCAGAATCTTGGTTAGTGAAGTCGCCTACAAGTATAAAGAAAAGAGTGCATCACTAGGTAAGAGCTTGTGCATTCTAGTTGAATGTTATGCCTACCTCAAGAAATTTGAATGTATGTCCATTTGGATCATATAGTATGCTTTTTGGCATGGATTGGTTGTATATTCATAGGACCAAGGTGGATTGTTATGAAAAAGCTATTGAAATCTTGGATGAAAATGTGGAACAAGGAATATTGTAGTGTAAGAAGAAGGCGACATCAGTTAGAATGGTGACATCTATGCAGGAAAAGTGCAATCATAGAAAAGGGTGTGTGTTATTTGTATTGCATATTTCTAATGATAAAGGTAAGGATGTTGAGGATGTATAAGTTATTAAGAGGTACTCTATCTTGCAGTAGTTTCAGGATGTATTTCCTGCAGAGATTTTAAAGTTCCTGGCTCACAAAGAAGTGGACTTCTCTATTGAGTTAGTACCATGGGCAACACTAATCGCAAAGGCACCTTACAAGATGAGCACGCCAATGTTAGTAGAATTGAAGTTGCAGTTGAAGGAAGTGCTTGACAAGGGATACATTAGGCCAAGTGTATCACTTTGGGGTGCATGTGTGTTGTTTGTGAAGAAGAAGGATGGTAATCTCAGGCCATGCATTGATTACATGTAGTTGAACAAGGTGACCATCAAGAACAAGTATCTGTTGTTAAGGATCAATGATTTGTTTGCTCAGTTGAAGGGAGCAACAATGTTCTCAAAGATTGATTTGAGATCATGATATCATCAGGTACGCATTAAAGAAGAGGATATTTACAAGATATCTTTTCGAACTAGGTATGGGAATTATGAGTTTGTTGTCATTCCATTTGGTTTGACTAATGCTCTAGCTACTTTTATGTGCTTGATGAATAGTGTATTGCATCCTTACTTGGAAAAGTTTGTTATTGTGTTCATTGTTGACATCTTGATATATTCTAAAAATGAGGAAGAGCATGCCAAGCACTTAGCAGCAGCCTTGAGATTATTGAGAGCATCTATTATATGCTAAGCTTAATAAATGCAATTTCTTTTAGACATAGGTACATTACTTGGGACACATTGTTTATGTTGTACCTCTGAGATGATAATGGTGAACTATCATGCCAGAGCATCTAGGATAATTGTTTTGGGGGTTTTGTTTTAATTTGGAGGACCAATTAATGAAACGGATGTTAGCATTATGATACAAGTATTGTCTTTGATGGCAACTCTATAGGTCAACTCAGTTTTGATAAGAGGTTAACAGGAATATTCAGAGGCAATAAGGCAGTGGTATAGAGGATCAGGAAGATGGAACTAAGGTCTATTGATCATAATAAATAAGTTGAAACGAGATGATGATGTAAGAGCAGTTTAAGAGAAACACACAGGTACATTTAGTCCAAGCAGCGTATACACCCAGGTACTTAGAACAGAAATAGTGTATAACGTACACACGCACTCCCATAGAAGGAAAAGTGCGTACATGTTGAAAACCATGGTTTTATTCCAAGGTATCTTTGGACCATGATATTCACCCTAGGTATTTAGTCTGAGGTATTCGGTCTGTGGTATTTCATCCAAGGTATTGGTCCTAAGTGGATTCGGTCCATGATATTGAGAAAGGAAAAAAACTATATAAAGAAGAGAGGATCATAAGGCTAGGTGTGCAAGTGAATAAGATTCTAAGGGATACTTCTATCTGAAGTATATTTTATGTTGCAGGGTTATGTTTGGGACTAAATATGAAATATTTATGCACACCATGAGTTCAATACTGGATCAAGATCATGAGACCTGAAATGACTTATTCTTGAATGATCTAATATTGGTTGAGGCTAGATCTGATGTTTTGCGTCTGTTTTATTCGTTATCTATCATGATCTAGGTTTGTTTGAAGTCTGGAATTGCAGCAAAGTTCTGAGTCAATATTTGCAAATCTATACGCAGGTTCGTCTCGACAAAAGAGCATATACATGCAGGTTCTATTCTTTCAAGTAGCGTATACAAAAGAAAGGCCTGATGTTCAAAGATGACTGATCTATCAAATTAGTATTGTTGATTTATTGTTGTTTCTATTTTACTGTTGTATGTCAATGAAGTCTTCTTAGATATGAATGTAAATATGAATGCATAAGGAGGTTGATATTTGATTGATTGTATAAGTGAGAAGAAGTGTTTTATGTTGCCTGATTGTGTAAAGTTATGTAAGTTGACAGTATATCTTCAGTACAATATTGGTTGGTATAATTTGTGATTCAAAGATTTTATGATTCAAAATCTTTAGAGGTATACGTAGGGTGGGATGAAGGAAGTAGCATATACACACAGGTTTTCTTCATTGAAGTGACATAGACAGCCTAACACATGAACTTTTGAGGTTTTAGGTGGTTCTGAATCTTGATACATGTTTATGGGTTTAACACAGTGTTTTGATGACAATGATCTGATTATTTCAGATTAACTTCATGTTGGTTGATGAAGTTTGAGTTTCTAAATTTTTGATGGGTTATTGATGAGTCAAGGTCTTCATATGTCTTCATATGTTCCAGGAGCATCTAGTTTGAAAATTCAAGAAACATATCCCCTCGTGGAAGAGTGGAGTTTTCTGTAGGCTGGCACCTAAATACTAGTAAACATAATAGCCAGTACAAGAGCTAGGGGGTTGTGGCTCCCTTCTAGTAGAAGCTAGAGAATGAGAGAAGGTTGTAACCTTCTGCAGGTAGATGCTTGCGTACTGGTATCAGTGCACCAGTGTAGAAATTCTCACTATAGATCACCTGATAATGCAATGTAACTAAAGAAAAATACTTGATCTACTTCTACTATCAAACTTGTGGAAACTTAATCGATTTTGAACAAGATCAAACAGAACACATATAATAGAGAAGAATATTCAATCACACATGAAACACAGAAGAATACTCTGGGGAAAGCCTCAGCTAAAAACCCCACTATCTATATTATCATAAAAGTGGAAATATCCCAGGATTAGACAAAGCTTTAGCTCATAAGCTATCCAACTCTTAGTAGAATCCCTCACTGCTGCTCATAGATATAATAGACAACATTTGTGTCTTCCTTCAATCCTCCAAGCCTCTTATTTCCTTGTGCAGTTTCTCTTCGGTCCTCAAGATGCCACCTGTGTGTAATACTTCCTCACACATTGCTTTGACCTCTGAAATAACTGCGCAATCCTGAAGGAGATAATTCCTTCTGCATGGATGAGTTTCCTTTATAGGAAAATTCCTCCAACTGATAGTACAATGTCCCTGTCTTTAATCTCAACTGGGTCTTTCTTTGAATTGGCATGCATGAGTTATTTATGAGAGAATATTCAGTTATCTGGAGAACACTAGTTCCATGCATGCATGCATTAACTGACTGAACTCACAATTAGTTCCTCCAACTGTTTGGAACTAATTTAACTGGACTTAACTCAGTTAACTGAGATAGCTAATTACAACTCAAATACAACTCATCCTTATCTCCTTAATTAAGGGATAACTTCCTCAATCAAAGGGATAACTGTTGCATGTCTTCACAAAGACTTCATGTTTGAATTTCTCCAACTAATTAACTCAAGATGAATTAATTAATTATTTTTCAAACAGCTAGTGAGACTAAATTTGATTTTTTCTTAATTTTAATTCAGGGGCTAATTAAAATTCGAATATATCCTGAAATGTTATTTATAGCAATGTTATTTTTAGTATTTCTATTTTATCATTCCTTATTGCTATTTTCAACATTGGTACCTGAAATGCTATTTATAGCAATCCTATTTATAGAATTTCTATTTTTAGCATTTCTTGTTGCTATTTTCAACATTCCCTCTCAACAAGAAAGGAATTCAACTCAAACCCGATCTTGAACCTTTGGAATGTTCTACATGCAACGCTTCTCCCTAGCGTTGTTGCTCTAGCAACTCTAGAAACAAAAAAATATCCAACCTGAATCATAATGATGCCTCTGTCATCAAAGTCTCTCACTGTTATTTCCTCTGTCGACTGAAAACTCTGCACTTCTATGCCATTTAGTATATGACTTCTCTAGCCGCTATCACTTTGATCTCTGACTGCATCAATCACACTGATTCCTCCTGTTGCATCCGTGCTGCTGTTGGTCCTATCTCCCAGCACTACATCTGCACTGCATCTCCTCTCATCATGTTGAATGATGCTACCCAATGTTGCACTGCACCTCAAATACTGAGAAGTAAGTAATTGACCTCTCAACACACCTCCCTTTTGGGCTAGAAACACCCTCTGATGTTGAAGCTCCCTCTGTCGCTGAAAAGTGCTCCCTCTCTGACCTCTATGTTGTTGCAACAACTCCCTACATCTCGCACCGTTGCACACCTCTTTGTGCCATCCTGCACTGGTGCAACACTCCTGTGCCTCTCACATTGTTGCAACCTGCTAGCTCTGTGCTGTCTTGGGACTCCTGCACTGTAGCTCTCTCTGTCGCTCCATCCGCATTCATCTCTACCCACTCAGCCAGTCCTACTCCTCATCGGGGCTCCCGTAGCAAGGTATAATCAAAGAGGCTGGGTACCTCAAGGATCCAACGCCTATTTCAGCCTTCTTGGGACTATCACCTCACATCGCCCCACATCAGACCTAGAGGTATGGATGCATGTGATCCCTCTGCCCACTTGGCTCGAAATTTCCCCTTATTGGAGGTCTCTACTTGAGTGGATGCCTCCACTCAATCTCCTCTCGGCTTCTCCACTTGTGGTTGATCCACAACCTCCTGAAGCTGCTTCACCAATTGTGGCTCCTCCACAGTTGCCTGCGCGTTCTTCTTGCACTACATGTTGAGAGGTAATGTACTCTCCCTCTCAACCACCAAGTCTTCAACAATTTCCTTGCTCCTCAAGGCTTTGCATGCATCTTGAACCTCAAGAGCATACAGTTTCTTGACTTGTGAACCAATCTACTTCACCTGTCTCGTGGTGATGTGTCTAAGGAAAACCTTTCCCTTATTGAAGACTACATCATAGCCTTTGTCCTCTAGCATCACGACTGATACCAAGTTCTTCTTCAATCCTAGTACATACTTCAGATATGTCAAGGTAATGCGAGCTCCGTACTCCCTCTGAAAAGAAACTGTGCCCCCTCCTGTAACACTATACTTTTCATCACTACCCATCTCTATGAGTATCTTGAGGTCTTTCTCCTCCAAGGTACTGAACAAACTCTTATCACTGTTCATGTGGAATGAAGCTCCACAGTCAAGAAACCAACCACAACCCATCATCGATGAAACCATGCATGTGACGAGGGTAAAATCCAATTCGAACTAAGAGACTAGGGCCTCACCTTTAGATCATTCCGAGGATCCCTTCTTGGATTTCTTCAATGGATAATTAGTTGCATAATGGCCCACCTCATGACAATTAAAGAATCTCACTTTAGATTTGTCAATCTTCTTCCCACCATGGGAAGAACTCGATTTGGAATGAGAATCATTCTCCTTCCCTTTCCTTGCCTTACTCCCTAAGGCTAGATTTTCTTCATCCTCCTTAGATGAAGAACCATCTTTGGTGCTCCTCCTGATCTCCTCTTGCATCAAATACGACCAAATTCGTTCCCAATGTGCCTGTTTCTCTCTTCCATTCACTGAGTCTTGGTAGCTATGCCAGGTCTTAGGAAGACCAAGGAGAGAAAGACTCACCATATCATCATTGGCTATCATGATTCCTACACTTCCAATCTCATCTCTACAGGTGGTGAGCTTGTTCAGATATGTAGAGATCATGTCGCCCTTTTCACACATGATTTTCCGAAGCTTGTCCTTTAGTGCCAGCGTCGTCTAGTCACTACTCTTCTGATATAGATCCTTCAATGTCTTCCACATTGAAAATAGAGTCTCCTTCCCATGGAGACTTCAGACAATATAGTCTCGAACTCCCTCCAGAAGAATCCTCCTCGCTCTCGCCACACATTTCTTCCATTTTTCCAATTCTTGGGCATTAGCTACTACTGGCTTGGGGACTTCTTGATCAATGAAGTCCTTCAAACCATTGTCCTCTAATACCACTTCCATGCGATCCTTCCAGACTATGTAATTCGAGCTTCCATCCAGGGCATACTCGATTCTAAAGCCATTAAATGCCATTGGTGAACTTTGAGATGTGATAAGAAATCAATTTTGTACCTACAATCAAGAACTTCAAAACTTCGAAGTTCTCCCTTCTTTGTATATTGTTCTCCCTTCCTTGTATATTTTTCTCTGCTTTGATCACCTTTTCTCCAATACCATGTAGAACTTTTTCTACAAAGCCTTTCTCTGTTACCATGTAGAAATTCTCACTGTAGATCACCTGATAATGTAATGTAACTAAAGAAAATACTTGATCTACTTCTACTATAAAACTTGTGGAAGCTTAATCGATTTTGAGCAAGATAAAACAGAACACATATAACACAGAAGAAGATCCAATCACACATGAAACATAGAAGAATACTCTGGGGAAAGCCTCAGCTAAAAACCCCACTATTTGTATTATCATACAAGTGGAAATATCTCAGGATTACACAAAACTTTAGCTCACAAGCTATCCAGCTCTCAATAAAATCCCTCACTGCTACTCATAGATAGAATAGACAACACTTGTGTCTTCCTTCAATCCTCCAAGCCTCCTATTTCCTTGCGTAGTTTCTCTTGGGTCCTTAAGTTGCCACCTGCGTGTAATACTTCCTCACACATTGCTTTGACCTCTGAAATAACTGCGCAATCCTGAAGGAGATAATTCCTTTTGCATGGATGAGTTTCCTTTATAGGAAAATTCCTCTAACTGATAGTACAATGTCCCTATCTTTAATATCAACCGGGTCTTTCTCTGAACTGACATGCATTAGTTATTTATGAGAGAATATTCAGTTATTTGGAGAACACTAGTCGCATGCATGCATGCATTAACTGACTGAACTCACAATTAGTTCCTCCAACTATTTGGAGCTAATTTAACTAGACTTAACTCAGTTAACTGAGCTAACTAATTACAACTCAAATACAACTCATCCTTATCTCCTTAATTAAGGGATAACTTCCTCAATCAAAGGGATAGTTGTTGCATGTCTTCACAAAGACTTCATGTTTGAATTTCTCCAACTGATTAACTCAAGATGAATTAATTAATTCTTTTTCAAACAGCCAGTGAGACTAAATTCAAATTTTTCTTAATTTTAATTCAGGGACTAATTAAAATTGGAATATATCCTGAAATGATATTTATAGAAATGCTATTTATAGCATTTCTATTTTATCATTCCTTGTTGCTATTTTCAACACTAGTACCTGAAAAGCTATTTATAGCAATTCTATTTAGCATTTCTATTTTTAGCATTTCTTGTTGCTATTTTCAACAACTAGTACAAGAAGGCAGAGACGACAGCAACAGGTGGTTTTCACCCACATTGGGTTTCCACCTTAAATCTTGGTGTTCATGTGTGTTGCTTATGTGTAATGGTTTATTATGTTTATATTGCACATGGTTACTGTTTAGTGATTGATGAAGTACTGATGCATTGATTAAAGATCAACATATGATGAATTAACTGAATCATAAGTTTACTGCATAAATGTTGGTTGCCTTAAAGACAGTTGCCTGTACATCCTAATTTCCCTCTCTGAAGTAGCGTATATAAATATGATTATGAAAAAGAAAATTTAGTGATCTGATAATACTGATTCAGCCCCGCTCTCAGTATTATTTCCAACAAGGTCCTTCAGAAGAAGCTTGATCACTTGAAGGAAGATCCGTCAAGATGAATAATCACGAAATCATGGGATCCATCAGACCGCCAATATTTGATGGGAAAAACTTTGTTTATTGGAAAATAAGAACCACGGCCTATCTACAATCTCTTGGAAGATATGTCTGGGAAATTGTTGAAGGAGGATATAAATTTCGAACAACAATTCCTACATACACGGCAGGTAAAAAGCAATATGAAACCAAAGCCAAAGTTGTCAATACTTTATTGGGAATTTTGTCACAATCAAAGTTTGTCAAAGTCATGCAGCTCAAATCAGCCAAAGAGATATGGGACAAAATCGTTTAGAGCTACAAAGGAGACTCTCAGGCAAAACGTGCTAAGTTTCAAACTCTCAGAATTCAGTATGAAACTCTTAATATGCATAGTGATGAGAATATAGCTAGCTACTTCTTATGTATAGATGAGGTTGTTAATTTTATGAAGAATCTGGGTGAAGAAATAAAGGAAGTTACCTTAGTTGAGAAAATTTTGAGATCTTTGTCTACTAAATTTGAATCAAAAGTGTCTGCCATAGAAGAAAAACAGGATCTATAGAATATCACTATGACACAACTTCATGGAACCCTAACTACTTTTGAGATGAGAAAAGGAGGTCCATCAGATATGAGAGAAGCCACATTTAAAGCTTCAACAAAAGGAAAAGAAAAGGAAGAACACAATGAATCAGGACACATTTAAGAAGAAGAAGATGACGTAAATTTTGTCATGAAGCTTCAACGAGATTCTAGAAGGTTCAGAGGTAAGCTACCTTTCAAATGCTTTGCTTGTGGTAGAGTTGGTCATTACGCTTCCAAATGTCTTCATAAAGATAAATATGAAAAAGGAAAGGAATATGCAAAAGGGAATAGGAAAAAAGTTGTGAATAGAAGGAGTTACTATACTCATGAAGATAATGATGGTTTATCTAATAGTGATGAATATGAAACTGTTCAAGATTAGAGACTTCTCATGGCTTATGATAGCAATGATTTTTGGGATAGTTTAGAAGAGAATAGTGATGGTTTATCTAATAGTGATGATTATAAACTTCTCATGGCTTATGACAATGATGATTTTTTGGATGCTTTAGAAGAGGAAAACTTTCATGAAGAAATCTCTAAACTCAAAATCTATTTAGAGTAAAAGAATATGATCATAGATACCTTGACATACCAACTTGATGAAAAAGAAAAACACAATGAAAAACTAGAATGTGAAATTGTGGGTCTAAGAAAAGATCTTAAGAAAACAAAATCTCTCAATCATAGATTTTCTAAAGGATCGGAAACTTTAAATGAAATTATCAAAGTTCAACATTCTCCTCTGATAAAGATAGGTCTTGGATATACTAAAGGGGAATCTCAATCACAAAAGTCATCGACCTCCACCAAAATCTATCTTGATGCAGCAAAGACCAATGAACAGTATGACAATCGTTAGCAAAGGCATAAAGCTAATCACCGGGTAAATCATACTCAATTTGCTCCAAGGATGAATATCAATAGAATACACAACCAACCTCAGGAAACTCATACTCAATTTGCTACAAAGATGAATATCAATAGAAACTACAATCAATAGGTAAATAGATTCAATAGTCGCAGAGGCTTCTTTAATGGGCAATGTTTTTCATGTCATAATTTTGGGCACAAAGCTCCTCAATGTGTTGTTTACAAACAACATGACTAGAGAAGCACGAAATCAATGGAATGTAACAGGGATCAAGAGAATTTCCTATAATAACTTTTCTCCTCTTGAAAATGAAATAAAATGCTCAATTTGTAACAACTTTGGTCATGAAGAATCTGAATGCAGGAGAAAATTTCAGCAAACACCTCAAAAGGAGCAAACGCCAATAAATCCCAAGATATGGAGAAGGAAAGAATCTCAAACAGATATATGTGGTATAGCCTTGTATGCAGAAGGACAAGAAAATAAGTGGTACATTGATAGTGGATGCTCCAAACATATGATAGGTGACAAAGAGAAACTTCACTCATATAATGCCTTAGAAAAGGAAAAGAATGTCTCATGTGGAAATGAAAGTCCAGCTGCCATAAAAGGTAAAGGTTATGTTTTCTTTAAAGAAAAGGTTAAAGCTAGAAATGTTATGTATGTAGATGGTTTAAAGCATAACCTATTGAGTGTTAGTCAAATGTGTGATTAAGGAAATGAAGTGGTGTTTCAATCAAACGGATGTGTTGTTTGTGGGCTTGATATAGGAGAGACTGTGATCAAAGGTACAAGAAATCCAAACAACTTATACATACTCAAAAGAGGACAACAACAATGCTATCTAAGCAAAAATGATGAAAACTAGCTATGGCATAGAAGATTGGGACATTAAGCTTTTCTCAAATAAGAAAAGCATGAAGACTCAAGGTTGTTTGTGAAGTTCCAGATATCAGCATCCCAGAAAATAAAATATTCAAACCATGTCAAATCGGTAAGAAAGCCAAAGTTCACTTCATGGAAAAAGAAGGGTCAGTTAGTAAGCCTCTTGAACTTATCCATACTAATTTATGTGGACCAACAAGGAAAAATTCACCTCGTGGAGAATAGTATTTTGTTCATTGATGATTTTTCCAGAATGTGTTGGATAGGCCTTCTAAAGCATAAAGATGAAGCATTTGAAAAGTTCCAAGCCTTCAAAGCTTTGGTTGAAAATGAATCAGATTGAAAAATCAAATGCCTCAGATCTGATCAAGGAGGGGAATTTATATTGGATGAATTCTTTGACTTTTGTGAACAACATGGAATAAAAATGGAATCCTCCACTTCAAGAATACCTCAGCAAAATGCTGTAGTAGAAAGGATGAACAGAACAATTCAACGAATGGCTCGAGCCATGCTATATGAATCTGGAACTCCTGCAACCTTCTAGGGTGACGCTGCATTCGCTGCCATGACTATTCTCAACAAAGCAAATTTTCGGGTAAATAGCACTCAAACTCCAAACTTGGTAAGTTTGAACCCAGAGCAGATGAAGGGATTCTTCTTGGTTATTCTTCTAGAATTAAAGTATATAAATGTTATAATAAAATATTTGGGAAAATTGTTGAAAGCATTGATGTTGTAGTTGATGAAGCATGCAGAAATCCAAAATAGATAAAATCAATAGAAGATTATGACAATGAGGAAGATGGGGATTACTTTCCCACATCATATCAAAATTATATTGAAGAAGAAACCAATGAAGCACCAAAAGAAGATATAATGGTAGAAGAAAAGAGTCCATCCAGGCATGTTCAGAAAAATCATCCAGAAACTCAAATTTTAGGAGAAAGGGAGGCCAATGTATAGACAAGAAGAACTATTACAGGGACCTCAAGCTATCTAGCATTACTATCCTCCACTGAACCTCAAAATGTAAATGAATCATGCAAAGATGAATGTTGGGTCAAGGCCATGGATGAAGAACTTGAGAAAATTGAAAAGAATGGCACTTGGGAATTAGTTCCTAGACCTCATGATTAAAATATTATAGGAACTAAATGGATATTCAAGAACAAGTTGAATGGAAATGGAGAAGTCATTAGAAACAAGGCCAGACTTGTTTGTAAAGGGTATGCTCAACAAGAAGGTATAGATTTTGAAGAAACTTTTGCACCTGTTGCCAGACTTGAAGCCATAAGAATGTTTCTTGCTCTTTCCAGTTTTTGGAAATTCAAAGTATACCAAATGGATGTAAAATCAGCCTTCCTTGATGGAGATTTAGAAGAAGAAGTTTATATTGAACAGCTAGAAGGATTCATTCTTGGAAATGATGCAAAACTTGTATGCAGACTCAAAAAGACTCTCTATGGTCTGAAACAGGCCCCAAGGGCTTGGTATTACCGCCTTAACAAATATCTACACCAACAAGGTTTTACAAAAGGTTTTGCAGATAGAAATTTATATACAAAGATTGAAAATGATAAATTGCTAATTATTATTGTTTATGTTGATGATATAATTTTTGGTAGCAATGAAGAATCCATGAGTTAGAATTTTTCTTCAGTAATGCAGCAAGAATTTGAAATGTCCTTGCTTGGTGAACTTACCTATTTTCTTGGTCTACAAATTCAGCAAAGTAAAGATGGTACTTTTCTTTCACAAACCAAATATCTCAAGCAGATATTGAAAAAGTATGGAATGGAAGATTCTAAACCTGTATGTACTCCAATGGTAATAGGATGCAGTCTTAGCTCAAATGATGAGTCAACAAGGCCAGACTTATAGATCCATGATTGGCAGTCTGCTTTATCTAACATGTACCCAACCTGACATCATGCATGCAGTAGGAATAGTTGGAAGATTCCAAGCAAATCCAAAGGAATCAGACCTTTAGGCAATCAAAAGAATTTTCAAATATCTTCAAGGAACTCGGGACTTTGGACTATGGTATCCTAGAGATGCAGATCTTACTCTTGATGCATATACAGATGCAGATTAGGAAGGAAGTGTTGATTATAGAAAAAGCACTAGTGGTGGTGCATTCTATATGGGTTCTAGTTTAGTGTCTTGGTTCAGCAAGAAACAAAGTTAAATTGCTTTATCTACAGCTGAAGCAGAATATGTGGTTGTTGCATCTTGTTGCACATAACTACTTTGGATGATGCAAAATTTGCAGCACATTCAAATCACATGTCCTCTGCCCATCTCCATTCTATGTGATAATACAAGTGCCATCAGTATTTCAAATAATCCAGTCATGCACTCCAAGACCAAGCACATACCCATCAACTACCATTTTCTACGAGAACAAGTGCTTCAACAAAAGGTCAAATTGGAGTATGTCCCCTCCAAAGAATAGGTTGCTAATATATTCAGTAAACCACTGCCGAAAGAAACATTTGAATATCTTAGACAAAAGCTGGGAGTTGTTGCTGCATCATCCTGATGTTAAATCCAATTTTTCAGAGGAAGATTACTACATGATGTTTTTATGAAGTATATGCGTGGGTACATGCGGGTTTCCTTGGCAAAAAGCACATATATCTTTTTCTAAAAAAAAAAAATAGTGGTAGCACAGGTTTAGGGGGAGCATTCACATTCCACATTATTGGCATTATGGTTGTTGAACTCAGCCATTTCTTAGTTGCATCAGTGATTAGTGTGATATAACTTCTTCTGTCATGGTATATATTTCAATGAGTTCTATTGGCCATATGATGTAATTTATTTCCCCAATATCCTTGGGATGGATGATGTAATAATTGTTGTATTTCTGTCATGTATAAAATTTTGTATATCCCCACTTGGTTGGGCAGGTGAGTCAAATATGGTGTATCCCCACTTGGTTGGGTGATTGATGTATGTATGAGTTCGTGGTCATAGGGAGGTCATACTCACTTTTTTGAGTTATAGTGTCATGTTATTATATTGAATCATCTCTCTGCAGACTCGGCATGTACTCAGGGGGAGTATGGATAGCATCATGCAAAGGAGGAGAGTAGAGTGGTCCGCCCTTTGCCCTTGATGTCAAAGGGGGAGAGTATTTTGGTATTTTGGTGTTTAATGGTATCTCTAACAGTCTTTACAACTTCCTGTATTCAACACCATCATGGTTTCCATCAAGTCCAAAGGGGGAGATTGTTGGCATTATGATACAAGTATTGTCCTTGATGGAAACTCTACAGGTCAACTTAGTTTTGATAAGAGGCTAACAGGAATATTTAGAGGCAATAGGGAAGTGGTACAGAGGATCAGGAAGATGGAGCTAAGGTTAGAAGTTGAAGGAAGAAGATGATGTAAGAGCATTTTAAGAGATACACGCAGGTTCACTTAGTCCAAGCAGCGTATACACACAAGCACCTAGAACAAAAATAGCATATAACATACACACGCACTCCCACAGAAAGCAAAGCACGTACATGTTGAAAACCATGGTTTTGGTCTGAGGTATTTGGTCCAAGGTATCTTTGGACCATGATATTGACCCTAGGTATTTAGTCTGAGGTATTCGGTCCATGGTATTTGATCCAAGGTATTGGTCTTAAGTGGATTCGGTCCATGATATTGAGAAAGGCCAAAAACTATATAAAGAAGAGAGGCTCATAAGGCCAAGTGTGCAAGTGAATAAGATTCTAAGGAATACTTCTATCTGAAGTATATTTTATGTTGCAGGGTTATGTTTTGGTACTAGATCTGAAATATTTATGTGCACCATGAGTTCAATATTGGATCAGGATCATGAGACCTGAAATGACTTATTCTTGAATGATTTGATATTGGTTGAGACTAGATCTGATGTTGTGTGTCTATTTTATTCATTATCTATCATGATCTAGGTTTGTCTGAAGTCTGGAATTGCAGCAAAGTTCTAAGTCAATATTTGCAGATCTGTACGCCGGTTCATCTCGGCAAAAGAGTGTATAGACGCAACTTATGTTCTTTTAAGTAGCGTACACAAAAGAAAGGCTTGATGTTCAGAGATGATTGATCTATCAGATCAATATTGCTGATTTATTGCTGTTGTTATTTTACTGTTGTTTGTCAATGAAGTCTTCTTAGATCTGAATGTAAATCTGAATGCATAAGTAGGTTGATATTTGATTGATTGTATAAGTGAGAAGAAGTGTTTTATGTTGCATGCCTGTGTAAAGTTCTGTAAGTTGACAGTAGATTTTCAGTACACTACTGGTTGGTACAGTTTGTGGTTTAGAGATTTTATGATTCAGAATATTTAGAGGTATACGCAGGTTGGGCTGAAGGAAGTAGCATATAAATGCAATTTTTTCATCATTGATGTGGCATATATAGCCTGACACATGAATTTTTGAGGTTTCAGTTGGTTCTAAATGTTGATACAGGTTTCTGGGTACAGCACAGTGTTATGATGATAGTGATCTGATTGTTTCAGATTAACTGCATGTTGGTTGATGAAGTTTGAGTTTATAAATTTCTGATGGGTTATTGATGAGCCAAGGTCTTCATATATCTTGATATGTGCTAGGAGCATCCAATCTGAAAATTCATGAAACATGGTCACTGGTGGAAGAGAGTAGTTTTTTGTAGGCTGGCACATACATACGAGTAAACATATTGGTTAGTACAAGAGCTAGGTGGTTGTAGCTCCCTTCCAGTAGAAGCTGGAGAATGAGAGAAGGTTGTAACCTTCTGCAGGTAGAATACTGCGTACTGGCATGAGTCTGTGCTAGTACAAGATTGTAAACATATTTTCTTATTATTAAAAGAAGACATAGATGACAACAGTAGGTGATTTTCACCCACATTGGGCTTCCAAGTTAAATCTTGGTGTTCATGTGTGTTGCTAATGTGTAATTCTTTATTATGTTTATACTGCACATGGCTACTATTTAATGATTGATGAAGTATTGATGCAATGATTAAAGATCAACATATGATGAATTAACTGAATGATAAGTTTACTACATAAACGCTGGTTGTCTTAAAGATAGTTGCATTGACATGCTAGTTCCCCTCTCTGATGTAGCATATATAAATCTGATTATGAAAAAGAAAAATTATTGATCTGATAATACTGATGCAACACCCCCCCTCCACCCTTCTCATTATTATTTCCAACAACAGATGTAACACTGTAATGCCTAACTTTTTGAATAAAATTAATACCAAAGCAGAGGGCTGCTATAGAATTTCACACAATGAAATAGCTTGTATGGTGGTGAGCAGAAACAAAAAATAATATGATTATCATAGTTTTCACACTGAAAATTAAATAATCATAAGTATGAAAACCTCTAACCTATGTTGAGAAGGTTTAAGAGAATATGATTAAGCTTACAAAAGATGCCGATAATTTATTTATTCAGAGGGAAATAATTAGACAGACAGTCCATTAATTCATTCTCTTTATATATTATCACTTCAGAAGCTTATAGGAATAGATTGAAACACAATTATTCCTACCTGGTTATCTTTGTAAGACATAAGAATATGAAGAAAAACATAATGAGTAATACTGGAAAAACTTACAAGAAACACAAACTGTGTAAAATACAATTTAAAATCCTTTGCTTTGTATTAAGGTTCCAAAAAAGTCAAGTACATCAAATGTTTTCAAATGCTTCATCAAGGGCACAACCTTCTTTCAAGGATGCCACTCTTCTTCAAGGGTGCAACCCTTCTTCAAGGATGCCACTCTTCTTCAAGGGTGCAACCCTTCTTCAAGGATGCAACTCTTCTTCAAGGGTGCAACCCTTTAATAAGTCGTGAAGAGAGTTATTTATAAAATAGTAGAACTAAAAAAATATCCTAAATTGTTTTTACAAAAATAGATTATTACAAAATCAAAATAAATAATTCTAGTTGATCTGGCACTATTTTGATGCTGCTTTATTGGTGACTATCACTGAAAAACTGAAAATTGTTGAAGTTGGCTGACTGTTCCTATTATTTAGGTTCTGTTTTCTTTTAGCCTTTGATTTTCCCTTTAAGTTGCTTGGCTATTTGGTCTTTACGCTGGATGTCATATTCACTTATGACCTTTCATCTGATACACTTTCATCTGATACTCTTTGACCTTGTTGACGTGTCAATATCCTTTACTGTGCTTTTTACTTTTACTGTACATTTCAAGTTTTTATTGTGTATTTCAACAGTAAATCATTTAGTTTTTCACATGTCTCAGCATCTAGTAGTTGTATATTGATCATATTTCTACATATTTCATCTATTTGTCCTTTAACTGTATGCTTTATCTGCCTCCTCTGTTTTATATTTTGTTGTGTAAATTGTTTGTTTCTGCTCTATCTTTGGTTTAAAATTGATTTTCTCTTTGTATACAAAACTTCTGATAAATGAAGCCTTTGAATAGATTTCCTGAGAATCTTGGAGTAAACAGGTTTTTAACTAGTGTCAAAATTGTTTATCTAGTCTCCTGGTCTTCTAATTACCTGCAAAATAAAACAATTTATTAATAAAACACAGGTTGGCAGGGATGGCCATCAATGAATTTTACTGAACTGAGATGTCTGTGGATGGAGTCCAGAGCATGTTCGGGAAGTAATCAGTGGTCAAATTGAGTTGCAGAGGTTTAGGGTGGCACAAGAAGGGTTAGGCAGGTTTCACTGTGTAAATGGGCGAAAAGAGCGAAAACAAGGGTCTTCGGCATTTTAATGGGTAAAGTTTAAAATTTGGCACGGAATTCGATAAGTGAATAGTGGATGGTTTTGGCCTACGCAGGGAGGCGATTTTGGAGGCCATCGCACCACTTTTGGCTGTCGAGTGGGTTTTCCATGAGAGCACGCGAGTTCATCGACTACTGCCACATAGCCAACAGGGGCCCGAAAAAAACCACAAACCTCGCATGCTTTTGGGCTTTTAACTGTCAAACATCAGAAGCGTGCGATATGGATTTAGGTCATTGGATTTGGGGGTGCAAGATCAAACATCTATCGTGTTGCGGAGTTGTCCGAAGGGCAATCAGGCGAAGATTAGTAGGGCCCGGGGGATTAATTACACTTAACTGTAATTAAATAATGAATATAGCGTGGATTGAATATAATGCGGGTTTAGTAAAATGGTACCCAGGTTAAAATTTTGTGGGTTTGTTAACTGCACCAAGAGGGTGGGTTAAAAGTTTTTACATATCAGGAAAAGTGAATATATAAGAGATTTGTTAAGGAATGCGGGGGGCACACTTCTGCAACCTTTCTTCTACCTACCCTTTACTTATCCTAATATTTTTTCTTCACTTAATTGGGTGAAATTAGGCTAGTAGACCCTTTTATTTAGTTTTTCTTTTGAAAAGAAAACTATCTAATTCTACCCTTATAGCATCCAAGGGATTAGATTAAACTGATGAGCTCCTTATTATTCTCTATCTAACTACTGATCTTCCAAGATTAAACAGTTTGGCTTGATCTTTATTCTCTAACTATAAACATGAAATTTAAAGCATGAACTAGTCAAGATTAAACTATTTGACTATCATGGGTTGTGGCATTTATGACAAGGTGCACACAACCATTATTTTCATAATAAAGTAAAAAGTAGTGGCACTTGGACTTGCACACTTTCATGATCTGTTTTTTGCTTTTTGCTTTTATCTCTGACCTAACATTTTATTTTTTCCTTCATTTTTTAGGGTATGTATTCTAACATTTTCTTTGATATGGACATATTTATCAAAATATTTCCTAAACTTTTTATTCAGTATTCTTTTTGTCCATATCCTAGCTTAACATTTTTTGAAAAATATTTTCATTTTTTGGACTAATTTATTCTAACTTATCAAAACCAAAAAATGCTACAACATTGGCTCCATTTGAGGACTACTTTCTCCTGAAGAACGCAGAGAACCTGCAAATCCATGTGCCTTCTCCTCATGCAATGGAGTCTTTTGCTGTAAAAAATCACACCGACAGCTTGAAAAGTAAAAGAAACTAGAGTTTTTACAATGGTAGTAATGAAATCTACTTCAACTTCTCAGTATTGAACGTAATGTTTGAGAAACCTTCCATTTACAAGATAAGTGGAATATATCCCCTCAAGATTTTGTAGCACAAAAGTGTTTTTTCCCTTCACTTCAGCAATTGCTAAAGGCCCAAACCACATGTTATCGAACTTGCCATGTTTTCCCTTTCCTTCTCTCCTGGAATCCCATCTTAGAAATAGATCACCTTCCTTGAAGTCCCTTTCCCTGGCTCTTCTGTTAAACAAGCTCTTCATCTTATTCGGATACTTTTTCAATTTGTATTGAACATCATCTCTGTTTTCATTTAGTTCAATAATCTGATTTATTCTCCTTGAAAAATCATCAAGTTCATATGTTGAATCCTGCAGGAATTTTAAAACAGGGAAAGCCAAATTGGTAGGGAAGATTGCATATTTCCAATAAACTAACTGGAAAGGAGATTTTATAGTAGATCCCTTTCGAGTAATTTTGTTTGCCCATACTGCATAAATTAAATGAGAGTCCCAACTCTTTTTATGATCTTCTAGACTCTTTTTTGTTACCTTTACCATACTTTTATTGGAGGATTCTGCAAGGCCATTACCTTGTGGGTAATATGGAGTTGAATGATGTAACAGAATCTGATATTTCTAGCAAAACTCAATCATTTTAACACTAGAAAAAGTTTTTTGCATTATCAGTGACAATTTGAGTTGGGCAACCAAATCTAGATAATATGTTCTCTTCAATAAATTTGATTACTACTACTTCAATAGCATTTCTCACTGGAATTGCTTCCACCCATTTAGTAAAGTAGTCTGTTGCCGTGAGGATCCATCTATGCTGATTACTTCAAGTGGGATGAATCTCTCCAACAAAATCTAATCCCCGTTTGAGAAAAGGTTCTGAGATTATTGATGGAACCAGTGGAAGAGCTACTAATTTTTGCTTACCAGAAAACATTTGACAAAGAACACAACCTCTGATCTTTTCTCCTACTTGTAAGAACCATTTTGTCCAATAAAATCCTCCCCTTAATATCTTATACGATGTTTCTCTCCAAGCATAATGTCCTCCACAAAATCCTGTATGAAACTGGTCAATGATTCCTTCAGTTTTTTATTATGTTAAGCATATAACAAAATATTTAGTGGGTCTTTCCAGTACAAATTTGCATTTATGATACAATACTTGACTACTTTCAATTTGAGATTTTTACAATGGCTTTTGGAGAATGATGCTAGGCATTCAAAATGGATCAAGAAATTTACAATGTCTTGGTGCCAATCTGACAATAGAAATTTGTCATCAATGTATAAATGGGGAATCTGATCTGGAGGTAAAGGTTCTTGTGGATTCTTTTCTTTAGGATGAAGGGAATGTTCTTGTAGATTCTCCTCTTCAAGATGAAGGGAAGGTTCTTGTGGATTCTCTTCTTCAGTATGAAGGGAAGGTTCTTTTGGATTCTCCCCTTCTGAAGTTTGAGAAGGTTCTTGTGGATTCTCCCCTTATGAAGTTTGAGAAGGTTCTTGTGGATTCTTCCCTTGTATCTCTAAAAAGAATTGATTCTGAGCACTTTACAGATGGATTAAGCTAGAATCTTAGCTAATCCTTGGCCTTTTACTAGCTTTGTAATTTTGATAATTATATCAAACTCTGATATTTGAGTAATCTGTCTACCTCTCTTTCCATCAGTGTTTAGTTGAGTTAAAATGATTTTCACAACATTGTTAGGAACATAAGCAGTAATAGGAGAATGTAGGACATACATCCTAAATGATTTCAGGTCTTGAATAAGTTCATAGGCTTACTTCTCAATTATGTCATACTTAAGCTTGACATCTCTCATAACCTTACTAAAAAAGGCTATGGGTTGGTCATGGGAGTCTTCATTCTTTTGTAGTTGAACAACAACAAGGGTTGTTTCTGAGGCAAAGGAAAAGATACTGAATGGTTTAGTGTAATTAGGGCTAGCCAAGGTGGGAGCTTTAGAGATAGATTTCTTGATCTAATCAAATGCATTCCTGGAATAGACAACCCATTTAACTTCATGATCTTTTCAGATCATGTCAGTGATATCTTTTACAATCTCAACATAATTTGGGATGAATCTCCTCAAAAAAATAATCTTGAGTAGAAAATCTTGAATATCCTTCTTGTTTCTAGGTAAGGTCAATGTTTTAATGGCAGACGCACACTTGGGATCAATCGCTACTCCTTTTTCTAAAATTATATGTCCCAATAGTTTTCCTTCTTTGATAGAAAACAAAGAATTTTTAGGATTCAATGATATTCTGAATTTTCTACACCTGTCGAAAATCTTCATCAAGTGCTTTAGATGTTTCTGATTAGATTTAGATAAAATAGTTATGTCATCAAGATAAATGACCACAAATTTATTTACCTGACTGTTATAGACATATTTGGGCACTGCAACCCCAATCACATATGTCAATAAAACAAGGGCTCTCAAACCCCTAAAAGTGTTGTTTCATACCCTAAAGGATCAAGGTCAACTGATTACATCATTTCCCATAAGTTCCCCCTAAAAAACTGCTCAAAACTAGTCAAAACTGGACCATACAGACTGCTCCATGTTGAGGGTGCGATGCATCTCACCTGCTACACACAAAGGGTGTGATTCATACTAAAAAACCCTTCTGTAGGGTGTGATGAGCTAGAGTAGACAAATGGCAGAGGCAGTTTGCTAGGTGGGAACTCAAAGAATCTTCTAGAAACTGCTCATATGACACTTTCCTCTCTGAATTCGCCCAGGGATGAGTTAGATATCATGAAATCTCCAAGTGGAACCAAGAACTATCAGTGAAATAACACTAATCAAAATCCCAAAATCTGACTCACCCCCCTGCAAATATCTATATATGGATCCCTCATCCTAGAGATCCAAAGGCTGGAATTTTGTAATTTGTAAGGAAGTGTTGTTGGTTTCTCTTTGAGACATTGTATTGTTGGGTGATCTAGCTTTTCATGAGGTGAATAGGGCTTTCATGCTGGGAGGATGATGCTGGGTTAGACAGCTGGGTTGTAATCCTCTCTTCTACTACTTCTATCAATAAAGCTATTTGAGTTTTCCTCCATATACTTGTATATTTCTGAATCTTGTATTTATGTATGCATTTGTATGGTTAATGTACATCTGATTCTACATTGTTTATGGTTATAGATCTCTATGCTTTGATGATATTTTGTTGCTTTGACTCTACAGGTGTTCTTTGAAGCGGGACAAGTGAGAAAGGAGTGGCGAAGCTCTATCAAAGGAGAGAGGAAACAAGCAAGGAGCCAAATGAAAGACTGAGGTTGGTACTCTCTGCTTCTCTCTCATCTATCTCTCATAAAGGAAAACACAAGTTACTTTGAATTGTTTTTTTCTGGGATAGCTACCCGTCTTAGTGGGACTAGAAGCTCTGAATGGACACCAGTTTTCCTGGAAACAAAATGGCGAATCCACTGGGGAGCGAATAGTTTGTTTGTTTGTAACTATTGTTTTATTTATAAACTATAGACGGAGCCTGAAGTTAAGCCAGTTAGCCTTCGAACTGCTTTTTCTATGCAACTACAAAGTAGATCAGCGCTGCTTCAGTTAATCTCCAAGTTGATTTATGAACTGAACATCTGACTTGCAAACATCCTAAGTTCCCTGGTGGTAGCTCAATAACCTCATTATATCAGCCCCTATAATTTGTGCTTTCTATCTATCATAAGCTCAGCCTAAATCCCTCAACTTAGCTGCAAACTGTGGGTGAAAACCAAGCTCAGTATCGTCCCTGGACCATCACATTGTCTCTCATTGGTAGTCTGGATGCATCGCACCTCCCATGTGCTGCAAGTGAGATGCATTCCTGTTTTCCTTAAGGACAGGTGTGATGATTGAATGAGATTGTTTCTGCCTCCAGGTTTTGGTTTTTTCTTCATTGTTTTCAGCTCTATTTAGTAGTTTTGCTGTCTATGATCAGTGTATCACTGTTGAAACCTTCTTCCTTCACATTATTCAGCCTGTATTGATAAGGAATTTTGAATGTTTTTTTTTTTTTTTCATCATTTACAATCCTCCTTTGCAAATAGTATCTTAATCGAACTATCGTCTTTTGATTCAAAAGTGTCGCAACTATCATTTTCGATCAAGAAAAAGAGTGTCATAAAGTCTTCCTCTTTTAGATAGTCGATTAAACTTTTGCCATTATATTTGATTTGAATTATCAATTCTTTGTAGTGCCGAAAATAGTTTTCCACTCGAAAGAGAAAGTGTCATCTTAGTCTTCCTTTCGTTTTTTGAAAAGAAATTGTTAAAGTGTCGCTTCGAGGAAAAGTAGTTCAGATTTGTACTTAGTTTTCTTTTTGTCATTCTCACATTAAGGGAACTAAAAAACAAATACATGCATGTGCATTTGCATTTAGACTGCATGTGGAAATTGATTTAGGAAAAGTGCATTTAGTGTGTGCTCTCTACTCTATGTTGAAAGAATCATATTTCTCTTTCCTTAGTAGCTAGGATTTTCATTGCTAAAAGAAAATAAACGACTTTTTATCATTTTAGATTGCATATTTAGGAGTTGTACATCTACATCACGTGGTGAACCTTGAAAGGAAAACTTCTTAAGAAAGATCAACTATAAAATAAACCTCAATGAACATAAAAACGCTTTGGAACCTAACGCACAACATCTAGAAGTCTAGGCTAAAGACGTATTCTAGCGTCGTAAAGCCTGGTAACTATCATTTTCATCGTAGGTTGGCTGATTCCTCCTCTTTGATATGAAAAGTGCCAGTACGGACTTGTGCTGCCACATACCGTCGAGTATATATTGGGAGACCACAATAGGTTGATATCCTTTATCCTTAGGAAGCTGTGTTTGCTGCCCTATCGATCGCAATGCATTGAACGCAACATTCGGGAATATTGACTATCGTACGTAAAGTTCTCAGTAATTTCTCTATAATTTACCACCGAGGTGTATATTGTAGTTTTGCAATTGGTTTGGTAATCCCTCTGTCTAGATTTCCAGAGTAGTCACTTTCATTCCTTTTCAGACTCCTTAAAAGAAAAGGTCCATCTGACCACTTGTCACTTCAAGCTCATTAAAAATCAAAGGCGACTAGAGTCATCTTTAGCTTTTTCTCAACTCTTAGAAATTGAAAAATAAAGTTGTATCAAAGCATCATAAAATTCATTTAATTCGGAATAACATTTTCCCATTTTTATTTTGAGTTGATCGAGTAATCCGCAATCGTGGAAGAAAGTCAATCAAAACCTCATAGTTCGCGGAGACTAATGAGTCAACCATCTTTGACTCTAGAAACGAAACCATTCTGGGCCAAGTGATCTCGTTGAACTGGGTTGAAGTCTCCTGGTTTATTTGAAACTTGTGTTTCAGCATCCTTAGAGACTCCAGTTACTCCAATTATTTCTGGTACCCCTGCCTCTACAGAAGAAGTTTCGTAGTTACAAGAGTACATTACAACTGATCCTAATGTAACGGTAAACACTTTTATTCCTGAACCAGATCCATCTAGGGCTGATTCGGAAGGTGTCACCCCTCCAACATCTGTCGCTGCAGATTCTATACCTTCCTCGGCACCAGAGATATTTTACGGACCTGACGGTCTACCTCTTCCACCTGAACTCATTTCTATAGAAGAAATTGTGGAGGATCTTCCATCTAGTACCCCATTGCATTTTGTAACTAGGATCGACCTATATCCTTCTACTTCTACCATAGAAGTTAGTTCTTTTCATCACCCTTCATCGCAAGTTCCTGTCGAATTGCTAGGAAATCATTTGGATAGACTCAATATGTCTGAATAACCATAAACATCTAGGACTATGTCCTCTGATACAGCAATAGTAGAACTTTCTGCCGCTACTCCAACAATGTTCACTGTTATACCATCTATCCCAACTAGTTCTCAACCATTAGATGGAGTCCACCCAGGGACTATTTCGATAGCATGGTCTGTTCCTATTTGTTGATCCGGAATCTTATCTGGATTTTCTTATGTTGAGACTCAGCAAATTGATCCTTCACATCAATATCAATTTGGGCAGTCCAATCTCCAAAGACCAATTTACCCTTTGAACACTGGATTTCCGCCATATGGGGGGCAGTATGCCTTTTCATTGTTCCCGCTTGTGGAAAAGCCATATGAGAGTTTACAAAAAAGTTCGGGTCAAGCTAGAATTACATCCATTGGTTGGGTGGCAATACTGCCTCAACAACTAAGAGTTGTATATTCAATACAACAAAATCAACCTATGTCGAACATTCCCACCACACCGGCTATTGTGATGGTGTCGCAAGTACAAGCGCTGCCTGTTGTATGTCAACCCCAAGTCTCTCAGGTCATAATAAAACAACCTCTTGTCCCCATGACTCAATCACAACCGCCAATTAGTGGCTCCTTAACTGAAGCGACTCAGGCTCAAATGGGTACTATCACCCCTCATCTTGGTCAAACATCCAGTATTGGATAACAGCAAATGGTCTCATAGCCATGGCTGGTGCAATATCAACAACCACAATTCCAGCAAGCTTACCGAGGACCTGAGCAACAAAGCTTTGTAGGTAATGGGCAGTCGTATATTCAAAACGGTTACCAACAATAATATTATAATGGTTATGCACATCAACCTTATCAAATTTATCAGCATCAAATACATTATGCTGGTATGTAAAGACCCATTGCTTAGGCGATCCCATCTTATCCTGGGTATGTTTCTCCAACCCTGAATCAAAAGTTTCCCTTTATAGCAACTTTAGAATTACCAGATCTGAATCGGCTAAAAAATGATCCAATTGCTTATGCCCCTTGGTGGCCGGCAATTCCTCATAAAGTTCCGTCAGATATTCCTAAATTCAATGGAAATCCGGGTGAAGATCCATCGAATCATGTGATGACATTTCATCTATGGTGTTCGTCCAACACCCTCAATGATGATTCGATTAGGCTTCGCCATTTTCAGCGAACACTAACTAGTCCGCTAGGGAAATGGCACATTGAATTGCCTAGAGCTTCATTCGATAACTTCAGTGCCCTTGCCACCACCTTTTTAAGCCATTTTTAGTTACCCATAAGGTATGAAGCAGGAACGGAACTCCTTACCAATTTTAAGTAGACAACAGCCACTCACATATCTGATCATATTCATGAGTGGCAACGTCGTCGTCGAATGGTAAAGACATATGTTCCTGATCAGCTTCTAGTTGAATGGTTTATTAAGTCATTGTTACCTTCTATTACAGAAGATGTCGCCAAGGGAGGAGTCTTCAGTGAGGAGCAAGTCATTGCTCGTGCACAATATCTAGACTTGATCTATACTCAGTCTGGCATGCTCTATGACAAAATTCCTTATGCTCCTAGACAAGAATTTTTCGTTCCTCCTCCTCCTAAATCGAGCAGGGACTCTCATGCCAGCGATGGCGTGATTGGCACCTCAAGTATGCAAACCAAAAAGGCCCCATCTGGTAAAGCCCTTGTAGTTTCCAGTAAAAAGGAAAATGACAAACTTCCTGCCTCGGAGGTTAATGCCATGTCGACTGACAAAGGCAAAGAACTGAAGCAACTAGGAGGCAAGAAGAAAGGGAAAAACAAAAAGAAGAAACAAGAAGATTCAACTCCTGAAAAATCTTCTGGAAACCCTTCTGGGCAAAACAAACCTAATCGGCCATGTCTCATATGTGATGAGGAACATTGGACGAGAGATTGTCTGCATAAAGCTGAGATTAAGAAGTTCTTTAAGAGTTCAAATACCTCAGCAGTGTTGACTGATCTATTTCTAAACCCAAAAACCAATCTCGTTGCTAGCGACAATGCTTCCCCATCCCAAGTGCTTATGTTGTCCATTTTGAAATAGCAAAATGATGCTTTGATATCAAAAATAAATAAAGCTTATGGGAATCCATAGATGTCGAACAATAAGGCTATAGATCAACCTAGTAGTTCGACAATAACTTCAATAGAAGTTGTGCCACCCATAATTCTTGAGCTAACAATAAAGTCGCCAAAGGGAGTAGTACACAAATTGACATTTAATCCTCGTGCTCGAGCAGCACAGAATTATAATATAGTAGAGGATCTGGGCCAATCACCATCTGCCATATCGACGCTTGAAGTACTGCAAAATTGCCCCTCCCAAAAGCAGGCTCTATTATCAGCAATAGGTGGGATTGACCCAGCGGATTCCAATCTTGTGGCCTTTAATGATAAAGGATAAGAACCTCAGTTACCAGCTTAACTCGCTTTCCTCATACAAGTGAAATCCCTCAACAAAACTGTTCATCAAACAATTATTGATGAGGGGTCATCTACCCGCATTATGTCGATGAGTTGCTGGAAAAGTTTAGGCTCACCACCCTTGTCAAGATCATCAACGACATTAAAAGCATTCGATGGATGAACATACACCCTGTACATCATTTTAAGTAACTTGCAAGTTGAACTGAGGGGGAAAATAGTAGAAATTAACGTCAAAGTTATCGATGGAAACCTCGATTACAATATCCTACTGGGAAGGACTTGGATTTATGCTATGGCTGCTTTTCTGTCAACATACTTCAGTGTTGGCATTATGATACATATGTTGTACTTGATGGCAACCCACTCATCTCAGATAATAAATTATAGTGTAGAGAAAAGTTCACGCACTTTTATGCAGAGAAAAGTTTATTTCATGTAGAGAAAAAGTTCACGCACTTTCATGCAAGGAAAAGCGCGTATATGTTGGAGAGCTTACCTTTGGTCCATGGTAGTTAGTCCTTGGTATTTGAACCTATGAGGAAAAGCGCGTATATGTTGGAGAACTTACCTTTGGTCCATGGTAGTTAGTCCTTGGTATTTGAACCTATGAGGAAAAGCGCGTATATGTTGGAGAACTTACCTTTGGTCCATGGTAGTTAGTCCTTGGTAATTGAACCTATGGTTTTGGACCATGGTACCTCGTCAAAAGTGTTGATCTCACGTACTTTCATGGTTGGTTCATGGTATTAGTCCAATAGTTTTTTGATCCTATGGTTTTGGCCCGTGGTATTGTGAAAGGCCTAAGACTATAAAAGAGGAAGGAGATCATTTGGCAAAGCATCTTCTATATTATCGAATATCTAATAAAGTGCTAGATCTGGAATATTGTGATTGGGTTTTGGTGCAGATCTGGATCTGAATGAAGAAGGAACCTAAGCGTAAGGAGAAGGATAAGTTCTATTGATGGGTCAAAATCTTAAGGCTGGAATAGTGGTATCTCTATATGATTTTGATCTGTGATATGTGGCATATGCTTGATCTATAAATCTAATAATCCGGGTCTGAATTATTTATTTTACACATGTTATGATATGGGTATGTCTGATGTAACAACTGCAAAGTTATAAGGAAATATTTGCAGATCTGTATGCGGGTTGGCTTTGGTGAAATCAGAGATTGATGATGCAAGTGTGGTTGATGGGTTTTTGATGTTCTTGGATCCAGTTTGAAAATTTATGAAAAGTGGTCCTTGAAAGAAAAGAAGTAGGGGGTTGTAGCTCCCTTCCAGGAGAGACTCGAAAACGAGAGAGAGTTGTAGCTCTCTGCAGGTTGCAGCCTGCGTACTAGTAAAGGACTGCACCAGTACAAAACCAGTGTAAAAGGAGTTTCTAATTTGAAAGAAGATAGAGACATATTGCAGCAGGTGGTTTTCACCCACATTGGGTTTCCACCTTACATCTTGTGTTCTTTGGTGTGACTATCTGTTTTCTTTGTTCATGCTCATTATTTTATGGTACTGACATGCAAAAATAATTCAAAGAATAAATAAGGAAGATTTATTAAAAAAACTTGATAATACTGATTCACCCCCCCTCTCAGTATTATTTCCAACAATTGGTATCAGAGCAGGTCCTTCAGAGAAGCTTGATCGCTTGAAGGAAGATCATTCATCATGAGCAACTACGAGAGGGAAGCATCAATCAGGCCCCCAATTTTTGATGGGACAAACTTCAATTATTGGAAGGTAAGAGTTACTGCCTATCCTCAATCTCTTGGTACAGAAGTTTGGGATATCATAGATACAGGCTACACTTTTCCTTCAGCTACTCCTACAGATATGGCCGAAAAGAAGAAATATGAAACAAATGCTAAAGCAGTCAATACTCTGCTGGGATGCTTATCTCAAACAGAATTCGTGAAGGTTATGCAATATAAATCCGCAAAAGAAATATGGGACAGGATTGTCTTGAGCTACGAAGGAGATGAACAGGTAAAGCGTGCTAAACTTCAAACCCTCAGGATTCAGTATGAGAATCTCAGAATGTATAATGATGAAAGTGTGGCTAACTATTTCCTTTGGGTAGATGAGATTGTTAATTGCATGAAAACTTGGGTGAAGAAATAAAAGAGGCTATTGTGGTTGAAAAAGTTCTAAGATCATTGTCCCCCAAGTTTGAATCTAAAGTGTCTGCAATAGAAGAAAAGGAAAATCTACGAATTCTTACTATGTCTCAGCTACACGGAATTCTAACTGCTTATGAAATGAGAAAGGGAGGTCCATCAGACATAAGAGAAGATTCTTTCAAGGCTTCAGGCAAAGGAGACTATTATGAAGCAAGTCACGTGCCAGAAGAAGAAGAAGAAGAATCAAATTTTGTCAGAAATCTTCAAAGGGGAACTGGAAGGTTCAGAGGTAAGTTACCTTTTAAATGCTTTGCTTGTGGAAGAGTAGGTCATTATGCTGCAAAATGTCCTCATAAGGATAAAGGAAAGGAACCTGCTAGATGGAACAAGAAACAGATTGCAAATAAGAAAAGCTACTACACTCATGAAGATAGTGATGGTATATCAAATAGTGACGAAGATGAACGAGGTAATGACTATAAACTCTTAATGGCATTTGAAGATGATGATTACATGGATGCTATAGATGTGGATAGCTTTTGTGAAGAAATTTCTAGACTCAAGACATGTATAGAAGAAAAGAATAGGATCATTGATACTCTACAGCTTCAAATTGATGAAAAAGAAAAATATCTTGAAAAGTTAGAAGGCGAAATTGTTGGTCTTAGAAAAGAGATTGAGAAAACAAAGGCTATTAATCTTAAGTTTGTCAAAGGATCTGAAACTCTGGATGAGATCATCAATGTACAGCGCTCTCGTCTAAACAAGACAGGTCTGGGCTATAATGGAGAAACTTCTCAAGCATCCACCTCAAAGAGTTATCTTGATGCAGCAAGAAGGAATGAGCAAAAGCACAATGGAGATCACCAAGTAGAGCAGGGACCAATTACAAACAAAGACTATCAGGAAAATCAGGGGCAATCTGTCTTAAGGATGAACAAAAGCTACAACCAGCCACAGGTAAAATCCTCTCAATTTGCTTCAAGAATGAATGACAATAGAAATTACAATCGTTTGGCCGGAAGATTTGATAACCGCAGAAATTTCTTCAATGGACAATGCTTTTCTTGCCATAACTTTGGTCACAAAGCAGCTCAATATGTTGCATATAAAACGATCATGACTAGAGAAGCTCAAAAACAAAGAAGTATGACCGGGATTACAAAAAGGACCTATAACAACTTTTCGGTTCTTGAAAATGAAGTTGAATGTTCTATTTGCAATAAATTTGGTCATGAAGATTCTGAATGCAACAGCAGGTTTCAGCAGACAAAGGAACAAGCCTCAAGCACCAAAACATGGAGAATAAAGGAACCACAAACAGAAAGATGTGGGATAGCATTTTATGCAGAGGGACAGGAAAATCTATGGTACAATGACAGTGGATGTTTGAAGCATATGACAGGTGATAAAGAAAAACTTGAATCATATTCTGCCCTAGAAAAAGGAAAGAAAGTTTCTTTTGGAAATGATACTCCTGCAACTATAAAAGGAAAAGGCACTGCTCAGTTAAAAGAAAAGGTCAAAGCTTGAAATGTTTTGTATGTTGATGGATTGAAACATAATCTTCTAAGTGTCAGCCAGATGTGTGATCAAAGAACCGAGGTGATATTCAGATCAAATGGATGTCTTGTTCGTGATCTTGATACAGGTAAAACAGTGATCAAAGGTAAAAGAACTCCAAATAATCTATACATATTTGAAGAAGGACAACAACAATGCTATCTGAGCAAGGATGATGAGCACTGGTTATGGCACCGGAGGTTGGGGCATCTAAGCTTTTCACAAATAAGGAAAGCATGCAAATATCAGGCAGTTCGTGGTCTTCCAGACAACACCATATGCAAATCATGTCAATTTGGAAAGCAAACCAGAACTACCTTTTCGGAAAAGGAAGGATCAGCTAGCATGCCTCTTGAGCTAGTACATATAGATACATGTGGTCCATTCAGGAAAAGGACACCTCGAGGAGAAGAATACTTGATATTATTCATTGACGATTTCTCCAGGTTTGTCTGGTTAGGACTTATGAAGCACAAAGATGAAGCATTCGAAAAATTCAAATCCTTTAAAGCCTTGATTGAAAATGAATCAGGATACAAAGTTAAGTGTCTTAGATCCGACAGAGGTGGAGAGTTTACCTCAAATGAATTTTTCGATTTCTGTGAAGAACATGGGATAAGAAGAGAATTCTCTACAGCTAGAACTCCTCAGCAAAATGGAGTGGTGGAAAGAATGAACATAACTGTCCAACAAATGGCTCGTGCTATGCTTGATGAATCTGGAACTCCCGCAACTTTCTGGGGTGAAGCAGCACATGTTGCGGTTATTATTCTCAACAAAACAAATGTCCGAGTGAACAACACTCAAACCCCTCATGAGCTCTGGTATGGTGAGACTCCTTCGGTAAAGCACTTCAAAATCTTTGGGAGCAAATGCTATATTAAAAATACTGGTGAGCAACTTGGAAAACTTGAACCTAGAGCAGATGAAGGCATCCTTCTTGGTTATTCTCCACACAACAAAGCATACAAGTGCTATAATAAAAGACTTTGAAGAATTGTTGACAGCATTGGTGTAGTGGTTGATGAGAAGGGATACATTCCTAGGCAAGTAAATCATGAAGATATCGAAGAAGATGAAGGCCATCCTCAAAGATAGAATGATGAAGAAGAATAACCTCAAGAAGAACCAGAGGAGCAGATAAGGATAGAAGAGAAGACTCCATCTAGATATGTTTAGAAGAATCATCCAGAATCTCAGATTTTGGGACAGAAAGAAGCAGGTGTACAAACAAGAAGAACAATTGCAGAAGCTTCAAGCTATTTGGCATTACTCTCTTCCACTGAACCACAAAATGTGAAAGAGGCATGCAAAGATGAATGTTGGGTCAAAGCAATGGATGAAGAACTTGAGCAGATCGAAAAGAACAACACTTGGGAGCTGGTTCCTAGACCAAAGGATAAGAATGCTATAGGAACAAAATGGGTCTTCAAAAATAAATTGAATGAAAATGGATAAGTAATTAGAAACAAGGCCAGACTTGTTTGTAAAGGGTATGCGCAGTAAGAAGGAATAGATTTTGAAGAAACTTTTGCTCCTGTTGCAAGACTTGAGGCCATCCGAATGTTCTTTGCTCTCTCAAGCTTTCAAAACTTCAAAGTATTTCAAATGGACGTGAAATCAGCCTTTCTGAATGGAGACTTGGAAGAAGAAGTATACATTGAGCAGCCAGATGGTTTCATTCTTGGAAATGATCCAAATCTTGTATGCCGATTGAAAAATTCTCTCTATAGCCTCAAACAAGCTCCAAGGGCTTGGTACTATCATTTGGACAAATATCTTCATCAACAAGGTTTTTCAAAAGGATCAGCTGACAGCAATCTTTATATAAAAGTTGAAAATGACAAATTGCTGATACTTGTTGTGTATGTAGATGACATTATCTTTGGCAGCAATGAAGAAGCTATGAGTCAAAGCTTTGCCTTGGTGATGCAGAAAGAATTCGAAATGTCCTTGCTGGGAGAACTGACATATTTTCTTGGTTTGCAAATCCAACAAAATGATGGAGGGATCTTCTTGTCTCAAACCAAGTATCTCAAGAAGATTTTGAAGAAATATGGTATGGAAGAAGAAAAACCAGTATGTACACCCATGGTCACAGGATGTAAACTCAGTGCAAATGATGAATCAGCAGCAGTGCATCAACCAACTTACAGATCTAGGATTGGAAGTCTACTTTATTTGACAGGTACCTGACCAAACATCATGCATGCAGTGGGAATAGTTGGAAGATTTCAGGCAAATCCAAAGGAAACTCATCTTCAGGCAGTAAAGAGAATCTTCAAATATCTTCAAGGGACTCAAAACTATGGCTTATGGTATCCTAGAGATACAGATCTCACACTTCATACTTATACAGATGCAGATTGGGCCGGAAGCGTGGATGACAGGAAAAGCACAAGTGGTGGTGCATTCTTTATGGGTTCCAGATTAGTATCTTGGTTCAACAAGAAACAGAGTTCGATTGCCTTGTCTACAGCTAAAGCAGAATATGTTGCTGCTGCATCTTGCTGCACTCAACTCCTTTGGATGATGCAGACCTTGCAGGATTTTCAAATCACTTGTGCACCACCCATCTCAATCTTATGTGATAATACAAGTGCAATCAGCATTTCAAAGAACCCAGTCATGCATTCAAAAACCAAGCACATACCAATCAAGTATCACTTTCTCCGGGAACAAGTGCTTGAACAAAAGGTCAATTTGGAGTATGTTCCTTCTAAGGAACAGGTTGTTGATATACTCACCAAACCATTGCCTAGGGAGACCTTTGAATACCTCAGGCAAAAGCTGGGGGTTGTTGATGCATCATCTTGTTGTTGAATCTCTTCTGATTGTTGGTTGTACGCAAGGTTCATCTGAAGTATATGCGTACATGTGCTGGGTTGCGGATTGGTCAAAGATAGAATGGCACAGGTTCATGGGGAGCATATCATGCATTGTTGGCATTATGGAGGAAGTACAAAAGGAGATCATGGATGCTGGTCTGAATATTGCTGCAATACGTCTCTATCTCTTTCATGGTCATGGATTATGGTTCTTCTTTGCAGATCTGGTTTATAGTCAGGGGGAGCATGTTCTTAGGGGGAGCATAACCCTTTTCCCTTGATGTCAAAGGGGGAGAGTGATTGGTTGTTGTTGCCATCAAGTCCAAAGGGGGAGATTGTTGGCATTATGATACATATGTTGTACATGATGGAAACCCACTCATCTCGGATAATAAATTATAGTGTAGAGAAAAGTTCACACACTTTTATGCAGAGAAAAGTTTATTTCATGTAGAGAAAAAGTTCACGCACTTTCATGCAAGGAAAAGCGCGTATATGTTGGAGAGCTTACCTTTGGTCCATGGTAGTTAGTCCTTGGTATTTGAACCTATGAGGAAAAGCGCGTATATGTTGGAGAACTTACCTTTGGTCCATGGTAGTTAGTCCTTGGTATTTGAACCTATGAGGAAAAGCGCGTATATGTTGGAGAACTTACCTTTGGTCCATGGTAGTTAGTCCTTGGTAATTGAACCTATGGTTTTGGACCATGGTACCTCGTCAAAAGTG
Organism: Pinus tabuliformis; assembly: GCA_031772625.1. Classification (NCBI taxonomy): domain Eukaryota; kingdom Viridiplantae; phylum Streptophyta; class Pinopsida; order Pinales; family Pinaceae; genus Pinus; species Pinus tabuliformis. The sequence continues at coordinate 1,056,137,396 of CM062807.1, forward strand.
TTGATCTCATGTACTTTCATGGTTGGTTCATGGTATTAGTCCAACAGTTTTTTGATCCTATGGTTTTGGCCCGTGGTATTGTGAAAGGCCTAAGACTATAAAAGAGGAAGGAGATCATTTGGCAAAGCATCTTCTGAATTATTGAATATCTGATAAAGTGCTAGATATGGAATATTGTGATTGGGTTTTGGTTCAGATCTGGATCTGAATGAAGAAGGAACCTGAGCGTAAGGAGAAGGATAAGTTCTATTGATGGGTCAAAATCTTAAGGCTGGAATAGTGGTATCTCTATATGATTTTGATCTGTGATATGTGGCATACGCTTGATCTATAAATCTAATAATCTGGGTCTGAATTATTTATTTTACACATGTTATGATCTGGGTATGTCTGACATAACAACTGCAAAGTTATAAGGAAATATTTGCAAATATATATGCGGGTTGGCTTTGGTGAAATCAGAGATTGATGATGCAAGTGTAGTTGATGGGTTTTTGATGTTCTTGGATCCAGTTTGAAAATTTATGAAAGGTGGTCCTTGAAAGAAAAGAAGTAGGGGGTTGTAGCTCCCTTCCAGGAGAGACTGGAAAATGAGAGAGAGTTGTAGCTCTCTGCAGGTTGCAGCCTACGTACTGGTAAAGGACTGCACCAATACAAAACCATTGTAAAAGGAGTTTCTAATTTGAAAGAAGATAGAGACATATTGCAGCAGGTGGTTTTCACCCACATTGGGTTTCCACCTTACATCTTGTGTTCTTTGGTGTGACTATCTGTTTTCTTTGTTCATGCTCATTATTTTTTGGTACTGACATGCAAAAATAATTCAAAGAATAAATAAGGAAGATTTATTAAAAGAACTTGATAATATTGATTCACCCCCCCCTCTCAGTATTATTTCCAACATTCAGAATGATTGCATTTCCTTTTCAAGTAGGAATTACAATCATTGGTCAACAAACCTTCCTCCCCAATAGTTCACAAGTTACAGGAAGCATTCCAATGATCCATGGAAGCTCTCATTTGCTTCAAAATGTCGGAGTAGGCCTCCTAAAAGACCCTGCCTTAATGGGTACTTTCGCCCTACCGCCTCCGAGTAATTTGGCGGAAGTGGCCTCAGTGGAAATTTGCAATATGATATCTTCCATATCTACATAGATTTAGAAGATTTCTGAACATTTTGTTAGCATGGATCCTCAACAGGTGTTTCCTCCAAGCCCAATAGAAATTTTGTAGCAATCAATTTTCTTGGCCTGGACGGCAAACCTAAATCAACACTCATCGAGTGTTTGGATAGATAGGTATAAGGAATATGGCACCTCTTCAAATCCTTGGTCACATGTACATTCTACAGATGAAGGAATTATTCAGTCGATGACGATAGGAGAGGCACCATGGGAAGATTACCACCATCATTCCCATCTTCTGGATTACAACGAAGATTATTCCAACAACCTTAATCATCCTTCAGTTTTTGATTTTCTATCAAATACTGTAAATATGGTGGATTCCAAGTGAAATATGTCCAATATTGAAGAAACTATCACCATAAATATCTCGACCAAACCTAATGTTGTAGAGAATATTCATGTCGGCAAATCTTGTTCTTCTGCAGAACTGGAAATATATTGCGCTCTCTTTCATGAATTCAGAGATGTCTTTGGATGGTCATATGAAGAAATTCCAGGCATAGACTCAAGTATAGTTGAAAATGAAATCAAGATGTATCGAGATGTCAGACCGGTACGACAACGGCTTCGACAGGTACACCCGAAGAAAGCCGCTACCATCAAGGCAGAAGTTGAAAAAAATTTACATGCTGGTTTCATTTACCTGGTTCGTCTAACTGATTGGGTATCGAATATTGTTCCTGTGATGAAAAAGAAAGGAACAATTAGAGTTTGTGTCGATTACTGGGATGTAAATAAATCTTGTTCAAAGGACAACTACCCTACACCCTTCATTGACCAGATAATTGATGAATGCACCAGATGCAAAATCTTTTCATTCATGGATGGATTTTCTCCGTATAACCAAATAAATATCGGCCCACAGGACCAGTCGAAGACTGCATTTATATGTCCGTGGGGCACATTCGCGTACCGCAAACTACCTTTCAGTTTAAAGAATGCAGGGGCAACTTTTCAGAGGGCTATGAACTACACCTTCCATGACATCAAGAACATCGTTCAACCATATCTCGATGATCTACCGGCTCATTCGCGAAAGTGGATTGACCATCTACAGCATTTGAGAGCTATATTTCTACATTGCCGACACTACAAGATATGACTCAATCCGCACAAATGTGTGTTTTGTGTCGGTTCTAGTCGTTTACTTGGTTTCGTGGTTTCTAAGGATGGGATTCGACTCAACCCATGTAAGGTTCAGGCAATCACAGACATGCCTCCACCTTCAAATTTGCTTCAGATTTAGAAACTCCAAGGGAAAGAAAACTTTCTGAGGAGGTTCATTCCGAATTACTCCAAACTTGCTAAAGGTTATATGTGTCTTTTGAAAAAATAAGTGCCCTTTAACTGGGATCAGGTTGTGCAAGCTTCCTTTGATGCTCTAAAGGAATCCCTAATAAAAGAATCATTAATGTATGCTCCTGATTATCAAAAAGACTTTAACCTGTATCTAGCTACAACAGATACAACCATCGCAATGGTTTTAGTTCAAGAAGACAATGGAATCAAACACCCTGTCTATTATTTAAGTCAAAACTTAAATGATACAGAAAGCAAGTACTCCTATGTTTGAAAATTGTTACTTTTCCTATCTTATTTTGTATGAAGAGAAGTCCTATAAGTATAAATACAATGATGAAAATTATTAATCAATAGTGGAATGAATCATTGAGCTGTTCAAGTAGTACAGAGATTTCGACACTATATCCTCTTTCGCAAAACTACTATTTTGTCAGATTGCAACCCTATGACTTACATTCTGTCGCGTGAGTTACTTGGGGGAAAATATTCGAAATGGATAACCATTTTGCAAGAGTTTGATTTGGAATTCGTAAAATCCAAATCAAAGAAATCTCTGGTATTTGTGGAGTTACTATGCGACTTACCATCATCGTCCAACGATTCAACATCCAAAGCATCAATCCTAGATGAATCTTTGTTTTTGATATCGTCAAACAATCTGTGGTATGGAGATATATTGATCTATCTCCAAACCCAAACATTTAGGCCTAATACCTCTCGCTCCGAACAACGACGTACTCGATACCAAGCAAAATACTACATGATTGTTGGTGATACACTTTACCGTCGTGGTATCGATATAGTTCTGCAAAGGTGCCTCACCCATGAGGAGGCTGAAAAGGTCCTAAATGATTTCCATTCAAGCACGTGTGGGGGCCATCAATCTGGTTACGCTACGGTGTAAAAGATTTTATGAGTAGGTTACTTTTGGCCTACTATGTTCAAAGATTGCATAATCGCAGTCAGAAGTTTCCATGCTTGTCAAATCTTTGACCGAAAAACCGGAATACCACCCGCACCTCTACATCCAGTAGATGTTGTTGGGCCATTCACCAAATGGGGCATAGATTTCATGATATGTAACCCCACCTCGGCTGGGTGGAATGGGTATATCATAGTCGTAGTTGGCTATTTTACAAAATGAGCCGAGGCGATGCCTACATTAAACAACAGCGGTGAAACGACTGCTCTTTTCTTTTTCAATCATGTAGTCTCTAGGTTCAGTATTCCACAAGCTATAGTCACAGATCATGGATCGCATTTTCGCAATCACATGATGGTTGAATTGACTACCAAATTAGGACTGTCCCATAATAGTTCTACTCCATATTATCCCCAGGCTAATGGACAAGTTGAAGCGATCAACAAAGTCCTTAAGCGCATGCTACAAAGAATGATTGGAGCCCACAAAAGGGATCGACATTTAATCTTGTACTTAGCCTTGTGGGCATATAGGACATTGGTGAGAAATGCAATCGGATTTACACCCTTTCAGCTGGTGTATGGCCTAGAAGAAGTCTTACTGGTTCAGTGTGAAATTTCATCTCTCAAGCTTACAGAATGATCATGGCTGGTACTATCAGAGATGAAGGGGCTTCTGTGAGTATCCTTTCCTCAACTACTTGGAAAGCGCTTGGTTCGCCATCGCTTCTCCCTACAATTCGACATTTTTCAGGCTTCAATAAAGTAACCTATCGACCGTTAGGGATCCTCCAAAATTTTCCTATAACTTTGAGAAGGAAAATTGTTCATCTGAACGTGATGGTAGTCCAAGGGCCTCTAGATTACAATATACTCCTTGGGCGTGACTACATTTACAGCATGGGAGCTATTGTTTCCTCACTCTTTCGAGTGATGTGTTTCCCATATGAAGGCAGAATGGTCCAGCTCATTGACCAGCTTTCATTCCCCGGTTCAAACACGACTACTAATCAAATGCCATCCCTAAATGGTCTTTTTGCACAAGGAATGTCTCATCAACCTCCAGTCCATCCACCTGATGATCACGAGTGATTCGATGAATGTTACTAAACCCAAGGGACATGCGCCCTGGTCTGCCTCAACAGGAAAGCCCCAGATATAAGGTAGGTTTCCTTGTAGGATATATGACCAATCTGACATACTTGTCTGTTTAGGAAAATGGGATCAGTCTGGAATAAGATTTTCTCGTTGAAGGTTATGTGATTGGAAGCTCCCACCATTCACCTTTGTCTATTTCGATGGACAAGGCCAAGGAAGTGTTTTGTCTGCTACGTGGACGAAACAACCATGCTTTAATGCAAGAACTTCCATATGGTAACCTACAAACTCTACTTCTCTTCACACCTGGGGGCATGCAAACCTTTTGTACGCAAGTGAAAAGAAACCAGCGTAACTCTAACCCCGTAGTTTTTACTAACTTCAACTGCTTAAGTTAGGTGATTGGTCTGATCCACCATTCACCTTTGCCAGAATCGGCGGCGACAACAAAGTAAAGGAAATGTCTCCCGTCGAGAAACTATCCTACCTATCCTCAGTAGTTCTCTAACCCTTACGATAGTGGTTGGTCGCTCCTAGCTTGCATACAAAAGACTCAGAGCAAATTTTCGCATGGGGAAATCTCCCTAAAAAATGAACCTACTGATGAGAGACATCCTTATTAGATGTCTGGCACGAGCACGTTTATACGAAGTTCAAGCTCGTTAAAAAAAAACCTAGCAACAAGCACGTTTCCGCGAAGTTCAAGCTCGTTAAAAAATAAACCTAGCAATGAGCATATATTCCACCAGAGTTCAATCTCATTAAAAAATGAACCCACCTTCGGTAAATAACCTTTGTGATCGCGCTGCTATCAGCTTTTGAGCCTTGGTCATGTTCTTACCATCACCTCCACTTGATTGTTTACCCTTTTGAGGAACAGTTGCAATGAGTGATTCTATTAGCCACCTTCTTTACACTCCCATGACTGAAAAATTCCAAACTTACTTGGAATCAGTTGCTATCCGAAAACATCACTTGTTCCTCAAAAACGAGTCTCTTTTAAGCTCTTTTTAGACTCATAAAATATGAAAAGTTTGCCCTAGCATTTGGCCTCTCTAGCTCATTAAAGTGATTGGAAGTGCCATCCCTCCTCTATATTTTAATCTTTTTGGACCTGAGGGATCATTACACAAAAATATCGAGCGCTTGTCTTTTTTGGCTCGCTAAAGTGATTGGAAAAGTCATCCCTTTCGTATTATTTTATACTTTTTCAGACTTAAGGGATTATACTACGAAAAAGGACTACTAGAGTTTCCTTTCCGTCTCTTTTTAGACTCTCTAAAACTGAAAAGGACCGAGTTATCTTTGTCGTTAAACTCATTAAAACAATAGTGACAAACTTGTCCATACGGACAAGAGTGAGTTTCACTATCGCTAGGCTCACTAAAACATAGCGACAGGTTTTCCCGAAGGGAAAATTATAGAACAAGCATATGTTATCCTCCTCAAGCTTGACAAAAATAAAGAGGTACTAGTCAGCAATGACTAGGGAAAAAGGGAATAAAACTTGAAGAACTTCATTGGTAGCAGGTCGCTCTTGAACATGACACTTTCACTCCATCACCATGATTGAGTCGGGTTGGGTTATTCCATTCACCAGTCATATTACCATTGGTCCTCCGTAACATCCATTTTTTGGGGTTAACGCCACCAATCCATTTTAGTGTCACCGATATGTTCAAGAGAAGCCACTCAAAGAATTCACCAACCCAGCTAACACCTCATCCACTACAATACCTTCGCTCTCCATTTTTCATGATCGCCACCCTCAACCTTGTATCATTAAATCGTTTTCACCTCCACAAAATCATTTGCTTCGTTCCGTGTCGTAGATGTGGGATTCATTAAGGCCCTCCTATGACAGGTCACTTCTTGTCGACATCAGCTCATTATTCAAGAAGTTGACTTAGGAACAACCCTTTCAGTACTTTGAACCTTGCATGCCTCAATGGCAAGTATCTCACTTCCGGCGACAGGTTTACATCAATGGCCTTCGACCGAAAGATTTTGCATGGTGTTCGACATCGACTCATGTATTCACACCATGTGAATTATACTGCAGTACCTTTAGGGTCATTATCATTATCGATGATTCCTCTCACGCCTATTAACAACTTACATCATTGGCTGGTAATTAGGTGATGTCTTTCCATGTTCGACATCAGAACATCTTTTCACATGGATCGACTTGTACTTCGGGTGAAGATTGAACGAGTTTGAAGACCCCGAATCTAGTTTCAGCCATTCTGGCTGCGACATATTCAGGAAAATAAAGACATCAAATGTACACCATAGCTGCATAGATAATCATCCAAGCTAAAGGATGATGGCTCTACCAGAATCATTAGTCTGCCACACAGACGATTGTCTGTCCTATGTACATAAAAAATGAATTTATAAATCTGAGCATGGGAATGCCCACCTCAGCTAGATCATGAAGATATTATGAAGTTAATGTATTGTATTGTATCTTATTACAGGTCACCTTCCAGTTCGAAAATCCTCGGATCCTCATGATAAAGAATTTCACCTGACATTAGAAGATTTACGACCTCATGCTTTATGGGGCAATTGTTATAGACATATTTGGGCACTACAACCCTAATCACATATGTCAATAAACCAAGGGCTCTCAAAACCATAAAAGTGTTGTTTCATACCCTAAAGGATCAAGGTCAACTAAATACGTCATTTCCCAGAATTTCTCCTTAAAAACCTGCTCAGAACTGGTCAAAACTGAACCATACAGACCGCTCCATGCTGAGGGTGCGATGCATCTCACTTGCTACACACAAAGGGTGCGATGCATACTGAAAAACCCTTTTTTAGGGTGTGATGAATGAGAGTAGACAAATGGCAGAGGCAGTTTGCTAGGTAGAAACTCAGAGAATCTTCTAGAAATTGCTCATATGACACTTTCCTCTATGAATTCGCCCAAGGATGAGTAAGAGATCATGAAATCTCCAAGTGGAACCAAGAACTATCAGTGAAATGAAACTAATCAAAATCCCAGAAGCTGACTCACCCCCCTACAAATATCTATATATGGATCCCTCATCCAATAGATCCAAAGGTTGGAATTTTGTAATTTGTAAGGAAGTGCTGTTAGTTTCTCTTTTAGACATTATATTGTTGGGTGATCTAGGTTTTCATGAGGTGAAGAGGGCTTTCATGTTGGGAGGATGATGTTGGATCAGACATCTGGGTTGTAATCCTCTCTTCTACTACTTCTATCAATAAAGCTATTTGAGTTTTCCTCCATATACTTGAATATTTCTGAATCTTGTATTTGTGTATGCATTTGTATGGTTAATGTACATCTGATTCTACATTGTTTATAGTTATAGATCTCTATGCTTTGATGGTATTTTGTTGCTTTGACTCTACAAGTGTTCTTTGAAGCGGGACAAGTGAGAAAGGAGTGGCGAAGCTCTATCAAAGGAGAGAGGAAACAAGCAAGCAGCCAATCGAAAGACTGAGGTTGGTATTCTCTGCTTCTCTCTCATCTATCTCTCATAAAGGAAAACACAAGTTACTTTGAATTGTTTGTTTCTAAGATAGCTACCCATCTTAGTGGGACTAGCAGATCTGAATGGACACTAGTTTTCCCGGAAAAACTGACCCACAAAAGCTACATCCATAGCTCTCTAAAATGTTGCTTCGACATTGGATAAGCCAAATCGTATTCTAGCATACATGAATGTACCCGAGGGTGTAGTAAAGGATGTCTTCTCTCTGTCTATTGAATCATCATTTACCTGATTATAGCTTGAAAAACCATCAAGCATAGAAAGTCTTTGTGCTCTTGAAACCATTTGAAGCAACTAATCCATTTTGGGCAAAGATAGTTATCCTTTGATGATGCTTTGTTCAAATTTCTAAAGTCCACACAAAGTATTATTTCTCCATTCTTCTTTCTAACAGGAACTAAATTTCCAACCCAATTAGAATATCTAAGAGGGAGAATGATCTGGGCATCTGGCATTTTCTTAATTTCCTTTTCTATAGTTGGTAGAAGAGCTAGATTGATCCTCCTAAGTTTCTATTGATAAGGAATTGGTTCAGGCTTTAAAGGAATCGTATGTTGAATTAATGAAGTATCATAGGTTTTTAGATCAGCATAGGTCCATGCAAAAACATCCTTATAATTTTGAAGCAACTTAAGATATTGAGCTTTAATCTCAGGATCTAGAGATGCACATATTTTGATGTTTTTAACATCATTTGTTCCAATATTAATTTCTTCTATGTCATCTTGTAAAGAAATGGACTGATGGTTTCGGAGGACATCATTTTGATCAAACAATTTTTCTAAACAAATGAGGCCTTTGGGAATAAAATTGTTAGACAATTGAGTAATGTCATGATCAACAATTTTTGAATTGAAATTTGAAGTATCATTTCCATTTTTATTTTTGTTTATTTCTGTTTTATCTTCATCAATTTGTAGAACTAAAAATTCATCTATAACATGCAGAAAACATTTCAAATGTTCATCATCTTCAAATATCTACCAGTGTTTTAGATTCTCTGGGATAGATGGTCTGTACTTGACTTTCATTTGATAGAGTACATTGGTCTGATCAGGAATTTTAAATGAACTAGTAGAAACAACTAAGGCATCTACATGAATATTCTGATTTCTTGGAATATAAGTCAAATTAAAAGCATCAAAGAAGTTTTTGGCTGAATCCCAAAATTCATTTTGATAAGACCTAAGTTTAGGATGCTTAGTTTGGAAAATATTTCTCACTTATTTGACAATAAGTTCTGAATTAGTAAAAAGACTTAAGTTTTGAACCTTTAAGCTTTTGGCTAATTACAGTCCCAAAAGGAAAGCTTCATATTCAACCACATTATTTGTAACTTCAAAGTCGAGTTTGCATGATTGGGTGATATTTTCTTTTTCTGGTGAAACTAAAACTACCCCGGCTCCTACTCCATATTTTGTATAAGAACCATTAAAAAATAGTTTCCATACATCAGTTTGTTTTGGTACAGGACTTTCAATTACATCTTCTATTTTAACTTTAGTTTCATGTATTTGGTTTGAAGAGAGTTGCATAAATGGGATGGTTCCTTGGCTGGTATGCTTTTCAAACAGTGTGCACAAATCTTACCTCTCTATATAACCTTAGTTTTTCTCCCCCATAAACTGGAATAGTGGCATAAGACATATCCATCTGAAGAGTTCCCCCTAATTTGGCACAACAAGACCTAGAAAGGAGCATTCCAAATTTGGGATGGATATCTATGACAACTATATCAAGCACTACACTTTTCACTAGAATTTGGGCAAGGGTGACTACTAAATCCTTAATCAATCCTAAGCGGGGCACCCTTTTAGAATCAAAGGTTTACAAGTCATGATAGGATCTATTTATGTCAAGTTTCAAATGGTCCATGATAGTTTTTGGCATGAGGTTATGTGATGCTCCAGAATCAAGCATACAATTATATAACATGGAATCTTTTGTCTTAAGAGTTACATAGAAAGGAGGCACTATTTCATCTATCATATATGAGCTAGGGCCGAAGACAACTGTGGTTTTTCATCCTGCAGACTAATGATATCACTTTCAACATCAACCGAGGTGTTTTGTATCCATTTGGAGACTTGATTTTTATACGCAGGGTTTTTGGAAATTTCTAAAAGTGGAACGGGATTTTAACTCTTTCTAACTCTTTTTCAACATTAAATGTAGTCAAAGCATTTTTATCATTTTGAGCAATATCATTTGACTGATTTAATGGTCGAATAACAATTATTTTAATTTTAGCAGCTTTGGTATGAGGTTCAATTATTGGAGTCTCCTTAGGAGGTCTTCCAGGGTCGGGTATAGGCCTAAGATCATATCTCTTGTTCAACTCTGCGATTAAAAATTCAGAGAAGGCATGGTATTTAGAAACCTATGAGGATTCTTGATCTTCTTGAACCTGATTTTGTTGTGAAAGAGGAATCATAATTGTTTGATTAGAAGAAGTATCCATGTTTTTGATATCTTCAGTAATAGTCATAGTATTTTCATCAGGTTGTTGGTCATCTATTAGTAAAGGAGTGGGAACCCGCTAATCATTACTAGGTCTCTGAAGAATTTGTAATTGTGGATTCCTTCTATACTGACCTTGATTTTGATTTTGGGGTCTAGTAACTGTTTGTTGAACTGTCCTAGGTTAAATCTCAATCTTGGAAATTCTATTAGATAGATTTCTAAGAAGAGAAGTTAATTCATCTATTTTAGAATCTTTTGTTTTAGTCTTAAAAGAACTAGAGGAACTAGAGGCCTCTTGAATAGATTTGAGTTTTCTTTGGGCCTTTTCCTCTTTAGCTTTCAAGGAAGTCTAAGTAGCCATATTTGCTTCCACCTCTATAGCATTTGTTTTCATATCTTAAAGAGTTATTGAAGTTCTCTCTCTTAGCATTACAGTAAAATCATCGTCAAAGGCTTTAGAAAACCTAGACTTAGCTGCTGCTACAGTGGGTTTACAATCAGGGGGCATCTTATGATAAAGTTTAGTGAACCTTTTGATAAAATTTGATACAGGTTCACCAAATTTTCTTTTATGTTCTTCAAACTTAGTCAGAAAGTAAAGAGGATCTTTCTTTACACCCCAATGATTTTTAAATATGTTTGTAAGCTCTTCCAAATTTCTAATGGAATTTACAGGTAATTACCTAAACCAAATTCTTACATTTCCTTCAAGTGACTGTATGAAAAATCTCATGTAAACATTTTCTTGTTCGATATTGATGTAACTTGTCTGCAAATTCTAGAAAAGCTTGAAGATGGTCCTTAGCTGTGGGACCAGTTTCTCCATTATACCTGGGAAGATATTTCAAGTATCGAGCTGGGAATGCATCGAGGTTAGTAGGTAAGACTAAAGTTGCATATATTTCCTATACAATAGGTAGGAATGCCATAGTAGAAGGTGGTGTATGAGGTGTTTTTATGGAAGAAGAAGAAGAAGATGAAGAAGAGGTAGAAGAAGGTGAGTGAGGGGGTGTGTGACTATGTGGAGGTGAAGAAGGAGGGGATCTCCTGAATAACTTTAAATGAGTCTTAAGAACTAACTTTGGGACCTATGAATGAAAACCCTCTTTTGTTTCAAAGAGTGGATTTCAATATACAGAGAGAGTCTCTTCAGGTTGTTCAGAAGTAGAAGCTTCAGGTCGTTCAGAAGTAGGAGGGAATGAATAAGTGGTATTTGATATGAAATTTGTGGGTTTGTATTCAGGTAAATTAACACCCAAGTCAAAATCAGTTTTAGGTGATTCTGGTGGTAGTGGGGGTTCTTGATGTGTTTCAAAAGAATGAAGGAGGAAAGCTGAATATAAATCAATTCCCCTATCTAGTAGTTCATAAACCCTAGGAGGTATTTGTGTCCAATCAGGACTGGATGGAATATCACTAAAAGGATCAAATGAGACTAAATCTTCAGACTGCAAGGCTGAAGAGGAAGAAGAAGATGGTTGATGTCTCCTTTTAGAACTGGATTTTCTTAGAACTTTTTTAGGATCTGACAGAGGGTTAACTAAGTTATATTCTGAATCAAATCTTGTGTTCTTAAAAGGTGCCAAATTGGGCTAGTGCAGTCGCCAGGTGAAGGATTTTAACATTTATAGACCTTTAATCACCTTAAAGGAATAGAATGAATATCATTGCCCCAGGAAAACTTAATGGAATTCAAATCCCTGGCAATGGCGCCAGATTGATGTTGTACCTCTGAGATGATAATGGTCAACTATCATGCTAGGGCATCTAAGATAATTGTTTTGGGGGTTTTGTTTTAATTTGGAGGACCAATGAATGAAACAGATGTAACACTGTAATGCCTAACCTTTTTAATAATATTAATACCAAAGCAGAGGGTTGCTATAGAATTTCACACAGTGAAATAGCTTGTATGGTGGAGAGCATAAACAAAAAATAATATGATTATCACAGTTTTCAAATTGAAAATTAAATAATCATAAGTATGAAAACCTCTGACCTATGTTCAGAAGGTTGAAGAGAATATTCTTAAGCTTACAAAAGATGTTGATGATTTATTGATTAAGAGGGACTAAATTAAACAGACAATCCATTAATTCATTCTCTTTATAGATTATCACTTCAGAAGCTTATAGGAATAGATTGAAACACAATTATTCCTACCTGGTTATCTCTGTAAGACATAAGAATATGAAGAAAAACATAATGAGTAATACTTGAAAAACTTACAGGAAACACAAACTATGTAAAACAGAATTCAGAATCCTTTGCTTTGTATTAAGGTTCTAGAAAAGTCAAGTACATCAAATGTTCTCAAATGCTTCATCAAGGGTGCAACCTTTTTTCAAGGATGCCACTCTTATTCAAGGGTGCAACCCTTTCATAACTCGTGAAGAGATTTATTTATACAACGGTAGAACTAAGAAAATATCCTAAACTTTTTTACAAAAATAGATTATTACAAAATCAAAATAAAGAATGCTAGTTCATCTGGCACTATTTTGATGTTGCTTTATTAGTGACTATCACTGAAAAAACCAAAAATTGTTGAAGCTAGTTGATTGTTCCTGTTATTTAGGTTCTGTTGTCTTTTAGACTTTCATCTGTTGCCCTTTAAGCTACTTGGCTATTTTGTCTTTACGCTGGATGTCATATTCACTTATGACCTTTCATCTGATACACTTTCATCTAATACTCTTTGACCTTGTTGACCTGTCAATATCCTTCACTGTGCTTTTTACTTTTACTGTACATTTCAAGTTTTTATTTTGTATTTCAACAGTAAACCATTTACTTTTTCACATGTCTCAGCATCTAGTAGTTGGATATTGATAATCTTTCTGTATATTTCATCTATTTGTCCTTTAACTCTATGCTTTATCAGCCTCCTCTGTTTTATCTTTTACTGTGCAAATTGTCTGCTTCTGCTCTATCTCTGGTTTAAACTTGATTTTCTCTTTGTATACAAAACTTCTGATAATGAATCCTTTGAATAGATTTCCTGAGAATCTTGGAGTAAACAAGTTTTTAACTAGTGCCAAAATTGCTTATCCAGTCTCTTGGTCTTATAATTACCTGCGAAATAAAACAATTTATTAATAAAACACAGGTTGGCATGGATGGCCATCAATGAGTTTTATTGAACTGAGAGGTCTGTAGATGGAGTTCGGAGCGTATTCTGGAAGTAATGAGTGGTTGAATTGAGTTTCAAAGGTTCAAGGTGGCGCAGGAAGGGTTAGGCAGGTTTCACAGTGTAAATGGGCGAAAAGAGCGAAAACAAGGATCTTCGATGTTTTAACGGGTAAAGTTTAAAATTTGGTGCGGAATTCGATAAGTGAACAATGGATGGTTTTGGCCTACACGGGGAGGTTATTTGGAAGGCCATCACATTGTTTTTGCCATTGGGTAGTTTTTTCATGAGAGCACGTGAGTTCACCCAGTGTTGCCACGTAGCCAAAAGGGGCCCGAGCAAAACCACGAATCTCGCATGCTCTTAGGCTTTTAGCTGTCGGAAATCGAGAGCATGCGATATGGATGTAGGGCGTTAGATCTGGGGATGAAAGATCTAAAGGCTATCGTGTGGCAGAGTTTCATGGAGGGAAATCAGGTGGAGATTAGCGGGGCCCGGGGGGATTAATTACACTTAACTATAATTAAATAATGATATAGCACGAATTGAATATAATGTGAGTTTAATAAAATGAGACTGTTATAGCTCCAAATCTCACTCTTGATGTTTGTGATGCTATATTCATGGCCTAAGGCGACCCCTCCTTTCAGACCTGGTCCAAATACTTAAAAAAACAGTGTTTTACTCCCTATACGCGACATTGCCCTGAGCTAAATGCGTGTGTACGCAGGTCTGTGTATACCCAACCCGTGTATATGTCTCAAAACACTTAAAAAAATTAAATCTCCTTAATTTCAGGTGGATATCGCGGGTTTTACCTGCTGATTACCTATTAGTGCTCGTGGCCCAACTCTTCCCTATGAATTCTTAACTAAAAAACTATTTTAGGAGAAGTATAAAAAGGCTTCAATGGGAAGGCCTAATGGAGGAGAGAATAGAGAGAAAAATCACTCTGTTGAGATCTTCCCAGATTAGGTCTGAAGATCCCTATGCTTCCAGCACTTCCCCCATTACAGGAAACCCTTGTTTCCTTGAGTTATAATGTCTTTCCATTTGTTGTGACATCCTTGAGTGAGTTATGGAAGGATCTTGTTGAAGGCTTGAGATTGGACGAATCCATAGGACGATTCCGCTTGGAGCCTGCGAAAGGAAGAGTCAGGTGAAATCATTCCTTTTTTGACTTTAATATAATAAAAGAAACACTTGTCTTGTTCCTGATATGAATCTTCTTCATGTTTATGATATCAATGATATGATTCACAAATGAATGATTATTTCAGTTGCATAATTGACTTTCAATATGCTATGAAGTTGATTTCTTTATCATGTTTAGTCCATATACTGTTGTGCTTTCTTGAATTGATTGTTTCGTAGGTTGAAGGAGCAAAAGAAGCTCCAAGAGGATTTGGACCCTAGCTGGATCTTCCCAAATGAAGGACCCCCAGGTGCACCCCTCTTCGAGTAGTTTGTTTATATTAGCATCATGGTTGTGTGAAATGCTTGTTTTTCTTTATAGATAACCCCCGCTCTACTAGGGTATTAACCCAAGACCCTAGGGTACATTCTCCCTTAATAGGGACCTGGGTTAAAATGCCACGGGGTTTGTTAACCGCACCAAGGGGGCGGGTTAAATGTTTTTATATATCGGGAAAAAGTGAATATCACTGAGATTTGTTAGGTAATGTCGGGGGCACACAAAACTTAGGATAAAGGGTTTTATGGGTTTTTAGGCGTTTTGTCGGGAAAAACATGAATGGCAGAGTTTAATTAAATAAAGCGGAGGGGGGAATAAAACTTAGGATAGGGGTATTTATGGGTTTTTTAGGAAAAATAGGGAAATTAATAAGGGGAAAGTGATTTTTTTTCAAGGGGAAAGGGTTTCACACTAGGAAAAAGGGGTTTTTGGGTAGGGGGATGAGTTTGGAGGGTAATTTGCTAGGAAAATGTGTGAAATGAAAGGGCAAGGGTGAAAATGAAGGGAAAGGATATTTTTTAGGAAATGATGGGATAATGAGGAAATTAGTAAGTATATAGCGGGGGATGAAATGAAATGAGGGGAAGTTAACAAAATCAACTTGTGAACATCTTTTCACTTTCATAACTACTCCTACACACTGAAACATTGGATTAAGCATGATAAATGTGCTTTTGCTTCAATCAACTTTTTACTTCTACAACCTTTCATATACCTACCCTTTACTTATTCTAACATTTTTTCTTCACTTAATTCAGTGCATTTAGGCTAGCATGCCCTTTTCTTTCCTTTTTCTTTTGAAAAGAAAACTATCTAATTCTAACCTTATAACATCCAAGGTCTCAGATTAAACTAATGAGCTCCTTATTATTCTCTACCTAACTACTGATCTGCCAAGATTAAAAAGTTTGGCTAGATCTTTATTCTCTAACTATAAACATGAATTTTAAAGCATGAACTAGTCAAGATTAAACTATTTGACTATCATGGGTTGTGGCATTTATGAATTGCTGCACACAACCATTATTTTCCATAATAAAGTAAAAAGTAGTGGCACTTGGACTTGCACACTTTCATAATCTTTTTTTTGTTTTTTGCTTTTCTCTCTAACCTAACATTTTAATTTTGCCTTCATTTTTTAGGGCATCTATTCTAACATTTCCTTTGATATGGACATATTTATCAAAATATTTCCTAACATTTTTATTCAGTATTATTTTTTCCATATCCTAGCTTAACATTTTTTGGACTAATTTATTCTAACTTATCAAAACCAAAAAATGCTACAACAGTTTCCAAGGAAGGCATAGTATTGGATCCAAAAAAGATAAGGGTTATCATGTAATGGGAAACTCCTAGGAATGTGAATGAGGTAATATCATTTATGGGGCCAGTAGGTTATTATTGGAGGTTCATCTATTACGCCACTATAGAGGCAAGGTAATAAATTTGAATGGACAGAAGAATGTGCAGCAAGTTTTGAGAAATTGAATCAGTTGTTGACGAAAAAGATTGCAAATCTAGACAAAGCGTTTGTGGTGTGTACAGATGCCTGCAAGAGAGGCTTGGTGGATTCCTTATGTAAGAAGGAAAAGTAGTGTGCTATGAGTCACAAAAACTAAATGAGCATAAGCATAATTATCCAACACATGATCTTTAGTTGGAAGAGATCATCCATGCATTGAAGATGTGGAGACACTATCTTCTTGGTATGAGGTTTGTACTGACGAGTGATCAGAGTGGATTGAGGTATCTATTTGACCAACCGAATCTAAATTCTAGATAAGCTAGATGGTTAGCCATGATTACTGAGTTTGTCTTTGAGATCAAGTACATCAAAGATATGGAGAGTAGGGTTGTATATGCTCTTAGCAGGAGGATATAGGTGAATCACATAGAAACTATGAGTTCTTATGGGATAGAATTACAAGATCAGATCTTACAGGTAGAACAATAGGATGACAGGTACATGGAGATTATGCAAAAGTTACAATAGGGTATAGGTGGTTAGGATGTGGACTACTGTCTTACAAAAGATGGTTTGGTCAGATTTAGGGATAGGATATATGTGTCGAATGACAGTGAGATCAAGAAGACTATCTTGTAAGAGTTTCATGAAAAATTGTACTTAGGTCACTTGATATACCAGAAGACATTGACAACAGTGAAGGAAATCTTATCATGAAGAAGGAAGTGGTAGAGTTTGTGGCTAGATGTTTTAAATTTTAGTAGGTGAAAGTAGAATGTAAGAATCCAAGTTGAATACTACAACTGATTTTGATTCCAGAGTGGAAGTTGGAGGCCAATTCCATCAATTTCATCACAGCTTTTCTCAAGACATCTAAACAACATGATTCCTTCATGGTTGTGGTAGACAAGTTGAAAAAGGTAGCGCACTTCATTCCAATAAAATCTATGTATTCAGCTAGTGATGTGGCATAGGTATTCATCAAATATGTAGTGAGGTTGCATTGTGTTCCAAGGAATATTTTTTCAGACATGGATGCTAAGTTCACTTTCACGTTTTGGAAGGAGTTGCTTGCAGGTTTGGGGACAAAGTTGGCCTTCAACACATCTTATCATCTGCAGACAGGTGGATAGATAAAAAGGGTCAATAGGATATTGGAGGACATGTTGAGGATGTAAATGATGCATCAACAGAGGAGACAGGAGGAGTACCTTTCGTTGGTTGAGTTGGCTTACAATAATGGTTATCAAGAGTCACTGAGGATGATTTCATTCAAGGCACTGTATGGGAATAGTTGTAATACTCCCATCAGTTGGAGTTATCCAATGAATAGGGTGTTAATAGGACCAGACATGTTGGAAGAGATGGAACAAGAATGTAGGTAATCAAGAAGAATCTAAAGGAAACATAGGATAGGTAGAAATGTTATGCAGATATGAACAAGATGTTTAAGCAGTTTCATGTTGAGGAACAAGTTTATCTGCCCATCAAGCCCAAGAAAATCTCCTTGAGGATTATATTGTGCACCAAGCTGGCACGTCACTATTGTGGACCTTTCAAGATTATTGAAAGTATTGGACCAGTAGCCTATTGACTTTCACTGCCTCCAACAATGAAAGTCTATGATTTTTTCCATGTGTCATTGCTTGGGAAGTATGTTAAAGATGTTGATTATGTGATTGACTGGTCTATATTGCAAGTGGAGATAGATGGAGAATTCCAGCCAGAACCTCAATGTATATTACAGAGAAATATTCTCATTCTCCGGAACTGAGCAATCGAACAGGTTAAAGTGCAATTGAAGCACTTTGGGCCCAATGAAGCTACATGGGAGATAGTGGATCAGATGCGAGCTATGTATTCTTCTATATTCATCGGTTGATCAAATTCTTTTGGAATATGTTTTGATGTGATGTTTTGGTATATGTAGCTATGTATATGGATGTAAATACCACCATGATATGTGTTACAAAGCTCCAATAAGTGGTATGGATGTCATGTCATTATGGTTGTCATGTTATTATGTTGTCATATTGGTTTGATTCTCAATAGGTTGATCATTGTAAATACTACAATGAGATAAGTTATAAAGATCCATGGGTAGTATGTTTTTCTTATAGCATTCATGTTGGTTGAAGGTTTCATTGAACACCGAGGATGGTGTTCCCCAAGTGGAAGGGTTTTGTAAAAACCCTGGTCAAAATCCATGTAATAAAGTTAATAAAGCATAAATAATAACCAAGTGTTCGTTTTGGAGCCTAATTATCTTCTGTATTCAAAGGTATCACCGCATTAGACCCAAGTTCATAATGGGGTGGCAACACAACCCATAAAATATTCGCTGTAAGGGGGGTGGTTGCGACCTTTGAGAGCCCCCCATGGAGGGGGGATCAGGGGCAGCACCCTCGAATCTAAAAATAGATGTAAAATTTCCTTGTGAAATGTTGTAATTTTGTACTCAATCTGCGTCGTTCATTAGGCAGAGATCTGACGTTAGATGTTATGTTGAATTTAGGGATTTTTTCCCTAGAAGGCAACCCCTCGCTATATATGAGGGAATTGTATTGCGTCTATGTATATCTGTATTCCAAGTGAGGAAGAGAGAGGAGATTAAGAGCAAAGAGGGAATTACAGTGGATATGTTGTAGGTTGTATCTCTTCAGTTTGAAGGATAATATAAAAGGAAGGACTGGCTGTTTCTCTGTGGACGTAGCCCAAACTGGGTGAACCATGTATATTTGTGTCTCTCTTGTCTTATGTGTTTTCTGTGTTTATATTTCTGAAATATTTTATGTGTTCCATTGCTCGTAATATATAATTTTCTAACACCAAGGTCATGGGACACGTATTCCAAGTTGAATGTTGGGAAAAACATCCTAATGTGGGTGTTCGTTTGGTTTATTATGGATAAGGAAATTGACAAAGGAAACAGAAAAGACTTTGGAAAGTCATGAGGCATTAGTTGTCATTTTATTTATGAAAATAATGGAAATTAGGAGAAAATGAAGGTGAAAGGTCACAGGTTGCATGTGAGGATGAAAATGAAGGAAAATAATGGAAAATGAAGAAAATAGAGGCCTCATAAATAAAAAGGCTTATGAGGATTAGTTTGTAGCTTTTTGTCAATTCAGTTTTGGAGTTCTCTCTCTCTCTCTCACTCTTGGACACTTGGAGCATTCTTGGAGCACTCTAGCATTGATTAAGGTAAGAAAAGGAAGGACAAAGAAGGAAAGGGAAGCAAATATCAAGTAAGGAAGAGAAGGATCAAACAACTGCAATGGGACTACTTACAAGTGTGACAGTGTTCTTGAGCCTTGCATTGCCATTTTTAGATAGCCATGGTGTGGTGG
Source organism: Pinus tabuliformis (assembly GCA_031772625.1). Taxonomy (NCBI): domain Eukaryota; kingdom Viridiplantae; phylum Streptophyta; class Pinopsida; order Pinales; family Pinaceae; genus Pinus; species Pinus tabuliformis. The sequence continues at coordinate 1,056,157,319 of CM062807.1, forward strand.
GTTCTCTTGTATTTGGTTGAGATGGATTTCCAAATGGAGTCAAAGTTGAGTGATGCAGTCTCAGGATTATTCACAAGGCCTTGGAATCCTAGGATGAGATACACGATAAAGCCTAGATGTGAAAACCTCAATTGAGCCTAGGAATCCCTTTACCGGTGAATGAATGGGTACATGGTAAAGCTCAATGGTGAATACCTTTTATTGGGCCTAGGAATCCCTTGACTAGTAATGGTGTGATACATGGTAAAGCCCAAAGGGTGGTGACCTTGTAGTCCTAGGAATCCCTTGATTAGTAATGGTAGGATACACGGTAAAGATAAGAGGTTGAAATAGACAAACTCCTCACAGTTTACATGGAGATATCCAGAGGCATCCATGCTTGTTTAGGGCCTAGTGATCTGGTGGGGATTGTGGCAAAGCCTGGTTCTACTGATGCGAGTTGAGGTGGTTTGGCCTCAGGAAGCCCTAGTTGGTTTTATTGTGAGTCCCACATTCATGCTTGGAATATGGTATGAGGGTGATTGACTAAAAGAAAGATTTGGTTCAGCCCAATCTATGGTCAGATGGTTCATGGAAGTCCCAGACCAGTTTGGATTATGAGTTCATTAATAAGAGCTCCTTCTCCTTGGTAATTAATGTGTAAATTTGTTTGTTCATATGTGATTTTTATGGTTATTGTATCCTTGTTATTTATGTTGGTTATGAGTATGTTTTATGATAGACTTGATGTATGGATCTCATCATGCTTTGATTAGAAAATGAATGTATAATGAATATGTGACCTAATAGATGATAATTCAGCCATTATAATAAGGAAATAATGTTTCTTTACGAATCTCAGATAAGTATGAGACCCTTATGCTTATATTGGTTGTTATGACCTGTAAATTACATATTTGTGACATGTTTTACGAAATGAATGTCATGGCCAGTATGGGGTAAGATTAAGTACTTGTACCAATTATTGCATTAGTAGCCTTATTCCTTTGTTATTTATCATTTCTGAATGTTTCATGAAGTTATGGGTAGTGGCCTAAGTCCTGGCCCTAAAAAAGTGGCACAAAATCTAGGTCATTGGCTTATAACTACCTAAAAAAGGCCACAGTTGCTAGCATGCCTTGATGTGGGAGCGACTCGAAGGCCTCAGTCTGATGCATGGATTTTCATGGGAGCATTTGAGGGTCCATATCAGTAAAATATCAATTTTTGTCTGGGTTTAAGCACCTAGAAGGGTTGGTTGCCTCCTGAAGGGTTTATAGCTCCTAAGGAAGGTCAGTTTTGTTTGAGTTTTTTGGTTCCACTTCCTTAACTGTACATGGGGAGTTGAATCACATCATAGTAGCTTCTCATCACATGTTTACCCCAACAGATTGATTAACTCTAGCGAATGTGGGAGTAGGGTATTACATTTTATATAATATAAATGTTAACTATTCCTTTGAGAAAAAACATATTAAAGTATTTAAACTTATGATAGTTAAAAAGTATGCATCATATTTTGGACAAATTTACCTAGAAAATATGCTCGGAGAAGGTTAATTTCTTTTATTAGTTCGACTATGTGATTTGTTAATGATGCAACCCTAAGGCTGCCACAACCCATATACCTTATCGGGACTTAAATTTCACTTAATAATGGCCCTTTAAAACTTTATACCTCCATGCTCCTCATTTATATATATATATATATATATATATATATATATATAGATCTATATCTATATATATATATATATATATATATATATATATATATATATATATATATATATATATATATATATATATGTGTGTGTGTGTGTGTGTATGTATGTATGTATGTATGTATGTATGTATGTATCAAAAGTGTTTACACGGTTAAAACCCCGGGACATACCTTTTCTTGGTTATATATTAAAACACGTGAAAATTCCTGAAAACCACACAAAAACATTGATATTTTACACTTTTGTATCGGTGCGCTTACCGTACACGAAAGTCAACTCATTGAACATTGAGAGACGTCGATCTCGAGTGACAAGATCTAACGATCCAGAACAACTCGCCCAATCGTAATCGGCAATCCCATTGGACTACACTATCGGCACTATCCTTTGGCGGAGATCTAAAGCGATAGCGTAATCGCTATCAGCAATAACACTATGCCACTTTATAATAGGTCGCCTCCATTCCAAACCTCTGATGTGATAACCTTGTGAACCCGACAGGATATTCAATCCTTCATATATTGTTTTGGGTCCGGTTGGGTCGCAATATTAGAATTTGCCGACCTTCCCCTCCGATTCCCTTCCTCCGATGCGATGTGATTATTATATCGCACCCAATAAGGCCCAAAAGAAATATTTATAATATTTCAATTCTGTTTGCCAAATTCGCTAAGTGTTTGATTTTGTTTCTCTGTGTAAATAGGTTTTCCGCTTGTGACACCAAAACGATGGAATGCACTCATCAAATGATCCTTTAACACAGTAATTCCCTTAAAACATATGAAAAACACAGGTTGACATCAAGAGAATTTGAAAGTAAATAGAAAAACAAGAATTCAAGCCTCCACATGCCGGTTATGTGATTATGCATGGACACTGATTATTCACAATAAAAAATAACAGAGATTCGGCCTTTGGCCTGATCACACAGGTAAATCCCTCTGTCCCAAAATAAATGCATTCAATCCCACAATTCTATAACTCTAATCAATCCTCTGTATACAAACATAAATATGAAATATATTTGGGACTCTCTCCCTTCTCTGGCCTGATTAATCTAATTAATGGCCTCTTCCTTCTACATAGCCTGTAGGCTTATAGTGCTCTCGGGTCCTCTCCCTCTCTGTGTCTCCTCTTGCTCTCCCTTCAGAAAACAAAGGAAATTTCATATATGCTAAGTTAACCATCTCCTTCACAATTGGAGGAATAAATTATACATTTAGAATTCAAATCCTATCCTAATCTAAACAAACTAGACTACTTGGCTTGATCTCCACGCATGGAGGATCATTTGCCATTTTATTCCCAATTCTGTTCAGAATTAGGCCATTGTTAACTACTTACATTTATTTGAAATTAATATAATTTAACAACCAAGTCTTCCTCCAAACTTGTATTGGCCACAACATGTGCCCACTCCATCACATTACTGGCTAGGTCTAGATGCTCCTGCATCAGACTCCCAAGGATTAAATTAATCATGATGTCCTGATCATGCACTTTTGATCTGTGTCCTCCTGGATCCCATACTTGGTTTGGTAGTTCGTCCTTGGTTATTGTTGTTGCTGGTTGTCCTTCAGGTCTTCCCCTTTTATGTTGTATTGTCCCATTAGCCATGTTCTCATTGTCTGCTACTCACCTTTTCATATAATTTACTATTGTTTTGCTCATCTTGATTCGCATCTTTCCATTTCCTTCACTTGTACTCTCCTTTCCAGCCAATCTTCCTTTCTTCTTTTGTCCTGTATTTGTTCTATTGGAATGTTGTTGTATGAGTTTCCACAACTCATCCAATTCTTTTTCCACTTCACTTCTCCTGTGTTGAATATGATTCCCTTGCAGCTGATTTTGTGCTTGAAATAGAACACCATAATCCCTGTGCCAATATTTTCCCATATACATTTTTGAAATGTACAAATGCCTTCTACATTGATCCTCTGCAATGAATTCACTACTTCTTACTTCAATTCTCAGCATACCTGTAACTTCACAAATTTCTTGAAATCTCATAATTCTTCCTGCCTGTTTAGCTACTTGGGATATTTCTTCTTCTTGTAACTTCATTTCTTCATTCTTAAGTATTATGGCATTATATTTGCCTACTCCTAAAATTTCACTTCCAGCCTCTTCTTCATCAATAAATTTGTGGTATAATAGTAATTCTGTTATTATTATTTCTTGAATTCATTTCTAGTTCAACAATTCCATACTGTATATTCAACACCATTTCATCTCTCTGAGACATTTTGATCTCACTCTTTATTAATTTGATCGGTTCCTCATAATTAACTCCTTGGTTCAGATTGACTTCACATTGCCTTGTTCCTACATATAAATCTTCATTAGAGTTAATCAATTCAATAGACACAAATGCTTGCTTCCTCATTATGCCAACATTTTTGACATCTTCTTTCCCATATTTTTCATTCATGACTACTTTTCTCTCATTCAGTTCTGTTTGTACAATCTGATCACTTATTCCTTCGTTCCCTTGCCTCCTTTTCAAAATAATTGACTTTTGCCACAAATCTACCATCTCGTTTGGAATTTCTCCCAAAAGTTGTGCACAATCTTCACTAACTGCATTGTCTGCAATATCTATCTTTAATCCTTCTTTACTCTGGCTTCCTTCAAGCTCAATAATTTTCAATGTCTGTTTAATATCTACAAAGTTTACTACAACTATGTTTAATAGCTGCTCTTCCCCTGGTATCACATGATTATGTGAATTTCCTTCCTTTAACTTCTGAAAAATCATATCTGCATTGCTCCTTCACTTATGACAACATTAAACAGTCGCCTTACCTTAGTGTATCCATTGATCTCAATAATTCTTTTGCCATCCTCCTTTTGACTTATCCTTTGGATGTCATCTGACTGGACATCTTCTTCCACTTGGCTGTAATTTTTCTCCTTATTCTGCATATGACTGTGAGTAGTCATCTCTCCACCTATTAATATAACAATTTCCAATAACTGCTTGTCTTTCCTCATGTCTATATGACCTGCAAACACACAACAACTTTTAGTTTTCAAAATACAGTACCTTTCATCTTCTTTTGATGCTTCAAACACCAATCCTCCATCATAGATCTTTTGGATTTTAATAGATCCTTCTTGTTGTGACTCCATTTCTATGAGTCTTTCCTTCTTTAACAAATCAATATGAATTTGTTCAAGTTCCCTGAACTTGTTCATCAGCTTGCCATTCCACCTCTATTGCAATAGCTTCCACTTGACTCTTTTCTTCATTCTCCATATGTATCTTCGGTCTTCTCTTGTCTTTCTTTGTACTGCCAGACTAATCTCTAGTTCTTCATTCTGCTGCCAGTTGCTATACTTCTACAATCTAATGCCTTCCTAAAATTCACTCTCATGTAGCTGATCATCCCTTTCAAATTGCTGGTTCTTCCCATATTTGTCTTGCTGGTTTAATATTTTTGTCTCCCTCATGTCTCTAAGGACATAACTTCCTTGCTGCTCCTAATCTTTCATCTCACCTTCAAATAATCTTTTCTTAATTTCTCTAATTTCAGCATCATATTTATTAATGTTGTCTTCCACACCTGCAGTCACATCATTAACTGAAGAGTCTAAACATCTACTTAACTCTATAAATGTCAGAGACAATTCATCCTTATCATGCATAGTAACCATATCCTTTCCTCCATTAGGTTCTGAAAGCTTCATTTCTTCTTTAGGTTTCTTGAGTAGTCTTTCTAAGAATTCTATTTCCTTATGAAATCTCTCCAGCAATTCATCACAATTTCCATTCTCAGCTTCATTCTTTTCCTGGAAATACTCCTGAATCATCATGTTTTCTGCACTATCATATTGCAAACTTCTTTCATCAATTTCATTAAACAAGTTCATTTGTTTACCTCCGTGCCATTTGCTTTGGCATCTTTCCTTCTACTGTGGATTCTTTCTGAACCTCTGCTACGACTATCTGTAGTCATCTTCTTCTCCTCTATTTCCATGAGCTCCTCAATCTTTTGCAACAAGCCTTTGCAACAGAAAGTTCTCCTTACTACGATCTTACCTCACTAAGCTCTCCTCACTTAGTCTTTTGGTAAGCACGGTCCTCTATCTAGAACCTCCTCTTGAGCAACACCTTTGCTTCTTCTAGGCTTCTGCAATCTCTCACACTCTCTTGAGAACACTTCAACTATCCTCTTTGTCCAATCTCTTGTTGGATTCTTCAGGTTCACTGCCACTTCAGAGTAATTTTCCTACTCTGCTTTTAAGAACACATTTGGTTCTCCTCTCACAGCTTCTCTTGTTCTATATTGTTGTAGTCTTCACACTTTCTTATGCTGTCACCTAGGTCTTGAATGAATTTCCTCTGTCTCTTGCATCTACGAGTTTTGCTACAATCTCTAAGAACTTCCCAAAAGTTCTTCTACAGTTCACTGCTGCAATCTAGTGCCAAACTTCATTCATTCAACATGTTTCTATTTTCATACCTCTGTAGTCTTAATCTTCATAAGCAAACATCTCTTAGCAGGAAATTTCTTTCTTTTCCTGCTTTGATACAAAAAATGACGCAACCCTAAGGCTGCCACAACCCATATACCTTATCGGGACTTAAATTTCCCTTAATAACGTCCCTTTAAAACTTTATACCTCCATGCTCCTTATATATGTGTGTGTGTGTGTGTGTGTATCGGAAGCGTTTACATGGTTAAATCCTCGAGACCATACCTTTTCTTGGTTATATATTAAAACATAAGGAAATGCCTGAAAACCACACAAAAACATTGATATTTTACACTTTTGCATCGGTGCGCTTACCATACGTGAAAGTCAACTCATCAAATGCTAAGAGCCGTCGATCTGGAGCAACAAGATCTAATGGTCCAGAACAACTCGCCCAATCACAATCAGCAATCCCATTGGACTACACTGTCGGCACTATCCCTTTGGCGGAGGTCCGAAGCAATAGCGTAATCGCTATCGGCAATAACACTATGCCACTTTATAATAGGTTGCCTCCATTCCAAAACCTCTGATGCGATAACCTTGCAGACCTGACAGGCTATTCAATCCTTCATATACTGTTTCGGGTCTGGTTGGGTCGCGATATCAGAATTCGCTGATCTTCCCCACCGATTCCCTTCCTCCAATGCAATGTGATTATTATATCGGACCCAATAAGGCCCAAAAGAAATATTTATAATATTTCATGTCTGTTTGCCAAATTTTCCAAGTGTTTCACGTCGTTTCTCTGTGTAAATGGGTTTTCCGCTTGTGACACCAGAACAATGGAATGTGCTCATCAAACGATCCTTTAACATAGTAATTCCCTTAAAACATATGAAAAACACAGGCTGACATCAAGAGCATTCTAAAATAGATAGAAAAACAAGCATTCAATCCTCCACAGGCCGGTTATGTGATTATTCATGCACACTGATTATTCACAGTAACAAATAACAGAGCTTCACCCTTCGACCTAATCACACAGGTAAAGCCCTTTGTCCCAAAAGAAATGCATTCAATCCCACAGTTCTATCACTCCAATCAATCCTTTGTATACAAACATAAATGCGAAAATATATTTGGGACTCTCTCCCTTCTCTGGCTTGATTAATCTAATTAATGGCCTCTTCCTTCTACATAGCTCATAGGCTTACAGTGCTCTCGGGTCCTCTCCCTCTCTGTCTCTCCTCTTGCTCTCCCTTCAGAAAATAAAGGAGATTTCATATATGCTAAGTTAACCATCTCCTCCACAATTGGAGGAATAAATTATACATTCAAATCCTATCCTAATCTAAACAAACTAGACTACTTGGCTTGATCTCCATGTAGGGAAGATCATTTGCCATTTTATTCCCAATTATGTTCAGAATTAGGCCATTCTTAATTACTTACATTTATTTGAAATTAATACAATTTAACAACCAAGTCTTCCTCCAAACTTGTATTAGCCACAACATGTGACCACTCCATCACATTGTTGGCTAGGTCTAGATGCTCCTGCATTAGTTAATCTTGTTATTAGTTTCTGCGAATGTAGGATGTAAACAAATTTTCTTTTGAACACTATTAATTTAGCATTGATCAGTGCAACTTATAATGTTTATTTGTTTTTCAATATTATTCAAAAAAAAAAAATTCAAACAATTGATTGGATCGTAACTTGAAGGTATTATTGCTACACTTGCATAATATAATGTCATGTGGATAATAAAAAAGTCTGCTTATAAGTCAACTTGTTAAAACATGTCAAACATTTATATTCACGTAGGTTGGAAACAAAGTGATTAAATATCTTGAGAAATCTATTAACCGTTGAAATAACTATTTGCAATGCCTTTATATTGTATGTCGTTGGGGATGTCCATGTGCATTCTATACCCTTATTTATTTATATAGTTGTTATTCGTATGTACTTTGGGGTCATTTTTCTAACCCAATTAATACATGGTTCAATAATTAAGTATATATAACATATTATCATTACAGGGTAAAAAGAAAACATTGAGTGAGAGTTTTGTATTATGTGTAAATATTTACAATGATTGTTATATGTATTTTGAGCATTTAGATTGTGTTTATGCATTAATATATGGTTCAATAATTAAGTATATATAACATGTTATGATTACAAGGTAAAAAGATAACATTCGGTGAGAGTTTTGTATTATGTGTAAATATTTACAATGAGTGTTATATGTGTTTTGAGCATTTAGATTGCATTTATGCATTCTTAAGTTTGAGAATTTTTTCTGGTTAACTTAATATGTAGATTTGTAATTGAATTATGTTTACATTTTTCTATATTTTACTTAGTTTAGTTTAACTAATGCATTAAAAAGTGTTACTATCCTCATATAATACCTTAATTAGAATATATTTGAGCACATCAACAAATGTAGTTCTATTACATAGTCAAAAAATTTCCTATATTATTAGGTTGTATTGTACAATATAATTATTACCACTCACATCACTTCATATTACTTTTCCTACTTTTAGATACTAGGGTTGTGCACCATCAATGATGAGAAAAGGTCGGTTGATGCATCTTAAACTCATTTAATCATAACATTGAGCCTACCTTCACTCAGAGTTTTTGATTCCTTATTTACTCATAATTTTGACTTTGTTTTCTAGATATGGGAAACAAAAATCATAGTACTTTAAGTGATTTGTAATCAGTAGATCTAGCACCCATTTTCATCTCACTAACACAGTTCTCTAGTTAAAAATTGTATTATCTTTGGAAATCACAAAAAGTTGAGATTGTGCTTTTTGTTCTGTATTAAAATTTAGTTTCAAAACTTGGTTTGTTTGCCAATGGATGAGCCCAAATATATCTCTATAATTATGTTATGCTAAGTAAAAAATTGCACATTAAAGATAACATCCTGCAATTGAATGGCCATCCCAACACACTAGTTTGGTTAGGCTAGCAATACAACATAATCTATTTAATTGAAATATTCATGCCCAACTTATTTACCAACAAGAAATCTACCCACTCATTCTAAATTCAAGTAAACAACAAGATGTAAGGACTTCTTATTGGAAGCATAGAAAACACGAAGTGATTAATTGGTGTATTCATACATCTATATGAATAGATGGTTGTGGTCGTACCTTGACGTAATTGCTAGAAAATATGAAGTAATTAATTGGCGTGTCCATACATCTACGAACTGATGATTGTAGTTGCATCTTGATGCAAAATATTACTAATAATCAAGGGAGTGTTTTTAGGAGGTGGCTTGCACAACAGTCAAGGTGATGTTACAAACTAAAGGTTAGAGTTGAAAATCCAATTAACTATAGACCCTACCAATTACTTAGGAAACATAGATTAATGTGTGGATGCTCTCTCTCTCTATATATATAGTTATATAAAATTACAACAAACTTTTGTTTAGTGTTATGCAGATATCAACAACTATAAGATTATACTAATCAAAAGGAGATAAAAAATCCACTACATAGTGCTCTCACATGTGTGAGATAAAAAAAGCCTAAAAATTCTCTCACATATGTGAAGTAAAAAATCTTATAAAAGACACTACATAGTGCTCTCACATATGTAGTTAAAGTAGAACACCATTCAACATTTAATTAAACTCAAAAATTTGAGTTTATGCTCATTATAGTATATGGTTTATATGACAAGAATCATGAGCAAATATAGAATTTGTGCAAATTGCTATAACTAGAGGAAAAAAAAGAATAAAAAAAGGAATGAGATAATTGGGTTTATTGCCATGGTTGTGATCAAATTAGTTAAATTAACAAACATGAAAAATGCTACTAATAAATATATAAAGGTAAATAGAATTGTGAAATGTGGTTTTCATAATAAATCACAATACACTAAACCAAATAAAAATTGCAAAGAGCATAAGTGTTGTAAACACTTCATTAACCCCAAAACTAACCATACATATAGAATATCACCAAGCTAATGCAATTACACAACCACAAAAATAATTATACATATTAAACATAGAGACTACCCTAGATATGCTCCATGTTGAACCTTAGAAGGTGAAGCCCCCCATCCTATCATCTCCACACAGGCCTTTGTTTAATGTAAGTATTATGGATGTTTAGGTACATGCTAGAGGGCAACGCCCCCCATCCTATCATCTCCACACAGGCCTTTGTTTAATGTAAGTATTATGGATGTTTAGGTACATGCTAGAGGGCAACAAACATAGAAGGGATGCTCGATTCAGCTTTTGATAATAATGCATCCATGGTAAATGATAGTAAAATAACGAAGCCATACCATTTTTTATTTAGTTTTCAATTTATGCTTGTATGATACATCTATATGTTGGGGTTATACACGGTCATCTTGTAAATGCATTCATGTATTTTAAATGGTTTTTTACATCATGTAAATATAAACTATTAGATTTTCATTAAGGTCTCTACCAATTAATGAAATATGATTAAACTTAATTTATATTATAGATTTGTCTAATTTAACATATCGTAATGATTGTTTATAAATAGTCTTATTTTTTTTCGTTCTTTCAGTGATAATATAGAGATAAATTGTAGATTAAATATTTTCTTATTATGAGAGATTTTAATTTTTACATTGCTTATGATTTTCTTCTATAGTTTTTAAAGTTTAGTGTCCATTTATATATTTAATGTTCAATTAATTATGTCAAATATGTTTCTTAAGAAATGAATTACCCATATTTTTTGTCATTCAAGAATGATCAACATTTGTCGTTGACATTTGGAAATCCCTTGCCACTTGTACTTATCCATCTATCTTCCCATATCTACCCATGAGTCTCCCTGCCAAGAATTCCTTTCCTTCATCCATCAACATGTTGCATTGTGGATGTAACTACATCTTGAGATATTGTAAAACATTATTATAGTATGTAATGCTAAGCATACCTAGGATTCAATTATTAACCAATAATCAGACGTCTCATACATGTATCACGACCCACAACGTTATCCTTTAATATATAAATATATATATATATATATAATAAGAACATTTCCAAACTCATTACCGTCTCCTATGGGCTTGTCAATTTTTCTATTCTTATAAACAAAGGATCGACATTCATGGTTATGGGTTCCAACGCTATTGGATTAAATAGACTATTCCACAACAAGCAATATCATATAATTTGGTTAGGTTAGTCAGCTCTCGCCATATTTTAACCTTGAGAAACTAACTAGATGACATCTGACTTGTTGAGTTTCCCAACAGCATAACTGAAAAGGTCCATTTATAATATTAAATGTTGATGTTGCACCCATGATTATATCAATGATTAACCCAAAACTTTCTAGATTTTCATAATGTTTAGACTGGTTGCTTTGAAATGGTCTTTTAAGATTTACTACATTAATTAACATATGTTAAATGTAAGCGATATTAAACATAATCCCAAAATTTGCAAATCATTTTCAATCATCTTTGTATGTGGAGGTTGTTAAAAAATCTAAACTACAGGATGTACACTATCAGCGCTTTCCCTTTGTTGGAAGTCAGATGCGATATCGTGATCGCTATCGGTAATCGCAACGTATCACTTTACACCTTATTGCTCCCGCCCCGGAACGTCGATGCGATATGTCGGCGATCACATATCGCCAAGGTTGGGGACAGGACTTGCTGCGCATTGATTGGGCTGAGCGATGTGATATATGTTTGAATTACTGGACTCGATAAATTCCGAAAACAGCCTTTATATTATTTCACGTCCGGTTTGCCGAATCGACTAAGTGTTTTACGCGATTTCTCTGTATACATAGGATTTTTTGTTGCGGACCCAAACCACACCAAATCGGCCTTAAACGCGGGGATTTCCGCTATGAAAAATGAAAACACAGGACCAGTATCAAGTATTTGAATACAGAGAAAGGAAATCAACACTCAAGGCCTCCACGGGCTGTTAAAATGATAATACGCGCAACCCTGTTTTATTCAAATAAACAATACATTACAGAGTCTCGGCCTGAGACCAGATACACAAATAATGACCTCTGTTTTCAAAAGGAATGCAAACCAAAAACTCTCTGGGCACTCGCTCCACTCCGAGCCTCTCTCCCATCCTCTCGCTCATTACATTTTTCCTCTTTTATCCTCAAATAATTCCTCTAACAATATCTAACAGCAATCTTCTATTCTCAAAAGTTCTAACAGCAAATCCTCTATTTCTTAGCTCTCTCACCTATTCAAACAGTTCTATCTGTAAATCTAAAATAAGATAGTCTCAACTTATTACAATAATGATTTATAACAAATTATTTGAGAGATCGAACTCTCTCGATAAAAACTGGTTTTGACCCAACAGTGAATGAATTTCAACTTGTTTAGCCACAACATGTGAACAAGTTTTCACATTGCTGGCTAATCCGGATGCTCCTGCAACAAGATCGCTGGCAATGAGGTTCTTGAATGCCACCAGGGATTGGTGATCATTGTGGAAAGAGTGGGATCCTTTCCCAAGGGTGAAGGAAAAGATGAGGAGGAGAAAGAGCAGATGAAAAGCAAAAGAAAGAGAGGGCATGGTGGTTGAAATTGCAGCCTCTGTCAAAACCATTTTAAACGGAAAGAGAAACGTAAAGTGTTGGGCAAAATGGAATAGAGGAGAGGAGGGGAGAAACTGAGTGGGTATATGTGTATGGGTGAAGTGAGTGAGTATTTATAAGGAGAGAAACCGCGTGTTTTGGCGTCGTGAAGAAGACGTAGTACCGTGTATAGTGTGGACGTAGAGGACAAGTCATCAATCATGAGGCCGTTCTTCCTCTGCCAAACAAAGAATATTATTTAATCTCACAACGCTCACTAGTCAAAAGAAGTCTTTCAAAAGTCTTCCACCGCTGAGAAAAGTGGCTTCCGATTACCAATAGAAGCACGAACTCCGTGCCTAAATTTTCGTCGTTTATCTGTAGTTTAAATATTGTGAATTTAAACGTGAAGGACAAGGCATCAATTTAATCTCACATCGATCATTCGTCAAAAGGTCTTCCACTACTGAGAAAAGTGGTTTCCGATGTTGTCGTTAAAACATATATAATTATAAAGTTTGGTGTGAACATATTTTGTTAATCACAACGCTCACGTCAAAAGAAGTCTTTCAAAAGTCTTCCACCGCTGAGAAAAGTGGCTTCGGATGTTGTCGTTAATACATATATAATTCTGAAGTTTGGTGTGAATGGTTTCCCATTCAACTTTATCGTATAAAATGGAAACTTTGAGTAATTTGAAAACGGGTTAATGTTAGTCCAAAACTAAAATCGATTACCAATAGAAGCACGAACTCCGTGTCTAAGCGATATGTAAACCATCTAATATCCCATCAATAAATATAAGTTGCTTTAATTTACTACTGATTTGATAAAACATTTTTAAATTTATTATTTAAGAAAGATGAGGGTAACAAAGATTTCACAATTTTTAAACTTTCGTAAACTTTATTACGTTAATTTCCGTATTGTAGAGTAGAGTTGAGTTGTTTTTAGAGTCCGAGGATTTAAAAATTACTTTATTAAAAGTTTTGTTTTTGAAATTGTATTATTTTGTTTTTATTAAAAAAATCTGTTTAAAAATAATTTGTTGGGTAATTTTTTACTTTGGTAAATATAATTTGTTGACAATTTAAAACGTTATAAAAATGGTGGTGTCATTTCTAGTTTATCGATTTATGTATTAACAAATTTTATTGTTTTTACTTTAATTTGGCAATATTTAAAGTTACAAAAATGGTGGTGCCATTTCTAATTTATCCAGCTATCCATTAATAAATTTTTATTGTTTTTACTTTAATTTGGCAATATTTAAAGAAAGTGGTAGGCACTAAAAATGTCACTTTGCATAATACAGATTGTGGTTATGTGTCTAGCCAAGTTGGTCAAGTCCAATTTGGCTCATTCACACCAATTGAGCTAGTGTCCATCTCATTTCAATGCACAAATGCCACCATGAAAAAGTTCCTAATTAAAGAACCTTTTCATCGTAGCGTTTTTACATCCAAATATGATGCACCATAGAAATAGTAATGGTAGCATTTTATCTAGAAGTGAGATTCAATTTCAATCAGTAACGTCAAATGAGCTAGCAACCACTTCTTGTTGAAGAACCTTTCTAATACTTTCTAACTTATGCATGTTTACATTTTTTGTAGAGAATATCCTTTGGATAATACATTAGCTTTCACGCACCAAGATAGCAGTTACTTTGCACCCAACAAGTGATTGTATAAATAACATGAGTAATTAATTGTTCTCGGATGTAGTATTAGGTTATTTTCTCATGCAAACAAGCATGATTATCTTATTGAGTATTGAAGCATTTTATGTTTTTCACTTGAACATATCGAACAATTTGATATTTCTTTCTTGAGAGTGTTGATATTAATAAAATAACTCCCATATGCATTGAGCATTCAAGCATCAAGATAGCAATTACTTTGCACCCAATAAGCGATTGTATAAGTAACATGAATAATTAATTGTTCTTGGATGTAGTGTTATGTTATTTTCTTATGAAAACAAGCATGATTATCTTATTGAGTATTGAAGCATTTTATATTTTTGGCTTGAACATATTGAACAATTTTATATTTCTTTCTTGGGTGTTGATATTAGTAAAAGAGATCTCATATGCATTGAGGATTCAACATTGAATTATATTATCTAAGTGCAGAAATTTTGGTGATAGAAATACAACTACTCAAGAAATTAAATCTAAATCAAGAGACACAATTCTACTCTACTGCTCTACAAAAATTAATTCATAATTTAGAACAACATGCACAAACATGCATCATCAAATACACAGGTACACGGATGTTTCTAGGGGAATCCAATTGCTAAAATCCCCTTAAGCCCATTTTGCATTAATCAAGTGAATTGAGTAACAATTAGAATTCCGATCTCTTGCTCTGAGGACAAACTGCAAGAGTAAACTTATTCTCACTCCGCCTGCACTCAGGTTTCCCACACTTGTGTTGCTTGTACTCACGCTGCCCGCACTCTCTCTACCTGAAATTTCACTGCCGACACTCACTCCTATTTCCTTGAGCAATTCTTGAGGATTAATCACTTGACCAATACTCTAAATTGTATGCTCATTCTAGTATATTTAATTGTACACTGCCTTGGAATCTACACCACAGTTGAGCAATTCGAATTCCTTACACGCATGAGCTATTTTTTGGTTGATTGATCAGTTAACTGGATGATCTCTGAGTTAGACTATTGTCCCACTACACAGTTGATCTCCAACTAGCTCTAATAACTGTTAGAACTAGCTTAACTGAGTACAACTAAAAATAAGTGGACTAGATTGCTATAATTTAGCCATCAACACATGAAAACTGGACTCCAAGCCCACTAACTCAAATTTAGTGTTCTAACTGAGTGACAAGAGCCATGTCACCTCAGTTAACTTCCTCCAAGTTGTCTTATGATGTGGAAATTCAAATTTTCTCAATTTGACTAAGGCTAAAGTCAAATTGAGCCTCTCTTGCTACACTTATCAATGCTCCCTCTTAGTAAGAAAGGGATTTTCCACCACCCCTTTCCATCACCTGTGGAATGTATTGTAGCATTACCTCTCACTGTTGATGCTGCTATTGCAACAACTACAACTAAGAATCATCCAGAAAAAAACACTAAATCAACTGTGTCTCTACAACTGTATATTGGGAAAATTGTGTTGTTGTTGACTCTGCTACTGAGCCTACTGCTCTGTTGTCAACACTTCTCTACACTCCTCAGTATATGAATTAAATTGATCCTCCTGCTACTGAATATTGTGGGTCATTATAGCAAGGTAATGATCCATGAGGAGAACACCTCAATGGACCCTACCCAAATTTTTGCAACTCTGGGACTAAGGATCTACATCACCATACCTCACTCCTGGAGGTATAGTCGCATACATGGTGAAATATGATCTACTCATATTGTTGTTGCTACTGATTTGTTGATGTTTTTGCAATGTTGCTGCAACTACTGCAATAATGTGTATGATATCCCCATATCCTGAAGTACTATCTTCCATAGGGATGCTCCCTCTGAAACTAGACTCCCTCTGAGTCTCTATCTCCTTGTGGGAAATATCTCTACTCCTCAATATACCAATATCAATGATCATAGGTACTTTTTGTGTCACTAAACATTAGCTCATTGATCTGCCAACTAGCAACCTTCTAGCTCCATTAAGAAGTCTGCACATAGGGTCTTCTGGATCTGCCCTAAACTAGGGCTCCATAACTTTTCCTCCTAACAACTCATTAATTCTTCAATGATCACTATACATGAGGAATTCAAGGACTGGTTCTAATGTGATTTCAGGGCTCTGATACCATGTAGAAATTTTGGTGATAGAAATGCAACTACTCAAGAAATTAAATCTAAATCAAGAGACAAAATTCTACTCTACTGTTCTTGGGAAAGTAATTCACAATTTAGAACAACACGCACATACATGCATCATCAAATACATAGGTACACAAATGTTTCTAAGGGAAATAAATTGCTAAAAACCCCTTAAGCTCATTTTGCATTAATCAAGTGAATTGAGAAACAATTAAATTATGATCTCTTGCTCTTAGGATAAACTGCAAGAGTAAACATGTTCTCACTCTGTCTGCACTCGTTCTACCCGCATTCGCATTGCCTGCACTCACATTGTCCGCACTTGCTCTGCCTGTACTCGCATTGCCCACAGTTGCTCCTATAACCGAGCACAATTCCTGAGGATTGATCACCTGACCAATACTCTAAATTGTACACTCAATCTAGTATATAATTAATTATACATTGCCTTGGAATCTACACCATAACTAAGAAATTTGAATTCCTTGCATGCATGAGCTATTTTTTGGTTGATTGATCAATTAACTAGATGATCTCTGAGTTAGACTATTGTCCCACTTCACAATTGATCTCCAATTTGCTCTAATAACTGTTAGAACTAGTTTAACTAAGTACAATTGAAAATATTGGACTGGATTGCTATAATTTAGCAATCAACACATGCAAACTAGACTCCAATCCCACTAACCCAAATTTAGTGTTCTAACTAGAGTGAAAAGAGCCATGTCACCTTAGTTAACTGCCTCCAAGTTGTCTGTTGATGTGGAAATTCAAATTTTCTCAATTTGACTATGCCTAAAGTCAAATTGTGTCTTTCTTGCTACACTTCTCAACATTAAGAACATCATTTTGGTCTCTAGACAAGTAAAACATTTCGTTTGTGACTCTAACACATTATTTTTGGAAGAATATTATAAAAAGTCTCTTTTTTGTACAAGAGAAACTACAAATAATAGTGACAATGAACTGAAGACTCTAGAAACAAGTTAACATGGAGTTAACTTTAAAGATAATGGAATATAAAATATCGATGAAATATTTATGTCTTTATTATTTTTTACTTTAATTTTGTATATTTAAATTAAGCATAGGTACCAACTAAAATGTAGCATCGCTTAAGCACATTTTTATTAAAATATTTAATTTACTAACATCAAGCAAGCATAAAAGAACAAAGATAAT
Organism: Pinus tabuliformis; assembly: GCA_031772625.1. Classification (NCBI taxonomy): domain Eukaryota; kingdom Viridiplantae; phylum Streptophyta; class Pinopsida; order Pinales; family Pinaceae; genus Pinus; species Pinus tabuliformis. The sequence continues at coordinate 1,056,175,048 of CM062807.1, forward strand.
AAATAATTAATGCATCAAAGACTATTACATTCTTTTTCCTAATGTAATTATCTCGTTGTTACAAGATTAGGTATATGCAATTTTAGTTCTTTATTTTTTTTTACTTTAATTTAGCTCTATTTAAACTAAGCAGTAGGTACTAGCTACTATATAGCACTTGTTTACATTCCAATCAGTTTACTTTCCAAAGATTCTTATTAAAATCTAAATAATATAGAGTTATTTCAACTTTGAGTCTATTAAATATTGACAAAAATTAGATATAATTTTAGAAATGAAATTTATCTTTGTATTTCATAAATTGTAAATTAAAAAAATATGTTAATTTATTTTTTATTTATGTTTTTATCATATATTGTTTTTGTAAGCTTAGTAGGGGCTTTTATTCATTCATTTTCAAAGTAGGTTACAACCAGAAAAGACATTTGTTGCCTCAACCTGCCCATTGGGAAACCATGTATGTTGGCCATTGGAACATATTACAAGCCATCCAAAATCTAAGGTTCTTAAGTCTTTCAAAATTAGCCTTATAGGCCTGAATGTCTAAAAACCAGTTCACCCTTAACATGCTAACATAAGTACTACTACTCGACATATACATATTCAAAATGTAACAAAAGGAAATAACTAAAACTATTCATCAGAGGACTCCATGGGAGTTGGGTTCTTTGCACTAGAACTTGGTAATTCAGATTGAAGAAGGCACAAAATGTGCTTCTCAATATGACCCAGACAAACATTTTGTTGCTGATTTTGGAATTTAACAAGTTGGAATTCTTTCTGAATTTCCTAGAATACAAGATCAACTTTGATAGACCCTGTTGCATTCATAATAGCTCTGGCTACTATGCTCTTCATCATCCAATAGAGGTAAATTGTCTACCTGTACTAGGTGAGACGACCACAGGTATGGCTAGGATTAGGTACCGGCAGGCGACAATCTTCCACCTCGATTTCATGCTCAGCTCGTTGGTTAAGGCCTGCCTCCCAACCTGTTATCATATGTCTTACTTGCTCAGGAGTACCTGTTGTATATGTATGGGCCACATCAATGATGTGTTGGGCATCTAATTTTCTTCCACTTCTCGTCAGCGGCCTCACGAGGATACTCCTCGACCTCCTTGAGACTCTCTTTTCCGATCGGATCTGCAACCCCCATTTCCAGACTAGCTGGTGGCAGCAGATGGTCTTGCCATCTCCGTCAACCTTTTTTGAGATATACTATAATCAACTACCAAAACCACTGAATGAGTGAATACCTTCGGCTCGTTGACTAGGCGATCACTCCAATTATAAACCCCAAGAAGAATTACAAATAACATGAGCAAGAAACAAGAAACATTAAACCCAAGAAAAGTGAAAGAAGAACAAGATGTGCCGACCATCCTCCAGTAGTTCTTTCTTCTCATTACCTAGAGTCTTTGCTCAGTCATCTCACAGAGTAAATTAAATCCAGAGAGGGTATGTCTCTACCATATGACATAACCACCCACCAATGCCTCAACCCCCTTCCCATGTATACAAACACCTATACATTTTAAACCCAACACCGACGACAAGTAGAGAGTAATCAAAAACTAATTCAACCAAACATGGAAACAACCATTCCACCCGGGCAGTATATTCTTTCCACATAGAGAAGCCCAAATTAAACCATACATTCCCATACATAGCAATAAGATACCATAGGAAATGGATATCGACTTGGAAACAAAAATTTCAAAATAGAATTGAGCCACACAGATACACTCTTTAGACAAACAAATGTTGCCAAGACCCACATTCTCCCATTCACATGGAGGGGAGAAAATCTGACAGGAATTTAGAGAACCAGTATGTCACGAGCAAGGATGGGTGGAGAGAAATGATACATAACCTATTACCCTCGCCATCGAGCTGACTTGAGTGATCTTCCGCAACTGTTGCCTCCCTACCAAGCTTTCTACCGAACGAGAACCACAGTGCTTCTTCATATCTCTTGGAACCTCTCTGTACCACAACACAAATGCATGTAATGCGATACCCACTACCACCACTTGGGATGTTATAACACATCAACATTTAATGCTTGTCACATTACCTCCCACGCCTCCCATCATCTCCACTCGATCACACCTGCCATAGTCGCTCCTCCTCCATGCCTTCCATCTAATCACCATTATGTGAGTCCCGAGTAGGACAATGACCTGGCACGCACCCCGATCGGGGGATGTTTTTATCATGTATTAATAATAATGATGCAAATTATTATTATTTATTTATATCAATTTTGAATTTAAAAAAAAAAAATAATGATTGATTTTCTTTAACATTTTGTAGTTATTTCTTTAGTTTACAAAAATCAATCATTTATGAAAATCAATATTATAAGAAATATTGAAATATTGAGACTTAGTGTGAGTGTAAGAAAAGCATTCTAAGATAAATCATTTTTCATTAGAATAGATGATTTCATGAATATCATTACCTTCTTGTTCAAGATGATTCTTTAGGATGCCAAGGATCTCACCACAAGTGGTTAAATAGTCTTTTTACATTAGGAAATTTGAAATTGACAACAACATTTTTATTTATTGACAATGTTGGGTATTCATATAAAGTGTTAAAATGAGTCATTTTTGTTTAAGTGTGATAGGTAGTGTTGTGTCACCATTATGTAAGGTGTAACCATTTGTGCCACTGCAATTCATAATCATTGGAAAGGTTCTTCAAGTACCCTTCAAGTCATTTGTTTACCACTTTATCCATTTTTCATTGGATGGTATGAGATACTTATGGTTAATCGGGTTCCTACTTAGTGAAACCATTCCTTCAAAAGTTGCTACTGAATTTTGAGTCCATAATTTAACTGGATTTATCTTTTTCATGATACTCAAATGGAGTGAGTATATTTTGTCAATCAATTTATGATGATAAATATGATATATGTTGTCCCTTTGTGGACCACCACTCTTCTTGGAAAGATGTGTCAAGGAACTTATCGAGAAAAACCTCTAACTCAACTCAAGAGAGTAAACACCTTCTAACCTTATCCATCAAAGAAGGAAACATATATAATCAATGAATTCTTGGTTGTAGTAGATTCTTGATTCAAGCTTAAATTTTCCAAAAAGTTAAACCAAATTAAGCTAAAAAAATAAAAGACATTGTAACAAATAGCTTTACTATTGATCATGTTGGAAATATGTTGTCATTGACGACAAAGGAAAATATTGTTGGAAAAGGAAAAGCATGGAAACTGTAAATGCATTTGATGATGGTGTTATCATTAATTACATCAGATGGAAACATATGGCGAAGGTGTCAAAGGATGCCTTAGAAGATTAGGTTTCAGGCACAAGAAGAAGGGTGAAGATCAACATGGATGAAGAAGGTGCACAGACTTTGGGTTTATTTATTATTTAGTAGATCATGTCAGATGTAGATGGATCCCACCTAGATGTAAGAGCTCTGAAATAGATTTCCATTGGTATGCAGAAGTCTGGAAATGGCCTTCTGGTTTGAAATATAGAGCCAATCAAAGTCAGGTAATTCCAAGGTCAAACTATGCAGATGTAAAGTTAGTTGGAGGTGATTTGGATCACATGGTTAGTTTGAAACACAAGAAAATGTAGTGGGATCCTTAGCATCATTGCAAAAGAAAAAGGATTGACCAAGTAATCCAAGTGTAGCAGCGAGATTTTTTTTTAATGGACGATGGCAAATCCCACCCAATGGATTTAACCTGGAGATAACTCCCTAGAGAAAGAAAAGGGCACACAAAGTTAAAGTGGAATTATACAACAGGCGGGAAAATGTTGGAGCAACAACACAATGGAGAGAATTTATATTGGTGCAGGCGGAGCCCATATGACAGGTAAGCCTGCAATAGTTACCCCGACAGGTGCATCCTAGAAATTAGAAAATATAACCTTAAGAGTTAAGTGGGATGACATAGAAGTGTGGAGGTGGCCTGAAAAAAATAGCGGCAAGCTTAACCATTGGCGAAAGACTTAAGTGGGAGGCCCCCACATTGACATCAGAGCCCACTGAAGCTAGCCTGAAAAGAATACAAGGCAGTGGCTAGAGGAGCGCTGACCGAGAGAGGGTTTATACAGGAATAAGCCAAGAGTCATTAAATTTTTATAAAGGAAATATGGTGCAAAACAAGGTTGCAGGACCCTTCTCTCTCCTCTCTGAAAATGGGACACATGGTAGCATATTATTAGCCTAGATGACGAAGGATTATGATGTTAGAACTAGCGAACGGGAGCATGACATGTGGCAGTCATATTCGGTGTTTTTGGGTACCTAAATGGCCCATTTCTGGGTGACACATGTCACGAATCATGGGCTGACACATAGCACAAGTGATGTCGCATGACGTCATCCCACTGATAAGACCCTGAAAGGTCTTGGAGTGGCACAAAGGAAGATCAGTGGCATGATTTGGCATCGGGGATGACCTGGGCATGCCAAAGATAACTTATCCTAGAGATATTTTCTATTGGCTCTTGCTATAGCAGGAGGACCCCATCAGGATAACTCATCTGGTAAGGAAGACCCTGGTGGATTATAAAGGGGCGTGGGCTTATTGCGCTTGGTATGGTGGACAAGAGGTTAAGCACAAGCACGAGAGGAGATATAATTAAAAGTGGTCGCAGAGTTATTTTGGAAAGTGTAAGCACTTGGGTCCAAGACTTATATGGCGCCAATGTTTAGTAGTGATGGTGTATTAAAAGGCTTCGGTCCTATGTTTAAAGTATTATGGAATGAATACTCGACAACTATATGTGTGGCAATTCTTTGGAATAAAGCCTTTGGGCCATAACCAAAGGCCTTGGATGAATGATTCAGCATCTTGGTTTGGCAGTGTGGCAATATCTTGCATGGTCGGTTGAGTTGACAACTATTTTGATAGCATGTTATGATTAATAGATCCTTTGGGCTAACAGATGAATGAGTCAGAAACATGTGACAGTTTAGTGGCACTATTTGGTAGTTAAGCCAAACATAAGAACAAAATGCTAAATGCATGAATGAGTTGGAAGTAGTTAATAGGAAGAGTTAGCAGTTATGGTAAAACTAGAGGTTTTCCAAAAATGCCTGAATGAGAAAAAATAGAAGAATATCGCATAGATTGAGCCCAAAACTGTAGATCAAAGATTGAGAAGTTAATAGAACATACATAAGACTGGAATGAACAGGACAAAGGAAAAAATAAGGATTCATGCAAGTATACAAGAAAAGAATTGAAGCCAAAAATATAAGTCCATAATTATTTAAAAGCATAATTAGAAAGTCCAAATCAGAAAGTGGATAAATCCCACATGTGACAGAGAAACCATACCTATCATGGAGACCATATTTCATATAGATAATTGGGCAAGCAATGAAATTTTAGTTATAGCATTATAAATAGGATGAGGAGAGGAGGTACCCGATATCGGTGACAAAGAGTCGGAAGCCCTATCGATTACTTATGGGTCGCACCTGACCAGATCCTCCTGAGAATGAGGTTCACCATCCATCTTCTGCACGTCCATCATCCCTTGAGTTGTACCTTCCTACCCTTGTGCCATATTTTCATTAGTCCCCATCTTCTCCATGCTCTTCTCCATGAGCTTATGCATAGGTTACAGAAGGGTACAGGTGATCAGGATGTGGATTATCATCTCATAGCAAATGGATTGGTCGATTTAGGGACATGATGTATGTGCCAAACAATAATGAGCTCAAGAAGCTTGTCTTGAGGAAATTTCTGGCTAAGTCATATTCAGGTCACTCGAGATATCAGAAGACATTGATAACAGTGAAGAAGTTCTACTATTGACTGAATTTGAAGAAGGAAGTGGTAGAGTTTGTGGCTAATGCTTGGATTGTCAATAGGTAAAAGCAGTCTAGTGTATGCATACAGGTGGATTGCTACAGTCGATTCTGATTCCAAAGTGGAAATGGGAGGTCATTTCCATGGATTTCATTACAGGTTTGTTAAGGACATCCAAACAACATTTTTCTATTATGGTTGTGGTTGACAAAGGTAGCACATTTAATTCTAATAAAGTCTACCTACTCTGATAATGATGTAGCACATGTATTCATTAGAGATGTGGTGATATTGCATGGTGTTCCAAAGAAGATTGTGTCAAACAGGGTTGCTAAGTTTACCTCTAGATTCTGGAAAGGGTACATAGATGGCCTTCAGCACAACTTATCATCCGTGGACAAATGGACAAACAAAGAGGGTCAACATGATACTGAAGGACATATTAAATATGTATGTGATTCATCAGCAGTGAAAGTGGGAAGAATATCTTCCACTGGTTGAGTTCGCTTACAACAATGGGTATTAGGAGTCTCTGAGGATGAGTATGTTTGAGGCATTTTATGGGCGGAGTTGTAATACTCCCATTAGTTGGACTAATCCAGTGCATAGGGTATTGATAGGACCAGACATATTGGTAGAGATGGAACAAGAAATGTAGGTTATCAAGAAAGATTTAGAGGTAGCACATGATAGACAAAAGAGTTATGCAGATCAGAACACGATGTTTAAGGAGTTTCAAGTTGGGGAATATGTGTACTGGAGCATTAAGCCCAAGAAGAGATCCTTAAGGATTGGATCATGTGCCATGATGACACCTCAGTTTTGTGGGCCTTTTGAGATTCTCGAGAGGATTGGACCAGTAGCCTATCGACTTGCACTGCCTTCGACAGTGAAATCCCATGATGTTTTCCATGTGTCATTTCTTAAGAAGTATGTTAAATATGTTGATCATGTGATTGAATCATATGTATTGCAGGTGGAGCCAAAAGGTGAATTTTAGCTGGAAGCACTTTGGGCTCGATGAAGCTACATGGGAGATGATTGGATGTGTGTTATCTATCCTTCTCTATTCACTAGTTGAGTGGATGTATTTTGGTATATTTTTTGGTGTGGGGTTTTGGTATGTGTATATATGTATATGGATGTAAATACCACCATGAGATGTGTTATAAAGCTCCAATAAGTGGTATGGGTTTCATGTGGTTATGGTTGTTATGTTGTTATGATTTTCGTGTTGGTTTGCTTTTCAGCAAGTTGATCATTGTAAATACTACGTCGAGCTAAGTTATAAATCTCCATGGGTAGTATTCTTTTCTTCTCAATGGTTTTACTGGTTATAGGTGTCATTGAACACCAAGGACAGTGTTCCCCCCAAGGGGAGGATTCTGTGACAACCCTGGTCAAAAATCCATGTAATAAAGTTAATAAAGGCAAAATAATAACCAAGGTCATGGGACACATATTCCAAGATCAATGTTGGGAAAAACATCCTAGTGTGGGTGTTCATTTGGTTTATTATGGCTAAGGACATTGGAAAAGTCTTTGGAAAGGAAAGAGGCATTAATTGACATTTTATTTATGAAATAATGGAAAATAAGAGAAAAGGAAGGTGAAAGGTCACAGGTTGCATGTGAGGAGGAAAATGAAGGAAAAATAATGGAAATTGAAGAAAATAGAGGCCTCATTAATAAAAAGGATTTTGAGGATCAATTCACAACATTTTTGTCAGTTCAGTTTTGGAGCTCTCTCTCTATTCTCTCTACTCTCTCATTCTCTCATACCCTTAGAGTATTCTTGGAGAACTCTAGCATTGGAGGAAGGAAGGAAAATGAAGAACAAGAAAGCATAGGGAAGCAAAGATCAAGCAAGGAAGAGCAGGATCAAGTGGCTGTAGTGGGATTACTTTCAAGTATCGAGTTGCGTGTATGATTTTATTGCTAGTTCTAACATGCATGGTACATGCATGTGTGTTCGTGGTTCTATTATTGTCATGGGAATGGGTTTTTCTAGGTGTGACAATGGTTTTCAGCGTTGCCTTTCCATTTCGAGATAGTCATGGTATGATGGGGTTTTTCTTACTTGGTTGAGCTAGATTTCCAAATGGTTTCGAAATTGAGTGGGGTGGTCTTAAGAAATCACAAGGCATATGAATCCCTTGAATGATAATGGCGGGATACATGATAAATCCTTATTATGAATTCTTTCGTTGGGCCTAGGAATCCATTGACCAGTAATGGTGGGATAGATGGTAAAGCCTAGAGGGTAGAGATGGCACACTCCTCACGATTTAGGCGGAGAGATTTGGAGGCACCATGCTTGTTTAGGCCTAGTGATCCCTTGACCGGTATATGGTGGGATTACATTAAAGCCTGTAATGTATGTTTATTGTTTGGACCAAGGAATCCCTTGGCAGATACATGTAAATCCTGAGGAAGCCTTGGTGGGTTTTGTTGTGAGTCCCACATTCATGCTTAGAATATGGGATAGGGGTGATTGGATGAAAGAAAGATTTGGTTCATCCTAATCTATGGTCAGGTGGTATGTAGAAGTCCCTGACTTGGTTGGATTTGCATATGATAATAAGAGCTCTTTTCCTCTTGTGTTTTATGTGTAAAAGTAATTTTTATTATGTGGCTTAAATGGTTGTTCTATTTTTATTATCCTGTTGGCTATAAGCATGGTTTATGAAAGTTCTTAGTAGTCATGGCTCTCATCATGTTTTGATTAGTAAATGAATGAATGATGAATGTATGACCTAATAGATGATATTGCAACTATTATGAGGGGGCATCAGTCCTTCTTGATGATTCTCAGATAATTATGAGACCCCTATGTTCGTATATGTTATTATGACTTGTAGATTACATATTCATGATGTGTTTGAAGGAAGGCTTGTCAAGGTTGTTAGGGGTCAAGTCAAGTCCTTATTCAATTTTTTACAATTGTAGCCTTGTTTCATTGTTATTTATCATTTCTGGAAGTTTCATGGAGTTCTAAATAGAGGTCTGATCCCTAGCCCTAAAAAAGTGACTCAAAATCTCGGGTTGCTGGCACAAAAATTCCTAAAAAATAATGTTCTCACATGGATGTCTTGTCATGGGAGCAAATGGATGCTTTTAGTCACTTGGAGGGCTTGTCATGGGAGCGACTAGGGGTCTAGTTCAGTAAAAAGCTAATTTGACTCAAGGGTTGGGCACCTAGAGTGGTTGGTTTTCTCTTGGGGGTGCTGTAGCACCTGAGGAAGGTCTATAAAGCGGTTTTCTATCGTTTCCACTTCCTTAAGGTGATCGAGGAGGTCGAATCATATCACATTAACTCTTCGTGACATGTTTACCCTAGTAGGCTGGTAACTTGGGTAAATGTGGGAGGAGGGTGTTACATCTTCCTTCAATTCTCCATGAAAAGAATTTGTCTTCACATCTAATTGTTCACATTCAAAGTCCAAAGCAACAACAAAACCAAGGATAACTCTTATGGATGAAATTTTAACAATAGGTGATTTTTTTCTATAAAGTCAATACCTTCCTTTTATGCAAATCCCTTCACCACCAACCTTGCTTTGCATCTTTCCTTTTTCTCCTCACCCTCATGTTTAATCCTGTATACCCATTTGTTTTGTAGCATGGGGTCTTCACTCGATGAACCTTTGACATATCATGTGCATTCATGGCATACTAAACAATACCCCTAATTTGACTACATATTGGAAATTACCTCTAAAAATCACATTATTTAACCCCCTACCAATACGAACCCAATACACCTTCCTAATTTTAAAAACCCCTACTTTCACTAGATATTGTAGGTATCAATTTTTTCATTAACATTTTTTATACCCCTTTATATTTTTTCATTAATTTTGAGCTCCATTTTTTATACCTACCAATATAAAAACCCTTTACCCCCTATATATCCCCCAATATATTATGTCATTTTTCCTCAGTATATATCCCCTAATATGAACCCACGTGGTATGGTATTTCTCCCCCAATGAAGCCACCAAGTTTTGTAGGGAATTTCTTCCTTTTGGAAGCTTCACTAACTCCCAAGTTTTATTTTTCAACAAAGAATCCATTTCTTCCTCCATTGCTTTATTCCACTTTTCACTACTTTCCAATTCACAAGATTCCTGAAAACAATTAGGTTCTCCTTCATTAGTTAGCAAAATATAATTTGAGGGTGGATACCTTTGTGAGGGCTTTAAGGTCTAGTAGACTTGTGAACCAACTGTGGTGGTTTGTTTTCCAATTGAATCTCTTGTAATGGTTGTGGCAAGTTTTCTTCTTCTTGTTGTCCATCACATTTTTGAGTTTTTTGGCTGGATTCTTCCAATGGTGGGATATTTTCTTATTGTTCTATAAACTTGTCAACAATTTTCTTGACCTTTGTTTCACCTGCAATCCTTTTATGCATCTCAAATTCATTAAATATTACATCCCTTCTTCTAACAATTTTGTGATTAACTGGATCCCATAGATGATAACCAAACTCACCATCCACATATCCTAGAAAAACACACTTCTTTGATTTCTCTGATTTGCTTCTATGCTCTTTGGGAATATGCATAAATGCTTCCCATAACCAAAAAGAAAAAAGAAAAAAAAAAAGGTGTGAATAATCTACCTTTTTACCCATCCAAAATTCTTCACAAATACCATCGTCTAGGACTATAGAAGATGAGTGATTGATGAGGTAACAAGTTGTCCTTATTTCTTCTACCCAAAAATGCTTTTCCAATTTGGAATTTGACAACATACTCCTCACCTTCTCCAGAATAGTGTGATTCATCCTTTATGCAATACCATTTTGTTGTGGAGTACCAGGCACAGTCTTCTCATGTTTAATGCCAAACTTATTACAATAATTCTTGAATACATTATAGCAATACTCCCCACCATTATCTTTTCTCAAACACTTGAGCAATTTATTAGTCTCCCTTTTAACAACAACATGAAATTTCTAGAAATATCTCAAATACATCACCTTTAATTTTCATAGGGTGGGCCCACACCTTCTTGGATTCATTATCTATGAATGTAACAAAATATGAGGCTCCTCCTAAAGACTTAACATTCAGCAGTCTAAACACATCAGATTGTACTAATTCTAACAAATTTATTTTCCTTTCATGACCACCTCTCATAAAATAAACCCTTCTTTTCCTACCACAAATACAATGTTAACAAAGATCAAGTTCATAGGATTTCAAACCTAGAACTATATTTTTACCAACAAGAAATTTTAGGCCCTTTTCACTCATGTGGCCCAAGTGCTTATGCCATAACTCCACCCAGTTTTCTTCTTTTGCAAAAACAACTGCATCTAGTATCTCTATTGTTTCCCTCATTGCATACAAGGTTCCTGTCTTGGATCCTTTAGCCAACACCAATGACCCTTTAGTAATTTTCTAGCCACCTTTCCCAAAGGTTGTGGAGTATCTTTCATCATCCAATCATCACATAGAGAAAACTCATATGCATCTCTGAGGACATGCCTAACCTATTTTAGCAAGATACATTGTCCATCATTTGTCTTGATTCAGACATCTCCCACTAGAACAATATTACAAAAATTATTATTTCCTAAATGTACTATACCATGATCAACTTCTTCATATGTAACAAAATTATTTTTACAAGGGGTCACATGGTTAGATGCTCCAAATTCAAGTACTCAATCAATGCTACTGCTAGAAATATATAAACAAACTTCTTCTATTGAAACAATACACTTCTTCTTCTTCTTCTTCTCACCTTCCTTTGTATTGCTTGATTTTTTATTTGTGTTGATTGATTTATGTTCCTTATGCTCCTTCTGTTCCTCCTTCCAAAACCAACAATACTTTTTCTTGTGCCCCACTCTTCCACAGTGAAAAAAAAGTGAATCTTCTTGTTCTTGATTTCGATCTACCTCTCGATTTTGAATGCTCGTCTACCACTTCAATTTTCCTTCCACGATCAACTAATACTAGAGCTTCTTCTCCTTGGTTTTTCACAATTGATTTGTGACACAACTCCTCGTTCATTAAACTACAATTGACGTCATCAAAATTCAGGGCATAGAGCACAATAATAAGATGGCTCTAATCTCGTCATCCAAAATAATTTTGAGAAAGGCAAGCTAACTTGTGATTATTTTCATCTCTAATGATGAGGATTTAGCAGTGTCCTAGTGTGGTTATTTATATTTTAGCGGAAATGTTACCCCATCTACAGTTGCAAACTTGTGAAGTAGTAAATTCCTACAAAAATTGCCTCATAGGCACATTGTGCATTACAAATCAATCTGATATCGTTGTGCATTACCGATCAATCTAATATCATTTTATACTACACAAGTCAACCTAAATAGGCTCTCCTCTTAATATTATGCAAGCTTCCCCTACGTATTGGGCATTAATATAAGTATTATTATTAATTTACATAATAATTATATGTATAGTTATTTGTCTTCAAAGCAGTTTATTTCATAGAAAAGTGTAGCTCTCATTTGAAATTGCATATTTTTCTAGCCATCTTCTTCATTATACATTGGTGAAATTATGCATATTTTTTCAACTAGAAAATGTGTTTTAGTAGCTGGAAATTGTATGGTATAGCAGGGTTTTAATTGTAGAAATTCCAACCATCTATTTCTTCAAATATTTTTTATCTTTTGCATGTGCTTTTAGCAAGAAATCATATTGTTTATGTTGGAAATTGTATGGGGCAACATGTTGTAAATTGTGATGAGATTTTGTGAATTTCATTTGTTTTTTATCGTTACTATAGTTGCACTATTTTCTTTTTCCATTGGGGTTAGTGTCTTATTTGGTGCATCAAATCACCTGCTAAGTATTGATTATCATAATGTTACTGTTGCAAAAAATGGACATTTCCAACTTATTTTTTACTAACTTTTCACTTTGGCAAATATAATTCGTTGAAAATTTAAAACGTTACAAAAATGGTGGTGCCATTTATAGTTTATCCATCTATCCATCAACAAATTTTTATTGTTTTTACTTTAATTTGGCAATATTTAAAGTAAGTGGTAGGCACTAAAAATGTCACTTTGCATAATACAGATTGTGGTTATGTGTCTAGCCAAGTTGGTCGCAAAGTCCAATTTCGCTCATTCACACCAATTGAGCTAGCATCCATCTCATTTCAATGCACAAATGCCACCATGAAAAATTTCTTAATTGAAGAATCTTTTCATTGTAGCATTTTTGCATCCAAATATGATGTACCATAAAAATAGTAATGGTAGAATTTTATCTAGAAGTGAGATTCAATTTCAGTCAGTAACGTCAAATATCCTTTGGATAATACATTAGCTTTCAAGCACCAGGATAGAAGTTACTATGCACCCAACAAATGATTGTATAAGTAACATGAGTAATTAATTGTTCTCGGATGTAGTATTAAGTTATTTTCTCATGCAAACAAGCATGATTATCTTATTGAGTATTGAAGAATTTTATGTTTTTCACTTGAACATATCGAACAATTTGATATTTCTTTCTTGAGAGTGTTGATATTAATAAAATAACTTCCATATGCATTGAGGATTCAAGCATCAAGATAGCAGTTACTTTAAACCCAATAAGCGGTTGTATAAGTAACATGAGTAATTAATTGTTCTTGGATGTAGTATTATGTTATTTTCTTATGCAAACAAGCATGATTATCTTATTGAGTATTGAAGAATTTTATATTTTTCACTTGAACATATTGAACAATTTTATATTTCTTTCTTGAAAGTGTTGATATTAGTAAAAGAGTTCTCATATGCATTGAGGATTCAACATTGGATTATATTATTTAAGTGCAGAAATTTTGGTGATAGAATTACAACTAATCAAGAAATTAAATCTAAATCAAGAGACACAATTCTACTCTACTGCTCTATAAAAAGTAATTCACAATTTAGAACAACATGCGCAAAAATGCATCTTCAAATACATTGGTACATAGATGTTTCTAGGGGAAACCAATTGCTAAAAACCCCTTAAGCCCATTTTGCATTAATCAAGTGAATTGAGTAACAATTACAATTATGATCTCTTGCTCTAAGGACAAACTGCAAGAGTAAACTTATTCTCACTCCGCCTGCACTCATGTTGCCCACACTTGTGTTGCCTGCACTCGCACTGCCTGCACTCACTCCTATTTCCTTGCGCAATTCTTGAGGATTAATCACCTGACCAATACTCTAAACTATACGCTCAATCTAGTATATAATTAATTGTACACTTCCTTGGAATCTACACCATAGCTGAGCAATTCGAATTCCTTACATGCATGAGCTATTTTTTGGTTGATTGATCAGTTAACTAGATGATATTTGAGTTAGATTGTTGTCCCACTACACAACTGATCTCCAACTGGCTCTAATAACTATTAGAACTAGTTTAACTGAGTACAACTGAAAATAAGTGGACTAGATTTCTATAATTTAGCAATCAACACATGCAAACTGGACTCCAATCCCACAAACTCAAATTTAGTGTTCTAACTGAGTGACAAGAGCCATGCCACCTCAGTTAACTTCCTCCAAGTTGTCTTATGATGTGGAAATTCAAATTTTCTCAATTTGACTAAGGTTAAAGTCAAATTGAGCCTTTCTTGCTACACTTCTCAACACTCCCTCTTAGTAAGAAAGGGATTTTCCACCACCCCTTTCCATCACCTGTGGAATGTACTATAGCATTACCTCTCACTGTTGTTGCTACTATTGCAACAACTACAACTGAGAATCATCCAAAAAAAACATTGAATCAACTGTGTCTCTACAACTGTCTATTTGGAAAATTGTGTTATTGTTGACTCTGCTACTAAGCCTACTGCTATGTTGTCAACACTACTCTGCACTCCTCAGTATATGAATGAAATTGATCCTCCTGCTACTGAATATTGTGGGCCTTTATTGCAAGGTAATGATCCATGAGGAGAACACCTCAATGGACCCTACCCAAATTTTTTCAACTCTGGGACTAAGGATCTACATCACCATACCTCACTCCTGGAGGTATAGCCACATGCATGGTGAAATATGATCTACTCATATTGTTGTTGCTACTGATTTGTTGATGCTTTTGCACTGTTGCTACAACTACTGTAATAATGTGTCTGATATCCCCATATCCTGAAGTACTAGCTTCCATAGGGATGATCCCTTTGAAACTAGACTCCCTCTGAGTCTCTATCTCCCTATGGGAAATATCTTTACTCCTCAATCTACCAATATCAATGATCATAGGTAATTTTTGTGTCACTAAACATTGGCTCATTGATCTTCCAACTAGCAACCTTCTAGCTCCATTAAGAAGTCTGCACATAGGGTCTTCTGGATCTGCCTTGAACTAGGGCTCCATAACTTTGCCTCCTAACAACTCACTAATTCTTCAATGATCATTATACATGAGGAATTCAAGGACTGGTTCTAATGTGATTTCAGGGCTCTAATACCATGTAGAAATTTTGGTGATAGAAATGCAACTACTCAAGAAATTAAATCTAAATCAAGAGACACAATTCTACTCTACTGCTCTTGGGAAAGTAATTCACAATTTAGAACAACATGCACAAACATGTATCATCAAATACACAGGTACACAAATGTTTCTAAGGGAAAGAAATTGCTAAAAACCCCTTAAGCTCATTTTGCATTAATCAAGTGAATTGAGAAACAATTACAATTATGATCTCTCGCTCTTAGGATAAACTGCAAGAGTAAACTTGTTCTCACTTTGCCTGCACTCATTCTGCCCACATTCACATTGCTTGCACTCATTTTTCCCTTATTCGCACTGCCCGCACTCACATTGTCCTCACTTTCTCTACCTGCACTCGCACTGCCCACACTTGCTCCTATAACCAAGCACAATTCCTGAGGATTGATCACCTGACCAATACTCTAAATTGTACACTCAATCTAGTATATAATTAATTGTACATTGCCTTGGAATCTACAACATAACTAAGCAATTTGAATTCCTTTCATGCATGAGCTATTTTTTGGTTGATTGATCAGTTAACTAGATGATCTTTGAGTTAGACTATTGTCCCACTTCACAACTGATCTCCAACTGGCTCTAATAATTGTTAGAACTAGTTTAACTAAGTACAACTGAAAATAAATGGACTAGATTGCTATAATTTAGCAATCAACACATGCAAACTAGACTCCAAGCCCACTAACTCAAATTTAGTGTTCTAACTGGAGTGAAAAGAGCCATGTCACCTTAGTTAATTGCCTCCAAGTTGTCTGTTGATGTGGAAATTCGAATTTTCTCAATTTGACTATGCCTAAAGTCAAATTGTGTCTTTCTTGCTACACTTCTCAACATTAAGAACATCATAGTATTTTCTAATTAATATGTGTTTGGTCTCTAGACACGTAAAACAATTGGTTTGTGACTCTAGCATATTATTTTTGGAAGAATATTATAAAAGGCCTCTTTTTGTACAAGAGAAACTACAAGTAGTAGTAACAATGAATTGAAGGCTCTAGAAACAAGTTAACATGGATTTAACTTTAAAGATAATGAAATATAAACTATCGATGAAATATTTATGTCTTTATTACTTTTTACTTTAATTTTGTATATTTAAACTAAGCATAGGTACCAACTACAATGTAGCATCGCTTGAGGACATCTTTATTAAAATATTTAATTTACTAACATCAAGCAAGCATAAAAGAACAAAGATAATAAATAATTAATGCATCAAAGACTACAGAGATTCTTTTTCCTAATGTAATTATCTCGTTGTTACAAGATTAGGTATATGCAATTTTACTTCTTTATTTTTTTACTTTAATTTATCTCTATTGAAACTAAGCAGTAGGTACTAGCTACTATATATCACTTGTTTACATTCCAATCAGTTTACTTTCCAAAGATTCTTATTAAAATCTAAATAATATAGAGTTATTTCAACTTTGAGTCTATTAAATATTGACAAAAATTAGATATAATTTTAGAAATGAAATTTATCTCCGTATTTCATAAATTGTAAATTAAAAAAATATGTTAATTTTTTTTTATGTTTTTATCATATATTTTTCTTGTAAGCTTAGTAGGGCCTTTCATTCATTCATTTTCAAAGCAGGTTACAACCAGAAAAGACATTTCGTGGCCTCAACCTGCCCATTGGGAAACCATGTATGTTGGCCATCAGAACACATTATAAGCCATCCAAAATCTAAGATTCTTAAGTCTGTCAAAATTAGCCTTATAGGCCTGAATGTCTAAAAACCAGTTCACTCTTAACATGCTAACATAAGTACTGCTACTCGACATATACATACTCAAAATGTAACAAAAGGAAATAACTAAAACTATTCATCAGAGGACTCCACGGGAGTTGGGTGCTTTGCACTGGAACTTGGTAATTTAGATTGAAGAAGGCACAAAATGTGCTTCTCAATATGACCCAGACAGACATTCTATTGTTGAATTTGGAATTGAACAAGTTGGAATTCTTTCTGAATTTCCTGGAATATAGGATCAACTTTGATAGACCCTGTTGCATTCATGATAGCTCTGGCTACTATGCTCTTCATCATCCAATAGAGGTAAATTGTCTACTTGTACTAGGTGAGACGACCACGGGTATGGCCAGGATCAGGTACCAGCAGGTGACAATCTTCCACCTCGATTTCCTGCTCAGCTCGTTGGTTAAGGCCTGCCTCCCAACCTGTTATCATCTGTCTTACCTGCTCAGGAGTACCTGTTGTATATGTATGGGCCACATCAATGATGTATTGGGCATCTAATTTTCTTCCACTTCTCGTCGGTGGCCTCAACGAGGATACTCCTCGACCTCCTTGAGAGTCTCTCTTCCGACTGCATCTGCAACCCCCATTTCTAGATTGGCCGGTGCCCATGGATGGTCTTTCCATCTCTTTCAACCTTTTTTGAGATATATTATAATCAACTACCGAAACCATCGAATGAGTGAATACCCTCGGCTTGTCGACTAGGCGGTCCCTCCAATTATAAACCCCAGGAAGACTTACAAATAACATGAGCAAGAAACAAGAAACATTAAACCCAAACAAAGTGAAAATAGAATAGGATGTGCCAACCATCCTCGAGTAGTTCTTTCTTCTCATTACCCATAGTCTTTGCTCAGTCATTTCACAGAGTAAATTAAATCCAGAGAAGGTATGTCTCTGCCATATGACATAACCACCCACCATTGCCTCAACCCCCTTCCCATGTATACAAACACCTATACATTTTAAAACCAACACTGACGACAAGTAGAGTAATCACAAACCAATTCAACCAAACATGGAAACAACCATTCCACCTGGGCGGTATATTCTTTCCACACAGAGAAGCCCAAATTAAACCATACATTCCCATACATAGAAATAAGATACCATAGGAAATGGATATCGACTTGGAAACAAAAATTTCAAAATAGAATTGAGCCACACAGATACACTCTTTATATGAACACACATTGCCAAGACCCACATTCTCCCATTTGCATGGAGGGGCACAAATCTAACAGGCATTTAGAGAACTAGTATGTCAAAAGCAAGGATGGGTGGAGAGAAATGAAACATACCCTATTATCCTTGCCATCAAGCCGACCTAAGTGATCTCCCACAACTGTTGCCTCCCTGCCAAGATTTCTACCGAATGAGAACCACAGTGCTTCCTCACATCTCTCAGAACCTCTTTGTATCGCAATGCAAATGCATGTAATGTGATACCCACTACCACCACTTGGGATGTTATAATGCATCAACATTTAACGCATGTCGCACTACCTCCCATGCCTCCCATCACCTCCACTCGATCATACTATCGTAGTCACCCCTCCTCCATTCCTTCCATCTAATCACCATTACGTGAGTCCCGAGTAGGACAATGACCTGGCCCGCACCCCGATCGGGGGATGTTTTTATCATATATTAATAATAATGATGTAAATAATTATTATTTATTTATATCAATTTTGAATTTTAAGAAAAAAAATAATGATTGATTTTCTTTAACATTTTGTGCTTATGATTAACAAATTTGGAGAAGCTTTTGTAGCTATCTCTTTAGTTTACAAAAATCAATAATTTATGAAAATCAATATTATAAGAAATATTGAAAGATTGAGACTTAGTGTGAGTGTAAGAAAAGAATTCTAAGATAAAGCATTTTTCATTACCATAGATGATTTTCATGAATATCATTACCTTCTTGTTCAAGATGATTCTTTAGGATGCCAAGGATCTCACCACAAGTGGTTAAATAGTATTTTTACATTAGGAAATTTGAAATTGACAACAACATTCTTTTTATTGACAATGAAGGCTATTCATATAAAGTGTTAAAATGAGTCATTTTTGTTGAAGTGTGATAGGTAGTGTTGTGTCACCATTATGTAAGGTGTAACCATTTGTGTCACTGCAATTCATAATCATTGACAAAGTTCTTCAAGTACCCTTCAAGGCATTTGTTTACCACTTTATCCATTTGTCATTGGATGGTATGAGATACTTATGGTTAATCGGGTTCCTACTTAGTAAAACCATTCCTTTCAAAAGTTGCTACTGAATTTTGAGTCCATAATTTAACTAGATTTATCTTTTTCATGATACTCAAATGGAGTGAGTATATTTTGTCAATCAATTTATGACTATAAATATGATATGTGTTGTCCCTTTGTGGACCACCACTCTTGGAAAGATGTGTCAAGGAACTTATCGAGCAAAACCTCTAACTCAACTCAAGAGAGTAAACACCTTCTAACCTTATCCATCAAAGAAGGAAACGTCTATAATCAATGAATTCTTGGTTGTAGTAGATTCTTGATTCAAGCTTAAATTTTCCAAAAAGTTAAACCAAATTAAGCTAAAAAAAGAAAAGACATTGTAACAAATAGTTTTACTATTGATCATGTTGGAAATATGTTGTCATTCATGGCAAAGGAAAAGATTGTTGGAAAAGGAAAAGCATGGAAAATTTAAATTCATTTGATGATGGTGTTATCATTAATTACATCAGATGGAAACATATGACGAAGGTGTCAAAGGATGCCTTAGAAGATTAGGTTTCAGGCACAAGAAGAAGGGTGAAGATAAACATGGATGAAGAAGGTGCACAGACTCTGGGTTTATTTCTTACATAGTAGATCATGTCAGATGTAGATGGATCCCACCTAGATGTAAGAGCTCCGAAAGATATTTCCATTGGTATGCAGAAGTCTGGAAATGGCCTCCTGGTTTGAAATATAGAGCCAATCAAAGTTAGGTAATTCCAAGGTCAAACTATGCAGATGTAAAGTTAGTTGGAGGTGCTTTGGAGCACATGGTTAGTTTGAAACACAAGCAAATGTAGTGGATTCCTTAGCAGCACCACAAAATAAAAAGGATTGACCAAATGTGGTAATCCAAGCGTAGCAGCGAGATCATTTTTTATTGGACGATGGCAGATCCCACCCAATAGATTTAGCCTGGAGATAACACCCCAGAGAAAGAAAAGGGCACACAAAGTTAAAGTGGAATTATACAGCAGGCGGGAAAATGTTGGAGCAACAACACAATGGAGATAATTTCTATTGGTGCAGGTGGAGCCCATGTGATAGGTAAGCCCGCAACAGTTACCTCGATGGGTGCATCCCAGAAATTAGAAAAGAGAACCTTAAGAAGTTAAGCGGGATGATGTAGAAGTGTGGAGGTGGCCTGAAAAAAACAGCGGCAGGCTTAACCATTGGCGAAAGACTTAATTGGGAGGCCCCCATATTGACATCATAGCCCACTGAAGCTAGCCCGAAAAGAATACAAGGCAGCGACTAGAGGAGCATTGACTGAGAGAGGGTTTGTACAGGAATAAGCCAGGAGTCATTAAATTTTTATAAAGGAAATATGGTGCAAAACAAGGTTGCAGGACCCTTCTCTCTCCTCTCTGAAAATGGGACACATGGTAGCATATTATTGGCCTAGATGACGAAGGATTATGATGTTATAACTAGCGAATGGGAGCATGACATGTGGTAGTCATATTAGGTGTTTTTGGGTACCTGAATGGACCATTTCTAGGTGACACATGTCACGAATCATAGGCTGACACATAGCACAAGTGATGTCATCATGACATCATCCCATTGATAAGACCCTGAAAGGTCTTGGAGTGGCACAAAGGAAGATATTGGGCATCAGGGATGACCTGGGCATGTCAGAGTTAACCTATCCCAGAGATATTTTCTATTGGCTCTTGCTATTGCAGGAGGACCCCATCAGGATAACTCATCCCGTAAGGAAGACCCTGGTGGATTATAAAGGGGCATAGGCTTATTGTGCTTGGTAAAGAGCACCACGAAGGTGGTTCCATGTTCGGAAAAAGAATACCAAGGGCATAGAGGTTTTACAAAGGAAAATAAGCCCTCACATGCTTAAAAAGACTCTAACACCTTAAGGTTTGAGTAGCGGTCACAACACTGAGTCCTATGGTGGACAAGAGGCTAAGCACAAGCACGAGAGGAGATATAATTAAAAATGGTCGCAGAGTTATTTTGGCAAGCGTAAGCACTTGGGTCCAAGACTTATATGACACCAATGTTTAGCAGTGACGGTGTATTAAAAGGCTCCGGTCCTATGTTTAAAGTATTATGGAATGAATACTCGACAGCTATATGTCTGGAAATTCTTTGGAATAAAGCCTTTGGGCCATAACCAAAGGCCTTGGATGAATGATTCAACATCTTGGTTTGGCAGTGTGGCAATATCTTGCATGGTCGGTTGAGTTGAAAGTTATTTTGATAACATGTTATGATTAATAGATCCTTTGGGCTAACATATTAATGAGTCAGAAACATGTGACAATTTAGTAGCACTATTTGGTAGTTAAGCCAAACATAAGAACAAAATGCTAAATGCATGAATGAGTTGGAAGTAGTTAATAGGAAGAGTTAGTAGTTTTGGTAAAACTGAAGGTTTTCCAGAAATAGAAAGTCCCAGCTAAATTCTGTAAAATGCCCGAATGAGAAAAATTAGAAGAAAATCTCACAGATTGAGCCTAGAACTGCAGATCAAAGATTGAGAAGTTAATAGAACATACAGAAGACTGGAATGAACATGACAAAGGAAAAAATAAGGATTCATGCAAGTATACAAGAAAAGAATTGAAGCAAAAAATATAAGTCCATAATTATTTAAAAGTATAATTAGAAAGTCCAAATCAGAAAGTGGATAAATCCCACATGTGACAGAGAAACTGTACCTAGCATGGAGACCATATTTCATACAGATAATTGTGCAAGCAATGAAATTTTAGTTACAACATTATAAATAACATGAGGAGAGGAGGTACCCGATATCAACGGTGAAGAGCCGAAAGCCCTATCGACTACTTATGGGTCGCACCCGACCAGATCCTCCTAAGAACGAGGTTCACCATCCATCTTTTGCACGTCCATCATCCCTTGATTCGTACCTTGCTGCCCTTGTGCCATATTTCCACTAGTCCCCATCTTCTCCATGCTCTTCTCCATGAGCTTATGCATAGGTTACAGAAGGGTACAGGTGATCAGGATGTGGAATATCACCTCATAGAAAATATTTTGGTCAGATTTAGGGACAGGATGTATGTGCCAAACAATAATGAGCTCAAGAAGCTTATCTTGAGGGAATTTCAGGCTAAGTCATATTCAGGTCACCCGGGATATCAGAAGACATTGAGAGTGGTGAAGAATTGACCGAATTTGAAGAAGGAAGTGGTAGAGTTTGTGGCTAATGATTAGATTATCAATAGGTAAAAGCAGTCTAGTGTACACATACAGGTGGATTACTACAGTCGATTCCGATTCCAGAGTGGAAATGGGAGGTCATTTCCATGGATTTCATTACAGGTTTGCCAAGGACATCCAAACAACATGTTTCTATTGTGGATGTGGTTGAAAAAGGTAGCACACTTAATTCTAATAAAGTCTACCTACTCTGCTAATGATGTAGCACATGTATTCATCAGAGATGTGGTGATATTGCATGGTGTTCAAAAGAAGATTGTGTCAAACAGGGTTGCTAAGTTTACCTCTAGATTCTGGAAAGAGTTATTTGTAGGTTTGGGTACAAAGTTGGCCTTCAGCACAACTTATCATCCACAGACAGATGGAGAAACAAAGAGGGTCAACAGGATACTGAAGGACATGTTAAGGATGTATGTGATTCATCAACAGTGAAAGTGGGAAGAATATCTTCCACTGGTTGAGTTCACTTACAACAATGGGTATCAGGAGTCTCTGAGGATGAGTATGTTTTAGGCATTTTATGGGTGGAGTTGTAACACTCCCATCAATTGGAGTGATCCAGTGCATAGGGTATTGATAGGACCAGACATATTGGCAGAGATGGAACATGAAATGCAGGTTATCAAGAAATATTTAGAGGTAGCATAGGATATACAAAAGAGTTATGCAGATTATGTTTGAGGAGTTTCAGGTTGGGGAATAGGTGTACTAGAGCATTAAGCCCAAGATGAGATCCTTAAGGATTGGATCATGTGCTAAGCTGGCACCTCAGTTTTGTGGGCCTTTTGAGATTCTTGAGAAGATTGGACCAATAGTCTATCGACTTGCACTGCCTCTGACAGTGAAATCCCATTATTTTTTCCATGTGTCATTTCTTAAGAAGTATGTTAAATATGTTGATCATGTGATTGACTCATTTGTATTGTAGGTGGAGCCAGAAGGAAAATTTCAGTCGGAACCTTAGTGTATTTTGCAAAGAAAGATTCTCATGCTCTAGAATTGGGAAATCGAGCAGGTTAAAGTGCAGTGGAAGCACTTTGGGCTCAATGAAGCTACATGGGAGATGGTTGATTAGATGTGGGCTATGTATCCTTCTCTATTCGCTAGTTGAGTGGATGTCTTTTGGTATATTTTTTGGTGTGGTGTTTCAGTATGTGTATATATGTATATGGATGTAAATACTGCCATGAGATGTGTTATAAAGCTCCAATAAGTAGTATGGGTTTCATGTGGCTATGGTTGTTACATTGTTATGATTTTCGTGTTCGTTTTTTTCAGCAGGTTGATCATTGTAAATACTATGTCGAGCTAAGTTATAAATCTCCATGGGTAGTATGTTTTGCTTCTCAATGGTTTTACTGGTTATAGGTGTCATTGAACACCGAGGACAGTGTTCCCCCAAGGGGGAGGGTTCTTTAACAACCTTGGTAAAAAATCCATGTAATAAAGTTAATAAAGGAAAAATAATAACCAAGGTCATGGGACAAGTATTCCAAGATGAATGTTGGGAAAAACATCCTAGTGTGGGTGTTCATTTGGTTTATTATGGCTAAGGAAATTGGAAAAGTCTTTGGAAAGGAAAGAGGTATTAATTGTCATTTTATTTATGAAAATAATGGAAAATAAGAGAAAAGGAAGGTGAAAGGTCACAGATTGCATGTGAGGAGGAAAATGAAGGAAAAATAATGGAAATTGAAGAAAACAGAGGCCTCATTAATAAAAAGGCTTTTGAGGATCAATTCAGTTTTGTTTCAGAGCTCTCTCCCTATTCTCTTTATTCTCTCTACTCTCTCATTCTCTCGTACAGTTAGAATATTCTTGGAGAACTCTAGAATTGGAGGTGTTAACGCCTAGATTTACCTCAGGCTGAAAAGGTAGGATCCAGGGCCAACATCAAACCA
Organism: Pinus tabuliformis; assembly: GCA_031772625.1. Taxonomy (NCBI): domain Eukaryota; kingdom Viridiplantae; phylum Streptophyta; class Pinopsida; order Pinales; family Pinaceae; genus Pinus; species Pinus tabuliformis. The sequence goes on from CM062807.1 coordinate 1,056,199,500, forward strand.
CGCTCAACCTCATAGCTAGCCCTGTGAGGATAGGAGAGGGCTCTCTCCGGGTCAATCTCAGCAAAAGATAAATGATGAGGCTTGAGATGACTGAAATAAAAGCTAATTTTAGGCTAGGTATGAAGTGCAAGGATTTGATTTGATTTTTTGGGGGTTTTTGTAGGAAAAAGGGAAAGGCAAATTTGGGTCCAGGGATGTGGCCAAATTTTTGTAGAGTTCCAGTTGGGGCAAGGTAGGCAGTAGTTTTGATGCTTTAGATTAAATGAATGGATAGAGAAGACTGTTGAGGAGCTGAAGAGGGCAAGAGGCTGCAAGAATCCTCTCCAAACAGATGAAAACATGTAAAACTAAACAAATTTTAAGGCAGAGCACAATAAGCTAATGAATTCTACCTTTGTTACTCAATTTGTTTAATTTCAGAAGTAGAGAGAAGGGAAATGGCATACATAAAACATCAATGAACCTATAATTACATGAAGAAAAACACCATCAAAACACAAAGCCACAAGGATCCCAAAAAGTGCTGCAAAACCCTGGTCTTTCCTTTGCCAAAAATGCAGAAATCAAATATACAATGAGGTGCCAAGAAATCCAAAGTGTCCAACCATGAAAATGACTGAGAAATTACATGATATAGAAAAGCCTAACTCCTTCCCATGCCTCTAGGGGTCGAGCTCATCATTCTAGGAGCTGTTTCAACCATATCTAAACAAGGAACTGAAAAATAGGCAATGAAACAACTTGCCCCTATATGAAAGGAAACTGATTCATTCAGTTGTTTTTCACTTTTTAGTGAATGAATCTACCAAAACAAGTAAAAATGTGCCCAAAATTACATCATGGAAGATCAAGAGTAACATCAAAAAGTAAAACTAGTCAAAACTGGGCGAATTTCTGAGCTGAAGAGTGAAAATGAGGCCAAATTTCTCTATGTGTCGCGCCCAAATTCTCTATGCGTCACGCCACTTTGGAGCTGATTTTGGGGCACTTCCCGAAGCCTAAATTGAGTCCAAGATAGCTTGTTGGAAAGCCCTACCTTTCTACCTTCCAACCCAAGTGGAATTTCTAGATTTGGTGTCCATTTTCCCCTCCAAATGTTCAATCTCCCAAAACTACTTCCTGTGTATCAAAATAGGGGCAGTGAGGTCATTTTTTGAGTATTTTTTGACCTTTTGAGGGCTCAAAACCTGCCCAAATTTCTTGGCCATAGGTAGGAAAACATAATTTATCATGAAAAATATATAAATGCAAAGTTTTTTGGATTTGGAGCCCTCTAGCGAAAGCGAGCGCCACGTGGCGCGGCGCATAGGGAGGAAAACCCTATTTTTTAGTGCAAAAAATTTTCAAAATGCAAAAATTGCTCCAAATTTCTTGAAATTTGGGCTGGACCTTCTCTATCAAGAGCTATGATGAGCCAAGGATGCCTCAGGCAATATCTGGAGTCGATCATGCTCTTTTGCCTCTTTTGCCTTTTTGATGCCTTCCTTAGTTTTGCCTTTAAATTTCTTATTCGTGCCTTGCAAACCTTGTTCCACGCCATGTAGTGGAAAGCCATGTGTCTCAGGAATGATTTGTCCCTATCGTCCTTATCTAGCAGTCTCTCTAAATGGATGTTAACTCTCTCGAGCCAAATCTCTTGATCAGCCTCTATCTCCTGCTGAATGGGTGTCATCTCATTTAGGCTTCTTTGGGCAGCCTGCTGGTCTTCACGGATGTTTTGCCACCTCTATGAGGCCTCCTGGGTGCATGTACCCCTGTTGGTGAGTCACTGTGGGTCTCCTCCTCATGCTCATATGAAGAATCAGATGCCATCATTGCTAGTGAATGAACTGTTTTGGAGCTGTAGATGTTGATGTGTTGAAGTGTCTTAAACTGTCTTTGATGATGTGTTTGACTTTGCCACCAAGGGAAAACAGTGATATAGGGGACTGTAGGAGGGAGAAAACAGTGAGGGATTTGAGGGATTGTTGGGATAGGGTTTAGTTAGGGAGATAGGGAATTAGGGAATGACTTAGGTGTTTTGTATATGGACTAGGGTTTGGGATTTTGGGAAATAGGAATTGGGGGTATGGGATTAGTGAATTTAGGGGGTATGATTTTGGAGAATAGGGAAAACAAGGGAAATATGGAATGAGGAAGTGATGAGGTGAGGAGATGTTTGGAGGAAAACAATCAATATAAAACCATAGCAGCAATATCCTTTTCAAAAGATGAAACAATGATAGTACATGGATTTTACATGTGCACATAAATGTGCTCTCATCAATACATACCCAAAACATGAAATTTCATGAGTACATGGCAACAATGAGCATCAACATATGCTCCATGTGGAAACAGCAATAAAAATGTAATACATGGCATATCCATCAAGTGCAAGGCCTCCACGAGCTATGACATAAGCTCTCAAAATGTAGCAGCAACAAATAGAGGTACTAACATCATCTTATGCTAGTACATGGCCACACAACACCTTGGCCATCAATGAACATCCTACAGTAAAGTCATAATAACCTAGCATCCATCATGCTCCATATGTGCATCATCATCAAAATAAATTGGTAGTATCAATATGTCATAATAGGGTTTTCTTCCCTTTGAACACTCACCATGCCACAAGCACCATCAAACAAACACCAACATGAGATAAAAAACAATGATGGAAGCTCTACCTACTTGTCACATGACCGATCCATGCGTTTTTGGGTGATTTGAGTGAATCCTAGAAGTTTTTGGGCTCTCTGGCTGTATGCACCACGCATCCAGCCCAATGCGCCGCGCCTTCCCTATGCACCACGCCAGTGTAAATTTACACTGGAAATTGCAGCCCAATGCGCCACGCTAGTTATGTGTGCTGTGCCACCTGCCCATTGCATAGCGCGTTTTGCAGGAGACGTTTGGAGGCCTTCCAGGTGTCCAAATTGGGTAGGGGATAGTTCTTTGGAAATGTATTTGAGTCTACTTTCCAACCAAACTAGAATTGTTCAATTTGGAGTTCATTTGCCCTGTCAAAAATGAAATCTCCCAAGACTGGTCAAAATGTGCCAAATGCGGCTGCCCAAAGGCAGAGTGCTGTTGTGGTCAACTTTTGAATGCCTTCCTCAACTACACATTGAGGTCATGATAGCTCATTCTAAATATATTTGTGTCTAGTTATCATTTGACTCATAAAACAAGTCATTTGGCCAACCAAACTAGGAGAAAACTTGATTTTCCCAAGGTCACTTCAGAGGTGCATTCAATTCTCCTGAGGCAACGATATTTTTGACATTTCTTGAAAACCATGACACTTTTGTAAAAAGTGAAGCATTTTCTTTCTTCCTTGGCCTATTTTGGACAAAAACCTCTCTCCGTTTTCCAAAATTCATCTTTTATTGCTCAGAAACATCATTTTAGTAAAACCTACCCCGATGTGTGGAACAGGGGATTTGTCGAAATGAAGCGAAATGAAGGGGATAGGGGGCTTATAAATTCTTGAGGAAATTTTGAGAAGTAGGGATGGATGTTAGGAAATAGGGGAAAGTTTAATTTCAAATATTGAGTGAGGGGAAGGGGTCCAAAAAGGCAAAACACAGGCCTAGCGTAGAAAATAGGGTTTGTAGCAAGAAACTAGGGTTTGTGCGAAAATGAGGAATTTTGGGGATCTCAGTGATGGGAAGTATTTAATAAGGTACATTAAGGATAGGGGAATGTGTATGAATATCAGGATACAAGTTTTGCTGATGATTTTACCATCCAAGAGAAATGGCCTTCAAAACCCTAGGAGAGGTAAATGAACCTTACCTAGGCACAACTGAAGCATGAACAAGGTGTAAAATGACCCAGTGGAACTTGACTTGATGATGAAAATCCTCTGAATGATGGTACACTCAGCTGAATGGTGACATGGATTGAAATTTGGATAATTTTGAAAGGGGTAAAAGCAAACCCTAGACCTAATACCTAGTGACCAAATTTTACTCGAAGACTCACTGAAATGACAAAATTTGACTTTGACACCTTAAAATCACTTTGTAAGAGCATGTTTGATCACTGGAGGAAGGCTGCAAAGATTGACACTAATATTGGCTCCAATGGGGATGGTAGCTCCTTGGAGGTGCCAAGAACGACAGATCTTTGGAAAGTAGACAGTGCCTTCATCCATTGGGCAATGGAGTCAAAAACTCAAGCTGAAATGCATGACTAAAAACTGATGACTTGACAACACAAATTGACTCTCACGCAACTAAAAATTGACTCGATACTTAAACACAACCGACAAACTGGAAAAGATGCTCAAGGTTGAGCTTATTCATCAAACCTACTCTAACTGTTCTATTTCACTGCCAGATCAAGTGAAATGAAACAGCCAATGCAACCATGTTAGCATCTTGGCTGTTATTTGATTTCTTCCCAAATGCTTTCTGATGCACAGGAAAAGGGAAGAATCGAAAGGCAACTCCCATGGAAACTCGGAATCAAGTTGACTGGTGATAAACTTACAAAATATGAATTGGTTGGATGAATTACAGAATACTGCAAAAGGATCTTCATAAGCATAGCTATTGATTTCCATTAACACATTACTGCTCTGTTCCAAGTAATCTTCATGGCTAGATTTTAAAATTTTCCTCACATCTGTGCTGTCTTTCTTTGGTGATTGCAGCAAGTTGTTAAAAGGATCCTGAATTTCGTGAATAACCAAACTCTGTTGCTGATTCCAAACAGAACAAAAATATCCTTTATCAATCTCCTGATAGGACTACAAACTTTGATCTGAGATTTGTAATGAAAACTTTGTTAAACAAGACAATGAAGGTGACCTTTGAATCGGATTATTATCAACATTCTCTTCTGTCACATGGCTAGCTAATGGAGAAGAAATTTTACAACAAACATCATCCAACACACGAGCAATAGGATCATCAAAAGTTTGAGAAGACTGTTGCGATGTATCCATTAAAACTGTATGACATCCTACTGGTTGTTCATCTTTTTCTTTAGAGATATTACGAAGATTCTGCCTTATAAACTAAAATGCTTCGAAACAAAAGGGTACAGAATCCTCTTGCATCATTAAATCATGTATTTCAGATTCCACGCCTTCATCTGTAATCTGACCTTTAATTGCTTTTGGTGGCTGCAAATCTGGTGCTAGGGAGGGTTTTGTATCCAAAATGATTTCATTAATCATTTCAGGGGAAGATGTCTCATTAACAACTTGCTCAATAATTTTGCTATCTGTCCTTCCTACAAGCTGTTCATTTGAATATTTACTATGCAATTTACCCTTCAAAAACTGAAATGATTCAAAACAGAAAGGTAGGGAATCTTCTTGTATTATTTGATCATAAGTGCCAGCTTCCATGTTTTCATCTACAACCTGACAAGCAATGGATTTCGAGAACTGCAAAGATGAATATGAGGAGTCTGGAACAAAGTTTTCATCACCCTCAAGAGGGTCCAAATCAAGACTTGTTGACAGCTGATTTCTGATTGCATGGAAGTTGTCTCTGATGAACTGAAATGAATCAAAACAAAAAGGTAAAGATCCTTCACTTGCTTCCCAATTTGCTGCACTTTCCTCATCATTGTCATAGCTGATATGCATCAGTTGATCATTGTACTCAAGCTGCTGAAAGTGAACTTCGTCCTCCCACAAACTAGTTGTTGATTTGTCTACAAGATTAGCTTCTGTTTAGAGAACATGATCATCATCATATTGATCAAGTTGAGGCAAATCATCAGTATAAAACACATCATCTAGCATGCATGTCATATCAATAGATCTCTCTTCTCCAAGATGATCTATAAAACAATCACTATGACAACTGGGATAAGAAACAAAATGTTTTGGAGCAGCAACTTGTTCACAAATGTCATTTTCATTTTTTGCAGTCATTTTCTGCACCATCTCTTCTATGGCACTTAGCAAAATGTCAAGCTTTTCCTCTGAAGATGTTGATTCCTCCGGATCTATGTTTTTCATCTCTTCTTCCTTCAACATTGCTCTTCTGATAAGCAAATGAGCCTCTACATCTACTGCACTTTTCTGCATCTCTTCAAGTGTTGCAAGGTTCCTTTCCCTCAGCTGAAACTCCATTTCCAGATCAAAGGCACTCGGGTAGTGCAAGAGAGCGGATCCGGGAGGAGGTCTTATATCAACAGGCATCGAATAATAAACTTGGTTAAATCTAGCAGAAAATTGTTGTACTGTCTCCCCTGGTTGTCTTTTCAGCTGGTTATACTCTTCTATAATCAAGAAAGGGTTTTGTCTTACCACCCACCTGTCGAGGAAAACTTTGACAAACTGCTGGAGATCTGAGATTCTTGCATCAGGAAGGGTTTTGAACCAACTCTTGACTTTGCCTTGCAAATAAAGAGAAAAAAGCCTAATACTGACATCCTCTTCATCAACTTCAAAAAGGTCTAGAAAAGTCTCAACATTCTGCACATGTTGCTCAGCATTGACACTATTGCATCCACCGTCAAATCTTGGCAAATATAGATAATAATTTGCAGGGAAAGCATGGAGAATAGAAGGTAAAACAAGAGATTTATACCTATCTGGGACTATAAAAGGTGTAGGAGTATATACAAGAGCTATGGGATCAGTTTTGTTTTCTTTAGGCTCATCACTCTGAAGAGAATCATCATAAGATGTAGGAAAAGTAAGGAGGCCAGAATAAAAGGGAAACTCAGTGTTTACACTTTTTGAATAGATCGAGTGAATATTTTGATCACCTTTATCATAAAACAAATTCTGAAAAACTTTCAGGGCATCTTCAAGAACAACAAAGAAGTAATTTACAAGAAAGCAGACTAGAACCTGAATACCATTCCACTTTGGATACCCGAACTTTGTGTAAGATCCTTACATTTTCTCAGAGAAAGAGTTAGTCCTCCAGTGGAGTATCTATATTGAGTTGGAGTCACTAGGTGAATGATTTCAGCCTTTCCAATGTTTGATCATTGTCCATGATCAACAATCAGATCTGAACTTGATACATGCACTGGGGCAATCAGATGTTCAGTTCATAAACTAGACCAGAGATTTACTAAAGCAGCTTTTATCTACTTTTGCTAATGCAAAGCAAAAGCATTTAGAAGGCTACCTGGCTAACTTCAGTCTACGTCTGTAGTCTACAAAGCAAAACAATGATAATAAACTTTTTTCCCCAGTGGAGTCGCCACTATGTTAGCGCCTAGATTTACCTTAGGCTGAAAAGGTAGGATCCAGGGCCAACATCAAACCACGCTTGGCCTCGTAGCTAGCCCTACGAGGACAAGAGAGGGCTCTCTCCGGGTCAATCTCAACAAAAGATAAATGATGAGGCTTGAGATGACTGAAATAAAAACAAATTTTAGTCTAGGTATGAAGCGCAAAGATTTGATTTGATTTTTTGGGGGGTTTTGTAGGAAAAAGGGAAAGGCAAATTTGGGTCCGGGGATGTGGCCAAATTTTTGCAGAGTTCTAGTTGGGGCAAGGTAGGCAGTAGTTTTGATGCTTTATATTAAATGAATGGATAGAGAAGACTGATGAGGAGCTGAAGAGGGCAAGAGGCTGCAAGAATCCTCTCCAAACAGATGAAAACATGTAAAACTAAACAAAGTTTAAGGCAGAGCACAATAAGCTAATGAATTCTACCTTTGTTACTCTATTTGTTTAATTTCAGAAGCAGAGAGAAGGGAAATGGCATACATAAAACATCAATGAACCTACAATTACATGAAGAAAAAGACCATCAAAACATAGAGCCACAAGGATCCCAACAAGTGCTGCAAAAACCTGGTCTTTCCTTTGCCAAAAATGCAGAAATCAAATATACAATGAGGTGCCAAGCAATCCCAAGTGTCCAACCATGAAAATGACTAAGAAATTACATGATATAGACAAGCCTAACTCCTTCCCATGCCTCTAGGGGTCGAGCTCATCATTCTAGGAGCTGTTTCAACCATATCTAAACAAGGAACTGAAGAATAGGCAATGAAACAACTTGCCCCTATGAAAGGAAACTGATCCATTCAGTTGTTTTTCACTTTTTAGTGAATGAATCTACCAAAACAAGTAAAAATGTGCCCAAAATTACATCATGTTCATCAAATTATATCATGGAAGATCAAGAGTAACATCAAAAAGTAAAACTAGTCAAAACTAGGCGAATTTCTGAGCTGAAGAGTGAAAATGAGGCCAAATTTCTCTATGCGTCGCGCCCAAATTCTCTATGCATTGTGCCACTTTAGAGCTAAGTTTGAGGCACTTCCCAAAGGCCAAATTGAATCCAATATAGCTCGTTGGAAAGCCATTCCTGTCTTCTTTCCAACCTAAGTGGAATTTCTAGATTTGGTGTCCATTTGTCCCTCCAAATGTCCAATCTCCCAAGACTGCTTCCTGTGTGTCAAAATAGGGGCAGTGAGGTCATTGTTTGAGTGTTTTTTGACCTTTTTAGGGCTCAAAACCTGCCCAAATTTCTTAGCCATAGGTAGGAAAACATAATTTATCATGAGAAATCTAGAAATGCAAATTTTTTTGGATTTGGAGCCCTCTAGCAAAAGCGAGTGCCACATGGCGCGGCGCATAGGGAGGAAAACCCTGTTTTTTAGTGCAAAAAATTTTCAAAACGCAAAAATTGCTCCAAATTTCTTGAAATGTGGGCTGGACCTTCTCTGTCAAGAGAGGTGATGGGCCAAGGATGCCTCAGCCAATATCCGGAGTCGATCATGCTCTTTTTTCCTCTTTTTCCTTTTTGATGCCTTCCTTAGTTTTGCCTTTAAATTTCTTATTCATGCCTTGCAAACCTTGTTCCACGCCATGTAGTGGAAAGCCATGTGTCTCAGGAATGCTTTGTCCCTATCGGAATTTTCCAGCAGTCCCTCTAAGTGGATGTTGACTCTCTTGAGCCAAATATCTCGATCAGCCTCTATCTCCTCCTGAATGGGTGTCATATCATTTAGGCTTCTTTGTGCAGCCTGCTGGTCTTCACAGATGTTTTGCCACATCTATGAGGACTCCTGGGTGCATGTACCCCTGTTGGTGAGTCACTGTGGGTCTCCTCCTCATGCTCATATGAAGAATTAGATGCCATCATTGCTAGTGAATGAACTGTTTTGGAGCTGTAGATGCTGATGTGTTGAAGTGTCTTAAACTGTCTTTGATGATGTGTTTGACTTTGCCACCAAGGGAAAACAGTGATATAGGGGACTACAAGAGGGAGAAAATAGTGAGGGATTTGAGGGATTGTTGGGATAGGGTTTAGTTAGGGAGATAGGGAATTAGGGAATGACTTAGGTGTTTTGTATATGGACTAGGGTTTGGGATTTTGGGAAATAGGAATTGGGGGTATGGGATTAGTGAATTTAGGGGGTATGATTTTGGAGAATAGGGAAAACAAGAGAAATATGGAATGAGGAAGTGATGAGGTGAGGAGATGTTTGGAGGCAAACAGTCAATATAAAACCATATTAGAAATATCATTTGAAAAAGATGAAACAATGATAGTACATGGATTTTACATGTGCACATAAATGTGCTCTCATCAATACATACCCAAAACATGAAATTTCATGAGTACATGGCATCAATGAGCATCAACATATGCTCCATGTGGCAACAACAATAACAATGTAATACATGGCATATCCATCAAGTGCAAGGCCTCCACGAGCTATGACATAAGCTCTCAAAATGTAGCAGCAACAAATAGAGGTACTAACATCATCTTATGCTAGTACATGGCCACACAACACCTTGGCCATCAATGAACATCCTACAGTAAAGTCATAATAACCTAGCATCCATCATGCTCCATATGTGCATCATCATCAAAATCAATTGGTAGTAGCAATATGTCATAATAGGGTTTGCTTCCCTTTGAACACTCACCATGCCACAAGCACCATCAAACAAACACCAACATGAGATAAAAAACAATGATGGAGGCTCTACCTACTTGTCACATGACCGATCCATGCGTTTTTGGGTGATTTGAGTGAATCCTGGAAGTTTTTGGGCTCTTTGTCTATATGCACCACGCATCCAGCCCGATGCACCGCACCTTCCCTATGCACTGTGCCAGTGTAAATTTACACTGGAAATTGCAGCCCATTGCGCCGCGCCAGTTATGTGCGTCGTGCCACCTGCCCAGTGCGTAATGCTTTTTTGAGGAGACTTTTGGAGGCCTTCCTTGTGTCCAAATTGGGTGGGAGATATCTCGTTGGAAAGGTATTTGAGTCTAATTTCCAACCCAACTAGAATTTTTCAATTTGGAGTTCATTTTCCCTGTCAAAGAGCAAATCTCCCAAGACTGGTCAAAATGTGCCAAATGAGGCTTCCTAAAGGTAGAGTGATGTTGTAGTCAACTTTTGAATGCCTTTCTCAACTCCAAATTGAGCTCATGATAGCTCATTGGAAAGATCGTTTTGTCTAGTTATCATTTGACTCATCTAGCAAGTAATTTGTCCAACCAAGCTAGGATAAAACCGGATGTTCCCAAGGTCACTTCAAAGGTGCATTCAATTCTCCTGAGGAAACGGTATTTTTGACATTTCTCTAAAACCATGACACATGTGTAAAAAGTGAAGAAATATTTTCTTCCTTGGCCTATTTTGGACAAAAACCTCTCTCAGTTTTCCTAAATGCATCTTTTATTGTCAGAAACATCATTTTAGTAAAACCTACCCCGATGTGTGGAACAGGGGATTTGTCAAAATGAAGCGAAATGAAGGGGATAGGGGGCTTCTAAATTCTTGAGGAAATTTTGAGAAGTAGGGAGGGATGTTAGGAAATAGTGGAAAGTGGAATTTCAAAGATTGAGTGAGGGGAAGGGGTCCAAAAGGGCAAAACACAGGCCTAGCCTAGAAAATAAGGTTTGTAGCAAGAAACTAGGGTTTGTGCGAAAATGAGTTATTTGGGGGATCACAGTGATGGGAAGTGTTTAATAAGGTACATTAAGGATAGGGGAAGGTGTATGAACATCAAGATACAAGTTTTGTTGATGATTTGACCATCCAAGAGAAACTGCCTTCAAAACCCTAGGAGAGGGAAATGAACCTTACCTAGGCACAACTCAAGCATGAACAAGGTGTAAAATGACCCAGTGGAACTTGACATGATGATGAAAATCCTTTGAATGATGGTACACTCAGCTGAATGGTGACATGGACTGACATTTGGACAATTTTGAAAGGGGTAAAAGCAAACCCTAGACCTAACACCTAGTGACCAAATTTTACTTGAAGACTCACTGAAAGGACAAAATTTGACTTTGACACCTTAAAATCACTTTGTAAGAGCATGTTTGATCACTGGAGGAAGGCTGCAAAGACTGACACTAACGGGAGGAAGGAAGGAAAAAGAAGAACATGAAAGCATAGGGAAGCAAAGATCAAGCAAGGAAGAGCAAGATCAAGTGGCTATAATGGGATTACTTAAATGTATCGAGTTGCATGTATGATTTTCTTGCTAATTTTGGCGTGCATGGTACATGCATGTTTGTTATTAGTTCTCTTGTTGTCATAGGAATGGGTTTTTCTAGGCGTGACAATGGTTTTCAATGTTGCCTTGCCATTTCGAGATAATCATGGTATGATGGGGTTTTTCTTACTTGGTTGAGCTAGATTTCTGAATGGTTTTGAAATTGAGTGGGATGGTCTTAGGAAATCATAGGGCCTAGGAATCCCTTTAACAGTAATGGCGAGATACATGATAAAGCCTAATTGTGAATGCTTTCTTTGGGCATAGGAATCCCTTGACTAGTAATGGCGGGATACATGGTAAAGCCTAGAGGGTAGAGATGACAAAATCCTCACAATTTAGGTGGAAACATCCAGAGGCATCCATGCTTGTTTAGGCCTAGTGATCCCTTGACTGGTATATGGTGGGATTGTGGTAAATCCTGTAATGTATGTTTATTGTTTGGACCTAGGAATCCCTTGGCAGGATACATGATAAATCCTGAGGAAGCCTTGGTGGGTTTTGTTGTGAGTCCCACATTCATGCTTAGAATATGGCACGGGGTGATTGGCTTAAAGAAATATTTGGTTCATCCCAATCTATGGTCGGGTGGTTCGTGGCAGTCCCTGACTTGGTTGGATTATATTTTCCTCTTATGTTTTATGTGTAAAAGTACTTGTTATTATGTGGCTTAAATGGTTGTTTTATTGTTATTATTTTGTTGGCTATACACATGGTTTATGACATTTCTTAGTCATGTCTCTCATAATGTTTTGATTAGTAAATGAATGAATGATGAATGTATGACCTAATAGATGATATTGCAACTATTATGAGGGGGCATCAATCCTTCTTGATGATTCTAAGATAATTATGAGACCCCTATGTTCATATATGTTGTTATGACCTGTAGATTACATATTCATGATGTGTTTGAAGGAAGGTCTGACAAGGTTGTTAGGGGTTAGGTCAAGTCCTTATTCAAGTTTTTACAATTGTAGCCTTGCTTGATTTTAGACTTTTGTGATCCATGCTAATTTTGATAAATTCTTTCGAATTAATCACATCATGAGTTTTTGGTTGACATTTTGAACCATCTAATGTGGTTCATCATCAGGACAAAGATGAAAAAATCAGTTAGTTAGAATGTTTAAATAACAAGGATGCATCAGTTCTAGAGTTAGTCATTAGGAACTAGCTGTTATGAATTAGCCGTTAAAAAATTAGTTGAATAGATTTATTATTATTTTGTTATGTTTTATTTTAATTAAAATATATCGAATTCAAATTAGTTAGATTAATTTAATAATTTAATAAGAATTGAATATTTGTGAATATATAATTAAAAATAAGTTTAATATGGTTATTATTAAAAATGAATAATATTCAACAATTATATTTAAATATTATTATATTAAAATATTGGATAATATTTTAATAGGGAGGTCAAAGAGGATATAAATTGCAATATAAAAGTAAAAATAATCAATTATTAATTATTAATTATTATATTTATTAAAAAAAAAATTACGAGAAGAGGGTGGGGATACAACTTCTACTTAACTTCCAACCATCGTCCATGTTAAGATTAATAACACACTTTTCAATTTCAATGGATTCTCGAAGCTTCCTATGATGAAAGTGATCAATCTTGGCAATGACCCGGGAATCCTCGATGTAGACATGGTGATTGGATTTCACTGCGTGTTCAGCTAAAGCCAAGGAATGACAACGGTTGTGCTTAATATCTGCTACATGTTCTTGGATTCTCTGGTTAAGGGAGAGACTAGTTTCCCCAATGTAGGGAATGCCTCAAGAACATGGGATTGAGTAGACCCCTTTCATGTATTTAGGGTTTACAGGGTCTTTGACGGATCTAAGATAATTTCTAATGGTATTAAGGGGTTTGAAGGTAGCAGAAACTTTGTTCTTTTTGAGGATATGAGAAATCTTATCGGTGGTCCCTTGAATAAAAGGAAGTTGAACACTGGAGATTGTATCATCACGAGAAGGTTTAATCCTTGATTCTTTACTAGCCCTTAGAAAAGCTTTGAGGCCTTGCTACCTGCTATAGCCATTATTTTCAAAAACTTTCAGAAGATGAGATTTTTCCTCTTCTAAGTGATTCTCATCAAAAATTCTTAAAGCATGAGTCACAAGGGTGTTGAGAACCCTGAGTTTTTGTGCTGGAAAATGATGAGAACTAGCATGAAGATATTGTTTCATGTGCATTTTTTTGCGAAAAACCCAGTGAGAGACAATACCATCATCCATTCTAGAGAGGAGAATATCAAGAAAAGGGAGACATCCATCTACCTCAATTTCGATCGTGAATTTGATAGAGTCAGATTAGGAATTAAGATGGTTGAGAAACAAATTTAATTTTTCACGACCATGGGGCTACACGACACAAGTATCGTCAACAAACCTCTTCCATCGCTTGGGGCGGAGTGGAGCAGAGGCTAAAGATATGCTCTCAAAATCTTCCATGAATAAGTTGGAAACTATAGGGGAAAGAGGAGAACCCATCGCAAGCCCACAAGTCTGTTCATAGAACTCACCTTGGAAGCTGAAAAATGTAGAGGTAAGGCATAGACCAATCAACTTGGTTGTTTTCTCATAAGTAACACGATTAACTACATCGATGGCTTCTTGAATAGGGATATTAGTATAAAGGGAAACAATGTCAAAGCTTAATAATGGATCCCCAAGCTCTAGCCTTATATCTTTCAACTCTTTAACAAAGGAAGCAAAGTCTTTAACAAAGGAATCGGTGTGACCAACAAGAGGTTTGAGTTTTTGAGCTAGGAATTTAGAAAGAAGATAAGTGGGCCCACCTATTGTGTTAACAATAGGTATCAGGGGGATCCCATCCTTATGAATCTTCAGAAGGCCATAAATTCTGGGGGTGAGAGGGATGCTTTCGATAAGCTTTTTTCTCAGATGATTAAGAGCATTATTAGATTTTATGGCAAAAGCAACTTCTTTAGAAACTTTCTTAATAGGATTCTTATTAAGATTAATGTAACTACCACTGTTATAGAGATGGTCATTCATTTTGTTAACATAATCGGATTTATCTAAAATAACAACAACCCCACCTTTATCTGCTCTTAGGATAACAATGTCAGGGTTATCCCTTAGGGCTTTAAGGGCAAGAAACTCATTTTTGCTAATGTTGCTTTTAGGAGGCTTTGCCTTCCTAAGCACAATAGCATAGTCTTGCCTAATAAGCTCCTTAACATTGTCAGGAAGGTCTCTAATTCCCTATTCGATGTTGCAAATAATGTCCTCAAATGAAATCTTTTTAGGAGCAAGGGCAAAATTGAGCCCTTTATTGAAGAGGCGAAAAACAAATGGATCCAAAATTACACCAGAAAGGTTAACAACATTTTTAAAAATGTTTTGTAAGGAATTATTATTATTACTTTAAAAAATAGTATTATTATAAGAGTTACAAACTTTTCTTCTAGTATTGTTCTCATTCAAATTCTTTTTATTAGTGAAATTACTTTTATGAATATTTTTTCCAATATTATAATGGTCATTTATGATATCATTTCTTTTAAAATAAAACTTATTATTCTCATTATCAAGAATGTCTTTAATAAATGAATTTTGAATCAATTTAATATTATCACCATAATGAATGTCTTTAATATTTAAATTTTGAATCATTTTAATGTCATCATAAAAATTGTAGCCTTGTTTCATTGTTATTTATCATTTTCTGGAAGTTTCATGGACTTCTAGGCAGAGGCCTGATCCCTAGCCCTAAAAAAGTGACTCAGAATCCTGGGTCACTGGCACAGAAATGTATGAAAAATACTGTCGTCGCATGGGTGGCTTGTCATGGGAGCAGATTGATGCTTTCAGTTGCTTAGAGGGCTTGTCATGGGAGTGACTAGGGGTCTAGTTCAGTAAAAAACTAAGTTGGCTCAGGGGTTGAGCACCTATAGTGGTTGGTTGGCTCTTGCGGATCCTGTACCACCTAAGGAAGGTCTGTAAAGTGGTTTTCCATCGGTTCCACTTCCTTAAGGTGATCTAGGAGGTCGAATCATATCATATTAACTCTTTGTGACATGTTTACCTTGGTAGGCAGGTAACTTGGGTAAATGTGGGAGGAGGGTGTTACATCTTCCTTCCTCAATATATAACCCCCAATATATTATGTCATTTTTACTCAATATATATCCCCCAATATGAACTCACGTGATATGGTATTTCTCCCCCGATGAATCCCCGTGTTTTGTAGGGCATTTATTCCTTTTGGAAGCTTCACTAACTCCCAAGTCTTATTTTTCAACAAAGAATCCATTTCTTCCTCCATTGCTTTCTTCCACTTTTCACTACTTTCCACTTCACAAGATTCCTAAAAACAATTAGGTTCTCCTTCATTAGTTAGAAAAATATAATTTGAGGGTGGATACCTTTGTGAGGGCTTTGAGGTCTAGTAGACTTGTGAACCAACTGTGGTGGTGTATTTTCCACTTGAATCTCTTGTAATGGTTGTGGCAAGTTTTCTTCTTCTCGTGGTCCATCATGTTCTTGATTTTTTTTGCCGGATTCTTCCAATGGTGGAATATTTTCTTATTGTTCTATACACCTGTCAACAATTTTCTTGACCTTTGTTTCACCCGCAAGCCTTTTATGCATCTCAAATTCATTAAATATTACATCCCTTCTTCTAACAATTTTGTGATTAACTGGATCCCATAAATGGTAACCAAACTCACCATCCACATATCCTAGAAAAACACACTTCCTTGATTTCTCTGATTTGCTTCTATTCTCTTTGGGAATATGCATAACTGCTTCACATAAAAAAAAAAATAGGTGAGAATAATCTACCTTTTTACTTGTCCAAACTTCTTCACAAATACCATCGTTTAGGACTATAGAAGATGAGTGATTGATGAGGTAACAAGTTGTCCTTACTTCTTCTACCCAAAAATGCTTTTCCAATTTGGAATTTAACAACATACTCCTCACCTTCTCCATCATAGTGTGATTCATCCTTTCTGCAGTACCATTTTGTTGTGGAGTATCAACACAATCTTTTCATGTTTAGTGCCAAACTTATTACAATAATTCTTGAATGAATTGTAGCAATACTCCCCACCATTATCGGTTCTCAAACGTTTGAGAAATTTATTAGGCTACCTTTTAGCAACAACATGAAAGTTCTAAAATATCTCAAATACATCACCTTTGATTTTCATAAGGTAGGCCCAAACCTTCTTGGATTCATCATCTATGAATGTAACAAAATATGAGGCTCCTCCTAAAGACTACAGATTCAGTGGCCCAAACACATCAGAGTGTACTAATTCTAACAAATTTATTTTCCTTTCATGACCACCTCTCATAAAAGAAGCCCTTCTTTTCCTATCACAAATAAAATGTTCACAAAGATCAAGTTCATAGGATTTAAACCCTATAACTATATTTTTACCAACAAGAAGTTTTAGGCCCTTTTCACTCATCTGGCCCAAGCGCTTATGCCATAACTCCACTGAGTTTTCTTATTTTGCAACAACAACTGCATCTGATATCTCTATTGTTTCCCTCATTGCATACAAGGTTCTTGTCTTGGATCCTTTAACCAACACCAATTACCTTTCAGTAATTTTCTAGCCACCTTTCCCAAAGGTTGTGAAGTAGCCTTCATCATCTAATCGTCCCATAGAGATCAAAATCATACGCATCTCTGAGGACGTGCCTAACCTATTTCATCAAGATACCTTATCCATCATTTGTCTTGATTCAAACATCTCCCACTCCAACAATATTACAAAAATTATTATTTCCTAAATGTACTCTACCATGATCAACTTCTTCGTATGTAACTAGAGTAAAGTACCCAATCAATGCTACATCTAGAAATATATAAACAAACTTCTTCTACCGAAACAATAAACTTCTTCTTCTTCTTCTTCTCACCTTCCTTTGTATTGCTTGATTTTTTATTTGTGTTGATTGATTTATGTTCCTTATGCTCCTTCTGTTCCTTCTTCCAAAACCAACAATCCTTTTTCTTGTGTCCCACTCTTCCATAGTGAAAACAAGTGAGTATTCTTGTTCTTGATTTCGATCTACCTATTGATTTTGAATGCTCGTCTACAATGTTCAATTTTCCTTCCACGATCAACTAATACGAGAGCTTCTTCTCCCTAGTTTTCCACAATTGATTTGTGACACAACTCCTTGTTCATTAAACTGCTATTGACGTCATCAAACTTCAGCACACTTCAGGGTTCCTGTAGGGTGTTGAAGTGTTGATAACTACTATTAAATTCTCCCTATCCGGCATAGAGCACAATAATAAGATGGCTCTAATCTCATCATCCAAAATAATTTTGAGAAAGGCAAGCTAACTTGTGATTATATTAAACTTGTTCAAATGCTCCCCCACTGAAGCGCCTTCCTTCATCTTGAGATTGTACAACTTCTTCATTAAGAAGGCTTTGTTCGATGTCGTGTTCTTCTCATATAGATCATGCAACATTTTCCATAATCTTTTTGTTGTCTTCTCTCCATCAACGTTAAAATATACGTTCTTTGGCAAATACTGACAGTTTGTGGTGATGGCTTTTCTATCCATCTTATTCCATTATTCTTCCATCATGGATGAGGACTTCTTCACTACTCCCTCAACAGACAAATATTGTTAAAATCAATACGTCCTCCATATCTGAACAATAAAATATTCACCATAGAGAAAACAAGATTTAATATAAAAAAAAATTGCTCGAGCACAATGTGGTTTACTTGGAAAACCCCATTTTGGGAAAAAACAAATGGGAAAGGGTTTAGTAAATTTTTATTATCACCATGAAAATCTTCATGCATTTCACTCACACCCCTATATATACAAATATTTGGGATAAAAACATCAAAGAAAAGGTTTAACGAATTTTTATTATCACCATGAAAATCTTCATACATTTTACTCACTCCCCTATATATACAAATATTTCATTACAATACCATAAGTACTAACATATACCAATATTTGTAGTAACATTGATTTGTAGAAATTATTAATTTTTGAAAACTAAAGAAAAAGTCACCAAAATCTCTCCAAACTTATTAATCATAAACACAAAATGTTAAAATAACTTATTAAATATTTTTTTGAATTTTCTTAAAATTCAATTATTCAAAATTAATATAAATAGATAATAATTATTTACATTATCATCATTATTATATATAATAATAACATGGATAAAACTTAAATTAACATTAACATATTATTATAACGAGTTGTCTTTAGTGAGACTTTTTGGAAGCTTTTCTGGTGGGTTTTTCCGGTCTAATTTCTCTAAAATCCGGTAAGAATCTATTGAAATCACAAGCTTGATGGGTAACCCCTGCATAATGGAAGTGCCTTAGGGGTTTTCAAGGTGTTGAATCCATATATACAGTCAAAAAACCAGTGTAAATAACACAAATCAAGATTTCCTCTTAAATTTTTCCACTACCAAAAAATCCAAAAATTACACTAAAAACAACTCCTTATTAAAAAAATATTTATATTTTAATAAAAATCTTTACAAAATAAATGGAGTAAAATGTAAATTACATGACTTTTTAATTAATGAAATTGTAAAACAAGTCACTCCACAATACCGAAATTAACGCAAGAAAGTTTACAAAAGTATCAAAAGTCGCGAAATCTTTGTTAAGTTCACCTCTCTTCTAAAATAATAAATCTTCTATCATGCAACGATATGGAATGAAAATGTTTTCAAAATAAAAAATGTATCAAATCATTATTATATTAATTTATTTATCGAATTTGATTAAATGAAAGCAACTTCTATTATTAAATAGAGTACAGTAATGAGTGATGGGAGATTACATTATAGTTTTTGGTTTGCACATTTGTGAGACATCGATTTCATGGTTATTTTTAATATCAAAAAATTATAATTTGTGTTGAATGGTAAACCATTCCTACAAGATTTCATTAGAAACAAATTTTCTCGGCAAGGTCGGAAGACTTTTTGACTCAGGAAAGTTGTGAGATTAAAATGCTTATATTTATTATTAAATAATATTTTCAATATTTGAAACAAATTTTCTCAGCAAGGTTAGAAAACTTTTTGACTAATTAAAGTTGTGAGATTGAAATGCTTATTTTTATTATTAAACAATATTTTCAATATTTTAACGAAAACATCGGAAATAAATTTTCTCAGCAAGGCTGAAGACTTTTTGACTAATGAAAGTTGTGAGATTATTAAATAATATTTTCAATATTTCAGCGAAAACATCAGAAACAAATTATTATTTCAATAATTTCAATATTTCAACGAAAACATCGGAAACAACGACCTCACAGGTACTATTCCTTCTTCCATAGGAATCCTTATTCCAGAAGGAGGGTTATTTGCAAATAGAATAATTGTCATTTTCTTAATTGGAAATCCTAGTTTTTGTAGACCATAAGTATAACTATTAGTATTTAATAGTCATTATTCATATAATGACATTTTTTTTTTTAACTTATAATTGTTGAAGTAAACTTCTATTAGTATTTACATCTATATGGCAGTGTTGTCAAAATAAAAAGTACATGTTTTTGTGGCACAATATTATGTGAATTGTAATTGTACATTGGTTTATTTTATTAGCCATTCATAATATTAATGTTTTTAATTCTCTAAAAATTAATTCCATTATTTATTTGTTTATATATGAAAAGATAATTATAAAAGAAAATCATTTATAACTTATAAACACATTTTTTAGCTTAATGAATTGATTTTATGAATTATCTTGGAGTTTAATTATACTTTTGATATTATTTTTAATTGTTTGACCAAACTTTTGTTAATGTTTACTATCTATTTGTGATTATTAATCTAAAAATTAAATGCTTTAATAACACTTTAGTATTAAATAATGAATCCATACAGGTGAGGAGAAATTTAGATGAGAGAGAAATAACCTATTTATAGAGTTTATTTAACCCAATAAACTCTGTAAACGGGTTATTCCTCTCTCATCTAAAACACTTTATTAACTAGATGAAAAAATTATATCTTAATGTGATTTATTATTATCATTATCCATAATGTCAATATTCATATCTACAAAATAAAATCCTCTCTCACAAAAAGCCATATGCAATTAATTGCATTATCTTTAGAGCACAAATGAATGGATTAATATTTTAAATTCAACCATAAGTAACTTGTTTATGTCATTAACAATAGTTTAAATGTTAAATTCTCATTTAAATGTGATTTTTTAAATTTTCATGTAAATCAAAATGATGAAACATCAATAACAATTCTATTCTTTTAAATATATAATTTGATCCATTTAAATTTTAGTGATATATAATTTGTTTAAATTGTCAATCAAATTTTAAAAGTTGAATTCTAATTTTAAATATGATTTTTAATTCTTTATAAATGAGATTAGTGAACCACTAATGGAACTTGATGTTGTATTATATACAATGTATTATTTAAGTATACAATTTTGATCTAAAATCATGTTGAAAGACGTGAAAATTTATATTATGAAACTATGAATTATTATAATTTTAATAATTTCAACCTTTTTCAGTTATATTATAACTATATCATATATAAATTTTCTATCCCCATACATTGTTGGAGACATGCTTAAGAGATGTCCCTACCCTTTCAACCCTTCTTGTCTTCAAAGGACTCTTGTTGACCATGTAGATATTTGGCTTCTTCTAGTAGGGCTTCTTATATTCTAGTGAACACTTCATTTTGATAGTTAATCTTATTGATAAAACAATGAGATATGGAAATTGGCATTTTATGCTATGCTCCTATTGATAAAGTAGTGATTGATGAAAGCTAAGTTTTTATGCTAAGATTATCCTCTCTAGTTTCAAATGGATAGAGGTTTGTTGAATATGGTATAAATATGCTATTATTTCAAAATCGTAGATCACATAGATTTCATTTCTCAAATTTCTAAGTGGCATGTTCATTGAATTTATCTCAAAATACCTTATTAGGATATAGTCCAAATTCAATTGGAAAATTATAGTCTTATGAACTTAGATCTTTCTTCCAACTCCCTATTAAGGATAATTTCATTTACTCAATAATTTGAAAATGCTTCAATATTTGAAATTATTTTTCAACAATCTCATTGGGGAATTCCAAAAGGAGGGTTTTTTTCCCAAAAAAGAACAATTTTCATGTCCATTGGAAATCCTATATTTTCAAACCACAAGCATTCCAATTACCTATCTCTCAAACAACAAGAGGTTATTTTGCATATGTGAAAGAGTATTATTGCTAATGAGTGGAGTTATTGTTATTATACTGCATTGTCTACTTTTTAGATTCATTTGGAAAGGAAATAAATGCATGCAAAATGTTGACTCCTTGCAACATATTAAGTTAGAGTAGAAAAGGATCTCATATAAGGGGCTTCACATAGCAATTAATGGGTTTACAAAAGCCAACTTGTTAGGAATCAAGGGTTTTGGTTAATTTATAAAGGAACTTTGAGTGATAACATAGATGTGGCTATGGAAGTTTTCTAGTTGCAAAAGGCAAGGTTGAAAAGAGTCCTAGATTAGAATGTACCATTCTACGAAAGGTTTAAAATTGAAATCTGGTGAAAATCATAACTTCATGTTCCAACCTCCATTTTAAATATTTGTGTTCCTATCTATGTCTAACATAAGCTTGGAGAAGCATTTGTAGAGATGAAAATAATGATGAAGATGTATGTGAATTGACATTGAAAAACAAAATTAGATATCACCGCAGATGTGACCCATGCCATGGAATACTTTCATCATGATGCTTTTGTTCAAGTAACACATTGTTATTTAAAACCCAATAATGTTTTTTTGGATGAAGACATGCTGGGCCATATAATGGAATTTGGTATTGCAAAATTAATTGATGCAAACCCTACTAACACACTTCAACGCTTACTTTGAAAAAATCCATGGGATAAATTGTCCCAAGTACAACATTTTAGAACATTAGGCTTTTTTTTTTTTTTTTTTCTTATTGTTAACAATTTTTTACACATTAGTCAAGTAAAATTTAATGAAGGTTGACTTCAATGCAGAGTATGGATTAAGTGAGATATTGTCTACCAAAGTAGATATACATAGCTATGACATTTTGTTATTGGAAACGCTTACTAGGAAGCAACCAAATAGTGACATGTTTTTTGGAGAAGTAAACTTGCACGAGTGATGCTAGTGTTTCAAAACATAGTGAAGGAAGTATTTCACTTAAGTGTTTTTAGTGAGGTGGATGGAGATGAATTTGAAGAAAATAATGTATACAAATACCTTATTTGCTATGAGTTCGTTTTCTTTCTCAAAAAAATCACCCAATGAATGAACAAATATGAAATATGTGGTAATGGTATTCAAGAATCTTAAAAATGATTTGGGGGAAATGTAGCTGTACTGGGAGATTAAGACAAAGCATATCTAATTTCCTTAGCAATACAAATGTAACAAGGAGTAATACACATGCATCAAATGCTCATATTTCTTTTACATTTTAGTTTATGAAAACTACATTTCTGATGAGCTGGGAAATTATAACTTTTTGATAAGAAATTACTTTGCTTTATTTTGATCAAACCATCCATTTTCCATCTTAAATTATCATAAAGCCTTGTATATGCATATAGAGCAGCTCAAGGTATGATTGCTATTAATATTTATCTTATTATAATTTTTAGACTAGAATAAAGGAAGGATGTTTTAAGAGTTGTTTTAATATATTAGGTATGTATGGAATAAAAGGGGTGCTAACTTGAGTGATCGCATACATAGAACCATCAATTATTACAAGGTGCCATGTTTTGAATCAAGGGAACAACAATGCAATAATAACTTAGCTAATAAATAGGTGGCATGATGTTCGTATTGGGAGAACTCACGGATCTTCCACATGGAGAGGAGCAATGCCAGATTTAGCATATGGCGAGAGGCGTAGTACACAATGCCGCAACCACTTGCATACCATTGTGGAAAATGCTACGTTTAATTTTATTTGTAGTCGAATCATTATGGATAGATTCAATCTGACCTCGAGTTGGATGCTATGTTGTCTAATTATCACATGGATTGTTATGCAGCCAACCGAAGCACACATGAGATTCATTGGCGCATAACCGTCTTTATGTTGCTGAGGATGAAGTAGTTATTTTCGATTGGAATAAATTTTTAAGCTGCCTCTTTATTTAGACACCATATTTACATGTGACAAAATTGTATCAGCAAAGTTAGTTACCATTCCTAGATTACGAACGGTCTCTTGAACCATTGTCGAGATGTATATTCCCCTTTTTCTTATATAAATGTGTACTCTCAAGATATGCATAATAGATATTATACAATGTGCACTTGCTCTGTAATTTTGGTGCCTTTAATATAAAAGCTTCCTTCCCGTGGATGTTATGGATTACTTGCTAAAGCTTATGTTGGTGAATTTATAAGTTATCAGGGATAGGTCGAACCCCAAGTTGGGCCCACTCAAGGTAAAGCCTTATGTTGCATATATTTTATGTTCTTTTTAGCATATCATAGTTTATATTATGTTTTACTTACAAAGTTAGATAGTAATGGTTGTATTTAATCTATTAAGTTGTGTGTTAATTTTTTTTTATTTATTTATTATATGGTGGGTTGGATTTCTAAATGGTTAATTGAGTTTTTTTTGGGCTATGTTTTGATTTGGCATTTGTAAGGTGATGATTTTGTAGTTGTGTTACAAAATCTAGTTTTTGAGAAATCAATGGTAGTTGCTACAAAATTGTAGGTTCGCAGAACCACTTAACCATAGTAGGGACGATGACACTAAGCTAAGTATTGAGTTGTGATCTCAATTCGCGATGCACCATATAGTTGAACATAAGTATTGAGTTATGCCCCGTCATGACTTAGGCCTTGTCTCACCACTACATTTCCTTGAGTCTAATTTTCCACATATAGAAGTGGTAAGAATTTTTATGCTTGTGCATACAACACTGAGATCCTCACGAGTCATTAGACCCTGGGTTGACAAATTAAATGATAAGTGAATACCAATACCTCCTCATATAGGAATCAAATACTCACACTGTCATTTTTGGCACCATTTCCAGGGAGGCATTCAAGAGTATTGGGTTTCCTACTTTAGGTCAAATAAGAATGATATTGGGAGTATAAGTGACCAAGGAGAAGTTTTCAATTATTTCCTTTTAGTTACCTACATCCTAGATATCTTTCATTTAGGGCATGATAGATGCACTAAAACACCATAGGTAGAAAGAAGAAAATGTATGCTAAGACCACACATGGTGTGGTAGGAGCCACTTGAACTAACGTTCTGGAAAGTGAGAAAGGAAAGGAAAATATTTTAAAGGTCACCTTGTTCAAAATACTATTGTAACATGCTCCCTTCTATCCCTAGCCCATAATAAAGTTAGAAGGAGGCAATTATTATGTTGACCTGACCTCTAATGTTTTGTTATGGAGATGGGGTATAAAAATTTTGACCATTTTTGAACTCCCCAACAACAAAAATAGACAACACCATTGCATTCATCTCATTGAAACCTTTCCAATGATATAAATTTTATCTCGATCTGACTTACAGATCAAAAGATATGACCATTTTAAGATAGTCCATTAAAGCCTTACCACGTCAGCAGTGGTCCACGCATGTCACCCATGTAGCACATTATGTGGTGCCTGCATGGAAACACTATTGTCCACCATGGAAAATTCATGTGGAAAGGTCTCTCTTCACATATAGTCATTAGTCGACCCGTTAAGAGAAACATTATGTAATTTTCATCTGGAGCCCCGACCTCTAACCTAGAAAACCTCTCAACCAACAACTATACCTAACTAAGATAACGGGGTCGACTTGCTTCTGACCCCAATTACCCCAACCCCAACCTAGCCTAAGCCTGACCTATAGTCAGCTCACCGGTGCTTGGACCATCGAAGCGAAGACTCTATATGTATGCCTTTTTTGGCATGGGGCCTTCACAGTGATTCTCAACCTATTCTATGGTCATTTACACACAAAAGTTTTGGTGTTTCTTTATGCATTTATGTGGATGAAACCACTCAAGATTTGACTATGTGCCAAGATATGAAACTTGTGACTTCATAAATATTTTTTGAAATCCATTATTGTGAAATTCATGGCTCAATGCTTTCATGCTATTAAAAAAATATGTTTGAGGCACATGAATAATCTACCCCTAGTGCCACTAGGACAACAATAAAGCTTGGGCCAATAACATGCCTAGAAAACACACAAAACTATGCATCTAAGTGCACTTCAAAAAATCACAAGGAACTTAACTAGAACCCAATCACAACATAAATATGCATTCCTTTCAAATCACCAAAGCTCACATACACAGAGCATATGATGGAATTTAGTAGCATTTCATTCTAGAAAATTGTATGCATCAACGTAATGAAATAAGCACAGAGATTCACCTATCTCTTATACTTAGGCCATATACTTATCTCTCGACATAGAACCAATGGAATAAAACTAGTCGACTACAACCAATCAACATAGCATGATCAGGCAAGGTCAGTCGAAGACAACCCACACCAATCAACTTACCTTAACTGGCTAAGACCCATTGAAATGACTCAAACCAGTCGACTCACCTCTATTGGATAGAATTAGTCAAATCGAATTAACCCAGTATGAACACAGGAATAATTCCACTACAATGAAGGTATTCAAAACATATGCAATACATTTTTCATTCTAGATTCATATCCCTAATCATTAATCTAGTCAATTAACAACCCTGTGTTGACCTATAATAATAACACATGAAACATAAGTAAACGAGGATACATCAATTCTGTAGGAATGAACCATCCCTCATCCATAGCACATAACTTTAGCATAGTACAAGAATTCACACTCTTCATCACATCATAATCGTTAAACGAACATATTGAACTAGTATCATTACAGGCATTAAATCCACACATTAAACATATGCATAGTAGTCAAAGTGCAATAGCTTGAGTAAATAGATAGCTTATATTATGAGTTAGGCTACTGAGTTTGGGCTTTCAAATCTCCACCCAAACTCATATTGGACTTCATTGTGGCCCTTTCTTGTAGTTAATCACCCCCAAGCTAGATTCCAGAGCCTGAGGAGGTTTTCTCAAGGGATAGAACCAATGCTACTAGCTGAAATAGGGACTCTAGAGGACCAACCACCTCCACCTTCCAGTTGAATTATTGCAGTCAACCTTTCATAGGGAATCCATAGGTCTACCACCTCCACCCTTCATCTGCTCCATGAAACCAATAGCTCTCCAAAACTTAGGCTGTAATAGGGAATCTAGAGGCCTCCAACCTCCACCAACCATCCAAACAAGGGAATCCATAGGTCCTCCACCTCCAACCTCAATGATACAAGGGAATCCAGAGACTTATGTCTCCACCCTCAATTATATGAGGGAACCTAGAGACTTATATATCCACCCTCAATTATATGAGGGAATCTAGAGACTTATGTATCCACCATCAATTACATGAGGGAATCCAGAGACTTATGTCTCTAACCTCAATTCTACAAGGGAATCTAGAGGCTCCAATACCTCCACTGTTAGTGATAGAAGCACAGTGATTCCACCCAATAATGGGAGTCCAAAACTCACTATAAAAAACAAGAAACAAGCAAAGGAACTTGTTGTAGCTACTACAACCCCTTGCCCCAAACATTTTATCCAATATACTTAAATTATGCGTCCCCCTTTGCTTTTGAAGGTTTTAATAGGTATTATTATGTCTTGAGTTGGTTAAATCCTAGATGAGCTAGCTATCATTGAGGGCTATGGTTTCTCATGTTTTCACAAGGCACATTTCCTATGCTCACCTTTGCTTCATTTTGATTTTGATTCTTCTCAATGTATTAGGGTTTGTAGAATTGTTGCTTCATGCATGCACCTTGAAGTTTCATACTATCATGTTATGTATTGCAATCTTCAAGTATGGATTTCGTATTGTACCAATGAAGATTCTAGCCTTGTTTTTCTTTGATCCTCATCCCCTAATTTGTATCTCCAAATTTGAATTCTAATGAGCATTTCATGGTAGTTTGCAATCATGGTAATGGCGTCTTCATGGTAGGAATTGCATTTCATATAATTATTTTAATAAAAGACATTGGAAACATCTCTATCACTTGCATTTGCAAAACCATTAAAAAGTCTCTCTCAAATATTTTATGAAACCCATTTTTATGGAAATGGCTTGGTTAACTAGCTTATGCTTGTAATCTTTTCATCTATTGTACATTCAAAGCTTCAACATTCAGTATTTGTAAAATATCATCTTATGTCTGGAAAGGCTTATAATTTTAACTAATTGAGATTATGTTTGAGTATGAAAATGATTCCTCTTCAGAGTTCATTTATGAAAGAGATGTTTTACTCTTAATTAGTGCAAACAACCCAAGAAGGAGTTATCAATTGAATGCAACACTCATGGAACATCCTCTAAATTTTCCTATGTTCATATTGGCACATTCTATTGCATGCATTGGTAGCTGCTCCATCTTCTTGATGGTTTGGAATAGAACAAAATCTCTCATTGTGACTACAAACTGCTTGTTGGACATGTCCTCCATATGTTATGCTACATGCCAATAACATAGAGTATGGATTCTACAGAGTGAAGATATATTTGAACACAATGAATGTTGTTGTAAAATGTAGATCCTCACTGGAATGACTATTGAAAGGAAATGTTGTAGCAAAATATAAGTTAAATCCTACATATATACAACTATTTTTTACTCCTGAAGGGATTTTCTAGTCTAGTCAACAAAAGTGATAAATCTATTAAAGATCTAACACATAAATTGGTGTCGCTTCATGAAAACAAGCATCATCAAATATCTCATGGCAGAGGAGTGCCATATGGGTTGATCAAGGAAATTTTAAAAATATTTGGTTTGAAGCTAGCTAGATTTAAAACATGTGTTTCAGAGGAAAAATATATTCTTGATACACATCATCATGTTTCATTTATTCATGGCAGTAGAGAGTCAAAATTAAATCTGATAGTGTCATCGCTAAAATTGCAAATAGTATTAAGGAGATTCATAATCATATGCTAAAAATAGTTGATGAAAGTGGGAATGCTTGTCCCATCTACTTCTTGTTGTGTTTTCCATGGCACTGGAATCTAGGTTAGGGTCTTAGAATCTCTGACACTACCAATCGAAATACCACAACAAACTATTGTTGGTCAATAATTGTCATTGATGTCAATATGAGCACTATTGAAGGTCGTGACATGGATGATTGTTGAAGATCACACTTGGAGCCCTAATGAAGATGCCCTAACCCTTATCCTAGTTCAAATGTCCTTATGCATAAAGAATCCTAAAAACCCCAAGATTTGTACTATAAATTTCTGAACAATCATAAAGAAAATTATTTTTTAACATCTTGAAGGCATCATGTTACAATGAATCCTCCACTACCTTGTAGAGGACTCTTTCCTCTTTCCAATGGGCCCTCACTCAGCCTCTAACTCCCAGTAGTCTAAGAGAAATTGATTTTTTAAGATAATATATCTTATTCTCTACCCTAGCCAACCTAAGCTCAGTTATCCTAGTCAACCTCCCTCCAAAAGACATGTCCCTTCATTCAAATCGAAAATATGTATAAATATAAGTGTAATACTTCATTTTTCATCCATCATTCGGTGAAAATTAATTCAGAGGATAAGACAAGAAGATAAGTTCACGGCTCGTTAACTATAGGAGGCCAAAAAGACAGTGTTTAAGGTCAAAACTGAAGAGTGGGTAACCTGTGAAGACCTCGGCCTAGAAAGATTGAATACCTCCTTAGACTTGTTGGGTCAAGCCTCCTTATATCAGACTGATTGATTGTAGTGCCTTAGATCTGGGTTCGAGCAACATAACCTTCGGTGTATTCTTTTGTGGTGATAACTTTGAACTGAAGCCTGGACAAACCTATGACAACTCCCTTTTGGACAACTCAGATCAGCTGATAGTTTGGATTGCTGATAGTAGAGGATACCTGAAGCTTGAACCTGTGGAGGACATTTAAACTCGGATAGATAGCTTCCTATCTCAGTCATAAACCTTGGACCTGAGTATACCTACAACAAATCTCAGATTTCTATTTCGGATTGAAGCCCAGAACTTCGGACCAGGATTGTAGGCTCGAATCTCATTAGAATTAAAGGATATGTTTGTTCTAAGGGTTCAGAACCTTTGTAAAGAAGGAGCAGACGTCCTGTAGCTCGGTGTTTTTGGTGAAGTATTTATACCTTCAGACCTGTGATAAGGAGTTGACCTATGACAGTTGTTTATAAATCTCACATCAAAAATCACCTATCATTTAGACTTAAAACCTATGGACAGTGACGAACCCATGAAGAATTGAAGGTTGGAATAATGATAAGTTTGGAGGCATGAACTAATAAATAATTTATGATTCTGAATAGTGAAGTGAAAAGTCTTGGATAGAAGCACTAGGAGTCTTGGATAGTCTTGGAAGCATATTTGGATAGTGAAAGACTTAAAACCTATGGACAGTGACGAACCCATGAAGAGTTGAAGGTTTGAATAGTGATAAGTTTGGAGGCATGAACTAATAAATAATTTATGATTTTGAACAGTGAAGTGAAAAGTCTTGGATAGTGAAGCACTAGGAGTCTTGGACAGTCTTGGAAGCATATTTGGACAGTGAAGCATTAGGAGTCTTGAAAGCATACTTGGACAGTGAAGCATTAGCAGTTTTGGAATCTTTGACAAGTGAAGTATTGGACAGTCAAGAGTCTTCAGTGAACAAATTGGAAGTCTGTAACAAACTTGTGGAGCAATTAATGTAAGTTACTTATTCATTTTATTAAAAACGTTAAAGGGTTGGTGCCCTAGGGGTTGGAGCCTCATAAAATCCCAAGTTGGAGATTGGAAACAGGTTGGAGCCTGGTAGATTGAAGGGTTGGAGCCCTCAAACATCATTATACTCAAACTTTTATAAAAAGAGGATTGGTGTCCTCACTTGTTCGTAATTCTTATTTTTTCTCTAATTATAATTGTGAAGAATCTCAACTAGTAAACTTAACAATTGAAAATAAATATTGGTTGACGCCCCTCTCAGTATTTTCAACAATTTGTTTCAGAGCCAACTTCTTCATAATCAACCTAACAACTGGAAGAAGGATTCTTAGTCACAATGACCAGTAAGGATTCAGGAAAAATCCCTCAATTTGATGGAACAAACTTTTCCTTCTGGAAATGTAGGATGACATTTTATTTAATGTCTCTTGGACCAAAATTATGGCAATTAGTTCAAGATGGGTATAAAGTTCCATCTTCTCCACCAATGGATCCAGATGGAACGAAAATTTATATAGAAAATGGCAAAGCACTAAATTCCATAACAAGTGGAATTTATGATTCAAAATTTACAAAGGTTATGAACTATGAATCTTCTAAGGAAATGTGGGATAAAATTATTAGTATCTATGTTGGAGACTCCAAGGTGAAGAACGAAAAAATTCAAACTCATGGAATAAAATTTGGGCGTCTTAAAATGGATGAAGAAGAAGACATTGCAGCCTTTTTCCTCTGAGTGGATGAAGTTGTCGACTCACTCAAGGGTCTAGGAGAAACCGTTGAAGAAATAAAAGGTGTCCAAAAGTTTTTGAGATCACTTGGATGACCTAAAAATGGTCGAACTTCATTGGATTCTCATTGCATATGAAATGAGAAAAGGAATTCCAAACTCTAAGGAAGCAACATTTAAGGCTTCCAGAACATTGAATAAAAGAAATAATTATAGCAGTGATGATTCTGATACTAAAACATAACTACCACAATTTGTGAAGAATCAAGGAAAGGGTCCAAACTCAAAGGTAAGTATCCTCTCATTTGTTTTAAGTGTGGTAGAATAGGACATTATGCTGCAAAGTGTCCTCATAAACATGATAGTTATGATGAAGATTAATATAAAAAGATGAAGTTAAAGAAGAAAAGGTCAAATAAGAAGAATTTCTTCTCTAAAAAAGATGACTCTGATGAAGAAGAATTCATGATTACAAATAAAAAATCAACTTAAAGTACCTTTCTACTCTAAAGGGATAATGATGAATCTGAAGAAGAAGATGACTATGCTAGAAGTAGTGAAGTATTGTTCATGGATTTTACAAATGATGATGATTTAGAAAAATAAGATGAAAGAAATGTAGATGAATTAGTAATGAGTGTTATTGAAGAAAATGAGAAATTAAGGAAGAAGATCATTTCTCTCAAAATAGAAAAGGAAGAAGCAAAAAGGAAGGAAGAACTTTTGAACATTAAGCTAAAAGAAAGAGAAGAAACATGTGATAAACATGAAGCTAAAATTGTCTCTCTAAAGAAAGAGTTAAATCATGTTAATAAGAGTTGGCAAAGCTCTCAAACTCTTGATAACATCCTTAATACTCAAAGATCACAACATGATATGACTAGAATTTGTTTCAAATGTGAATCATAAAGTTCGAAGAAGAAATCCAATGAAGAAATATAAATAAGCTACGCTGACATCCTTTGCAATCATCTAAAAGAGAAGAAGTCGTTCCACTAAGAAAAAAGATCCGCTTACAACAACCCAAGGAATGAAGGAAATCTATCTCCAAAAAATAATGGTACATCAAGTCAAGGCTATTCTAACAGGTATCAAAATATATTTCTTGGTTGTTGTTTCTATTGTAAAAATTTTAGTCATCAAGCTAAGCATTGCAAGGTTTATAAGGATAATTGCTCAAGGAGATATACGGCCAATTGTCAAAGCAAGCGACCTAGCTCAAAAGAACAAGGTAAAATCAAGACCTATAATTCTTTTGATCCTTTGGCTAAGTATGACCTAGCATGTTCAAAATGAAAATATTTTGGCCATGATACATAAAATTGTCCATTTATATCAAAAGGGGAAGAGTTGAAGAAGGAGGAATCCACTACAGATAAATTTCGCCTAGATTTATGTGCACAAAGTGATGAAAATCAATGGTTTGTGAATAGTGGATGTTCAAGACACATGACATGTGACAAAAAGAAGTTTATCTCAATAAATAAAAAGGATGGAAATGTATCCTTTGGAAGTGGATCTACTAAAATTATCGGAAAAGGGATAGTTTCTCTTGTTAATGGAAAGGGAAAATCACAAAATGCACTATTGGTAGAAGGACTCAAACACAATCTTCTAAGCGTTAGCCAGATTTGTGACCAAGGACATAATGTTATCCTTAGTACTAAAGGTTGTGAGATAAGAAAATCCTCTTCAGGAGAACTTGTGGGAAAAGGATTGAGAACACCAGATAACATATACATTTTAAGTAAAATTCAAGAAGAAAAATTTTATATGGTTCAAGCAAATGAAAGTTGGTTATTGCACAAGCAATCGGGACATCTAAACTTTGACAACTTGGTTAATATCAACAAAACAAGTGTAATGAGGGACATTCCAAAAATTATAAAGCCGGAATAGGTTGTGTGTGGCCCATGTCAACATGGAAAGCAAACTAGAACTTGCTTCAAGACCAATGAATTCTCAACATCAAAACCTTCGGAGATCATACATGTCGATTTATGTGGACCAACCAACACTCCAACACTACAAGGTGAAAGGTAAGTTTCTTTATTGTAGATGATTATACTAGAATTATGTGGGTGTTCTTTATAAGGTTTAAATCTGAATCTTTTGATTGTTTTAATAATTTCAAAGCTCTTGTAGAAAATGAAAAAGAATAAAAAATCAAGTGCCTTAGAATAGATAGAGGACGAGAATTTACTTCAAAGGAATTCAATGATTTTTGTGAAATACATGGAATAAAAAGAGAAATTTCCATATCTAGAACTCCTAAACAAAATGGAGTAGTGGAAAGAAGAAACATAATTGTCCAAGAAATGGTGAGAACAATGTTGCTAGCAGTTGATTCACAAGCCAAGTTTCGGAGAGAATCAGTTGGGGCGGCAGTGTATACCTTGAATAGAGCCCAACTAAGACCAAATAATAGCAAAAATCCGCATGAATTATGGAAAGGAAGACTTGCTTTAGTTAAATAATTTAGAAATTTTGGAAGTAAATGCTTTATGAAGATCAATGATGACTCACCAGGAAAGTTTGATTCTCGTGTTGATGAAGGAATATTTCTGGGATATTCTACAAGGAGAAAATCATACAAATGCTACAATAATCAACTACGAAAGATAGTAGAAAGTATTAATGTCAATATCAACGAGTCGCTTCCAGAAAAAGAAAATTGAAATCCATGAAGAAGATTATATTCTTGAAGAATTTGAAGAAGATACAACAAAGGAAGGAAAGGATCATGAAAGTTAAAAGGAACCATCTCAAACTCCATCAAAAGTAAAATTTGTTTAAAAACACCATCCGGAAGAACATATTATTGGGGGTGGAGATGATGGAATACAAACACAAAGAAAGATGACAAATACACCAATGAAATATAATGTTTCCTTACTATCCATGGCAAAACTAGAAAACTTTTCTCAAGCTAGTAAGGACCCTAATTGGCTGAATGTTATGTAAGAAGAAATGTTTCAAATCGAAAAGAATGAAACACGGGAACTGTTGATCAGTGGTTGTCATTGATGTCAACCCAAGCAACACCTAGGGCTACCTTGATATTGCAATGGAATTTTGACTTGACAAATCATATTATTTTGCATCAAATATCTTCTTGATGGGCTCTACTCGTCGAGATGTTTCCGTTGATATATGGTATGCCTCCTCGTTCTTCACGGTTTGAGAGTTATTTGTGTTTTAAGTTAGTAACCCCAGTTAGTGGGCTAAAACACTATGGGGTTGTAGCATGGCACTCATAATTGGATGTGGTCATTGAATATTCAATAATTAATAATATTTATTTCTCCTAAAATCCCTCCAACTTTCACTTTTTGAGGACCCTCTCAACTCAAGACATTCATATAAATAATGATCCTCATATCTTCCTCTTGTAGGGATTTTGTGGCTTAAAATAGGTCAGCATGGAATTTTCATTATAACATGTTTCCTGCGAATCTGTAGAAGCTGAAATTAAAACCCATTTCAAACACAATCTTGATGAACCTTGTGACCAAATTTCATATGTTTTTTCTCTATATTTTCGGATTTATGATTTGTGGAAGTTAGGGTTTTTGCAGGCTCCCAAATTCCTTGTCAAACAGGTGACGTTGGGAAAATCATCATAATTTTCTCTCAGAGCATTGGATTCAAATTTTGTAAATAGTCATAGAAATAGGAAGGACTGTATTCTATTGAGTATATTTTTTAGGATTTAAGGTTACAATAGTGACATGTGGAACTTTGTCCAAGTTCACTCTACTGAACTAGTCTATAATCAGGTCATCATGCGAGTTTGGGCATAACTCTTTCTTGAAGAATCTAATCTTGATCAGACATATGGGGTTAGAAAGTGGACTCATAGGGATACCACAAGAATAAATTTCAGACCCTGGATAGCCGAAATTACATAGATACAATAGATTCAATATCAAGATCCTAGAAGGCAAGAAAAACATGCATTCAAGGATCACTGCAGTAAGGACCACACATCAACAGTCAAGGGTAAGTCTCCTACAACAAGATATGTATGATTAGTGTTTACATTTGAATTTTGAGTATCATCTTTGACATATGTTTTTTCAGGACAAGTTAAGTATCTATAGTGTCTTGGTTATATCTCTATGTCTCTATATGTCACAATTAGTTTTTCGGATGTCCTATTCTTGATACTACACATTTGATGCTACACCAAGTTTTCTAAATCTATATGATGTTGTAAGTTCATGTTACTTCTCTTGTCATAGTTGATGGAATTATCTCTATTTTTGTACTTATAACTTGGTCCATAAAAAATCTAGGGTCTGTCATCAGTTTTTATTGTATACATCTTTAGGTCAGTTTTGGATATAGTCTTGCTTAGAGTCCAGGCCTATATCAAGAGTGGGAGTCCTTTTCTACTGCTGCAACAAGTCAAAAACAAAAGTGACAAGCACACTTCAGGTATGCATTGTAATTTTAATTTGTATTTATTCATTATTATGCACTTACATGTGTTTTGTAGGCAAAGGTAAGTTGAAGGGTATTTTGTTTTGTTTTGGGATTAGTTTCTCCAAGAAAATTTTGCGTGCAAGTAGAAGAAGATTCAAGTAAAACTTCAAGCAATAATTCAAGAGATGAAGTATCAAATCAAAAGAGGCATTGCAGCAGGATATCCTTTGAGCACATGACAAACATCTGCATATTGTGAAGAAGTATCAAGGCCAAGATTTAATGGGGCATCCTTTGAAGACATGATAGCCATCTGCATATTGTGAAGAAGTGTAAAGGCCAAGAGTCATCATTGTAAAATTGTAAAAGTTTCATTTGTAAAAGTGTCATAATTGGAAGAGTCATTATTGTAAAAGAATCAATCTGCTTAGAGTCGAAAAGGAATTTTTGGTAGGTATAGGAGTCTCTATTGGGATTATGTCATGGTTGGGTTGCAGGTCATAGTGTGATTGGGTGTTCAATCAAAATCATTTTAAAGCATATTGTATCGTGGATCATTGTCCCTGGTATGGGAATCCACACTCTTGTCTCATTTCAATCATTATAGGGTGGCAGGGAGGTTCTAGGCTGGTGCATGAAGTCGCCTATAGGTTGGACCCTGTGAACACTTCAGGGTTGTAGGTGGTCTAGAATGTTGGGGCATCCATTCAATTTACTACTGAAGAAACCAGGGCATTGGGGTGTCCTTCTAGTGGGAGCTGGAGAAGAATGCTTTTCTAGAATTCTAGGAAGTTGTTGCTTTCATTTGGGTTGGCGCTGAAAACTAAAGAATTTATTAGAAAAGTGTTCGGTGGTTTTTGACCTGGAGGGGGTTTTCCACCTAAAATTCTTGTGTCTTTTGTGTTCTTTTATTTACTGTTATTACTGCATAAACATTAATAATAATTTAAGATTAACTAATGCTCTGAAAATATTTAAAAGTGATAATTGCTAAGGAATAATGATCATTAGGGGATTTTTGAGGTTTAAAATGGGCCTCCTAAGGAAATTATAAAATAATAGTGGAAATAATAAAATAAGATTAGATTACATCATCAAATTTTAGAGGGAAAAATGACAAAACTATTTTTTCAACTCATATTTTCAACTTATCTCCATACAGATTTACTCAAATTTCGAGTGGAAACACTCGTTGGATGAAAAATTAGATTCCTCATCCAAGGAGTACCCATGTTACATACTTTCGATGGACCCTGCTACACGAAAAATGAGAAATACATAAAAAACGTGATTGCAATCACGTTTTTTGATGTATTTCTCATTTTTTGTGGAATAGGGTTCATCTAAAGTATGAAACATGGGTACTTCTTGTATGAGGAATTAAATTTTTCATCCAATGAGTTGAAAACGTAGTTTTATTATTTTATAATCTTTGTACTTTTTACTCCAAAAATGGTGAATCATCCCCCATGGTCGACATCATCATCTTGAATCCTATTGGTTCTTATAAAGTTTATTTTGGTTGTACATTTGTCTTAGGAGGCCCATTTTAGACCTCAAAAATCCCGTAATGTCACCCCCCTCTTAGTATTTCCAACAATTGGTATTGAAGCTTGGTTCCTTCAAGAGCAGTCTAAAAACTAGAAGAAGATCATGGAGTATACTAAGAATAGAGTTCCTTTGTTCAATGGAAATAACTATGCACTTTGGAGTGGAAGAATGCAGGTTCATTTGCTGGCGCAAGGATACAAAGTATGGGAAATCGTTGACAAAAGCTTCACACCGACCCAAGATGAGCAAGGTAAGAAAAATATGGTACATGATGCAAAGGCTAAAGATCTTATTATCAGTGGGCTTATCAAATCTGTTTATCTTAAGGTATTGAATTGAAAAATTTCTAAAGAGGTATGGGGAAAGCTTGAAAATATATATGCAGGTGACTCAAAGGTGAAAGAAGCAAAACTTCTATTTTTTAGGGAAAAATTTGAGCAACTAAAAATGAGGGAAGATGTAGATATTACTGCATACTTTTAGCGTGTTGATGAAACAACAAATACATTGGAAGGTTTGGGAGAACCTGTTGAAACAAAAATTGTTGTCCGAAAGATCCTCAGAACCTTACCAACAAGATTTAACCCTAAGGCATCTATCTTGGAAGAGAGATTGAATCTTACCAATCTTAGCATATATGAATTGCATGGAATTCTTACGGCATATGAAATGAGGATTGAAGAAGAGGATGGCACATCTCACTTAGAAACAACATTTTCCTCATCCAAGAAGAATAGTAAGGACAAGCACACTCCAAAAGAAAAAACTTGCAATTGTAAGGATGAGGAAAAGGAAGAAGATGAAGAAGAATTCTCAAATAAAGAGTTTTCCTATTTCTCGCGGAAAATGAGAACATGTACAGGAAAAGTTAAAGGTAAACTTGCATTAATATGTTTTGATTGTGGTTAGGTTGGGCATGAGGTTGTTATAGAAGGAAATAAAAGTCCCGGGAAGTTCAACAAGCAAGGCAAGAAGAAATGGTTTAAGAAAAGTTTCTTCTCCAAAGAAGATAGATCCTCATCCGAAGAGGACAGTGATAACGAAGAAGAATTCAATGGAAGAGTATTATTTATGGCCAAGCACAATAAGCAAGAGGCACCTGATGAAGAAGGAGATGAAGAAGAAGAAATGACTGAGGTTGAATTTCAAAATGAAGTGATCAGGTTTATGAAAGAGATCAAGGCCAAGAAGAAGCACGTCAACACTATTGAAGATGAATTAAAGACAGAAAGGGAACAAGTCCTAAATCTTAAAATCAAGGTTGAAGAATACAAATGAATTGAATAATCGCTCAGGAAAGAATTAAAGAAAAGAAACAAGGAAACAAAAGCATTGGAAGCTGAAATCGCTTCTTTACGAAAGGAAGTAAAAAATGGAAAAACTCTTCAAAACTACACCAACAGCTCAAAGAATTTGGATGAACTCATCAACAACCAACGATTATGTAGTGACAATAGTGGTCTTGGTTACAAACAAAAAATCGAAAAGGAGTCAATTCCTTATATGACAACTAAAGAAGATGGATATGAAAAATCTACCGAGCAAGTAGATCTCCCAACTAGATCGAGATATCAAGACTCATAGGAAGAACCTTGGAAGACAATTCCTCGAAGAATATTTCCTCCCAGGTATCAACCTATCTTTTATGGTCACTGTTATTCATGTGGAAGGTTTGGACATAGAGCTTCAGAATGTCGCATGTATGTTGGAATCAATATAATTCCAGGAGATCTCTCAAAAATGGATATTCTAGAACTTAGCATAATGTCCACAAATTTTATCATTTGAGAGATGATATCAAATGTTACAAATGTAACAATTTTGGACATATCTCTAGGGATTTTTGAAGTTCCAGACAGGTACAACTATTATCTGAAAAACCTTAGATGCAAATTTGCAGGATCATGAGCTAAACACCAAACAAAATCTTGTATGTATAACATCGAATGTTATAAATGTCATAACTATAGTTACAAGATGGAACCAACCATGAATGAAAAGCTTGACGACAAGAATAAGAAGGTTTGGAAAGGAAAACAGGTACAGGATGAAGAAGTACAAGATGACCAACAAAAGCAAGAAGGAAATGAGGTCCCAATAGTTATGCTTTCACAATTTGTAACAGATTGTGAGGAATCAGCAGCTGCTTCAGTTAATGACTTAAGTCAAGATGATCCGTTAAATGACACATTATTCTAAAAAATTTAGCTTATCGACTCCTAGAAATTTTAATGAGTCTATGCAATAGTATATGACACAAGTCTATGATTGACAGCCAGGTAGTTTGAACAATATGGCAGTTCCATTACATGTTCAGGGGGAGAATAATAGTTGACATATTATAGATTCAAGAAAGGAAGCACTGACAAGCAATCTCTATGTGAAAATGGGATCAAGAAAATCTAACAATTATCGAGATATCTCAGTGGGATAAATGAATATGCATATATCAAATCAAGTACATCAAGGAAATTCTCAATAAATTCAAGATGGAAGATTGAAAGCCTATCCTTACCCCCATGGTAACAGGTTACAAGAAGATTCATCAACGGATGTGGACCAAAGGTTGTATAGATCCATGATTGGTAGTCTTCTATATGTGATAGTCTCCCTGCAAGATGTGATGCAGGTAGTTGGACAAGTAGCAAGATTCCAAGCAGCACCAAAAGAATCTCATATTATTGTCATCAAAATAATTCTTCGATATATTAAGGGCACAATGGAATATGGTCTATGGTATCCAAAAGGAAATGATCTGGTTATCCAAGCTTATACAGATGCAGATTGGGCAGGAAGTGTTGATGATCGTAGAGTACAAGTGGAGCAACATTCTATCTAGGCGGTTGTCTTGTTTCATGGTTAAGTAAAAATTAGTCTTTAATCTTGTTATCCACAGTAGAAGTAGAATATATCACGGCAGCAACTTGTTGTACACAAGTTATTTGGATGAAGCAAAATTTGCAAGATCTTCAAGTCAAGTTTGATGATCTTATCCCTATCTTTTGTGATAACACCAGTGCCATCAGTATCTCTAGGAATACTGTGATGCATTCCAAAATGAATCACATTCTGATTAAATATCATTTCGTTAGAGAGCAGGTAGCTGAAAATAATATCAAGCTTGAATATGTTGGCACAAAGGAACAAATTGTTCACATCTGTAACAAACCATTACCTCGTGAAGCATTTGAGTATCATCACCAAAATCTTGGGATTCTCCCAAGTTTTCATTAGACTCTCTCTCTTATCTACTCGAGTAGAAAGTGGGAGTGGAGGTGTGTACAGGTCCGCAGGATGGCTGTTTGTCAAGGGGAGTTACCCTTTGCCATTGATGAAAAAAGGGGGAGAGAAGGCAGTAGGAAGAGGTTTCATGATCACAGAGGGAGCACTTGTGTTTCCATCAATCCCAAAGGGGGGTATTTTTTATCAGTGGTTGTCATTGATGTCAACCCAAGCAGCACCAGGGGCTACCCCGATATTGCAAGGGAATTTTGACTTGAAAACTCATATTATTTTGTATCAAATATCTTCTCGATGGATTCTAATCATCGAGATGTTTCCGTTGATATATGGTATGCCTCTCATTTCTTCACGGTTTGAGAGTTATTTGCGTTTGAAGTTAGTAACCCCAGTTAGTGGGCTAAAACCCTATGGGGTTGTAGCATGGAACTCATAATTGGTTGTGGTAATCAAATGGTAAATAATTAATAATATTTTTTTCTTTTAAAATCCCTTCAACATTCACTTGTTGAGGACCCTCTCAACTCAAGACATTCATATAAAATATGACCCTCATATCCTCCTCTTGTAGGGATTTTGTGACTTAAAACAAGTCATTGTGGTATTGTCTCTATATAAAAAAATTGTGAAGCTTCAAAAGCTAAAATTAAAACCATTTGAGACAAAATCTTGATGAACCTCGTGACCAAATTTCAAATCTTGGTTCACTATATTTGCGGAGATATGATCTGAGGAAGTTATGGTTTTTGTAGGCTCCCGAATTCCATGTCAAACAGATGACGTTGGGAAAATTGTCATAACTTTCCCTTTGAGAATTGGATTCAAATTTCATGAATAGTCTCAGAAGGAGGACAGACTGTAGTTCACTGAGTAGCATTTTTAGGACCTGAGGTTGTAAAAGTGACACGTGGCACTTTGTACACTTTCTCTCTATTGAACTAGATTATAATCAGGTAAGAAGTCCCAATTAGACCTCAGACCGTTTTGTTTAGGGGTCCTAGTAGTGGGTCATAAGGTAATGCCTTGACCGTGATGTCACATAGAGGCAAGTAATATAACTTTGTCAGTAGCAAGGGTGTGACCGATGTAGTGAGTCAAGGAATGAGTATGTGAGGTTCCAACACTTCAAAGGGAGAGGAAGGTGAATGTGAGTTCTAGGTTGAAAGGGATCAGACCCAATTCGGATAGGAACAAACGACACAAAATACATGCATATATTTTGATAGAGCAGTCGACACGGATGCTGCAGTCCCAACATACAAGGTAAGATAACACGAAAAACACTCATGGATCAATCCGAGACGAGTGTGATGGTTGCTATAACAAGGTTCATAGAAAGGTTTGTCTGGTGTCCAATAGAGCAGTTGACATAGACGGTGACAGCATTAACAACATATGCAACACATTAATAACAAGATTCATATAATTGCATACAAATCAGTTCATATACAAGTACGTAAGTTAAACAACATATATCATTAAGGCAACTAGATCAGTCCAACTAGAATAGAAACATATGCATGAAAATGTGTTGGCTTTTATTATATAAAGAAGTGTAAGTCACAATCATACAATACACCATGTAAACCTGCTAGCCCTATCAGTAGAGCATTACAACCACATCTGCCTACTCCTTCAAAGTGATATACTAGCTCCATGCAGTGGATAATCCAAGGTGCATTACAATACTGTCCAAGCCTTCTTTAATTTAGTCTTAGTAGAAGCTTGGCTGACCAAAAGCCTATACAATGAGTTATGAGGGACTATTTATAGCAAAGGGTGGGGTGACCCTTAACATTCCCCTTTGTGACAATTCAACTACCCTGATGACTCTTCATCTACTCTATGACTGTTACATCCAACTATTGACACTCGACTTATGCTTGACATGAATCAACATTACAATGCACATGTACTCATGTGAGACAACATGGCTTGAGCAAGCCTTGCAAGACATCACTGACACTCGGTCCACTGTGATGAGACCAACTCTTTGACATGCTTGTGATGGTGAAGGTGGTGAGTTGATTCCAAGCTTGGTCGTCTGTGATGATGTGCATGCACCTCATGGTGACATCTTGTTGAAGCGAACTCTTGCCTCTGTTGCAACCGGTGCATTGGTTTGGCCCCTTCATCCAACTCGTCTACTAACATGTGCATGGTCTTCTTGGGTATGGTTGAAATGAAAATACACTGCTGCATAGTGTCCATGCTGATCTTCAAGTGTGTGCTAGTGGTCATGCACATCAACTTGCCAAAGTACATGTCAGCCCCAGTTGGACTTGCTTCTTGTCTTCACCTTGGCGAGTGTGCTGAATGGGTTGGATTGCATGTGTGTGCTCAACGACATGAATTCTACTGGATACCTTGCATGTGATCAAAAAAATTGCTCACCATGTTTTCTCTATTTCAGCTACTGGTATAGATCTGTAACTCGTACTAGCGCAGTTTCATCCGCGAGTGCATGTTGCTCCCACTAATATTATTGTTCCTACTGCAACTCATTGGACTATCTGTACAACTTCCTGTTCTTCCCGAGTTGCTACTTCAACACATGAAACTCCTTCTTTGTCCCATCTTCTGCCTTTGTACGAGCTTCATGTCACATTGTCACTTCATAGCATGAGTCTCCAAATTTTCTTTCATTTTCAGTGGATCTGCTTGAACTTGCAACTTTTCTCCGCCTCTATGTTTTCAATAACCTTCATCTTACATTCGCTACGTTCGCTGCATTCGGTATGCTACCTTCAGTTTTTGTTCATGATGCTACTCACTGTGATGATGCTGCTTGATGTCCTTGTCCATGAACAACTTGATGTCTTCATGAGTAGGTAAGCCCATGGACACTTAATCGACTACATCCCCAAGCATGCTCTGAACGGTGTCTTCATCTCTACTCTCCTGGAAACTATTTTACCTGTACTGCTAAGGGGCATCTGAACACCTATGACACCTAGAGACATGGAAACTCTCATAGCAAGCAATATTTCAGTCGAAAACCAAAATGAACATGAGAACTGACTTGCAACAGACCTGGGTGAATGATCATGAAGGTTGCGCAGTTTTGGCTGGGAGTTTGGGAGAACGAATACCAAGACTTCACAAGGCATAGTCTGGGCTGTTGAGAGACTCACTGACTGCTGGAACTGCACAATGCACTGTCCAGTCGGGCAGTTGGCTGTTGGGATTGCGCAATGCGCGATTCTAGCTGGGAAAGACTGCTGGCCCAGGGACAGATTTGCACAAATTTTTGGGCCAAGAAGCCACTGACCTCTAGAAATGCACAATTCAGTCCAAGAGGCCAGTGCTGGGCCAGAATGCACAAATCTGGAGAGGGAGGTGAGCCTTCCTTCTCCAAATTGCGCAATGCAGCCTTGGTGAAGGCAGAGATCGGGCCAAGGTTGGTCCGACTTGCCGACGGGTAACTGAAAGCAAGTAAGTTGATGAAATGCATGGCGACACTAAGTGATAACAGAAGTGATAGACAGTGCATGCAAAACATGAATGGAAGATTGAGCAAACAGATCAACATGCATGTGGGTGAGGCAGTTCGTCGGTTGGGCGAACATTCGTGCAAAGCAATTTCATGCATGCGACAGTAGTGAGATAGCAACGAAAATTGAAACAGAGATAGGACAAGATGGAATATATGTAAATGAAAATAGGCATTCAAGGAAAGCAATACTCACACAAGCGAATACACAAAAAGTGATAAAAAATTAGCACAAGGCATGGGAAGCGAGCTTAC
Source organism: Pinus tabuliformis (assembly GCA_031772625.1). Lineage (NCBI taxonomy): Eukaryota > Viridiplantae > Streptophyta > Pinopsida > Pinales > Pinaceae > Pinus > Pinus tabuliformis. Next base: position 1,056,243,522 of record CM062807.1, read on the forward strand.
CCCAAAACAGATGAGCTGAATGTGTCAACTGCTCCTAGATGTGATGTGGGATGTTAGAAATATAAGGTTGATGTGAGGAATGAGCTCTGCAGCATCCAGTTGATGAGTTTTGATAATATTGAGGTTGTGACGCGCATGCCACAAATCTTGGGGAAGCGACACTTGGTGGGAGGTTTCCCAATTTCTCCTTGCATGTAACCTCCAACTGCTAAACATATATCCCTGGGACAAGGGATGCCTTTGCATGCTACCTTGGGAGAAGCAGCCTATGCATGAAATTCTATTTTGCTAAGTCCCAGAGGGAACCATTTGACTAAGTTGCACATGCAAGCGTCTGCTTGACTACTGGAGAAAAATGTGCATTTCTGGTTGGGATTTGGGTTGGCTTCCCAAGGGGTTTGTGCAATTTCTAGGTTGAGCAGATAATAGCTGCTCAGATTTGTGCAAATCCTGGGCTACACAACCTGTCAATGGGAAAAATTGTGCAAATCCTGCTAGGAGGGTTGGCTAGTAGGATTGCACAATCCTGGAGCAATTTCTGGAGGGAAGGATGGTTGCCCTCCAGAAATGCGCAAATTTCACTGGGAAGCTACTCAGCCTGCAGTTGGACTAAGTTCGGGTAAGTAGCCTGTGAGGGGAATGGATCAACAAGTTGCCTTTGTGCGAGGAAAACATTGAAGCTTGAGTACTTGACGAAGCAAGACAAAGTGATGTGTAAGGTTGGTATGGGGGGCTCCAAAACAGGCTAAGGAAAAATTTTGGATGGTGGTTGTAGCTGCTACAACACTTGGCAACACACTAGTAAAACTCCAGCTCTCTGAATGGACCTTGTTCGTGAAAAGCAAGTCTAACACCTCCGGAAGTATTGTTCAACTCTCAGCTCATCTTGGCTTCACACTAACTTGATTGTAAGATGTAGCATCTACCAGAATATTGGTTAATTTACACACATTCCAAGCCAAGGCAACACAATTTTTTTGATTGGGGTTGAGGGGTATATAGGTGCACAATCAGTATAGTCGTCAGAGTCTAAGTTTCATCTCTGGTGTTGCTCTACTGCCAGCAGGCCTGGACAGTACCCCGGTGGAGTCACATAGGAACACAAGCATGGCTCCACTACCAGCGAGCCTGGTCAGTACCCTGATGAAGTTACTTGCATCACCTCGCTGCCCAGGAAGCCTTTCTCTTCTTTCACCTTATTCATTTTTCATTTTTCATTTTTTGACTTTTCATTTTTTCATTTTCCACTGTGCGTAGCACTTATTCATTTCAGAGGTGGAAGAGGGATCTCAACTTATTGAGACCAGAAGAGGTTGTTCTAGTAGAGAATTATTTTATTGTACCTTTGATGTGCCTGTTAAGCTTTCCCCCTCACCTTACTCTACTTGACTGAGTTGCCAAGGGTTAACCCAAAAACAACTGACTAGCACAGGTGACACTAGTTAGTGCACAAGCATTGTGTTTTCACCAAGGTTCACTTTGAAAAATACGTATTTTCCTTCAATGTATCATGGATTAAAAGTAACAAGTTCAAATACAGAGGCAAGATGACAGATAACCAAGTAGTGATAGTTGTACAAGCCCTCTTGTACTTTACCCGGCTCATTTGATGAGTCACACATGGTTTCATGCAAAACCTACCTATGAAAGAAATAAGTGAACGAACTAACAATAAAGAAGGAAAAGAAAGAGCAGAAGAAAAAGTGAAAGCAAAGCAAGTAAACAAGCAAGCAAGCAAACAAGCAAGAAAACAAGGCATGTAAGCAAACAAGCATGCAAGAAAACAACTGAAATCAAACACTACTACTCCTACACTAATGGTGCATGAGCCTGATCACGTGAAGTGATACTTCCAATGTAGCCACCAACACATTGGTAGACCCATGTGGGTGAAGGCTTGGTCTGTGAGTAACCCAGTCGTGCGGACCATTATACAAGAAAGATATAATAGTGAAGATAGAAACACTTCGTATTTCAAAGTGCCCACAAGACATAAGTGAGTGCATGTGCATGACAGAAAGGCTATGGACTTATCATGGTGTTGTGTGACACTATGTGCAACTTCGAAGCAAAATCAGACTCTTGACCAAGACATGCAAGAAAACGAAATAAACAAAGATAACTTGCATCGTGAATGAGTGCTTTCAATTTAAGACTCCTCCAATGCATGAGAAATGGGATCGTGCGGTTCGAGTGGAGGAAGAGTGATATATGTGTGAGATGGATCTTCAATGAATACAGACGCGTGATGAGAATGCTTGGGTGATTGAACAATTTCATGATCAGAAGCAAGACTAACCCCAAGATAATGAGGACATGACATAACCATTATCTCGAGCTGAAGTGCCTCAACAGTCTTGGGTGTCCCAACTTCATCATCAGGTAGATCATCATAAACTGGTGGCTTCAAAGAATCAACTGCAATAAATTCATGATCATGATAAAAAAATAGAAGAAAATGGATCATGACCACCACGATAAAAAAAATCAATGAATTCTTTGGCATCCTCATGATCAGATGAATCAAACAGAGGGGTAGATGAAAAGTGAACTCACTCATCCTTTGTGTTTCCGGAAAAGACAGATGAAGGATCAAGTGGATATTCAATGAATAATTTATCCTCTCTATTGCCGAATGATGGACTAACATCCAGTGAGTCGTACAAGTGATCAACAATGGTTGCATCCATGGATGAAGACACACATGAAAAGTCATGGATGGTAGGTTCACCAAAGAGGCTAGGAAAAAATGGAGGGGGGGATCAGATGGAAGGGAGTCATTCTTCGCCGAGTGTTGATGTTCAATCTCCTACTCATACTCTTCATGAATGACAGTGCCTGTTGGTTGTGCAACACTAACTCGGTTAGTGGGTTGTTCCTCATTCACAAAAAGTGAAGAGTGCAGAATGGACAAACACAAGACAACATCATCCAGAGGAACACTTGAGTACGAAGATGGAGTTCGAAAAAAGGAATGCATATGAGAACTTGGAGGACTCACAACCAAATCTGCATGAAAATTGAGTGGAGTGATGTTGGGCGGCTGTGAAGGATGAAAAAATGTGTGAACATGATCCTTAGCATCACTGGGTGATGGTGTAACTATTGAATGAGAGGGAGGCGGATAGTCCGTTGAGACAATGCCTGCTCCCACATGGGATTGTGTAGTTCCATCAACGAAGAAGGTTGAGTGAGGCTTTACATCAAGCTTTCTCTTGGGATGGGAAGATTTCTTAAGACAATACTCAAACAAGTCCCAGAGCTAAGCGAACTTCATCTGGTTCCTTGGAGCTTGAAACTGCGTCACAAAAGTGCTACCAAAAATCAATAACAGATTAATGCAGAGCCCTCCATTGCTGTAACAGTTTTAAATCAAGATGTTCTGGATCAAAATGATAGAACATGTCTTCAATAAGATCACAAAAGTGCTCACATGAGTGCACGGTGTCAGCCGGTAGGCTGAGCACCCAATGAAATGGAGATTCGTGAAGTGTGTATGCGAGCAACAACCCGACCTATTCGTCAGTAAACTCATCTTCCTCATAAATCATGGAAAGGAAGTTATGTAAGTGCTCAGGCCAGGCCACTTCGCCTTCACCATCATATGTGTGAGTGGACAAGATATTGAAAATCTTCCCCGAGATGGAGACATCTTCACGATTCGAAAAACACCTCAGGGGAAGAAGAATGCAAGACTCCATGAAATATATGCAACGGTTCAAAACCAGATGAGAGGACACTGCTTGTCATGAGGCCCTCCTTTTAGCACCAGAAATGTTGACAGTGTTGGACCTACGAATATGTCAAGGGGATATCCTCGATAAGAAGTCCCAATTAGGCCTCAGACGGTTTGGTGTAGGAGTCCCATCAGTGGGTCATAAGGTAATTCCTTGACTGCGATGTCACACAGAGGAAATTAAGATAACTCTGTCAGTACCAAGGGTGTGACTGATGCAGTGTGTCAAGGAACAAGTATGAGAGGTTCCAACACTTCAAAGGGAGAGGAAGGTGAATGTGAGTTCTAGGTTGAAAGGGATTAGTCCCAACTCGGCTAGGAAAACACAACATAAAGGACATGCATAGCTTCCGGCATAGTAGTCGACACGGATGCGACAGTCCCAACATACAAGGTAAGATAACATGAACAACACTCATGGATTAGTCTGAGACGAGTGTGATGTTTGATATAACAAGGTTCAAAGAAATGTCTGTCTGGTGTCCAACAAAGAAGTCGACACAGACGGTGACAACATTAACAACATATGCAACACATTAACAACAAGATTCATATAATTTCATACAAATCAATTCGTATACAACATAAGTTAAACAACATATATCATTAAGGTAACCAGAGCAGTATAAATACAATAGAAACATATGCATGAAAATGTGATGGATTTTATTATATAAATAAGTGTAAGTCACAACCATAAATACACCATGTAAACCTGCTAGCCCCATCAGTGGAACGCTATAGCCACATCCCCCTACTCCTCCAAAGAGATATACTAGTTCCATGCAGTGGAGAAGCCAAGGCACATTACAATACTATCCAAGCCTTCTTCAAGATAGTCTTAGTAGAAGCTTAGCTAACCAAAAGCCTATACAATGAGTTATGAGGGACTATTTATAGAAAAGGGTGGGGTGACCCTTCACATTCACCTTTGTGACAGTTCAACTACCCTCATGACTCTTCACCTACTCTATGACTCTTACATCCAACTGTTAACACTCAACTTACACTTGACATGACCTAACATTACAATGCACATGTACTCATGTGAGGCAACATGGCTCGAGCAAGCCTTGCAAGACATCATTGACACTCAGTCCACTGTAAAGAGACCAACTCTTTGACATGCTTGAGATGGTGAAGGTGGTGAGCTGATGCCAAGCTTGGTCATTCGTGATGATGTGCATGTACCTCATGGTGACATCTTGCTGAAGCAAACTCTTGCCTCCGTTGCAACCGGTGCATTGGTTCGGCCCCTTCATCCAACTCGTTTGCTAACATGTGCATGGTATTCTTGGGTATGGTTGAACTAGAAACACACTGTTTCATAGCGTATGTGTTGATCTTCAAGTGTGTGCTGGTCGTCATGCGCATCAACTTGTCGAAGTACATGTCAACCCCAGTTGGACTGGCTTCTTGTATTTGTTGAGTGTGTTGAATGGGTTGGATTGCATGTGTGCGCTCAATGACATGCATGCTTCTGGATCCCTTGCATGCAATCAAAAACATTGCTCACCATGTTTTCTCTATGTCAACTAATGGGATAGATCCTTAACTCGTACTGGCACAATTTCATCCATGAGTGCATGTTGCGCCCACTGTTGTTCCTGTTCCTATTGAAACTCATTGGACTATCTGTGCAACTTCGTGTTCTTCCTGAATTTCTACTTCAACACATGAAACTCCTTCTTTGTCCCATATTTTTTCCTTCGCGTGATCTTCATGTCACGCCATCACTTCATAGCCTGAGTCTCCAAAGTTTCTTTCATTATCAGTGGATCTAATTGATCTTACAACTTTTCTCCACCTTTATGTTGTCAACAACCTTCCTCTTGCATTCGCCACATTCACTGCATTCAGTATGCTTCATTAAGTTTTTGTTCATGATGTTGCTCACTGTGATGCTATTGCTTGATGTCCCTGTCCATGAACAACTTGGTCTCTTCATGTGTAGGTAAGCCCATGGACACTTGATCGACTGCATCCCCAAGTGTGCTCTGAACATTTTCTTCATCTCTGCTCTCCTGAAAACCATTGTACCTATATTGTTGAGAGACAGATGAACACTTGCGACAGCTGGAGACATGGAAACACTCATAGCAAGCAATTTGTCAGTTGAAAACCAAAATGAACATGAGAACTGACTTGCAACATACCTGGGTGAATGATCATGAAGGTTGCACAATTTCGGTTGGGAGGTCGGGAGACTGATTATCGAGATTGCACAAGGAATAGTCTGGGCTACTGAGAGACTCACTGACTGCTGGAACAATGCAATGCATAGTCCAGTCAGGCAGTTCGCTGATGGGATTGTGCAATGTGCAATTCCATCTGGGAAAGACTGCTGGCCCAGGGACAGATTTGCGTAAAGTTTTGGGTCAACTAGCCACTAACCTCCAGAAGTGCACAATTCAGTATAGGAGGCCAGTGCTAGGCCAGAATGCACAAATCTGGAGAGGGAGGTGAGCCTTCCTTCTCCAGATTGCACAATGCGGCCTTGGTGAAGGAAAAGCCCAGGGCAAGGTTCGCCCGACTTGCCAATGGGAAACTGAAAGAAAGTAAGTAGATGAAATGCATGGAGACACTAAGTGATAGTAGAAGTGATAAACAGTGCATGCAAAACATGAATGGAAGATTGAGAAAATAGTTCAACATGCATGTGGGCGAGGCAGTTTGCCTGTTGGGCAAATGTCCGTGCAAGGAAATTTCATGCATGCGACAGTAGTGAGATAGCAACGAAAATTGAAACAGATCTAGGACAAGCTAGAATATATGTAAATGATAGTAGGCATTCAAAGAAATCAAGCAAACAACACCCACACAAGTGAATACGCAAAAAGTGACAAAAATGTAGCACAAGGCATGGGAAGCGAGCTTACCTTAAAATAGTTGAGTTGAATGTGCCTATTGTTCCTAGATGTGATGTGTGATGTCAGAGCTACAAGTTTGATGTGAGGAATGAGCTTTGTAGTGTACAGTTGATGAGTTTTGATAACATCGAGGTTGTGACTCGCATGCCACAAATCTAGGGAAAGCAACACTTGGTGGGAGGTTTTTGAATTTATCCTTGCATGTAACCTCCAACTGCTAAACATAGATCCATGAGACAAGGAATGCCTTTGCATGTTGCCTTGGGAGAAGCAGCCTATGCATGCAAGTCTGTTTTGCTCGGTCCCGGAGGGAATTGGTCAACTCAGCTACACATGCAAGCGACTGCGTAGGAGGGATTGCCCCAGTCAATTGATTGACATAAATGTCTATAGCTTGAGCCATTGCAATTTTACCAATCTCCATGGGCAAGGAACCTTCTAATAAATTCTAGGACAAATTCATATAGAACTGTAGATTAGAAAGTTTCCCAATTTCATGTGGTATACTTCCAGAGAGCCTATTGTGAGATAGGTCAAGCAATTCCAAATTTATACAATCTACCAAGTTGGAAGGTATGCTCCCTGATAACTTGTTGTGATGGAGATGGAGTCTTCTTAGTTGTTTAAGGTGTGAAAGGGAATTTGGAATATTTCCAGAGAGACTATTACCACTAATGTCCAAGAGACCAAGGTGGTGTAAGCTTTCAAAATCATCAGGATGTTTCCTTCTAATTTATTGTTACTTAAATACAATCTTTCTATTTTTTCAAGTTTTCCTAATCGTGGAACATTACCATTTAGAAGATTTTCACTTAAATTTAATAAGGTTAGGCCGCTAAGATTTCCTATAGGTGGAAGGATGTTTCCTTGTATTTTATTTTGTGATAATGATAACATAGACAAATTGGTAGAAAATATGCCTATGGCATGTGGCAAAACACCACTTAATTTATTGTGGTGCAACCATAATCTATTTAAGTGAGAACAATTAGTAAGAGCTATAAGAAAAGGCATGTTTGTAGCATTGCCACTATTAAGTTGATTGTTATTCAATAATAAATCTTTGAGATGAGATAACTTACCTAACTATATATGAATACTTCCACTCAACTTGTTAACACTTAACTTAACACTTAACCAAGGTTAAGTTCTACTAGATTAGAATGATTTCCAATAAACTTTGTGATCCCTCCACTTAGTTGATTTGCCCCTAAATTGGGAAGTTCCAAGTTAAACATATTTGAAAAATATGTATGTGGGAATGCAACCTGACAAATCATTTTCGGAAAGAGCAAGTCCTTGCAAACGGGTGAGGTGACCCAATTCTTGTGGAATAGAAAAACTCAAACGAACCAACGATGAAAGGTTTCCTATGGAAGAAGGAATAGTACCTGTGAGGTTGTTGTTTCTGATGTTTTCATTGAAATATTGAAATTATTGAAATAATAATTTGTTTCTGATGTTTTCATTGAAATATTGAAAATATTATTTAATAATAAAAATAGGCATTTTAATCTCACAACTTTCATTAGTCAAAAAGCCTTCCATCCTTGCTGAGTATTGAAAATATTGTTTAATAATAAAGATAGGCATTTCAATCTCAAAACTTTAATTAGTCAAAAAGTTTTCCAGCCTTGTTGAGAAAATTTGTTTCCGATGTTTTCAATCAAATATTGAAAATATTATTTAATAATAAATATAGGCATTTTAATCTCACAACTTTCATGAGTCAAAACGTCTTCTAGCCTTGCTGAGAAAATTTGTGTCCGATGTTTTCTTTCGAATATTGAAAATATTATTTAATAATAAAGTCTCGAGAAAATTTGTTTCCGATGTTTTCATGAGTTAAAAAGTCTCAAAGAGATTTGTTTCCGATATTTTCGTTCAAGTTTTGTAGGAATGGTTTACCATTCAACACAAATTATAATGTGTTGATATTAAAAATAAGCATGAAATCGATGTCTCACCAATATGCAAACCAAAAACTATAATGTAATCTCCCATCACTCTTTACTGTACTCTATTTAATAATTGAAGTTGCTTTAATTTAATCAAATTCGATTAGTAAATTAATATAATAATGATTTTATAAAATGTTTTTTTATTTTGAAAACATTTTCATTCCATATCGTTGCATGATAAAAGATTTATTGTTTAAGAAGAAAGGTGAACTTAGCAAAGATTTCGCGACTTTTAAAACTTTTGTAAACTTTCTTGCGTTAATTTCGGTATTGTGGAGTTGAGTTGTCTTACAATTTGATGGATTAAAAGTCATGTTATGTAATTTATATTTTACTCAATTTATTTTTGTAAAGATTCTCAATAAAATATAAATAAAAAGATTTGAATGTATTAAATATTAAGAGATTATAATAAGGAATTGTTTTTAGTGTGATTTTTTGGATTTTCTGGTGTTAAAATCTCGCTGAAAATTTTGAATTGTGTTACTTAAACTAGTTTTTTTTTATTGTATATATGGATTCAACATCCTGAAAAACTCTTAGAGCACTTCGATTATGCAGGGATTATCCATCAAGCTTGTGATTGCAATAAATTCTTACTGGATTTTAGAGAAATGAGATTGGAAAAACCCACCTGAAAAGCTTCCAAAAAATCTCACTAAATACAACTCGTTATAATAATATATTAATGTTAATTTAATTTGTATCCATGTTATTATTATATATAATAATGATGATGATGTAAATAATTATTATCTATTTATATCAATTTTGAATAATTGAATTTTAAGAAAATTCAAAAAAATATTTAATAAGTCAGTTATTTTAACATTTTGTGTTTATGATTAATAAGTTGGGAGAGATTTTGGTGACTTTTTCTTTAGTTTTCAAAAATTAAGAATTTATGCAAATCAATGCTATTACCAATATTGTTATATGTTAGTACCTATGGTATGATAATGAGATATTTGTATATATAGGGGTGTGAGTAAAATGTATGAAGATTTTCATGGTGATAATAAAAATTTATTAAACCTTTTCATGATGGTTTTTTCCCAAATATTTGTATATATAGGGGTGTGAGTGAAATGTATGAAGGTTTTCATGGTGATAATAAAAATTTACTAAACCCTTTCCCAATGGTTTTTTCCAAAAATGGGGTTTTCCAAGTAAACCCCATTTTGCCTGACTAGTTTTTTTATATTAAATCTTGTTTTCTCTGTGGTGAATATTTTATTGTTCAGTTATGGAGGACATATTGATTTTAAAGGATCAATATTTGTCTATTGAAGGTGTACTGAAGAAGTCCGCATCCATGATGGACGAATAATGGAATAAGTCGGACAGAAAAGCCAAAGCCACAATTTGTCAGTATTTGCCAAAGAACGTATATTTTAACGTTGTTGGAGAGAAGACAAGAAAAATATTATGGAAAACGTTGCATGATCTATATGAGAAGAACATGACATCGAACAAAGTCTTCTTAATGAAGAAGTTGTACAATCTCAAGATGAAGGAAGGTGCTTTAGTGGGGGAGCATTTGAACATGTTTAATATAATCACAAGTTAGCTTGCCTTTCTCAAAATTATTTTGGATGATGAGATTAGAGCCATCTTATTATTGTGCTCTATGCTCGATAGGGAGAATTTAATAGTAGTTATCAACACTTCAACACCCTACAGGGACCCTAAAGTGTGTTGAAGTTTGATGATATCAGTGGCAGTTTAATGAACGAGGAGTTGTGTCACAAATCAATTGCGGAAAACTAGGGAGAAGAAGCTCTCGTATTAGTTGATCATGGAAGGAAAATTGAACGTGGTAGACGAGCATTCAAAATCAAGAGGTAGATCGAAATCAAGAACAAGAAGACTCACTTGTTTTCACTGTGGAAGAGTGGGACACAAGAAAAAGGATTTTTGGTTTTGGAAGAAGGAATAGAAGGAGCATAAGGAACATAAATCAATCAACACAAATAAAAAATCAAGCAATACAAAGGAAGGTGAGAAGAAGAAGAAGAAGAAGTTTATTGTTTCAGTAGAAGAAGTTTGTTTATATATTTCTAGCAGTAGCATTGATTGGGTACTTGACTCTGGAGCATCTAACCATGTGACCCCTTGTAAAAATAATTTTGTTACATACAAAGAAGTTGATCATGGTAGAGTACATTTAGGAAATAATAATTTTTGTAATATTGTTGGAGTGGGAGATGTCTGAATCAAGACAAATGATGGATAAGGTATCTTGATGAAATAGGTTAGGCATGTCCTCAGAGATGCGTATGATTTTGATCTCTATGGGACGATTGGATGATGAAGGCTACTTCACAACCTTTGGGAAAGGTGGCTAGAAAATTACTAAAGGGTAATTGATGTTGGCTAAAGGATCCAAGACAAGAACCTTATATGCAATGAGGGAAACAATAGAGATATCGGATGCAGTTGTTGTTGTAAAAGAAGAAAACTTGATGGAGTTATGGCATAAGCTCTTGGGCTACATGAGTGAAAAGGGCCTAAAAGTTCTTGTTGGTAAAAATATAGTTATAGGTTTGAAATCCTATGAAATTGATCTTTGTGAACATTGTATTTGCAGTAGGAAAAGAAGGGCTTCTTTTATGAGAGGTGGTCATGAAACGAAAATAAATTTGTTAGAATTAGTACACTCTGATGTGTTTGGGCCTCTGAATCTTAAGTCTTTAGGAGGAGCCTCATATTTTGTTACATTCATCGATGATGAATCCAAGAAGGTTTGGGCTACCTTATGAAAATTAAAGGTGATGTATTTGAGATATTTTAGAAATTTCATGTTGTTGTTAAAAGGGAGACTAATAAATTTCTCAAACATTTGAGAACCGATAATGGTGGGGAGTATTGCTATAATGCATTCAAGAATTATTGTAATAAGTTTTGCATTAAACATGAGAAGATTGTGCCTGGTACTCCACAACAAAATGGTACTACAAAAAGGATGAATCACACTATTATGGAGAAGGTGAGCAGTATGTTGTCAAATTTCAAATTGGAAAAGCATTTTTGGGTAGAAGAAGTAAGGAAAACTTGTTACCTCATCAATCACTCATCTTCTATAGTCCTAAACTATGGTATTTGTGAAGAAGTTTGGACAAGTAAAAAGGTAGATTATTCTAACTTTTTTGTTTTTTGTTTTTTGTTTTTTTTTTCTTTTAATTTATGTGAAGCAGTTATGCATATTCCCAAAGAGAATAGAAGCAAATCAGAGAATTCAAGTGTGTTTTTATAGGATATATGGATCGTGAGTTTGGTTACCATTTATGGGATCTAGTTAATCACAAAATTGTTACAAGAAAGCATGTAATATTTAATGAATTTGAGATGCATAAAAGCCTTGCGGGTGAAACAAAGGTCAAGAAAATTGTTGGCAGGTGTATAGAACAATAAGAAAATATTCCACCATTGGAAGAATCCGGCAAAAAAAATCAAGAACATGATGGACCACAAGAAGAAGAAAACTCGCCACAACCATTACAAGATATTCAAGTGGAAAATACACCACCACAATTGGTTCACAAGTCTACTAGACCTCAAATCCCTCACAAAGGTATCCACCCTTAAATTATATTTTTCTAAGTAATGAAGGAGAACCTAACTGTTTTCAGGAATCTTGTGAAGTGGAAAGTAGTGAAAAGTGGAAGAAAGCAATGGAGGAAGAAATGGATTCTTTGTTGAAAAATAAGACTTGGGAGTTAGTGAAGCTTCCAAAAGGAATAAATGCCCTACAAAACATGGGGGATTTATTGGGGGAGAAATACCATACCACATGGGTTCATATTTAGGGATATATATTGATTAAAAATGACATAATATATTGGGGGAAATATATTGAGGAAGGAAGATGTAACACCCTCCTCCCACATTTACCCAAGTTACCGGCCTACCAAGGTAAACATGTCACAAAGAGTTAATATGATATGATTTGACCTCCTAGATCACCTTAAGGAAGTGGAATCAGTGGAAAACCACTTTACAGACCTTCCTCAGGTGCTACAGGACCCCCAAGAGCCAACCAACCACTCCAGGTGCTCAACCCTTGAACCAACTTAGCTTTTTAGTGAACTAGACCCCCAGTCGCTCCCATGACAAGCCCTCCAAGTGACTGAAAGCATCAATCTGCTCCCGTGACAAGCGACCCATGCGACGACATTATTTTTTAGACATTTTTGTGCTAGTCACCTGGGATTCTGAGTCACTTTTTTAGGGCTAGGGATCAGGCCTCTGCCTAGAAGTCCACGAAACTTCCATAAAATGATAAATAACAATGAAACAAGGCTACAATTTTGATGATGACATTAAAATGATTCAAAATTTAAATATTAAAGACATTAATTATGGTGATAATATTAAATTGATTCAAACTTCATTTATTAAAGATATTCTTGATAATGAGAATAATAAGTTTTATTTTAAAAGAAATGATATCATAAATGACCATGATAATATTGGAAATAATATTCATAAAAGTAATTTCACTAATAAAAAGAATTTGAATGAGAACAATACTAGAAGCAAAGTTTGTAACTCTTATAATAATACTCTTTTTCATAATAATAATAATAATTCCTTACAGAGCATTTTTAAAAATGTTATTAACCTTTCGGGTGTAATTTTGGATCCATTTGTTTTTTGCCTCTTGAATAAAGGGCTCAATTTCGCCCTTTCTCCTAAAAAGATTCCATTTGAGGACATTATTTGCAACATTGAATATGGAATTGGAGACCTTCCTGACAATGTTAAGGAGCTTATTAGGCAAGATTGTGTTATTGTGCTTAGGAAGGCAAAGCCTCCTAAAAGAACCATTATAAAAAATGAGTTTCTTGCCCTTAAAGTCCTAAGGGACAACCTTAACATTGCTATCCTAAGTGCGGATAAAGGTGGGGCTATTGTTATTTTATATAAAGTCGATTATGTTAACAAAAGGAATGACCATCTCTATAGCAGTGGTAGTTATGTTAAGCTTAATAAGAATCCTATTAAGAAAGTTTCTAAAGAAGTTTCTTTTGCCATAAAATCTAATAATGCTCTTAATCATCTGAGAAAAAAGGTTATCAAAAGCATCCCTCTCACCCCGAGAATTTATGGCCTTCTGAAGATTCATAAGGATGGGATTCCCCTGAGACCTATTGTTAACACAATAGGTGAGCCCACTTATCTTCTTTCTAAATTCCTAGCTCAAAAACTTAACCCTCTTGTTGGTCACACTAATTCCTTTATTAAAGAGTTGAAAGATATAAGGCTACAGCCTGGGGATCTGTTTGTAAGCTTTGATGTTGTTTCCATTTATATTAATATCCCTATTCAAGAATCCATCTATGTCATTAATCGTGTTACTGATGAGAACACAGCCAAATAGGTTGGTCTATGCCTTACCTCTACATTTTTCAGCTTCCAGGGTGAGTTTTATGAATAGACTTGTGGGGTTGCGATGGGTTCTCCTCTTTCCCCTATAGTTTCCAACTTATTCATGGAAGATTTTGAGAGAATATCTTTAGCCTCTACTCCACTCCGCCCCAAGCGATGGAAGAGGTTTGTTGATGATACTTGTGTCGTGTAGCCCCATGGTCATGAAAAATTAAATTTGTTTCTCAACCATCTTAATTCCTAATCTGACTCCATCAAATTCACGATGGAAATCGAGGTAGATGGATGTCTCCCTTTTCTTCATATTATCCTCTCTAGAATGGATGATGGTACTATCTCTCACCGGGTTTTTCCCAAAAAAACGCACACATAATAGTATCTTCATGCCAGTTCTCATCATTTTCTAGCACAAAAACTCGGGGTTCTCAACACCCTTGCGACCCGTGCTCTAATAATTTCTAATGAGAATCACTTAGAAGAGGAAAAACCTCATCTTCAGAAAGTTTTTGAAAATAACAGCTATGGCAGGCACCAAGGCCTCAAAGATTTTCTAAGGGCTAGTAAAGAATCAAGGATTAAACCTTCTCGTGACGATACAATCTCTAGTGTTCAACTTCCTTTTATTCAAGGGACCACTGATAAGATTTCTCATATCCTCAAAAAGAAAAAAGTTTCTGCTACCTTCAAACCCCTTAATACCATTAGAAATTCTCTTAGATCCGTCAAAGACCCTGTAAACCCTAAAGACATGAAAGGGGTCTACTCCATCCCATGTTCTTGTGGGATTCCCTACATTGGGGAAACTGGTCGCTCCATTAACCAGAGAATCCAAGAACATGCAATAGATATTAAGCACAACTGCTCTCATTCCTTGACTTTAGTTGAACATGCAGTGAAATCCAATCACCATGTCTGCATCGAGGATTCCTGGGTCATCACCAAGTTTGATCACTTCCATCATAGGAAGCTTCGAGAATCCATTGAAATTGAAAAATGTGCTATTAATCTTAATAGGGACGATGGTTGGAAGTTAAGTAGAAGTTGGATCCCCACCCTCTTCTTGTAGGTTTTTTTTTTTAACAAATATAATAATTAATAATTGATTATTTTTACTTTTATGTTGCAATTTATATCCTCTTTGACCTCCCTATTAAAATATTATCGAATCTTTCAATATAATAATATTTAAATATAATTGTTGAATATTATTCATTTTTAATAATAACCATATTAAACTTATTTTTAATTATATATTTACAAATATTCAATTCTTATTATATTATTAAATTAATCTAACTAATTTGAATTCAATATTATTTTAATTAAAATAAAACATAACAAAATAATAATAAATCTATTCAACTATTTTTTTAATGGCTAATTCATAACAGCTAGTTCCTAATGGCTAACTCTGGAACAGATGCATCCTTGATATTTAAACATTGTGACTGACTGATTTTTTCACCTTTGTCCTAATGATGAACCACATTAGATGGTTCGAAACGTCGACCAAAAACTCATGATGTGATTAATCCGAAAGAATTTATCAAAATCCGCATGGATCACAAAAGTCTAAAATCAAGCAAGGCTACAATTGTAAAAACTTGAATAAGGACTTGACCTGACCCCTAACAACCTTGTCAGGCCTTCCTTGAAACACATCATGGATATGTAATCTACAGGTCATAAAAACATATATGAACATAGGGTTCTCATAATTATCTTAGAATCGTTAAGAAGGACTGATGCCCCCTCATAATAGTTGCAATATCATCTATTAGGTCATACATTCATCATTCATTCATTTACTAATCAAAACATTATGAGAGACATGACTAAGAAATGTCATAAACCATGTGTATAACCAACAAAATAATAACAATAGAACAACCATTTAAGCCACATAATAACAAGTACTTTTACACATAAAACACAAGAGGAAAATATCTCTTATTATCATATGCAAATCCAACCAAGTCAGGGACTGCCACATACCACCCAACCATAGATTGGGATGAACCAAATCTTTTTTTCAGCCAATCACCCCTGTGCCATATTCTAAGCATGAATGTGGGACTCACAACAAAACCCACCAAGGCTTCCTCAGGATTTATCGTGTATCCTACCAAGGGATTCCTAGGTCTAAACAATAAACATACATTACAAGATTTACCGCAATCCCACCATATACCAGTCAAGGGATCACTAGGGCTAAACAAGCATGGATGCCTCCAGATCTCTCCACCTAAACCATGAGGATTTTGTCATCTCTACCCTCTAGGATTTACCATGTATCCTACCATTACTGGTCAAGGGATTCCTAGACCCAAAGAAAGCATTGACAATTAGGCTTTATTGTGTATCTCGCCATTACCGTTCAAGGGATTCCTAGGCCTTGTCATTTCCTAAGACCACCCCACTCAATTTTAAAACCATTTGGAAATCTAGCTCAACCAAGTAAGAAAAACCCCATCATACCATGATTATATAGAAATGGAAAGGCAACACTAAAAACCACTGTCACACCTAGAAAAACCCATTCCCATGACAACAAGAGAACTAAGAACACACATGCATGTACCATGCATGCCAGAACTAGCAAGAAAATCATACATGCAACTCGATACCTGCAAGTAATCCCACTGTAGTCACTTGATCTTGCTCTTCCTTGCTTGATCTTTGCTTCCCTATGCTTTCTTGTTCTTCATTTTCCTTCCTTCCTCCAATGCTAGAGTTCTCCAAGAATACTCTAAGTGTATGAGAGAATGAGAGAGTAGAGAGAATAAAGAGAATAGGGAGAGAGCTCTAAAACTAAATTGACAAAAAGGTTGTGAATTGATCCTCAAAAGCCTTTTTATTAATGAGGCCTCTATTTTCTTCAATTTCCATTATTTTTCCTTCATTTTCCTCCTCACATGCAATCTGTGACCTTTCACCTTCCTTTTCTCTTATTTTCCATTATTTTCATAAATAAAATGTCAATTAATGCCTCTTTCCTTTCCAAAGACTTTTCCAATTTCCTTAGCCATAATAAACCAAATGAACACCCACACTAGGATGTTTTTCCCAACATTCATCTTGGAATATGTGTCCCATGACCTTGGTTATTATTCTTCCTTTATCAACTTTATTACATGGATTTTTGACCAGGGTTGTTACAGAACCCTCCCCCTTAGAGGAACACTATCCTCAGTGTTCAATGACACCTATAACCAGTGAAATCATTGAGAAGCAAAATATACTACCCATGGAGATTTATAACTTAGCTCTTCATAGTATTTACAATGATCAACCTGCTGAAAAGTAAACCAACACGAAAATCATAACAATGGAACAACCATAGCAACATGAAACCCATACTACTTATTGGAGCTTTATAACACATGTCATGGAGGTATTTACATACATATACATATATACACATACTGAAACACCACACCAAAAAATATACCAAAAGACATCCACTCAACTAGCGAATAGAGAAGGATACATAGCCCACATCTAATCAACCATCTCCCATGTAGCTTCATCGAGCCCAAAGTGCTTCCACTGCACTTTAACCTACTCGATTGCCCAATTCTGGAGCATGAGAATCTTTCTTTGCAAAATACACTAAGGTTCCGGCTGAAATTTCCTTCTGGCTCCACCTGCAATACAGATGAGTCAATCACATGATCAACATATTTAACATACTTCTTAAGCAATGACACATGGAAAACATCATGGGATTTCATTGTCAGAGGCAGTGCAAGTCGATAGGCTACTGGTCCAATCCTCTCAAGAATCTCAAAAGGCCCACAAAACTGAGGTGCCAGCTTGGCACATGATCCAATCCTTAAGGATCTCTTCTTGGGCTTAATGCTCCAGTACACCTATTCCCCAACCTGAAACTCCTTAAACATCGTGTTCTAATCTGCATAACTCTTTTGTCTATCCTATGCTACCTCTAAATATTTCTTGATAACCTGCATTTCCTGTTCCATCTCTTCCAATATGTTTGGTCCTATCAATACCCTATGCACTAGATCACTCCAACTGATGGGAGTGTTACAACTCTGCCAATAAAATGCCTCAAACATACTCATCCTCAGAGACTCCTGATACCCATTGTTGTAAGCGAACTCAACCAGTGGAATATATTCTTCCCAGTTTTACTGCTGATGAATCACATACATCCTTAATATGTAACCTTTAGTATCCTATTGACCCTCTCTATTTGTTCATTTGTCTGTGGATGATAAGTTGTGTTGAAGGCCAACTCTGTACCCAAACCTACAAATAACCCTTTCCAGAATCTAGAGGTAAACTTAGCAACCCTGTTTGACACAATCTTCTTTGGAACACCATGTAATATCACCACATCTTTGATGAATACATGTGCTACACCATTAGCAGACTAGGTAGACTTTATTAGAATTAAGTGTGCTACCTTTGTCAACCACAACCATAATAGAAACATGTTGTTTGGATGTCCTCGGAAAACCTGTAATGAAATCCATGGAAATGACCTCCCATTTCCACTCTGGAATCAGAATCGACTGTAGTAATCCACCTGTATGCATACAATAGACTGCTTTTACCTGTTGACAATCCAAGCATTAGCCACAAACTCTACCACTTCCTTCTTCAAATTCGGTCAATAGTAGAACTTCTTCACCACTCTCAATGTCTTCTGATATCCCGGGTGACCTAAATATGACTTAGCCTAAAATTCCCTCAAGATAAGCTTCTTGAGCTCATTATTGTTTGGCACATACATCCTGTCCCTAAATCTGACCAAACTATTTGCTATGAGATGTGTTGGTACCATTCCTTGACCTACTTTTTCCTCTTCAAACACATCGTTTGCCTACCTTTTTCCTTCATACATCTCGTAGACCCCTTGAAATTGATTAGTTAACAGTATTATAGTTGTTAAATACATTAGAATTGATTTATGAGTTTTATGTTAAATAATTAGGGATTTTTGATAAAAAGACTACAGGAAGTTGCAACATCCTGTAATTGGTTTATTGTTTGACATATGGCATGACAACTAGGCTAAAGCAAAGGGTAGGGATGAAAAGTAGAATGTACAAGCATGGACGAACACCTATCCTACAGCAGAACCAACGCTCCTGGAGGCATGTTCAATGACGGTCAAAGTATAGCATGTTGGCGACAAAAGCAGCAACAACATAGGGTTCTAAACCGATGTAGTTTTATTCCTTTTTGAAATCGGTTCAGAATGGAAACAACTTAAAAACTATGCCATAGAAAAAGCGGCAACAGCCGCATCACGAATGTACATTCATTTCGAAATGTAAACGTTGTAAAAACATATGTAAACACAGTTTTGTGTTGTCAGTTAGTGGTTATCATTGTATCGTTTTGAAAACAGAGTTTTGAATTTAATACCAAAAACACGGTTGCAGTCACGATTTCCTTGTTGCATTGATTCTATAGTTTCTTGAGCACAGTCCAGTATACCTCTGAAACGCGGACGGGCCCTGCGTGGAACGGGTATATTGTTATTTTATTTCATTTGCAACTTCTGAATATTCAATAGTATGCACAGTGATTAGAGTTCAGTTTATGCTTTCGTTGACTCAATTAGAAATTCGTATGAGTAATGTTTATGATGGTAGCTTGAAGGATTAATCGCTAAGATCGTTGAATTGCATCCTGTAAGGGATCTAATCTTTTATTATTTTTAAGAGAATCTTCATGAACCTTGTTTCTCATATATTTGGATTTTAAGTGTGCTTATGATTTTAATATATTTCAATCTTTCATGAATGATAAACATTGAATGTTGAGTGTTCACTGAACAGGGGTTTTATGCACAACATCCTCGTAAGGGGATTGAAATCTTGGTTTAAGTAATACACAGAGTTTTTAGATAAGTAGACGAGTTCAGTGACCTGAGTGTCCAGGTGATAGGGAACATACCTCAACCTTCTGTAAAGAAGTTCTGTAACCTACCATCATGAACACTTAGTTAGGAGTCCTTTATGTCTATAAACTGTAGACGCATGCCTCGAAGTTTACTGATCCTGGTCGATAATAAATATAGCCTAATCTAGCACCCTAGATAGGACACTACATTTTGGCGCCGTTTCCGGGGAGGTGTACTTAAAGGATTTAAAAAGAAAAAAAATTCAATAAATAAAAACGAGCAAAAACATAGATTTAGAAATCATGTTCATTTATGCCTAGATTTAGAGACAATCAAGGTAGATTCATAAAAACCCCCCACCATCCAAAACTAACCCATCATCAGGAGCAGACTCTTTATGAAATACAACACCAGCTGAGTAAGTCACCATACAAGAATTAGAGGATAAACAAAATTCAGGACAAAGACTTACTCTCATCGAAAGGCAAACTTTATTAGCACATAAATCACAGAAGAAACACTTTCTTAGATCCTCCACACAAGGAGAATCTAGCACAGTGACCGAACAATCTGTCTTTAATCTCCTCTTTAAAACAAGTGACACTGACACAGAGAAACCTATTAGAATGGCTGAGGAAGGAGATGGATCAGTACCAAATCAAGGACAGAGAGACGAAGAAGAGTCAACTTTTAAGTTTCCTATACATGAACCACAAGAATATGATGAGATCAAAATGAAAAACATACCTCCATCCGTGCTACCAAAATTTTATGGTATGGCTTAGGAAAACCCAGACTCATTCTTGTTCGAGTTTGACATTGTATGTCGAAAATATGGTTACACAGATGATGCCCATAGGCTTAGACTCTTCCCAGCGACAATAAAGGCATCAGCCTTAAGATGGTTCATGAGGCTTGGTGAGCATGCGATAGTTGATTGGGATGGCATGAGAAGAATATTTCTAAGGAAATATCAACCTTATTGTAGATCCAAAGATTCCAAAGATGATATCTTTAGAATGAGCCAACAAGAAGATGAAACCTTAGAGGAATACTTAGAACGGTTTGTCTACAACTTACAAAAATCCAAACACTGAACTATGCCTCTTGATCTGATCCGCACAATATTTCTGAAAGGCATCCGAGAGGAATACATGGATGATCTTAATTTGATGGGAAAAGGTGACATTTCTACCTTACCTTTTGAATAAATCGCTGAATTATGCAAAAAGTATTCAAGGAGAAAAGCTAAAATTGGAAAAAGAACCCTGTCATCCAAAGTCACAAAATCTGCTTCAGCAAGTGTCACAAGGGCTGAAATAGGAGATCTGTTAGAAGAGTTTAAAACAGATCTGTTAAGCACCCTAGGGAACCAAATTGACACTCTAAAAGCTAAGAAGAAAGAAGAAGATGAAGATCAGATAATGGCTATCTTCTGCCCAAAATGCCGGAAGAAACATGCCTTAAAAGACTGCCCATTAGAAAACATCCAAGTTTGTGCTTTCTGTACTGAACATCATGATATATTTAATTGTCCTAAAGTTAAGGTTTTGCAGAACTGTCATATGGCAGCTAATGCAGAGATGGAAAACGTGTATTACATGGGCACAAAGAGACCATGGCAGCCAAGGCCAGCACCTCAAGGTATGTTTCCAAATCAAAATTTGCAATTTCCTGTAAATGATCAAATGTATGCTCAGAATTCATGGAATGTACCCATGCCATGGCAGCACCAAAATCACCCACAGCAACAATGGAGACCATCTCAACAATATTCTCAATCCTATCATACATATCCTCAATCATACCAACCATATTCACAGCCATATCAACAATATCATCAGCCATATTCATCACATCCTCAACCATATCAGCAGTATCCTCAGCAGCAAGTTGTTTACCAACCTCAACCTACTCAACAAGCACTGCCTGCTCCTCCACCAATAAATCCACCACAACTGCAATTTCCATCTAACTCACAACCTCCCAGACTTACTCAAATTCCTGCTCAAACTGTCCCAAATCCAAAATAACAGAGCAGAGAGGCCAGCCTACAATGTAGAAGAGGGAACCTCATATCCCACACTACCCTTGCAAAATATCAACTTGAGGTCTGGTAGGGTACTCCACAAAGATTCTCCAATAACAGATAAACAAGAAGAAAACACAGAAAATGAAAGTGAAATGACAAATCAAAGAAAACCAAACGATGATACCAAAAATAAGCAGATGCAACCATTGCATCCACCTTTTCCAGACCGATTGGTCCAAATGAAACTTCCAATGTCTATACCACATTTTTATGTTTTAGATGAGCTCAAGAATGTCTATATAAAAATTCTACTACTCCAAGCCATAAAAGACATTCCCATATACACTAAAGCAATCAAAGAAATGTGTCTTAAGAAGCCCACTAGGAAAAGGATTGATCCAGAAACCATTCATGTTATAGGGCATTTAGCTGGCCTTATGACAAATACCATCTCAATGGAAAAGTATGTTGATCCTGGTATCCCCAGAGTTACTACAATTATTAACAACATACAGATTCCAAACACTTTAATAGATCTTGGGGTCGCAATAAATGTCATGACTCTTGAAACCATGAGAACACTCCAGCTCATAAATTTGCAACACACAACGATTGTTCTAGAACTAGCTGATAGGTCTAAAGTGATTCCTGAAGGGATTTTGGAGGACATAATTGTTTCACTAGACTCTTGGGAGTACCCAGTGGACTTCTTAGTTCTTCAACCCAAATCCAATCTAGGAGGGCACCCTATCATCCTTGGTAGACCATGGTTAGCGACTGTTGATGCATTCATAGGATGTCGATCGGGCAACATGATTATTTCAAGAGGGACCGAGAGAAAACAACTCACTCTTTATCCATCGGCACAATCACCAGCAGTAACACACAATTTATGGCTTGATGATAAATACAATGATAAAGAAGAAGTACAATCTGTTTTTAGCATTGACCAAATCTATGATTTCCAAGAACAAAATAATAATGATTTGGTAGAATTGTTCCTTTCTCAACCTGATATTTCCGAAAATTTGAGAAACAACCAATATCATGCTGCAGATGTACTTTTAGCCCAAAATTTTCAAGAAACATGCACCATTCAATCTTTTCAAACCACATTTCACAATATTTTTCCAGTTCAATCCATCCCAAACACACAGAGTCAGATCATAGAGATTAGTCCAGGGAAAAATCTGAACATAGGCAATCACCTAGACTCATCTCAGTAAGAGAAATTGATTCGACTATTGAGAAAATACCAGAAAGCATTTGCTTGGGACTACACCAATATGCATGGGATTCACCCCGACACATGCACTCACCATATTTATACAGATAGTACTATCAAACCAGTGAGGCAACCGCAGAGAATAATGAACCCCATGCTCCAGGATATTGTCAGAGAAGAATTGCAAAAACTGTTGAGAGTTAATTTTATATATCCTATTTCTGACAGTCAGTGGGTATCCCCATTGGTTATAGTGCCCAAGAAAAATCGTAAGTGGCGCATTTGTGTTTATTACAGACAATTGAACAAAGCAACGCTCAAAGATTATTTCCCACTACCATTTATTGACCAAGTGTTAGACACCTTAGCTGGGAAATCATCATTTTCTTTTCTTGATGGTTTCAGTGGCTACAACCAGATCAGGATAGCCTTAGAAGATCAGGACAAAACCACATTCACCTGTCCTTGGGGCACTTATGCTTATAATGTTTTTCCATTTGGACTTTGCAATGCTCCAGCTACATTTCAGAGAGCTATATTAGCTATTTTCGCTGATTTAGTTCATGATTATGTTGAAGTTTACATGGATGATTTTTTAGTATACGACAATTCATTTGAACATGCATTAGAGAACCTTGAAAGAGTTTTGAAAAGATGTATTGAAGCTAATCTGTCCTTGAGCAATGAAAAGTGCTTTATGATGTTAAACGAAGGGATAGTATTAGGCCACTATATTTCTTTTCAAGGCATCAAAGTTGACCCAGCAAAAATCCATATCATTGTTGATTTGCCAATTCCAAAGAATCAAAGAGAGGTAAGAAGTTTCCTTGGGTATGCAAGCTATTACAGAAGGTTTATTGAACATTTTAGTAAAATAGCTTTACCTTTGTTTAAGCTTCTAACAAAAGATGTACTTTTCAACTGGAATGAGAACTGCCAACAAGCATTTGAAGCACTCAAAAATAAGTTATCAACCGCACCAGTCTTAAGAGCGCCTAACTGGAGCCTACCATTTCATATCTTTATAGATGTATCTGACACTGCAGTGGGTGCCTCATTAGGCCAAAAAGAGGAATCTTGTAATTATGCCATTTATTTCATTAGCAAAAATCTAACACCTGCAGAGTCAAACTACACAGTCACAGAAAAAGAAACACTTGCCATCATATATGCTGTGAATGAATTCCGACATTATATAACTGGTTATGAAGTCTTTGTACATACTGATCATTCTTCCATTAGACATTTAATGAATAAACCAATAACTAGTGGCAGAGTTACCAGATGGTTATTATTGTTACAGGAATTTAACATCACAGTGTTAGATAGACCAGGTAAAGAGAATCAGGTGGCAGATTTTCTTTATAGACTGCAAAATCTAGGTGAGGTTGTTCCGGTTGAAGATTCTTTCGCAGATGAAAATTTATTTGCAATTTCCATGGTGAATCCTTGGTATGTTGACTTGGCCAATTATTTGTCTACAGGAAGGACACCTCCATACTTTACACCAAAGGAAAAGAAGAGACTAGTCAAACAAAGCGCTCGATACTCATGGATTAATGGCGATTTATTTTGCACTGGTTATGATATGATTATTAGAAGATGTGTAAGAAATGATGAGATAATTGATATTTTAAAATCTTGCCATGATGAACCGTGTGGTGGGCATTTTGCAGCTAAGCGAACAGCATTCAAAGTTCTCAGTCTTGGATACTACTGGCCATCCATTTTTAAGGATTCCAAGAAGTACGTGAAGAGTTGTGACAGCTGCCAAAGAATGGGCAGGCCAACAGCTACAAATGAGATGCCACTTCAGCCCCAAGTTCACCTAGAGCCATTTGAAAAATGGGCTCTATATTTTATAGGACCCATTAACCCAACCTCCAATGGTAAGAAGTACATCTTAGTATGTACTGATTACGTCACAAAGTGGGCTGAAGCAAAAGCACTAGTTAGAGCCACGGAACAAACAGTGGTAAATTTCCTTTTTGAAGAGATTTTTGTAAGGTATGGAGTACCAAGGGAAATAGTGACTGATCAAGGTACTCAATTTACTTCAAAGTTAGTGAAGGACATCACAAACAAATACTAAATCAAGCACATAAGAAGTACACTTTACCATCCACAGGCCAATGGGCAGGTGGAATCCACAAACAAAACTTTGGAAGGGATCATCACTAAAACTGTGGCAATGAACAGAAAGAATTGGGAAGAGAAGCTCAAATATGCACTGGGCTTACAGAATTACGTGGAAGAATACTACAGGATTTACACCATATCAGTTGGTGTATGGCAAAGAGGTCATGCTTCCTATTGAGTTTCAAATACATACTTTTAAACTGGCTGCAGATTTGCAGATTGACCTAGACCAAGCAAAACAAGAAAGAATTCAGCAGTTGAATCAGCTAGATGAAATGAGGCAGCAAGCAGAGGAAACCACAATCCTCATGCAAAAACAAAGGAAGCAGTGGCATGATGCACATATCAAGAAGAAGCAGTTCAAGGAAGGCGACTGGGCTTTACTTTTTGACTCTAAATTCAAAGATCATAAAGCCAAGTTTACCACCCATTGGATGGGCCCATACCAAATTATTCAGGCTTATGACAATGGTTCAGTCAAGCTCAAAACTATTGATGGAGAAGGTCATTCCTTTACTGTCAACGGTCATCGCCTGAAACTTTATACTAAGCCCATCAGCAAGAAAAAATTTCTCCAAACAGTATCTCAACAAAGAGAGGTTGAGATACTGCAACCTTCAGCTGCAGTATCCCTGCCTTAGTTCATTTTATTTAAATTTAGAAATTAAAAAAAAAGAAAAACAAAACAAAATCTAAAAAAAAAAACAAACACAACAAAAAATAATAATAACAATGGGTTAGATGTGAAAACCAGACTCTGGCACACTCTAACCCCGAATTCTTACTTGAAAACCAATTCGTTGGCGGGTAAGAATTCCTTTTCTTTTGTTCCCTGTTTGATTTATCAATTGAATAATGACTTGAGGACAAGTCAAAACTTTAGTGGGGGAGAGAAGCATCAACATTTTGTTCTCTTATCTCTCCATTGTAAATTCTTAAAGATTTCTTATCTCATCTCCTCACTATAAATTTCCAAATCAGTTTGTTTCAGCATTCCAGATTTCAATAAAGAATTTGTTTTGTCATTGTTTTATCTCAGAGGGACCTGGTTGTAAACATTATGCAGGGGGACCTGTTCTATCCAGAAGACCATGTTACCAACACCAACAGTAATGGGACCTGTTAAGAGACTGTTACTTCAGGATTACTTCAACAAAGCTTCATCAAGTTTCTACAAGGATCCATAGGTTGCTGGGCACC
Source organism: Pinus tabuliformis (assembly GCA_031772625.1). Lineage (NCBI taxonomy): Eukaryota > Viridiplantae > Streptophyta > Pinopsida > Pinales > Pinaceae > Pinus > Pinus tabuliformis. The sequence continues at coordinate 1,056,269,954 of CM062807.1, forward strand.
AAGACTTCATCAAATACCAAAGATCAAGGAACCTGTATACATATAATTCTTTCTCCAGATTTCAAAGAAGCTGCATGAACATCTTCAAGATCTCATAGGGACCTGTTGCATTCGAATCTATCTCAGGGGACCTATAATGAACAGCAAAGAATAGTCAAAAGAGACTAGTCCTACCCAACATGCCAATGCAATGCTTGAACAACCAACAAAAGTGTAATGTATTCCTTATTCTTAACATTTAAATTCTTAGATTAATTTTTAATGTTAAATTTAATAACTGTGACTGCTACGATCAATTTCAGAGACACCTCCATACCTATCACTCGTTATCCTATTGTTAATCCCTATCATCTTCCAATACTCCAACCCCTCTCATACTTATACAATTTTGTTAATCCCCTCTCATATCACCCTTTTCAATCTCTGTTACCAATCAATTAGACCCTACAACCATCCCAACATTTCTATTTGGTTGGGTACCAACAGAAGCAGGACACGTGGTGAATTGTTTGGAAACCAAATGTCATGCGGGCTTGTTCATTATGTTTGAAACGGCCGAATTATGATTTAAACACCTGACGAAGCCAAATGATGCAAACGACTAACCGGAATCATATCCCAGTACTTCATATATATGCTTCTAGCGTTTCTATGATGGCATCCATATGACCAGTACAACCATTCCTCTGTGCAAAAGATGAATATGTTATGAATTGAGTTAAGCCGGTTATTTCATTATCATTTTCAGTTGTTCTATGTCAGCATTCGACTCCTGTGACTTCAACAGTAAAGACTGAAAGTAGCAAGCGCCACAAAAGGAAAATGTAGTTAATTGGATTCGACCTCTATTACAAGATAGTCAATCAAGCATCGTTGGGTTACTAAAGGAGCTAGTGTTAAAGAGCCGAGGACGCCACCAGGTCAGCAGCATTAGGGCAGAAAATAAAAGGTAACAAATCAAAACTTCTTTGTTGAATTTGTAAAACATAAACAAAGAAGAGTTAGAGCACAACTCTCGGCCACAATGACCAATAGGGTCGAACCAAGCATATTCAACAGTTCCCAGTATCACGAAGATTGCATTTCAATTCTTAAAGAAATACAGTGGCTGCCCTTTTTAGAGAAATTTCGTGGAAGTAATGAAGAGGTCACCAAACAATTCACTTTTACATTCAACGGAGAGAAAGCTCTGATAGGTAATTTTTCATTCAGAGTTTCGGAAGACACCATAGCTCAAGCCCTAGGGATCAGCCCAGAAGGGGAGAAGTACTTCAAGACAAAGCAATTTAAAGAGAAATCATGGACTCAATTTATGTCCAGATCCAGGGTTTCGTCCGTTAATTGAAGAAAGGCATCCCAAGAAGTTGGCTGGTACATCCCTGGGACGAGATGGTCTATATCATCCAAAATTTTGTAACTTGTGAAGGCCGCTACAGTATTGCTTACTTGTACCATATCAAGTTACTGTAACATTTGAAAGGGCAGTGTGTTATCAGTCTGCCATACTTCCTCTTGCAAAGCCTAACCAAAATGTCAAAGACCATCCAAAAGCAGAAAGGTAACGAAGACAAGAGCTTATATCACTTTGGGTTAATTAAAATTCTTATTGAGTATGAATTGCAGAGAAGAGGGAAAACGTGGAAGGAGTTCTTGGCTGCTAACCAAATTAAAGACGAAGAGGACAAGGAAGAACCACAGGAAAACTCAGGATTCATGAATGATATCGATGAAGAGATTCCCATAGACAAAGCAAGCAAGGTACCTCCACCTGTTAGCAGTATAAGGACGAGGAAAATGAGAAAAGAGGATGCTTGAAAAGCAGAGCAAGATAAAAATTTTACCACTTATTCAAGAAGAACTAGGAGAACATCAAAGGCCCAGCTACAAGATGACCAGCCTGAATCAAATGCACCTATGCCGATGGATATTGAAAGTAGTGCCCACTCACAACCTGGACTAGGAGCTAAGATGGAGGTTGAAAGCAATAACAGGCAAGAAAAATATTCACCGCCTACCATAAAGAAACAGAAGAAACTAGAGAATCAAATTGAGAAGTTAAAGGAAGAACTAATGGAGGTTAATATGCTGGAAAAAGTTATCAAGAAAGAAAATGAAATGCTCAGAGCACAGAGTAAAGAGACTCAACAGAAGAATGAAAAGTTAAGGGAACAAATTAAGGAACTTGAAGTTGAACAAACAAATATTTGTAAGTGGGCCACTAAATGGTACAACCAAAAGAAGGTCCTCAAGGAAAAGTACAAAAATTTAAAGCATGAGCTCCATGGTCAGAAAGATGCCCAGGTGAAGGAGAATGTGGATACATTATTGAAGGCAGTAGAGGTACAGGCAGGGACAGAGTTTAGAGGAAGCACATCAAGGTTAGCATGAGGTCATGCTAATTCATTAAGTCGGGGATAGATGTTGGTACCATTCCTTGACCTCATTTTTCCTCTTCAAACACATCGTTTGCCTACCTCTTTCCTTCATACATCTCTTAGACCCCTTGAAATTGATTAGTTAATAGTATTATAGTTGTTAAATACATTAGAATTGATTTATGAGTTTTATGTTAAAGAATTAGGGATTTTTGATAAAAAGACTACAGGAAGTTGTAACATCCTGTAATTGGTTTATTGTTTGACATATGGCATGACAGCTAGGCTAAAGCAAAGGGTAGAGATGAAAAGTAGAATGTACAAGCATGGACGAACACCTATCCTACAACAGAACCAACGCTCCTGGAGGCACGGTCAATGACGGTCAAAGTATAGCATGTTGGCGACAAAAGCAGCGATAGCATAGGGTTCTAAAACGATGTAGTTTTATTCCTTTTTTAAATCGGTTCAGAATGGAAACAACTTAAAAACTATGCCATAGCAAAAGCGGCAACAGCAGCATCACGAATGTACATTCATTTTGAAATGTAAACGTTGTAAAAACATATGTAAACACAGTTCTGTGTTGTCAGTTAGTGGTTATAATTGTATTGTTTTGCAAACAGAGTTTTGAACTTAATACCAAAAACACGGTTGCAGTCACGATTTCCTTATTGCGTTGATTCTATAGTTGCTTGAGCACAGTCCAGTATACCTCTGAACCGCGGACGGGCCCTGAGTGGAACGGGTATACTGTTATTTTATTTCATTTGCAACTTCTGAATATTCAATAGTATGCACAGTGATTAGAGTTCAGTTTATGCTTTCGTTGATTCAATTAGAAATTCATATGAGTAATGTTTATGATGGTAGCTTGAAGGATTAATCGCTGAGATCGTTGAATTGCATCCTGTAAGGGATCTGATCTTTCATTATTTTTAAGAGCATCTTCATGAACCTTGTTTCTCATATATTTGGATTTTAAGTGTGCTTATGATTTTAATATATTTCGATATTTCATGAATGATAAACATTGAATGTTGAGTGTTCACTGAACAGGGGTTTTATGCACAACATCCTCGTGAGGGGATTGAAATCTTGGTTTAAGTAATACACAGTGTTTTTAGATAAGTAGATGAGTTGAGAGACCTGAGTGTCCAGGTGATAGGGAACATACCTCAACCTTCCGTAAAGAAGTTTTGTGACCTACCATCACGAACACTTAGTTAGGAATCCTTTATGTCTATAAATTGTAGACGCATGCCTCGAAGTTTACTGATCCTGGTTGATAATAAATATAGCCTAATCTAGCACCCTAGATAGGACACTACAAGATGATATTCCACATCCTCATTACCTGTACCCTTCTGTAACCTATGCATAAGCGCATTGAGAAGAGCATGGAGAAGATGGGGACTAGCGGAAATATGGCACAAGGGTAGCAAGGTACGAATCAAGGGATGATGGACGTGTAGAAGATGGATGGCGAACCTCGTTCTCAAGAGGATGTGTTTGGGAGTGACCCACAAGTAATCGACAGGGCTTCTGGCTCTTCGTTGCCGATATCGGTACCTCCTCTCCTCATGCTATTTATAATGTTGTAACTAAAATTTCATTGCTTGCACAATTATCTATATGAAATATGGTCTCCATGCTAGGTACGGTTTCTCTGTCACATGTGGGATTTATCCACTTTCTGATTTGGACTTTCTAATTATACTTTTAAATAATTATGGACCTATAATTTTTGCTTCAATTCTTTTCTTGTATACTTGCATGAATCCTTATTTTTTCCTTTGTCATGTTCATTCCAGTATTTTGTATGTTCGATTAACTTCTCAATCTTTGATCTGCAGTTCTGTGCTCAATCTGTGAGATTTTCTTCTAATTTTTCTCATTCAGGCATTTTACAGAATTTAGTTGAGACTTTCTATTTCTGGAAAACCTTCAGTTTTACCATAACTGCTAACTCTTCCTATTAACTACTTCCAACTCATTCATGCATTTAGCATTTTGTTCTTATGTTTGGCTTAACTACCAAATAGTGCCACTAAACTGTCACCTGTTTCTAACTCATTCATATGTTAGCCCAAAGGATCTATTAATCATAACATGCTATCAAAATAACTGTCAACTCAACCGACCATGCAAGATATTGTCACACTGCCAAACCAAGATGCTGAATCATTCATCCAAGGCCTTTGGTTATGGCCCAAAGGCTTTACTCCAAAGAATTTCCAGACATATAGCTATCGAGTATTCATTCCATAATACTTTAAACATAGGACCCAAGCCTTTTAATACACCGTCACTGCTAAACATTGGTGTCATATAACTCTTGGACCCAAGTTCTTACACTTGCCAAAATAACTCTGCGACCATTTTTAATTATATCTCCTCTCGTGCTTGTGCTTAGCCTCTTGTCCACCATAGGACTCAGTGTTGTGACCGCTACTCAAACCTTAAGGTGTTAGAGTCTTTTTAAGCATGCGAGGGCTTATTTTCCTTTGTAAAACCTCTGTGCCCTTGGTATTATTTTTTCGAACATGGAACCACCTTCGTGGTTCTCTTTACCAAGCGCAATAAGCTTACACCCCTTTATAATCCACCAAGGTCTTCCTTACAAGATGAGTTATCCCGATGGGGTCCTCCTCCAATAGCAAGAGCCAATAGAAAATATCACTGGGATAAGTTAACTCTGACATGCCTAGGTCATCCCCGATGCCAAATCATGTCGCTGATATTCCTTTGTGCCACTCCAGGACCTTTCAGGGTCTTATCAATGGGATGACATTGATGAGTCCCAATTTTGGTAACATTTTGGGCTCATTTGGCCTAACTACCCTTGCTCAACCCTTCATTTTTCATAACTTATGCATCATGTTTTAGTGTATTTATGTCATTTGTACGAATAAGGGCAGTCACTATTCCTAGGTGGCTAACACGTGCTTATTTCAGGTTTTTTTACATTTAATGGAGCAAAACCACGCAGATGAGGGCTAGGAGACAGCCAAGATGGGGTTGAGGATTCGTAGGAGGGTTGTCCACAGCATTAAATGGCCTTCCTCGGGATTTTCACCCCCAACTCCGAGCTCTGACAGCCACCACAACCGGATCTAGAAGGCAGCCAAACGGATTTTGAGGAAGCAGCAGTTCACTCCTAGTTTGGTCAGCCAAGTCCCACTGATTTAGGAGGCCAGCTTGGGGCCTCGAGATGTATAAATGATAGGGCTTTAGCCTTCGAAAAGGACTGTTAAAACCTTGTTGCACATTCTGGACTACGAGCTGCTAGCTCTGTTTTTCTCTTTTGTAGCCATTATTGGCATGTTATTTGACTTATGATTATTATCTTTTAATGGAAAGCAGGCAGATTTGAGTTCAGTTCTGAGTTCTTAAAGGAGCCATAGCTCTCGGGGTTGGGCCCAACCTGAGAGCCTAAGGCCTCCTTCCTTTGTATTGTTATCTTTCTTTCAGCATTATGGTTTTTTATCTACATGCATTTGAAACATAGTTGTTGAATCAGATTTCTTGGTATGGTTAAGTAGGTCATTGGTAGAAGATAGAGTTGCTTTAGCTGTTTAGAATAAATTGAAGAGATTATAGTTGATAAAGGTTTCAGAAAAGGGTTGCTTGCACACTCATTTTCACCTCTTTCTAGGGGCTGTAATTGTAGATAGTGCTACCCACCAAAACCATTGGTTTACACGTTCATGCAATATGTGGTGTAATATTTTTGTTTGTAGAAGTGTCCATGCGTTCAGATCTCTTGGAATGTTTCTTTGTTTCAGTACCATGCATGATTCTCCTTAGAAATAACGTTGTTGTTCATTGGTTTTATTAAACAGTTAGAATAGGTAAATAATATTTCGGTTATGTGCAGGACGTGGATGATTTGTTTCATTTACACTGTTCAGCGCTACTCCCTCACTCCCTTGTCCTTCTAAGTCATGCCCAGGCCAACTACTCATCTCCTAATTAGACCCCTTGTCTCTCAACTATTCTATTACCCTCGTTATTCTACCTTCTTCGGCCTTCCATTCCCTCTACCCTCTTTAAGACAACCTAGCTTTGTACACCCCCTCTTCATCTCATCTCTCTATCACTGAGTCATTACAAACTCCCCTCCTACCTCCCTATCCATCCATGCAGCCTCTTCCACTCACCCATCACCCAAAAATCCGATTGTAGAACATCCTATAGGAATTACTACTGAACATCCTGTAGAAGTTCTGAAACATCCTGTAGAACCCCTGCAGACTTCCTATAGAAGCTCATAAACGCGGTTGCTTGGCATCCAAACTTTGTGGAACTCTTTGAAAGGATGTTAGGGACTCCTTAGACCTTCTCTGAGCCTTCCTGACCTCTTTCAAGCATTTCCCCCCTTGATCTACCTCTGCACGGTAAAGATCCAGTTAGAAGCACATGCATAATAATTCCAACAAATTGAAACAAAAATACAAAAAGTGTTCTCTTCAGATCAAAGTAGTCTAGACACATGCATCTCACCTTCCTTGAAGTAATGGCATCTCTTTCAGTAATTTTCATCCCCGCCTTTGCATCAGTAGGACTAGCTGGTAGAATTAGGGTTTGCTAGGGTTTGTGTTTCTTGTTGGCTTTGAGTTCCTTTTTGCAAATAGATTAGCTTCCTTTGAGTTAACTTTCGTCCATCAGTTAAAAATCTTCTTCTGAGAGCTCATAGAAGTTGGCTTGAGCCCCTAGTGGACTTGTGCCAGCTGACCAAGTGACAGCTGCGACAAGAGCTAGTACTTGTGCATACAGCACCGTCGCTTCCAAGTTTGTTATGAACTACCGGGTTGATAAAATTAGAGAAGGAAGTTCCAGGAGTTGTAGCATTATTGCTACAATACTGGAGCTCACCATATTTTTGGCGCCATTGCTGGGGAAGCGTCAGAGTATTAGTAATTTTTGCTTTTCTTCTACTCTCCTACTCTCACCTTCTGCTAAGTAGTATTTCATTTCCATTCTGCAATTCCCTTTCTGCAAAAGTAGTATAGACATTTCCTGCTTTCATAGATTAACATTTCAATTCCGCAATTTCATTTCTGCAAGCGTAGATTAGCATTTCATTTCTGCAAGCGTAGATTAGCATTTCAATTCTGCAAGCATAGCTTAGCATTTCATTTCTGCAATTTCATTTGAGCAAAATAGATTAGTTCTTTCATGCTTTCATTTCAATTCCACATTTCCATTTCAGCAAGATAGTTAGTTGCAGTTCAATCTGTTTTAGTTTTGCAGGTACCAGAAAAAACAAAAGCAATCAGAAGTCTTTTCATTTCATGCCTCGTAGAAACCGAGATAAAACAGGAAAATTCTTACCCAACACCCCCACCACATCACTAAGTCACCCTTCTCTCTTCTTTGGTGACAGTGATCCAGAAGAACCTATAGGTGAACCTCCTGAGATATACGAAGATCCTATAGCAGAAGAAGAGTTAGAGACCACTCCATCTGAAGCTATGGCTGACAATAGGGGAGAAGATGAGAGAATTGAAGGTGCCTTCCCCATCCGAGAGACCAATGGAGACATGAAAATGAAGAACATCAGTCCCTCCGCTTTACCTCACTTCCATGGACTGACTACTGAAGACCCTGATACCTTCCTATTTGAGTTTGTTGTCCTTTGTCAAACCTATGACTATACTGAAGATGAGAAGAAATTGAAACTCTTCCCCTCTACCCTTAAGGATGCAGCATTACGCTGGTTCATGGGCTTACCTGGGAATATTATCACCACTTGGGCCCAGATGCAGCAAGCTTTCAATACCAAATACCGGGACTACTGTAGGTCCAAGGAAACCAAGGGAGAAATCTTTCGGATGACCATGGAGAATGATGAGTCTTTAGAAGATTACGAGGAAAGGTTCCAACTCAGCTATAAACGAGCCAGGTGCAAACTTGACCCTGAATCCCTCAAGTTGGTCCTGCTCCGAGGAGTCCCTAAAGACCTCTTAGATACCCTTCACATGCTAGCTGGAGGAGATATTTACAAACAGACTTATGAGGACATAAAGACTGTGTTTAGAAACCACTCTAGGGCAGCCCGGAAAAGAGGTAGAGAAAACCCCCTCTCAGCTGGTATTCCTTTCTCTAAACATGAGTTTGCAAATCAATTAGAGGACCTCAAGAGCGAGGTGAGACATACCATCGCCATGCAACTTGATACATTCCGAATCCAGCAGAAGAAAGAGGAAGCTGAGAGGGCTTTGCCTATTTTTTTCCCTCGATGTACAAGGAAACACCCTAAAAACGAGTGCCCATTACATTCAGTGGAGGTATATTTTTTCTGTGAGGAGGACCACCCCACCAACCATTGTCCAACCTTACCTGGGCTTAAAGCCATGTATCAAGGGACAGAAGCGCCCACTGAACCTCTCTATTTCCTCAACCAAAGAAGGCCACATGGACTTAGACCTTACCAAAAGGGGATGCAAGGGACACCCCAAACCTATTACAGCCCCAACCAATCTGCTCCTATGCCTTCCTGGGGACCCCCTGTTCATCCTTCCTGGTCTATACCTCCCCCATGGTCTTACCCACCTCAGTACCATACTCAGCCCACTACTCCTTCGTTTCACTCACATGCCCAGCCACAGCCTTAGTGGAATGCACCTCAACCGGGGTGGAGGCCCCAGTACAATACTCCTCCTGCCATTTTGCCTCCACCACCGGCTCAACCACAACCATTACCTCCTGCTCCTCCAAGGCAACCCCAAATGCCTGCTCAACTGAACCCGAACCCCAACAACAGACATGCCCAGCAGGTATACACAGGGAAACATCATGCCCTACCTATGCTGTGGAGATCCAGGAGATCAATCTGCGATCAGGGAAGACTCTTCCGGATCGTCAACCTCCTCCCCCAGAGGACGAGGAAGATAAATAGGAAAGTGAACCAAAGACCATTCCACCCTTTCCTGAGAGACTAACGGCCACCACACAACCCAACCCAGAGGAGGATGAGCTTCTGGGGGAACTCAAACAGTTGTGTGTGAGAATACCACTTCTCCAAGCCATCAAAGATGTACCGATATACAACAAACTGGTGAAGGAAAAATGTTTCAGACACCCAGGCAGGCGAAAAAGAGATGCTTCAACCATCAATGTCATGGGACAACTGTCTGATCTTATGTTGGGGCAGGCCATCCGCCCAAAGTATCTGGATCCTGGGAGTCCTATAGTGGATGTACACATCAATGGCACCATCATACTCACACATTGATTGATTTGGGGTTTGCCATTAATGTGATGACCAGAGATACCATGCTCAAACTCAACCTTCAGGGTTCCCTGAGAAAGACCTCGACAGTCCTACAACTAGCAGATCGCTCCACTGTGACTCCCGAAGGGATCGTAGAGGATGTCTTGGTCTCGGTTGACTCTTGGGAGTACCCTGTAGACTTCTTGGTTCTGAAACCAAAGGCAAAGCTTACTGGATACCCTCTCATTTTGGGAAGGCCTTGGTTAGCCACTGCAGATGCTTACATAAGCTGTCGTGCAGGAAACATGACCATCAAAAATGGTCCTATGTCCAAGCAGCTAGTCCTGTACCCTCCTGCCCAACCCTTATTAGAGCAAGACTTACCACTTTGGTTGGAGGAAGGAGAAGAAGATGAGGTGTACTCAACACCTTTGTGCACCCTAGACACCACTAGGGGAGGCATCCCAACAGAGGATGATTTGATTGAAACCTTGATCCAGACTCCGCCTCCCAGTGCATTTTCCTTAGAGGAATTGGTGGAGGATGCCCAAGCTAGCACCTTAGTGGACCTTTGTGTGACCGACCCTGTCACTCCTAGAGTCAAAAATGTGGAGTTCGGTCCTGAGAGAATGTTAAAGATCAGCTCCTCCCTATCTCCTTCCCAGGAAAAGGAGCTGTGTAGTCTGTTGGCCAGTCATCTAGATGCTTTTGCTTGGAACTATAAGGAGATGAAAGGAGTTCATCCTCGGTCTGTACCCATCACATCTACATCAAAGAAGACTGTAAACCGGTTAGGCAACCCCAAAGGAGAATGAATCCAGCCCTTAAGGACATTGTCAAGGAGGAATTACAAAAACTGTTGGATGCCGGATTCATTTACCCCATCTCGGATAGCGAATGGGTGTCCCCTTTGGTGGTGGTTCCCAAGAAAAATGGGAAGTGGAGAATTTGTGTGGACTACCGAAAACTGAACAAAGCTACCAAGAAAGGCCATTTTCCTCTACCTTTCATAGATCAAGTGTTGGATGGACTGGTAGGAAAGAAGTTTTTCTCTTTCCTAGATGGGTTTAGCGGGTATAACCAATTCCAAATCAGCCCAGAAGACCAAGATAAGACCACCTTCACTTGTCCTTGGGGTACCTTTGCTTACCGAGTTCTTCCCTTTGGACTATGCAATGCTCCTGCCACCTTCCAGAGAGCCGTCTTGAGCATCTTTTTTGAGCTGGTCCATGATTCGGTGGAAATCTATATGGATGACTTCACTCCTTATGGGTCCAACTTCCAGGAAGCATTGTTCAATCTGGGAAAAGTCCTAACCAAGTGCATTGAGATGAACCTATCCCTTAGTCCTGAAAAGTGTGAATTCTTGATGACTGAAGGGACCGTGCTAGGCCATACCATTTCTTGTCAAGGATTATAGGTGGATCCTAACAAAATTGCTCTCATCAAGAAGGTTCCACCTCCTCAGAAGGTAAGAGATGTTCGAAGTTTCTTAGGATTAGTGGGATATTATAGGAGATTCATTAAAGACTTCAGCAAGCTAGCCTCGCCATTGTTTGGCCTCTTGGCAAAAGATGTTGAGATTAAATGGACTGACGATTGTCAGAAGGCTCTGAATGAATTAAAGGACAAGTTGGTATCTGCCCCAATCTTGAGAGGTCCAAACTGGGCCCTACCTTTCCACATCCACACTGATGCCTCGAACAAAGCCATAGGGGCAGCCTTAGGACAAGTTGAACAAAAACTTCCATATGCCATTTACTTTGTCAGCAAAAACTTATCCAAGGCAGAACTGAATTACACTGTGACTAAGAAGGAATTCTTGGCCGTGGTCCATGCACTGAACAAGTTCCGACATTATATCACTGGCTATCAAACATTTGTACATACTGATCATGCTGCAATTAGATATTTAATGAATAAACTAGATGTGAATGCTCGTATTATTAGATGGTTACTTTTGTTGCAGCAGTTTTATTTAACTATCGTTGACAAACCAGGTAAAGAAAATGTTGTTGCTGACTTTTTGTCTAGATTGGATTTATCTGCAGATGAGGATGGAACAGTGGATGACCAGATGCCCGATGAACATCTGTTTTCTATTTCAATACTCTCTCCATGGTTTTCTGATATAGCAAACTACCTTGTTTCAGCACAGTTCCCTCCGCACTTATCCTCAAGAGAAAAGAGCAGAATCGTCAGAAAGAGTGCCTCATTCACTTGGATCGAGGGAAACCTGTTCAAGCTTGGCCCTGATCAGATGTTAAGGCATTGTGTAAGGGAGGAGGAAGTCTTTGATATCCTCCTCACCTGTCATGACGGGCCTTGTGGAGGACATTTTGCAGCAAAAAGGACTGCCTTCAAAATCCTACAGGCAGGCTACTATTGGCCCACGCTTCATCAAGATGTCAGAAGGTATATCAGCCAATGTGACCAATGCCAAAGGATGGGGAAACCGACTCCAAGGGATGAAATGCCTCTCCAACCTCAAGTGACTCTTGAGCCATTTGAGAAGTGGGGTATGGATTTTGTGGGTCCGATCAATCCTCCTTCGAGGCAAAGGTCTTACATCATTGTGTGCACAGACTACCTGACAAAGTGGGTAGAAACCAAGGCAATCAAAGCAGCGACAGAAGAAAAGGTGGCCAAGTTCTTAAGAGAAAACATCTTCTACAAATTTGGCTACCCAAGGGAGTTAGTCACCGATCAAGGAAGCCAGTTCAAATCCAACTTAATTGAAGACCTACTCGCTCATCACAAAATCAAGCATAGGACTTCCAATAGAGCACTAGAAGGGATCTTGACTAAGGTGGTGAGAAGCAGCAGGAAAGATTGGGCAGATCGCCTGGTTGAGGCCACATGGGCTTACAAAACCACTTGGAAGACCACAACCGGCTTCACACCTTATGAGCTGGTCTATGGGAAGAAATCTTTGCTGTCAATTGAGTTTGAATACACCACCTTGAGGATGGCAGCTCAGCTGGACCTGGATCTCAGCTGTGCCCAACAAGAAAGGTTATTGCAGCTGAATGGATTGGACGAGCAACGAATGCAGGCCCTTCTCCACTCAGAAGTGGTTCAACTTCAGAGGAAGGTGTGGCATGACCAACACCTCAATGACAAACAATTTCAGCTGGGAGATTGGGCGTTGTTGTATGATTCCAGGCATAAGGATTTCAAGGGGAAGCTGAGAACCAGATGGCTGGGACCATATGCAGTGGAAAATTTTCATGACAATGGATCTGTTCTTATTCGGACCATTGATGAGGAGGCCATCCCTATGCTTGTCAATGGGCATCGACTGAAGATCTACAGGAAACCTCTCTCGAGACAAGAATTCATCAAAACTGTGGAAAAATCAGTGCTGGTCATAGATCAGGGTTCTGCCTCTATTTTGGGCATACCCTGAATATCTTAAAAAAAAAATAATAAAAATAAAGATCCTTGCGTGAAAACCTTTCTGAGGCTCCCAAGGCAGATGGTGGGTGAAAACCTCATTGAGGCGTCCCTACTATCTTTCTGAAAATGTTGAGAAAAAACCCTTGAGTAAAAACCTCTTTGAGGCGCTCAAGGCAGATTGTAAGGGTGAAAACCTCATGGAGGCGCCCCTGCTGTCTTTCAAAAAAAAAAAAACAAAACAAAAAATAGGGAAAGCAAGTTCACAATGTGGCAATGCATGTAGGTTGCAGGTATTCTATGAAGGAAAAGAGGCCCTCGACTCAAAGATAAGGGTCCCTACTATGCTACCAGGTGACCTCACCAGCACCCTCTCCGGAAACACTCATCTTCTCCGAGGTCTGGGCACGATTTGGTCACAGTTTGGCCTTCTACAGGAAGCTACAGGACTTTCTACAGGAAGTTTTGTATTTCTACAGGAAACTTCCTGTAGAAGTTTTGGACAGCCCAAAACCAATTGTGTGGGGAGATCTAATGCCTGAGGTCTGACACGGAGGAATGCAAGTTAATATTTTCTCCATCACGCACTGCTGTCACCTCCTTCTACCACCCCAGTTGCCATGCAATGAAAATACCTGCACAGTCAAAACAGAACACTGAATTATCACATGAAGCGCTTCTCAAATGGAAAAAAGATGCAGAGATACCATGCAATACTTATCAAAGCCATCCGAGGGCCCTGCAATCATGGTTGTGATGCCACCGTCTCCACTGTCTCAGCATGCACCCGAGGAGGAAAAACGGCTACAGGACATCCTACAGGAATCCCGTAGCAGTTCATCCAGCTAGAGTGTACACCATCAAATCGCCTGCAACACATAGAGCAGGCACATGCAGCCAAGTCACAAGCTTCGTCATCAGCAGCAGTCTGCAAGGAAGGACCCCCGGTCCTGTGCAAATAGCAGCAGCAAGCAAATCCAATCACCCTCGTCCCGAAACCTAGAAACAACGTCGCGGCCGCACAGGTAAGTGCCTCGCCTTTTCTTTCGTCAAATTACATGAATACTACTCTAGAATGTTTGCTAGTATGAAATGAATGGGTTGAGCAGTCGAATGGCCATTCAACTGGCCACGACGACCAATCAGATGGTCTAGTCGGATTTGGAAAAGTGGTGGTCGTGGCAAGCAAAACGGGTAGTGGACAAGTGAGAAGCGTCCAGTCGGGGGAGAAGCGCGATTTAATGGAAATGGCGGCGGTAGATCTGCGGGGAATGATGCGGCAGTCGGGGAGATTTGCAGTGAAATGGGTAGGTGACATCGTCCAATGGTCCGGTAGGGACAGCTCACCCCCGCGCCATGAGTTTGGCCGGGATTAAAATCCACCGGCAAGATCGCCACTCCACTCATTTATCATCAACCGTTTTGAAGTCGAGTGAGCGTCCGAATTTCTCTGAAGCTCGTTACTCCAAGTCTTCGGCTTGTTCGAACGTCTGGTAGCGGCACCGAAGGCACAAAACCACTGTCGTGCTCTCCAGAACCTGTGCGCTACTTCTACAGAAAAGCTACACTACAGGAAGCTCACTGCCACGAGGAAAATTGGTCCCTTCACGTCAAAGGTGGCGAATTGGAAAAGGTAAGCCTGAACCTGTTCCTCCCATGCAATTGGTTAAAAGGGTGGCGAAGTCGACGTCTTCAAAAAGTCTGAGCATAAAATTGCAAGCGTCGTCTTCCTTTTGCATGAATTGTCGTCGAAGTATATGTGGGGTTTTCTACAGGATGTGATTTATAATTGAGCCCCTGTCAAGGCTCATCTGTAGATAATCTTCACGAATTGCGTGCGTGACAGAGGCGTAATTCTACGCTCTGTCCCAAAGAAATCTGAAAGGCCATCTTTTGATACGCACCCGCCACCTCCGGTTAACATAGCAGGTTTTCACCATGTCGGGTGGATTCACTAGAAAGGAACCGACAGACTCAAAGAAACTAAGGGAGAACCCTAAGGTGGTGGAACTATTCACTCGTGCGCGATGGATGTCATTCTGCGACAAACTTCAAGGTTATGATGATGAGGTGGCAGAGGTGTTCTTGCGAGCTCTGAAGCCAAAATCAAAAACGCTGGCCATTGTTAATTTCAGGGGTTTGAATCTCAGAGTCACCCCACAGCTCATCAGCAGAATCACTGACCTCCCAGTGGTGGTACCGTGGGACAATGAGGAGAGGAAATTAGGCCAAAAGGGTAAAAAGGAGTTTTTCGCACCAGAGGAGAAATTCTCAGAGGATAAGAACGGGGTTCGCAGAGCTAGCTTACAGCCACTTTGGAGTGAGGTCAGCCTCCAAATTATGAAATACATCACATGCGAAGGACGGTTCAGTATTGTCTATGGGTACCATTTCCGGCTACTCATTGAATTGAGACATCAGATGGACCTACCTGCAGAAAGAAAACTAATTATTCCCTACTTTCTCCTGCAGTCTATGACTGAATGTGCCACCAAATTACGAGAGGGCACGCCAGACCAGGTAGCTCATCATGGGCTCATTAAGCTCCTCGTGGAGGATGCACTCCACACATACAAAGTCCCTCTCTCGTGGGAACCCTTCGGAATCTGACTAAGGATGGAAATATCAAAATGTTGACCGAGGAGCTCACCTCCTCCAGCAGCGAGGAAAAGGAGTCAGTACGCATAGAGAAGAAAGGGAAAGGCCAAGAACCCACGGCCAAAAGGGAAACAAGAGAAAAAGGTTGCCGAAGAGAAGAATGACAAATCCACATTGACACCCAGGGAGAAAAGGTTACAAAGTAGGGTGGACAAGACTGAGCAGGTCCACGTCAGTAAAGGCACCTCGACAGCAGCCCCAACCAAGTCAAAAAGCAAAGCCCCTGCAGTCAAACAAGCTAAAACGGTGCCACCTGTTTCTACAGGAAAACCAAAAATGGCTTCTACAGGAAGCCAGAAATCAGCTGATAAAGGGACTTCTACAGGAAGCCCTGAGAAAGGAAAACCAAAAGAGAAGACAACGGAAATTCTTGCAAGGGAGGCAGCAGCCGTACTGGCCACCCTTAGTACACCTCCTAAGCCAAAGGAAAAGAGAAAGAGGGAGGCCCCTCTATATTTCAAAGCTAGGAGAAGTGTGAGAATAAAAAAGGGCAAGCCCCAACCTCCATCTAGTAGCCCAATTACTATAAAAGATACTCCTACCTCGCCAAGGGAGAGGTCCCCCTCAAAGATATCAGTCACTTATGAGAGGGGGAGCCCGAAGACGACTACTTGGAAGGAGAGGATGGACCAGTTGGCTTCAAAAGCCCGGCTACAGGATGCTAAGGCCGCTCTACAGGAAACTTTGGCCCAGCTTAAGGAGACAAAGAGGATGGAAGGAGAGGCACCCTCATCACCACTTAGGGAAGGCGAAGTAGAGCCACCAAGGGAAGAAGAAAAAGAGCATATTCCAGAACCAAGTCCCCAGCCAAGTTTGAGCTCATATTATAACTTCTTAGAAGCGGGAAAAATTATACCACAGAAATTCACTGTGCCACTTTTCTTTGCGTTGGAGGAAGAAAGGGTACGAACCCACACGTGGATGAAAATAGCTAAATCAAAAGGAGTGGCTGATATAGGCCCCTTGGAGGAACAACTCAAGGAGGCAAAAAAGGAATTAGCTATGGCTAAACACGTGGCAAACTGCCAGTGGATGTTCCTACAGGAAGAGAACGAAAAACTTAGATTGCAGCTACAGGAGTTGAAGAAGGAAAAGGGCACATCCTCAGGGGACACTACAGCAGAACATCAAGGCAGAGAAGGACTACAAGTTGGTCTTGGGGAGTCAACCTCGCATCTACAAGAAGGGGAACTGCAAGCACAAATCGAGATACAAGCTCTCAAACAGCAGTTGCAGCAAAAAGAGGCACAACTGGCTTGCATGGCCAGTTGGGCCATGGATGCTCTACAATGTAGACAGCCGACCAAATCCTATGGCCTGTACCTACGAGACCAGTGGCTGCAATTTCAGATAAATGCATTGGCACAGAGGGGTATCTCCCAGCTCCAAGACCCCCAGCAGTTCACAGCATTATGTAATAGCAGTTCATCAGAGGATAAGGCCAAACTCTCGGAGTTCTATCTCCATAATTTGGCCCTTCCTAACATGACTACATGGGATCCCAACACAGTTGTAGGGGATATGTAATTGCTGGCGTTTGCCTCATGGTTGAACCATGAAGAAAAGAGGGCAGCAGAAGTCAAGGAGGTCATGGATCGAGAATTACATGAGCCACTGCTGATTAGAGCAGAGCCAGGGGATCCCACTGCGTTGATATCGGCCCACCAACACTTAGCCACCAACCCTCAAACTTTATTGAAATACATGGATCAGCAGGCACAGGCCATAGCACATTTCGAGGATATGGAGCGACTGTTAGGGGACAACTGTGTTCATGCTTGCACCCGCCGATGGAACACATTGTCCCACAGCCTTAAAATCAGAGAATATCATACTCCAACTCGAATGAGGGAAGCTCTAGCATAGGTGCCCCTCTACAAAAAGTCCATACAGAACCTTCAAGCCAGCTGGATTGGCCTCAAGCTAAGCCCACCTCTGCTGTTAGGATTGATGGAAGGCAGCACAGAAAAAGAAGAGAAAAAGCAATGGGAAGAGGTGGAAAGGAACGTTGGGTTCCATGCCAGTGAGGAGGAGACCACTTCAGAGGCCTCGAATGTGAGGGTGGCAGTGAAAGCAATGAAGGACGAGGAGCTGGATTAGTTGCTCAAGGATGAGCAATCATTTTAGCTGGGGGGTGATGATGAGCCCCAAATTTGGTAACATTTTGGGCTCATTTGGCCTAACTACCCTTGCTGAACCCTTCATTTTTCATAACTTATGCATCATTTTTTAGTGTATTTATGTCATTTGTACGAATAAGGGCAGTCACTATTCCTAGGTGGCTAACACGTGCTTATTTCAGGTTTTTTGACATTTAATGGAGCAAAACCACGCAGATGAGGGCTAGGAGACAGCCAAGATGGGGTTGAAGATTTGTAGGAGGGTTGTCCACATCATTAAATGGCCTTCCTTGGGATTTTCACCCCCAACTCTGAGCTCTGACAGCCACCACAACCAGATCTAAAAGGCAGCCAAACGGATTTTGAGGAAGCAGCAGTTCACTCCTAGTTTGGTCAGCCAAGTCCCACTGATTTAGGAGGCCAGCTTGGGGCCTCGAGATGTATAAATGATAGGGCTTTAGCCTTCGAAAAGGACTTTTAAAACCTTGTTGCACATTCTTGACTATGAGCTGCTAGCTCTGTTTTGCTCTTTTGTAGCCATTATTGGCATGTTATTTGACTTATGATTATTATCTTTTAATGGAAAGTAGGCATATTTGAGTTCAGTTCTGAGTTCTTAAAGGAGCTATAGCTCTCGGGGTTGGGCCCAACCTGAGAGCCTAAGGCCTCCTTCCTTTGTATTGTTATCTTTCTTTCAGCATTATGGTTTTTTATCTACATGCATTTGAAACACAGTTGTTGAATCAAATTTCTTTGTATGGTTAAGTAGGTCATTGGTAGAAGATAGAGTTGCTTTAGCTGTTTAGAATAAATTGAAGAGATTATAGTTGATAAAGGTTCCAGAAAAGGGTTGCTTGCACACTCATTTTCACCTCTTTCTAGGGGCTGGAATTGCAGACAGTGCTGCCCACCAAAACTATTGGTTTACACGTTCATGCAATCTGTGGTGTAATATTTTCGTTTGTAGAAGTGTCCATGTGTTCAGATCTCTTGGAATGTTTCTTTGTTTTAGTACCATGCATGTTTCTCCTTAGAAATAATGTTGTTGTTCATTGGTTTTATTAAACAGTTAGAATAGGTTAATAATATTTCGGTTATGTGAAGGACGTGCATGATTTGTTTCGTTTACACTGTGCAGCGCTACTCCCTCATTCTCTTGTCCTTCTAAGTCGTGCCCAGGCCAACTACTCATCTCCCAATTAGACCCCTTGTCTCTCAACTATTCTATTACCCTCGTTATTCTACCTTCTTCGGCCTTCCATTCCCTCTGCCCTCTTTAAGACAACCTAGCTTTGTACACCCCCTCTTCATCTCATCTCTCTGTCGCTGAGTCATTACAAACTCCCCTCCTACCTCCCTATCCATCCATGCAGCCTCTTCCACTAACCCATCACCCAAAAATCCGATTGTAGAACATCCTGTAGGAATTACTGAACATCCTGTAGAAGTTCTGAAACATCCTGTAGAACCCCTGCAGACTTCCTGTAGAAGCTCATAAACACGGTTGCTTGGCATCCAAACTTTATAGAACTCTCTGAAAGGATGTTAGGGACTCCTTAGACCTTCTCTGAGCCTTCCTGACCTCTTCCAAGCATTTCCCCCTTTGATCTACCCCTGCACGGTAAAGATCCAGTTAGAAGCACATGCATAATAACTCCAACAAATTGAAACAAAAATACAAAAAGTGTTCTCTTCAGATCAAAGTAGTCTAGACACATGCATCTCACCTTCCTAGAAGTAATGGCATCTCTTTCAGTAATTTGCATCCCCACCTTTGCATCAGTAGGACTAGCGGGTAGAATTAGGGTTTGCTAGGGTTTGCGTTTCTTGTTGGCTTTCAGTTCCTTTTTTCAAATAGATTAGCTTCCTTTGAGTTAAATTTCATCCATCAGTTAAAAAGCTTCTTCTAAGAGCTCATAGAAGTTGGCTTGAGCTCCTAGTGGACTTGTGCCAGCTGACCAAGTGACAGCTGCGACAAGAGCTAGTACTTGTGCATACAGCACCGTCGCTTCCAAGTTTGTTACGAACTACCGGGTTGATAAAATTAGAGAAGGAAGCTCCAGGAGTTGTAGCATTATTGCTACAATACTGGAGCTCACCAGACATCATGATGACATCACTTGTGCTATGTGTCAGCCTATGATTCGTGACATGTGTCACCTAGAAATGGACCATTCAGGTACCCAAAAACACCAAATATGACTGCCACATGTCATGCTCCCATTCACTAGTTCTAACTTCATAATACATCATCATCTGGGCCAATAATACGCTACTATGTGTCCCATTTTCAGAGAGGAGAGAAAAGGGTCCTGCAATGTTGTTTTGCACCATATTTCCTTTATAAAAATTTAATGACTCCTAGCTTATTCCTGTACAAACCCTCTCTTGGTCAACGCTCGTCTAGTCGCTACCTTGTATTATTTTCGAGCTAGCTTTAGTGGGCTATGATGTCAATATGGGGGCCTCCCAATTAAGTCTTTCACCAATGGTTAAGCCTGTTGCTATTTTTTTCCATCCACCTCCATACTTCTACGTCATCCTGCTTAACTTCTTAAGGTTATCTTTTCTAATTTCTGGGATACACCCATCGGGGTAATTGTTGCGGGCTTACCTGCCATATGGGCTCCACCTGCACCAATAGAAATTATGTCCGTTGTGTTGTTGCTCCAATTTTTTCCTGCCTATTGTATAATTCCACTTTAACTTTGTGTGCCCTTTTGTTTCTTCGAGGTGTTATCTCCAGGCTAAATTTGTTGGGTGGGATCTGCTATCGTCCAATAAAAAATGATCTTGTTGCTACGCTTGGATTACCACATTTGGTCAATCCTTTTTCTTTTGTGGTGCTACTATGGAATCTGCTACATTTTCTTGTGTTTCAAACTAACCATGTGCTCCAAAGCACCTCCAACTAACTTTACATCTGCATAGTTTGACCTTGGAATTACCTGACTTTGATTGGCTCTATATTTCAAACCAGGAGGCCATTTCCAAACTTCTGCATACCAATGGAAATCTCTTTTGGAGCTCTTACATCTAGGTGGGATCCATCTACATCTGACATGATCTACTACATAAGAAATAAACCCAAATTTTGTGCACCTTCTTCATCCATGTTGATATTCACCCTTCTTCTTGTGCCTGAAACCTAATCTTCTGAGGCATCCTTTGACACCTTCGTCATATGTTTCCATCTGATGTAATTAATGATAACACCATCATCAAATGAATTTAAAGTTTCCATGCTTTTCCTTTTACAACAATCTTTGCCTTTGCCGTGAATGACAACATATTTCCAACATGATCAATAGTAAAACTATTTGTTACAATGTCTTTTCTTTTTTTAGCTTAATTTGATTTAACTTTTTGGAAAATTTAAGCTTGAATCAAGAATCTACTACAACCAAGAATTCATGATTATAGACGTTTCCTTCTTTGATGGATAAGGTTAGAAGGTGTTTACTCTCTTGAGTTGAGTTAGAGGTTTTGCTCGATAAGTTCCTTGACACATCTTTCTAAGAAGAGTGGTGGTCCACAAAGGGATAACACATATCATATTTATAGTCATTAATTGATTGAAAAAATATACTCACTCCATTTGATTATCATGAAAAAGATAAATCCAGTTAAATTATGGACTCAAAATTTAGTAGCAAATTTTGAAAGGAATGGTTTTATTAAGTAGGAACTCGATTAACCATAAGTATCTCATACCATCCAATGACAAATGGATAAAGTGGTAAACAAATGCCTTGAAGGGTACTTGAAGAACTTTGTCAATGATTATGAATTGCAGTGACACAAATGGTTACACCTTACATAATGGTGACACAACACTACCTATCACACTTCAACAAAAATGACTCATTTTAACACTTTATATGAATACCCAACATTGTCAATAAAAAAATTTTGTTGTCAATTTCAAATTTCCTAATGTAAAAATATGATTTAACCACTTGTGCTGAGATCCTTGGCATCCTAAACAAGGTAATGATATTCATGAAAATCATCTATGCTAATGAAAAATGCTTTATCTTAGAATGCTTTGCTTACACTCACACTAAGTCTCAATCTTTCAATATTTCTTATAATATTGATTTTCATAAATTATTGATTTTTGTAAACTAAAGAGATAGCTACAAAAGTTTCTCCAAATTTGTTAATCATAAGCACAAAATGTTAAAGAAAATCAATCATTATTTTTTTTTTCTTAAATTCAAAATTGATATAAATAAATAATTATTATTTACATCATTATTATTAATATATGATAAAAACATCCCCCTATCGGGGTGTGGGCTAGGTCATTGTCCTACTCAGGACTCACGTAATGGTTGATTAGATGGAAGGCATGGAGGAGGGGCGAATACGATAGTATGATCAAGTGGAGGTGATGGGAGGCATGGGAGGTAGTGCAACATGTGTTAAATGTTGATGCATTATAACATCCCAAGTGGTGGTAGTGGGTATCACATTACATGCATTTGCATTGCGATACAGAGAGGTTCTGAGAGATGTGAGGAAGCACTGTGGTTCTTGTTCAATAGAAAGCTTGGTAAAGAGGCAAGAGTTGCGGGAGATCACTCAGGTCAGCTCGATGGCAGGGGTAATAGGGTATGTATCATTTCTCTCCACCCATTCTTGCTTGTGACATACTAGTTCTCTAAATGCCTGTCAGATTTTCGCCCCTCCATGTGAATGGGAGAATGTGGGTCTTGTCAATGTGTGTTCATATAAAGAGTGTATTTGTGTGGCTCAATTCTATTTTAAAATTGTTGTTTCCAAGTCAATATCCATTTCCTATGGTATCTTATTGCTATGTATGGGAATGTATGGTTTAATTTGAGCTTCTCTATGTGGAAAGAATATACTGCCCGAGTGGAATGGTTGTTTCCATGTTTGGTTGAATTGGTTTGTGATTAATCTCTACTTATCATCGGTGTTGGTTTTAAAATGTATAGGTGTTTGTATACATGGGAAGGGGGTTGAGGCATTGGTGGGTGGTTATGTCATATGGAAAAGACATACCCTCTCTGTATTTAATTTACACTATGAGATGACTGAGCAAAGACTGTGGGTAATGAGAAGAAAGAACTATTGGAGGATGGTCGACACATCCTGTTTTGCTTTCACTTTGCTTGGGTTTAATGTTTCTTGTTTCTTTCTCATGTTATTTGTAATTCTTCATGGGGTTTATAATTGGAGGGACTGCCTAGTCGACGAGCCGAGGGTATTCACTCATTCGGTGGTCTCGGTAGTTGATTATAGTATATCTCAAAAAAGGTTGACGGAGATGGAAAGACCATCCATGGGCACCAACCAGTCTGGAAATGGGGGTTGCAGACGCAGTCAGAAGAGAGAGTCTCGGGGAGGTCGAGGAGTATCCTCGTTGAGGCCACCGACGAGAAGTGGAAGAAAATTAGATGCCCAACACATCATTGATGTGGCCCATACATATACAACAGGTACTCCTAAGCAGGTAAGACAGATGATAACAGGTTGGGAGGCAGGCCTTAACCAATGAGTTGAGCAGGAAATTGAGGTGGAAGATTGTCACCTGCTGGTACATGATCTTGGCCATACCTGTGGTCGTCTCACCCAATACAAGTAGACAATTTACCTCTATTGGATGATGAATAGCATAGTAGCCAGAGCTATCATGAATGCAACAGGGTCTATCAAAGTTGATCCTGTATTCCAAGAAATTCAGAAAGAATTCCAACTTGTTCAATTCCAAATTCAACAATAGAATGTCTGTCTGGGTCATTTTGAGAAGCACATTTTGTGCCTTCTTTAATATGAATTACCAAGTTCCAG
This sequence comes from Pinus tabuliformis, assembly GCA_031772625.1. NCBI lineage: Eukaryota > Viridiplantae > Streptophyta > Pinopsida > Pinales > Pinaceae > Pinus > Pinus tabuliformis. The sequence continues at coordinate 1,056,293,542 of CM062807.1, forward strand.
TGCAAAGCACCCAATTCCCGTGGAGTCCTCTGATGAATAGTTTTAGTTGTTTCCTTTTGTTACATTTTGAGTATGTATATGTCGAGTAGCAGTACTTATGTTAGCATGTTAAGAGTGAACTAGTTTTTAGACATTCAGGCCTATAAGGCTAATTTTGACAGACTTAAGAATCTTAGATTTTGGATGGCTTATAATGCATTCTGATGGCCAACATACATGGTTTCCCAATGGGCAGGTTGAGGCCACGAAATGTATTTTCTAGTTGTAATCTGCTTTGAAAATGAATGAATGAAAGGCCCTGTTATCACTCAGGTTGTTCCCTGCCTCCTGAAGGGAATGCGACCGAGGTAAACACTAAACAATATTTTAGATGCAGGTCCTAGCCTACTTGAAACCAGAGAGGGCTCTCTCTTTGCAATTTAGCTTTGTTTTGTAATATTTTAGGCTAGTTATGATGCACAGGTTTTTGTTTTGAGTTTGTTGGAAGGTAATTTCAGGTTGACATGGATGCAAGTAGGAAATAGTCTTTTCCATTGGGTAGATGGAGTCAGAGTGAGTGAATTGGTGAAGTGTTGAAGTGTTCATTCGGTAAAAGGAGTTTGCTACAGAGTAGGGTAATCGATTTAGGAGCAATTTTGATATCTGAAATGGTGAAACGAAGTCAGTGAATGAAAGGCAATCAAGAATCTTTCATTATGCTGGCAGAGGGAAAGTGCATGAAGATTACTAAGGAGCAATGAAGAATTCCTATGTAACATTCAGAGTGAAAGAACTAGTGCAAATAGGAGCAATTAAGAATCCCGTAATCAGCTCGTTTTTCCCTTGAACGTCCACACACAGTAAAATTTTCAGCCGGGAATGGGAAAGCTACTTAGAGCTGAACCTGAGGGCCCAAAATACCCGGAGGGGTATCCGCAGACAAAGGAGTCATTGAAGAAAGCAAAGTGGCTAAAATTTATTCAAAAGTTCAGAGGTTATAATAAGGAAGTCACTAAAGCTTTTGCTCGGTCCTTTAATGGACACGTAGTGGAGGTAGGGGATTTGAAATTTACAATAACAGAGGCCACAATAGCAGCAGCAACCAGTTTACCACAACAGGGAGAAAAATGGTTTAAAAACAGAGGTCTGGATGATCAAGGATGGAAAGTCATGCTCAAAAACCCAGGTATGGATACTTCCATATTTACTAAAGGAATTCTTGTGCATATAATCAAAGAAGAATGGTCTACGCTGTTATTACTTGTTCAGAAGTTTATTACATGCGAGGGTCGTTTTGGCACCATGTACATGTATCATGCAAGGATTATGATGAATTTTATGGAAGGCCATGCCCTTAATTTACCTTACTTTCTGTTAGCAAGCCTGAAGAAAATGAGCTCTACTGTTCAGAAACATGTAGGCCATATTGAATCCCACCTTTACCATCACGGGCTCATCAGAATTCTCATTGAAGATCAATTGAAAAATAATAACGATACTTGGGAAAAGTTTTTGATCAGAAATCACTTCCAAGAAGTGACTGAAGCCTCTGCCAGCAGTTCCCCAAAAATCCCAAAAAGAAGTAGGAGGAAAGAAAGAAATGTTACAACCCAGGACTCTCCTACAAAAGACACTCAGGAAACTGTTCAGGAGGAAGAAGAAGAGGGAGCTAGAAATAAGAAGCAGAAAAAGGACAAAGGTAAAATAACTATTCAAGAGACATATCCATACCCTGAACCATCTGTAGAAGAAGAGTCTCAAACCCTGGCAGAAAGGTTAGCACATCTTCAAGCTGCTGCCTCAGCAAAGAAACAAAAAGAAAAACAGAGTGCCCAGAAAGAGAGCACTAGTCCATATGTGAGAAGAAGCAGTAGGCTCAAAGGAAAGAAGAAAGTGACCCAAGAAAAACAATCACACTTCATTGATTTAGGTGAAGGAACACCCGAAAAAGGTCCAGCTCAGCAAGACATTGAGGCAAGTCCTCCACGTGAGGAAAGTCCTTTTCAGCTGGAAAGAGAAAACAGTCCTCCTTTACCATAATTTGAGTTCAGACCGAGAAAAACACCTGAGGTAGATTCCACCCAGCAAGAAGCATATAACTACTTAGAGTCCTTGGAACAATCAGCTGCAGGACCAAGCACTACCTTGCCACTTGATGCACAAGTGTAGTCTTTAAAGCAGGAAGTGTTTGAGCTAGAAGTCCTAAACAGGCACATTAAACAAGAAAATAAAGCATTAAAAGAGCAAAGTAAAGTGGACAAGATCGTCCATGACAATACCATGCTTCACTTAGGACTGTGGCAGAAGAAGAGTAGAAAGCTGAAGAAAAAGTGTAAGAAGCTAAGCAGGGCATTGATTAATTTGAAGTTCAGGTGTCTAGTCAAGAAACCAAGGACCATTTTAGCATCAAGGAGAAAGAGAAGAAGGCTGGATGTTCTTGCAAAAGCATTAGAGCACATGGATTGAGGAAAAGAACTAAGTTTTGGTTGCATGAGGACATGCAACACCTTCACAGTGGGGGTATGTAGAGCCTTGAACCTGTACCTTCCCATACACCTCTCAGCCTCCTTTTCCCACTCATTTCATCCACCAAGTTGATTAAATCATTGTATTTTAGGACTTTTTACATGGTTTTCTAACTATACTAAGTGACTGTTGTTTGGTTTAGAATTTTGGTTCAGAGTGCTGTGTTTCCACAGCCAACACAGGTTTCCGCAGCTGATCCAGGTTTCTGCAGGCAGCATAGGATTCCGCAGCTGTTTTATTAAACGATATGTTACAGGTGTCCTCTGAGAAGATGAGCCACATGGGAAAGTTCCAGGGGTCAAGGACATGGTACGTGTCCCTCCAGATCACCCAGAACAGCCATAAAAGCCCGCGGTCAACGAGGAGGCAAATACCGGTCAACAGAAGTGTTCAGCGGTGGCACGGCTCTGTGTTGCTCTGTTTTTGGGCACGTGAAGCTAGGTGTCATCATCCTCAGCCACGGAGACAATCTAGAAGCATGAATCCAACAACCATATTCTCCAGATTGAATGAACACGATGACAGTTACCTAGATCCGGGGACGCAGAGGATTCACGTGTTTTTAAACAGCTGGTTGAATAGCATAGATCTCGTTAAAGTAGTTTGCTTTCTCCCTATAAATAAAGCATCCTTGAACACTGTAGAGTTAATCGGTTTGTAATAATTTTGTATGTAATTTTGAGCTCCCCACTGTACTTTACATTTGTTGTCAATACATGAGAAGACTGTTTTGCATTTAAGCGTATAACTGCTCCTTGAACCGGTTGAAGTAGGCAGAGGGCCCCTGTTTGCTGAAGCCCTGTACAGTAACCTTTAATTTCCTGCATTTCTTTTTCTTGTTTCATGTATATTAGCTGTACAAATGTCTTTTAAATTGTTGCGTTTTTATTTCTTTTCAACATGTATATTAGCTGTACATAAACTTTGATTTCTGTTGATTTACATTTCTGCACTTTTATGTTCATGACTGATCAGTGTGTTATGCAGGTTTCTTAGGCAAGCCCGGGACAGTTTTCCTTCTTTTCTTTTCATAACTAGTGGCATGCGTGATCATCTTGTTTATGTTGCTGACATTCATTGTTTTGCAGTTTTGATTTTCCTTACTGTCATTTCTTTAACTTGCATATTTACTTTCTGCTCTTAGATATCAAGTTGTTCATCTATTGATGGTTCCTTTTCCATAATCAAATAACTTTATTGGGAGCTAAAATATCACTTAGTATAGCTTGATTTAGTTTGCTTTAGAACTCACATTACTTGACTTATTCATAACTGTTTCTTACATGATAAATTCAGCTGAAAGGCAAAAGGTTAAGAGAAAGTTAAAGTATTGTGACTAGTCCCTTTTATGTAGTTTCACTTAGATTTCACATTGCTTAACATTTCATGATATCTTTTCATAGAGAAGATTAAGTTGAAGAGTTGAAATAGTGTGAGATAGTTGTTCTTACTTTTAGTTGGATTTAATATAGATTTCATTTTCATTTTCATTCAGCAGCAGAGATACTGGGCCGATGTCATTAGTCCTTTATTTGATGTCTTTATTTTCCTTTAAGAGTTGATTTTATTGCAGTTGTTGTTCAAGCTTTCTTGTAGAATACTTTTTAAGTTTTGAGAAATCATTTAGAGATCACCACAATCATCCACATTTCACTTTCTTTATTACACTTCCATCACATCACAGTAGGAAAGATACATTCGAAAACAAAATTAAAAAAGCTAAAAACGACAAAATACTAAGAAAACGGTTACCTAAGTACATATAGTACACCTCACTTCATCAGCTTACGAGCCCCGGGTTGACATTTAAAAGTTGCAATTTAGATATCACTAAATTGACCAAACAGACGACCTCAATTGTTTTTTTAGTGCAGCAATATCATCCTCTTTCTTCTTCATAAGGGCCTTGATGGCTTTGGCATCCTTCTTAGGATCATGCCTTAGATCCGCAATGATTGCTTCCAATGTCTTTATTCTGTTATCTTTGGCAGAGGAAGACATTCTTTCCAAATCCAACTGAGTGTTTGTGTTTTTCAATGATTCCTTCAGTTGATGAGCCAGTGTGGCCTTGTCTGCTAGGGTGGCATAGACCATCTCACCTGTTTGTTTGTGCATCTCTATCTGATCCATCAGATGTATGTCATTAGAGAGGACCTCTAAGCTTGTCATTATATAGTCTACAGCTGTCTGGGGCTGTGGTATCTTCGGCTTGAAATGACTTAGTATCATTTTCTCCTCTTTAAATTCATAGGGTGCCATTAATATTTGTTGTTTGGAGGGTGTTGCCTTGAGGAATTGATCATATAGCTGAACTCTTAACAATTCATTCTGAGCCTTGATTTCCATGAAAGTTGATTTGATGCTAGGTGGTTGTTTGGTTTGCTGCCTTGAGGAAGAGACCTCCATACCATGCTGCCTCTCTTGCTCTTGCTGAAATGAGCTGGTAGTTGTTTTCTGGCTTGTTTCTCTTCTCGGGCTTTCTATGACTTCTTCAATAATTTCTTCCTCAACTTGAGGATCAACTCTTTGTCTTTTGGCCTTTGGTCATTGTGTTGAGCCACTAGCTGGTGTAGTTTCTTCCCTATCTCGCTTCTTGCCTCTTTCTTCATTGGCAGGAGTTTTCAATGCTGGAATCCGTGGTGGCTCAGTCTGCTATGGAGGGGCTTTCCCTTGGCTCTGCTCCTTTGAGGTAGCAGACTGTTCTGTTATTGTTTCTTGTTCTGCATCCATTGGCTCCTTGCCTTTTGTTGTACCTGTTGCTGGTGTAGACCATTGTTGGGCAGCTTGTGAAGCTGTAGTTGTAGATGGGCCTTCTCCGACTTGCTGTGGCAGTTTGAAATTTACCTGGTCAAAAGAATCCAAGTCAAGAGTTTTTTCTAAATCTTTGACATTTTGCTCCATAATTTCTTCTTGGGTAAATTCCTCAACTAGTGTCCTTGCCACCCACTCATCTTGGTTGGCATATTGTTCAATTTGTGGGATTTTACAATGCTCATAGGATTTCAACCTATATTTTACTTTTCTGGCACTGATAAAGCCATCTGGTTCATAAGGAACCCACCAAAAACTCCTCTTTAACTTGAGTTTCTGCCCCAATATTTGGTCAGCATCTTGCCAACCTTCTTTCTTGTTCATGAGAAAGGGGCCTAGTTGGTCTCTGAATTTCAGGCGAGCCTTCTTCTTGGCACTATGAAAATGAGTTAAGTCTAAGTTGATGAGTTGCCTGTAATACTCCAAGGCAAAGAGTCTCATTGGTACATACCTTGGGAGCCTGTAGGGATAGAGCTCACAACCATAGATCCTTATGATAGTGTGATTCTGGTAAAAGTACCAGTCACCTATTTTGTAGTTCTTTGAAAGATGCAATATTTTCTGCATGTCATAAGATAGTCTGGGAGGAGGAGTTCTTTTCAAGAGACAGGAGACTGGGTAAACAAATTGGTCAATGAACTCACAGTAGGAATATGGAGAGTTTTGAACCTCATGAAAGATTGATGACCAAAAAATAACAGACCTTCTTTCACCTTTTGAATCCAACTTTTTGATGGGGCATTGGAAGCAGTCTGGCTGATAAAACATGAACAAATGATAAATGTATGATGAGTATTTAAAGACTCCCTCCCTATCCAGCTTCAGCAGTTGGTCATGTATCTTGTTGGAGATGAATTTAGCATAGTTGTACTTGACAGCAGGAGGCTGTCCTAGGCTATATGCAGACAATAAGACCAGAATGGTTTCATCAATGTGCTCACTTGTTTTAAAACCTAGCACATAGGAAATCATGTCTACCAGTAGTTTCCCTACTTCATTGAAATTGACATAGAGAAAAGGAGGTGGCTCTGTAGGTTGGCAATCTGCCCTCATGAATACTTTGGCAATTCTGGCTATCTCTGAGGTGGAAAGTTTGGGACCTTCATCGAGCAAATACTTCATTGAAAGAGGCATTAGAAGTTGAGTTTTCTTGAAGTTGAGCATTTGGTTGATTGAATCAGGGGTTATTTGGAAAAGAATGCTCCCAGATAGAGACTTAACTGCTCTTTGATTTGGCTCATAGTTTTCAGCACAGAGACGAATTATCTCAGGGAAAATGTTGACAGAAGGGAGGAAGTAAATGGGCAAATTAGACTCCCATATCCCATACATATCACAGTTGTTCAAGTGACTGTTTCTTATTTGACAGAAGGTCTGCAAGTGGTTTTTGTCCCCAACCAAATCTTGAATAAGGTGGTCTTTATCAGCTAAAGGAAATGCTTCAAGTTCCTTATGAGGTGCATTTAAAGGAGCAATGTTCAATGCTGTTGGAGTGGTCATCTTCAAATTTTTCTGTTTTTGTACTTGAATTTAGGACTTGTGCAACAACTAACAGTGAGAATTGCCTTGGAAACTTTATCAAGAAGCTGTAGAATAAGCTTAACTATAGCACTGGCCTTCACTGTGTATAATTTATGGTACAATAGTAAATTTTGTAGAATTTGGACAGGTCTTTGAATGAATGCCTTGGGTTTACAAGCTGTGAGTATACTGCAGAGGAAATAGAGTGTTTTGTAGCCAAATGAGTAAAATTTCAGAGAGGATTTTGACAAAGAGAGTAACTGTACGGGTAGTTTGCAGACTCTGTTGGCGAAACAAACTTAAAAACGCGTTTTAGCAGGGAGATTTGCAGAGGAGGGCAAGTTTGCCGGATTTCCTTGGAACAGGGGATCAACTAGTGAGTCTATAGGCAGAATTCAAGTGCAGGAGTGCTTTTTGGTTGGAAATGGCAGATGTTTACGCGACTGTAATGGAGAAAAACTGAGAAAAATAGGGTTTATAGGTGAAATGCAGGTAAATACCTGGTTTTATGGCGCACAGGGCAGTTCAGCAGGTTCAATGGCGGACTGAGGGGTCGGATTTGCAGGCGGCACTGGCTTGGATGATCAAATTTGAGCACTAGCAGTAAATCGTCGTAAAACAGCATGCATGTCACTCCCACATTAACTAATGAAAATGAAACGAAATGGTTGTTTTCACGGTTTTTTTATAAAATTCAGGACTTCTGGCACTTTTGGCACTTTTTGGGGATGATGTCAGCATGACTTCATTTGGCGCATAACGGGTACGGAAGATGACGTGGCTGCTGACTCAGATGGTGACGTGGCAGAGGACACGTTGGCGGGGTGGTGACGTGAGCAGGTGATGTGGCAATGGCACAGGGCAGCGGCGGGCCGACGTGGACGTGACGTCAGAGGTGATGGGGAGCTGACGTCAGGGGGCAGGAGGGCGGTTTGTGGTTTTCTCCCGCACCACCTTTGGTCCGGGGTGGTATTGGGGAGGGGGCCTCCGATCACGCTGGGAGAACGACGCGTGGCGGGGGTACGGCAACAAAACCGCCCATCCCTCAGACGCTAATCTTCGGCAGATCGGGGGTCCCAAAATGACCGCCCACCGTTGGATTTGAAGTGCAGAATTGGACTACGTTCGGGCGATGACGAGCGATGTGCAACTCTGGAGTGGGACCCGCCTTTTATTTAATGTTATAACATGTGCACCAAGGTTTAAACTTTGGTTTATATGAGTTAATGTGGTTATGTGCTAGGGATATGGTTGATTTGTTTAATCAAATGTTAAAAAAAAACCCGAAAAATGAGTGTGGAAGGTAATTAACATATGATTTATGAATGAAGGGGGGGAATGGTTATTAACTTAACCAGATGCTAAGTTAATTCCAAGGGCTAGGACGCGGAAAGGCTAACATTAGTCCCAAATGGACCAAATATTTCCCCAACTTAGGTTATTTAGCTATAGTGCCAAGGGGTGGGGATATTTACGTTTTTTGGGGTTTTAATATAGTTTTTTGTACCATAGGGATAGAAAAATGATTTAAGGGAGCTAGATAATATGGTTAAGTGTTAATATGACCTTGTGAATTGAGAATGTATGGATGAATTCCAAGTTTATAAAGTGAAAACTTAGACACAAGGAAGATGAAAGGAGTATAGAGCAATGATTTTTACACAAGAAATGTGGCTTCTTTTCACTAAGTGGAGTTAAAATTCAACTCAGCCTCTAGCATGAAATGAAGTGAAACAAGCCCCTTGGGCAGATCCCAAGCTCCATGAGGGGATGTTAGTAAATAATTTATGGGGGAATGAAGGGTAACTAGACATGCTTCCATTGTTATGCAACCAAACAACTGGCATGGTACCAATGTCATTGATGCGATGAATCTTCTTTGACAAGACAAAAAATGATCATAACCTTGCTTCTGCAACCTCAAACTACCTACCCAGCCTAATACACCTAACATGTTTTCTTCATTTTGATTGGGTGCACTTGAACTAGCAAACCCTGATTCTCCTCTTTTCTTTTGACTGCCCTCCTATCTAAATCTACCCTTATCTCTTCCAAGGGCCCAGATTAAGTAGTTGGGCTCCTTTACTTTCTCTATCTAGCTACTCATCTGCCAAGCTTGAACTGTTTGGACAGATATTCTTTCTCTATTCTACAACAAGCAATTTAAACAAGGAATGGTCCAGATTGAACTGTTGGACCACCCATCAAATGTGATAAACAACAGTATTTGCACATTGTGAAGTTGCAAATAAGATAGCAGTGGCATTTTGGCTGGCCACTTTCCTGGTCTTTGGTTTGGGGTTCATTTTTATTATTTTTCCTGACCAATTTACTATTTTTCCCTTTGATTATTCTTTTAGGGCATACCCTCTTTACATTTTTGAACTTTCTTTTTCAGTTCATAGAATATGGAACCTTTGCAACATGCAAGGATGAACATATTTGGCACTTCCACTGTCAATCATGAAAAATGAAACCTATTGGTATAGGAACTTAACAGGCCCTACTAAGCTTATAAGAAAAATATATGATAAAAACATAAATAAATACAGAATTAACATATTTTTTTTAATTTACAATTTATGAAATACGGAGATAAATTTCATTTCTAAAATTATATCTAATTTTTGTCAATATTTAATAGACTCAAAGTTGAAATAACTCTATATTATTTAGATTTTAATAAGAATCTTTGGAAAGTAAACTGATTGGAATGTAAACAATTGCTATATAGTATCTAGTACATACCACTTAGTTTAAATAGAGCTACATTAAAGTAAAAAAATAAAGAACTAAAATTGCATATACCTAATCTTGTAACAACGAGAAAATTACATTAGGAAAAATGATGTAATAGCCTTTGATGCATTAATTATTTATTATCTGTGTTCTTTTATGCTTGCTTGATGTTAGTAAATTAAATATTTTAATAAAGATGTGCTCAAGTGATGCTACATTGTAGTTGGTACCTATGCTCAGTTTAAATATACAAAATTAAAGTAAAAAATAATAAAGACATAAATATTTCATCGATATTTTATATTCCATTATCTTTAAAGTTAACTCCATGTTAACTTGTTTCTAGAGTCTTCAATTCATTGTTACTATTATTTGTAGTTTCTCTTGTACAAAAAGAGGTTTTTTATAATATTCTTCCAAAAATAATATGTTAGAGTCACAAACCAAATGTTTTACTTGTCTAGAGACCAAACACATATTAATTAGAAAATACTATGATGTTCTTAATGTTGAGAAGTGTAGCAAGAAAGACACAATTTGACTTTAGGCATAGTCAAATTGAGAAAATTCGAATTTCCACATCAGCAGACAACTTGGAGGCAGTTAACTAAGGTGACATGGCTCGTTTCACTCCAGTTAGAACACTAAATTTGAGTTAGTGAGATTGGAGTCCAGTTTGCATGTGTTGATTGCTAAATTATAGCAATCTAGTCCAATTATTTTTAGTTGTACTCAGTTAAACTAGTTCTAACAGTTATTAGAGCGAGTTGGAGATCAATTGTGAAGTGGGATAATAGTCTAACTCAGGGATCATCCAGTTAACTGGTCAATCAACAAAAAAATAGCTCATGCATGCAAGGAATTCGAATTTCTCGATTATGGTGTAGATTCCAAGGTAGTGTACAATTAATTATATACTAGATTGAGTGTATAGTTTAGAGTATTGGTCAGGTGATCAATCCTCGGGAATTGCACTCGGTTATAGGAGCAAGTGCAGGCAGTGCGAGTGCAGGTAGAGAAAGTGTAGACAACGTGATTTCAGGTAGCATGAATACATGAAGAATGAGTGCACGCAGAGTGAGAACAAGTTCACTCTTGTCGTTTATCCTAAGAGCGAGAGATCTGAATTGTAATTGTTTCTCAATTCACTTGATTAATGCAAAATGAGCTTAAGGGGTTTTTAACAATTTCTTTCCCTTAGAAACATTTGTGTACCTATGTATTTGTTGATGTTTGTTTGTGCATGTTGTTCTAAATTGTGAATTACTTTCCCAAGAGCAGTATAGTAGAATTGTGTCTCTTGATTTAGATTTAATTTCTTGAGCAGTTGCATTTCTATCACCAAAATTTCTACATGGTATTAGAGCCCTGAAATCACATTAGAACCAGTCCTTGAATTCCTCATGTATATTGATCATTGAATAATTAATGAGTTGTTAGGAAGCAGAGTTATGGAGCCCTAGTTTAGGGCAGATCCAGAAGACCCTATGTGTAGACTTCTTAATGGAGCTAGAAGGCAGCTAGTGGGCAGATCAATGAGCCAATGTTTAGTGACACAAAAAGTACCTATGATCATTGATATTGGTAGATTGAGGAGCAGAGATATTTCCCACAGGGAGATCAAGACTCAGAGGGAGTCTAGTTTGAGAGGGAGCATCCCTATGGAAGTTAGTACTTCAGGATATGGGGATATCAGACACATTATTACAGTAGTTGCAGCAACAGTGCAAAAGCATCAACAAATCAGTAGTAGCAACAATATGAGTAGATCATATTTCACCATGCATGCGGCTATACCTCCAAGAGTGAGGTATGGTGATGTAGATCCTTAGTCTTAGAGTTCCAAAAATTTGGGTAGGGTCCATTGAGGTGTTCTCCTCATGGATCATTACATTGCTATAGAGGCTCACAATATTCAGTAGCAGGAGGATTAGTTTCATTCATATACCGAGGAGTGCATAGAAGTGTTGACAACAGAGCAGTAGGCTCAGTAGCAGAGTCAGCAACAACATAATTTTCCCAATAGAGAGTTACAGCGACACAGTTGATTCAATGTTTTTATGGATGCTTCTTAGTTGTAGGTGTTGCACTAGTAACAACAACAGTGAGAGGTGATGCTATAGTACATTCCATAGGTGATGGAAAGAGGTGGTGGAAAATCCCTTTCTTACTAAGAGGGAGTGTTGAGAAGTGTATCAAGAAAGGCTCAATTTGACTTTAGCCTTAGTCAAATTAAGAAAATTTGAATTCCCACATCATAAGACAACTTGGAGGAAGTCAACTGAGGTGACATGGCTCTTGTCACTCAGTTAGAACACTAAATTAAAGTTAGTGGGCTTGGAGTTCAGTTTGTATGTGTTGATTGCTAAATTATAACAATCTAGTCGTGTTATTTTCAGTTGTACTCAGTTAAACTAGTTCTAACAATTATTAGAGCTAATTGGAGATCAATTGTGTAGTGCGACAATAGTCTAACTCAAAGATCATCCAGTTAACTGATCAATCAACCAACCAAAAAATAGATCATGCATCCAAGGAATTAGAATTGATCAGCCGTGGTGTAGATTCCAAGTCAGTGTACAATTAATTATATACTAGATTAAGTGTACAGTTTAGAGTATTGGTCAGGTGATCAATCCTCAATAATTGCGCAAGGAAATAGAAGTGAGTGCAGGTAGTGCGATTGTAAGCAGAGAGAGTGCGGGCAGCATGAGTGCAAGCAATGCAAGTGTGGGCAACGTGAGTGCAGGCAGAGTGAGAATACATTTACTCTTGCAGTTTGTCCTCAGAGCAAGAGATCATAATTGTAATTGTTTCTCAATTCACTAGATTAATGAAAAATGAGCTTAAGGGGTTTTTAGCAATTGGTTTCCCCTAGAAACATCTATGTACCTATGTATTTGATGATGCATGTTTGCGCATGTTGTTATAAATTATGAATTAATTTTCGCAGAGCAATAGAGTAGAATTGTGTCTCTTGATTTAGATTTAATTTCTTGGGTAGTTGTAATCCCATCACCAAAATTTCTGCACTTAAATAATATAATTCAAATTTGAATCCTCAATGCATATGAGAGCTCTTTTACTAATATCAACACCTTCAAGAAAGAAATATAAAATTGTTCAATATGTTCAAGCGAAAACTATAAAATGCTTCAATACTCAATAAGATAATCATGCTTGTTTGCATAAGATATTAACATAATACTACATACAAGAACAATTAATTACTCATGTTACTTATACAATCATTTATTGGGTGCAAAGTAATTAGTATCTTGATGCTTGAATCGTCAATGCATATGGGAGCTATTTTATTAATATCAACACTCTCAAGAAAAAATATCAAATTGTTCATACATTCAAGTGAAAAACATGAAATTCTTCAATACTTAATATCAACACTCTCAAGAAAAAATATCAAATTGTTCAATACATTCAAGTGAAAAACATAAAATGCTTCAATACTCAATAAGATAATCATGCTTGTTTGCACGAGAAAATAACCTAATATTACATATGAGAACAATTAATTACTCATGTTACTTATACAATCACTTGTTGGGTGCAAAGTAATTGCTATCTTGGTGCTTGAAAGCTAATGTATTACCCAAAGAATATTCTTTGCAGAAAATGTAAACATGCATAAGTTAGAAAGTATCAAAAAGGTTCTTCAACGAGAAGTGTTTGCTAGCTCATTTGACGTTACTCACTGAAATTGAATCTCACTTCTAGATAAAATGCTACCATTACTATTTTTATGGTGCATCATATTTGGATGCAAAAAAGCTACAATGAAAATATTCTTCAATTAGGAACTTTTTCATGGTGGCATTTGTGCATTGAAATGAGATGGACGCTAGTTCAATTGGTGTGAATGAGCGAAATTGGAATGCGCGACCAAGTTGGCTAGACACATAACCACAATCTGTATTATGCAAAGTGACATTTTTAGTGCCTACCACTTACTTTAAATAACTATACAAATAATTATTATGTAAATTAATAATAATACTTATATTAATGCCCAATACATAGGGGTAGCTTGCATAATATTAAGAGGAGAGCTTGTTGAGGTTGACTTGTGTAGTATAAAATGATATCAGATTGATCTCTAATGCACAACGATATCAGATTGATTTGTAATGCATAATGTGCCTATGAGACAATTTCTGCAGGAATTTACTACTTCACAATTTTGCAACTATAACCACACGAGGACACTACTAAATCCTCATCATTAGAGATGAAAATATGAATATATTAATTTTTTTTAAAACATACAACATAGAGATATAAATAAAAATATGAATATATTAAATATTTAGTTCTAAATAAAAATGAAAATTTTCAGCTGTATCAGTTATAACAACTATTTTGAATAATAATAACACAATAATCATAGGAATAACATTGCCAATTTCAACTTCACAAATTGTCATTTTCCAAATTTTTGATATGTGAGTGGAGAAAATAATGACAAAAGGTCTTTAAGCTTTAAGTAGAATTAAGAATGAGGTATATATATATAAGACAATCAGAAAAGATTACACTCAAATTATCTTTTAACTTTATTAGTTTCTCATTTTTAGAATTAATTTTTGGTAATTTAATTATATTCATTGAAATGAAAGTTTTATTGTATAATTGTCAATGCTACTAGGAAATTTTTTTATAGAAAAGTGAAGGGAAAATATAAAGTCAAATTAAAAAGTAATAAAAAAAATTATTGATTTTTTAATTATTTTTTCTTCTTTAAAATTTGTGAGGAAAAACTATAATTCATGAAAATGGTTAAAAAAAAATTAAAAGCAAAAAATTAATAAAAATAAAAATTACTAAACACTCTATAATAAAACCTCAATCAATCACCTTACAAATAAATAAATTTAAATAATAATAAAAAATAACAAAATTAAATTCACAATATTAAACTATAGATAAATAAATTTTTTTTAATAAAAACAAAATAATACAATCTCAAAAACAAAATTTCCAATAAAATAACTTTTAAATCATTTCACTCTAAAAACAAAATAATACAATGTCAAAAACAAAATTTTTAATAAAATATCTTTTAAATCATCTCACTCTAAAAACAATACCGAAAATTAGTGTAATAAAGTTTAAAAATTGCGAAATCTCTGTTAGCCTCATCTTTCTTAAATAATAAATTTAAAAATGTTTTATCAAATCATTGCTAAATTAAAGCAACTTATATTTTACGGATGGGAGATTACATACTGCTTAAGTGCTTCTATTGGTAATCGATTTTAGTTTTCATTTGATATGAAGTTGAATGGGAAACCATTCACACCAAATTTTATAATAATTATAACATCGGAAACCACTTTTCTCAGCGGTGGAAGACTTTTTAAAAGATTACAGGATAGTTTTTGGTTTTCCATTTACTTTTGGACTCACATGAAACCATTCACACCCAACTTTATAATTATATATGTTTTAACGACGACATCGGAAACCATTCACACCAAACTTTATAATTATATATGTTTTAACGACAACATCGGAAACCACTTTTCTCAGCAGTGGAAGACTTTTTGGAATTAAATATTTATAAATATTTAATTTGGAATTAAATATTTAATTTTCTCGGCAGATGTTTCAACGAGAACATCGGCACCCAATTTTCTACGCGTCGTTGGGACACTTTTTAACTAATGACCGATGTAACATTAACTTTGTTATTCAATAATTTTTTTTCAAGAGAACGGACGGACGATTGATTCCTTTGTCCCCGCAACTTGAGGTGACGCCGAGTTTAGTTGCTCCGCAATACTAAGTCTTCGCCGAAACACGCGGTTTCTCTCCTTTTTGCCCTTTATAAATACTCACTCACTTCTCCACCTATACTCACTGCATTTCTCCCCTCCCCTCCCCTCTCCCACAGGCTGCGATTTCAACCACCATGCCCTCTCTTTCTTTTGCTTTTCATCTGCTCTTTCTCCTCCTCATCTTTTCCTTCACCCCTGGGAAAGGATCCCACTCTTTCCACAATGACCACCAATCCCTGGTGGCATTCAGGAACCTCATTGCCAGCGATCCACATCATTCCCTCGCAGATTGGACTCCCGCCAACCCCTTCTGCAACTGGACCGGCGTCACCTGCAACCGCCGTCATCCAAACAGAGTGGCCTCCCTCAACCTCACTCTGATGGATCTGAGCGGTTCCATTTCTCCATCGCTCGGCAATTTGTCGTTTCTCCGCACGCTCATTCTCAGAGGCAATGAGCTCACTGGTCATATCCCGCCTCAATTGGGACGCCTCTTTCGTTTGAGGGAGCTCGGGTTGGACAACAATGGCTTGGACGGAAATATCCCAACTCAACTCTGCAGTTGCAGAAATTTGACTCTTCTGGCGCTCTCCTTCAACAACCTGACCGGAAATATCCCGAGCGAGTTGGGTTCCCTTCCGCTTTTGCAAAACCTTTACTTGGGAGAGAACGAGCTGACAGGTACCATTCCCTCTTCCTTGGGAAACCTTTCATCGCTGATTGAATTAGGTTTGGAACGCAACAGTCTCACCGGTTCCATTCCGAGTCAACTGGGCAGCTGCAGAAGTTTGACTCTCGTGGTGCTCTCCAACAACCATCTGACCGGAAATATCCCGAGGGAGTTGGGTTCCCTTCCGCTTTTGCAAAATCTTAACTTGGGAGGCAACCAGCTGACAGGTACCATTCCCTCTTCCTTGGGAAACCTTTCATCGCTGATTGGTTTATCTTTGGCAAAGAACGAGCTGACAGGTACCCTTCCCTCTTCCTTCGGTCGCCTCTCCCGTTTGCAACTACTTTTGCTTCAGCAAAATGATTTGTCAGGTCGCATTCCCACATCTTTGTCAAATATGTTAAACTTGCAATATCTCGTTTTACACGACAATCAACTGACCGGAGAGATTCCAAAGTTTATTGGAAATTTTTCTAACTTAGTATCACTGAGTTTAAGTCATAACAAGCTGAGTGGGACCGTGCCTATAGAGTTGGCTAAGTTATCTTTTCTAGAATTATTACTTTTGAATAACAATCAACTAGATAGTGGCAATGCTATAAACATGCCTTTTCTTACCGCTCTTACTAATTGTTCTCACTTAAACTATTTATGGTTGCACAACAATAAATTAAGTGGTGTTTTACCATTTACCATAGGTAGACTTTCTACTAATTTATCTATGCTATTATTATCAAATAATAAAATACAAGGAAACATCCCTCCACATATAGGTAATCTTAGCAGCCTAACCTTATTAAATTTAAGTGAAAATTTTCTAAATGGTAATGTTCCACCATTAGGAAAATTTGTAAAAATAGAAAGATTGTATTTAAGTAACAATAATTTAGAAGGAAACATACCTGACGATTTTGAAGGCTTACAACACCTTGGTCTCTTGGACCTTAGTGTAAATAGTCTCTCTGGAAAGATTCCAAATTCCCTTTCACTCCTTAAACAACTAAGAAGACTCCATCTTCATCACAATAACTTATCAGGGACCATACCTTCCAGCTTAGGAGATTGTATAAATTTGGAATTGCTTGACCTATCTCACAATAGCCTCTCTGGAAGTATACCACATGAAATTGGGAAATTTTCTAATCTACAATTCTATTTGAATTTGTCATGGAATTTATTAGAAGGTTCCTTGCCCATGGAGATTGGTAAAATTGCAATGGCTCAAGCTATAGACATCTCTGTCAATCAATTGATTGGGGCAATCCCCCCTACACTTGGAAGTTGCAATGAGCTACAATTATTGAACTTATCTCACAATTCCTTCCAAGGGTCTATTCCAGAGTCACTTGGAAATTTACAAAGCCTTGCAAGTCTAGACCTCTCTTTGAACAACTTATCAGGTATAATACCAGTGGTCACACTCAAGAATTTGAAAATGCTTCAAAGCTTGAATTTGTCTTTCAACAATTTCACTGGGGAAATTCCAGAAGGAGGGTTTTTTGCAAATAGAACAATTGTCATGTCCTTAATTGGAAATCCTGGCCTTTGTGGACCGCAAGTATTTCAATTGCCTGCATGTCAAACACCAAGACATCATTTTGCACTTGTGAAAAGATTGATACTGCTAGTGAGTGGAGTTGCTACTTTTATATTATGTTGTTTACTTTTGGGATTCCTTTGGAAAAGAAATATTCCTATGCAAAACTTTGATTCCTCACAAGCCATTTTGCAAAGGTTGGAGCACAAAAGGCTCTCATATCAAGAGCTTCATATAGCAACTAATGGATTTGTCGAGGCCAACTTGTTGGGAACAGGGAATTTTGGTTCAGTTTATAAAGGAATTTTGATTGATGGCACACTTGTTGCTGTAAAAGTTTTCCATTTGCTAAAGGACAAGGCTGAAAAGAGTTTTAAAGCAGAATGTAGCGTCTTGCAAAAGGTTCGACATCGAAATCTGGTGAAAATCATAACCTCATGTTGCAACATTGATTTCAAAGGATTAGTGTTCAAATTTATGTCTAATGGAAGCTTGGAGAAGCATCTGTATCCTAATACAAATGACAACAATGGTGAAGATGCATGTGAAATGGGACTAAAAACAAGATTGGACATTGCAATAGATGTGGCCCATGCCATTGAATATCTTCATCATGATTCATTTGTGCAGGTAGTGCATTGTGATTTAAAACCAAATAATGTGCTTATTGATGAAGACATGTCAGGGCATGTAACAGATTTTGGTATTGCAAGATTAATTGATGAAGCCTCTACTGAGTCACTTACATCAACACTTTCTTTGAAAGGATCTATGGGCTATATTGCACCAGGTATGACATTTAAAATGTTAAATGTTTGCTTTTCATTTCTAAATGTCTCACCAACATTTTTGTATGGAACAATAGAGTAAAATTTGATGAATGTTATCTTAAATGCAGAGTATGGATTCGGTCAGCCAGTGTCTACCAAAGGAGATATTTACAGCTATGGCATTTTGCTATTGGAAATGCTTACAAGGAAACGACCAACTAGTGATATGTTTTCTGGAGACCTGAACTTGCACAAGTGGGTAAATCTAGCCTTTCCTAGCAACGTTAAGGAGGTAATTGACAACAACCTTCTTAGGGAGGTGGAAGGAGATGAATTTGAAGAAAACAATGTATTTAATTGCATATCTTCTCTTATACAGGTTGGTTTGGTTTGTTCAAAAGATTCACCCAATGAACGACCAACTATGAGAGATGTGGTAATGGTATTGGAGAACCTTAGAAATGATTTGGGGGCAAATGCAATTGCTTCTAGGAGATTAAGGCAAAGCATATCTAATTTGCTTAGCAATACAAATGCAACAAGGAGTGATACACATGCATCAAATGCCCATAGTTCTTCCTCATTTTAGTTTGTGAAAATTGCAATACCAGAAGATTTCAATATTTCCATTGTGCATACAATGGCACTTGGTTTTTTTTTTAAGTTATAATCGTTGAAGTAAACTTCTATTAGTATTTATATTTATATGTCAGTATTATCAAAATAAAAAGTACATGCTTTTGTGACATTGCAACTATACATTGGTTTATTTTATTGGCCATTCATAATGACAATGTTTTTAATTGTCTCAAATTAATTCCATTATTTATTTGTCTATAAATGAAAAGATATAATTAAAAAATAACAATCATCTATAACTTATAAACACATTTTTTTAGATGAGTGAATTGATTTTATGAATTATATTGGATTTTAATTACACTTTTGATATTATTTTTAATTATTTGACCAAACTTTTGTTCATATTTACTATCTATTTATGATTATTATTAATGTGAAAATTAAATTCTTTAATAACACTTTATTAACCAAATGAAAAAATTATATCTTAATGTGATTTATTACTATTATCCATGATGTCAATATTCATATCTACAAAATAAGAACCTCTCTCACAAAAGGTGATATGAAACTAATTGTATTATCTTTAGAGCACAAATTAATGGATTAATATATTAAATTCAACCATAACTAATTTGTTTATGTCATTAACAATAATTTAAATGTTGAATTCCCATTTATATGTGATTTTTAAATTTTTTATGTAAATCAAATTGATGAAACATCAATAACAATTCTATTCTTTTAAATATATAATTTGATCCATTAAATTTCAGTTATATATAATTTTTTTATATTATCAATAAAATTTTAAAAGTTAAATTCTAATCTTAAATATGATTTTTTAATTTTCTTATGAATGAGATTAGTGAGCCATTAATGGAACTTGATGGTGAATTGTATACAATGCATGAATCTTTAAGTATACAATTTTGATCTAAAAATCATGTTGAAAGACATGAAAAATTATGTTACAAAACTATGACTTATTATAATTTTTAACAATTTAGAACTTTTTTTAGTTATATTATAATTATATCATCTATAAATTTTATATCCCCATACATTGTTGGAGACATGTCTGATAGATTTCCCTACCCTTTCAACCCTTCTTTTCTTCAAAGGACTCTTGTTGACCATGTAGATATTTGGCTTCTTGTAATAGGGCTTCTTATATTCTAACGAATACTTCAATTTGATAGTTAATGTTATTGACAAAACAATGGGATATGGAAGACGTTTTATTCTATGCTCCTATTAATAAAGTAGCGAGTGATGAAAGTTAAGGTTTTATGCTAAGTTGGCCTCTATAGCTTCAAATGGATAGAGGTTTCTTGAATATGGTATAAATATGTTATTATTTCAAAACCGTAAATCACATAGATTTCATTTCACAATTTTCTAAGTGGTATGTTCATTGAATTTATCTCAAAATACCTTATTAGGACTTCAATTGCAAATTTACAGAGTCTTATGAACTTAGATCTTTCTTCCAACTCCCTATTAAGGACAATTCCAATTACTCTGGCATTTGAAAATGTTTTAGTATTTGAAATTATCTTTCAACAATCTCATTGAGGATATTCCAAAAGGAGTTTTTTTATCCAAAAAAAACAATTGTCATGCCCTTCATTGGAAACCCTAGCTTTTTCAAATCACAAGCATTCCAATTACCTATCTCTCAAACAACAAGAGATCATTTTGCATTTGTGAAAGAGTATTATTGCTAATGAATGTAGTTATTGTTGTTGTATTATGTTGTCTACTTTTGGGATTCATTTGGAAAGGAAATAAGTGTATGCAAAATGTTGATTCCTTGCAACATATTGTCTAAAGGTTAGAGTAGAAAAGGATCTCATATGATGAGCTTCACATAGAAATTAATAGATTTACCAAAGCCAACTTGTTAGTAATGAGGAGTTTTGGTTAATTTATAAAGGACTTTTAGTGATGACACAATTGTGGCTACATAAGTTTTCCAGTTGCAAAAGACAAGGTTTTCAAGAGTTCTAGATTAGAATGTAGTGTTCTACAAAAGGTTCAAAATTGAAATCTGGTGAGAATCATAACTTCATGTTCCAACCTCCATTTTAAAGGATTAATGTTCCAATATATGTCTAACAAAAGATTGGAGAAGTATTTGTAGGGATGACAATAATGGTGAATACGTATGTGAATTGGCATTGAAAACACAATTGGATATTGCCATAGATGTGGCCCATGCCATGGACTATTTTCATCATGATTCTTTTGTTCAAGTGGTGCTTTTTTATTTGAAATCCAATAATGTGTTTTTGGATGAAGACATGATTGTCCATATAGTGGACTTTGGCATCGAAGAATTAATGAATGCAACCCCTACTAACTCACTTCAACATTTGGTTTGAAAGAATCCATGGGATAAATTGTCCCAAGTATGACATTTTAGAACATTAATTTTACTTGTTTTTCCTCATCAACAATTTTTGTACACAGTGGTCAAGTAAAATATAATGAAGGTTGACTTCAATGTGGAGTATGGATTAATTGAGATAGTGTTTACCAAAGTAGATATATATAGTTATGACATTTTTTTAGTGGAAATTCTTACTAGGAAGCAACCAATTTATTTTTAGATGACATGTTTTTTTGGAGATATAAACTTGCACAAGTGAGTGAAGCTAGTGTTTCCAAACATAGTGAAGGAAGTATTTCTCTTAAGTATTTTTAGCAAGGTGGATGGAGATGGATTTGTCGAAAATATTGGATACAACTACTTTATGTGCTATGAGTTAGTTTGATTTTCTCAAAATATTAACCCAATGAATGAAAAACTATGAAAGATGTGGTAATGATATTGGAGAACCTTAGAAATGATTTTGGGGGGGATATGTAGTTGCTTCTAGGAGATTGAGACAAAGAATGTCTAATTTCCTTAGAAATACAAATGGAATAAGGAGTAATACACATGAATCAAATGTCCATATTTCTTCTACATTTTAGTTTATGAAAATTGCATTACCATAGTTCTTCATGCTATTATTCATACAATGGAATTTTCCATTTAGCTTATACTTGTTGACGTAAAATTTTATTAGTATTTATATCTAGGTAATTTATTTATTTTCCTGCAAACCTAGCACTCGACACTTAATTCCTAACAAAGTTAATATATTTATTGATTAAATACAAAATTGGGTTCATAAAAATAATAAAATTTAGTGCAACATACATGGTACCTTGAACTTTTTCTTCTTCACAGGCTTAAAAATTATCTTTGGTACCACTTTGTAACACACCCAACCCTTAATCCCACATGAGGGATATGGGGTATCACATTTTCTCTAAGAATTTTATCAAACAATTCCCACACATTATCTAATCACCATCGATAAAAACCACATTTTGAAGGGGCATTTCATTAAATAGTTTATGTGCACTATTTATTTCTCTAAAACCAAAATATTCCATATAGTATATCTTGTAAATTATAGAGGACCAAATTCAAAAATTTCTACCACATATACCTTGAGATATTTCCTCTAAATCCTCCAAGTTTCATAGTCTGGAACATCCAAGAAAGAAAATTATGGCAATAATAGCACATTGACTATTTTTGAGGTTTGATTTCAAGAGAATTCAAGAGACCCAACTTCCTCAAGTAATATATTTCAAAATATAGAGAAACAAGATCGGAAATATGTTAGAAATTAATTAACAGATAAATGAAATACACACAACATTGTGGAAACACAAAATACAGAAACACGTAAAACAAGAGAGACACAGATATAGGTGGTTCACCCAATTTGGGCTATGTCAATGGAGAAACAACTAGTTATTCCTTTTATATTATCTAGCAAAATGAAGAGATAAAAGCTACAAAAGATCCATTGCAATGTCCTCTTCTCTCTCACAAAGTATCCTCTCTCTATCTCGCTCAAAATAATAATACACATTTGCAATACAATTCCTTCATATAAAATGATGGGTTTCCTTCTAAGATAAAAAAAAACATAAATTAAACATAACTTCTACCATCAAATTATCCGCTTAATGAACGACCCAGATTGACTATGAAATTACAATATTATACAAGGAAAATTTTCATCTATTTTTAGCTTCGGGGTGCTTCCCTTGAACCCCCGCCAGGGGGGGATCCAAATATGTAGGCACCCCCCTTGGACCCTCGAGGCAACAATAGTGGGGGGGGGGGGGGGGTGGGAGAGGATCGCCCCCACACCCCACCATCGGGGATTGGGATCCAAATGCCACTGAAACATGACCTTTGAATTGGGAAGATAATCAAGCTCCACATCCAACAATCTCCTACTTGGAGACTGATTATATCAACTCCATCGATGCTTCAATTGTTGGACAATTCTTCCACTTTCAACTTGTTTGTTTCTCATCTTCACCATCATACTTGAAGACCAATTGAAACTGAGTAGAATCTTAGTTTCTCCCTAGTTACTACTTTTGTTAACATATCTGAAGGATTCTGGCTAGTGTGTATCATTTCCAACTACAATTGTCCATCTTCCAACACTGATTGTATGAAATGGTACTTGAATTGTATATGTTTAGTTGTGGAATGAAATCCTGAGTTCTTTGCAAGATGAAGACACTTTGGTTGTCACTGTATAACCTGCCCATCTCCATCTTCTTTCCTAATTCATCCATAAACCTTTGTAACCAAATAATTTATTTACTAGCCTCTGTAGCAACAACATACTCTGCTTCCGTTGTTGAAAGTGCAACAATGTTTTGCAACTTTGAAACCCAACTGATAGTTATTCCACCTACAGTAAACACATACCTTATGGTGCTCCTCCTATTATCTCTATCACCTGCCATATTTGCATCAACATATCCTTGTAGAGAAATGTTTAAACCAACAAATCATAATGCTTGATTTGTGGTACCTCTTCAATACCTGAGAATCCACTTTACTACTAGCTAATGCTCTTTTCCTGGATTGTTCATATACCTGCTTATAACTCCCATTGCATGTGCAATATCAAGCCTTGTGCAAACCATTTCATACATTAATCTTCCAACTCCTAATGCATATGGAACTTTACACATATAATCCATCTCTTCCCGAGTCTTGGAACACATATCCTTACTTAGTTTGAAATGGCTAGCCACAGGTGTACTAACTGGTTTTGTATTCTGCATATTAAATATTCCAAATACCTTTTCTATGTACTCACTCTGAGACAACGTTAATTTGTGATTTTTCCTATCTCTAGTTATTTTCATACCAAGGATTTTTTTTGTAGCACCCAAATCCTTCATTGCAAATGAATTTGCTAGTTTTCCCTTGAGAAAATTTATTTCCTACATGTTAGACCCTGCACCAAGCATGCCATCTACATATAATAAAAATATAATATAGCCACCATCATTTTTCTTTTTAAGATAAACACAATGGTCAAAGTGACATATAGTATAACCTTGTTCAAATATAAACCTTTTAAATTTTAGATACCACTGCCTTGGAGCCTATTTTAAGCCATACAAGCTCTTCTTCTGTTTTCATACTAACTTCCCCTTCCATTTGACCTCATACCCTTGTGGATGTTGCATGTATATTTCTTCCTCCAAATCCCTATAGATAAAGATTGTATTTTCATTTAACTGCTCAAGATGTAGATATCTGCTGCCAATAGACTTAAAATAGTTATGATTGAAGTCATTTTAACAACAGGAGAAAAAATCTCATCAAATTCTATACATTTCTTTTATGCAAACCCCTTCACTACAAGTCTATCCTTATACCTCTATTTACCTCCATCTTCATCCTTCAACTTGTAAAACCATTTATTCTGCGATGTTGTTTTACCTGCAGGTAACTTGACTAAGTCCCAAATCTGGTTATGCATCAAGGATTCCATCTCTTCTTCCATGGCTTGCTCCCACTTCTTCTTGGTTTCTACCTACATTGCTTCTTCATATCTTTCTGGTTCACCAGAACCAGTTAACAATACATAATATAATGAAGGATAATATCATTCAGTGGGTCTACTTCTCATGGTATATCTTCTAACACCACTTTCAGGTGTTTTAGGTGTCTGTTATTGTTGTGGTTGTTGTGGCTGTTGATCATTATTATTTTTAGGCACCTTTAATTTTTGTGTGATCTCATAAAGCATTGCATATTCTTTGTTTTCATTTTCCTATTTCTTTCCTTGCATTTAATCCTTATACAAGACCTTTTCATTGAATATGACATCTCTTCTCCTAATGATTTTGTGATTTTCATAATCATAAAAGTGATAACTAAAATTATCTACACCATATCCAATAAAAGGTATGATTTCTTTGATTTTGCCTCAAGCTTTGTTCTATTTTATTTATTGATGTGGAAAAAGGCTTCACAATAAAAAATATTTAAAAATGAGTAGTTTTCCTTTTTACTTGTCCATGCCTCCTCTAGAATACCACAATCCAAGGAACTTGAAGGCCCTCTGTTTATCAGATAAACAACAATATCTACAAAATCTGCCTAAATTGTAAGGGAAGTCTTGCATGAAATCTCATGCACCTTGCACACTCCATGATTGTCCTATTCATCCTTTATGACACAACATTTTCCTGTGGTGTTCCTGGAAATGTCTTCTCTATGCGAATTCCATGATCTGAATAATAGTTATCAAACTATTTTCTGTAGTATTCACCTCCATTGTCTAATCTAAGACACTTAAACTTCTTTCCTAACTCATTCTCAACCAAATATTTCCATTTCTTGAAAGTATCAAATACATCATATTTATTTTGAATACAATAAATCCAGGTTCTCCTAGTTGCATCATCAATAAAAGTAACAAAATAGCTAGAGCCACCGAGAGATGATACCTGAGCAGGTCCCAATACATCTATATGCACAAGCTCTAATTTTTTCTCTTCTTTTCCTTCCCAACTTTAATAAATATGACTCTCTTCTATTTCCATAAACACGATTTTCACATAAATCCAAATCAACATGCTTCCTTGGCAACAAATTTCTTGAGTGAAGAATTTGCATCCCTTTCTCATTCATGTGCCTGAGCCTATGATGCCAGCGTCTCGTATATTCTTCTGTGGAAAGAATTAACATAATTATAAATACTATTGCATAAATACAATGTACCAACCTTTTCTCCTTTTGCTATTACCAGGGCTCCTTTAGTGACCTTCCAGGTTTTGTCTGTAAAATTAGTTACACAACCTTCACCTCCCAACTGCCCTGTTGAAATTATATTTTTCTTCAGATATGGAAAATGCCTTAGCTTCTTCAATAGCCATTGGTTTCCATTTTATTTCTTTATAAAAACTTTACCCATTCCAATGATTTTACAGGGTTTATCATCACCTAGACGAACTTGTCCAAAATCTCCTTGAACATAGTCCTGAAAATGTTTCCAATCAAGTGTGGCATGGAGTGAGGCCCCTAAATCTATAGGCAGAAATCAAATATTCTTTAATGAAACAATAAAAGAATATTGCAACACATCACCTGCCACATTCGCTTCATGATTTTTCTCTTGTTTTCCATCTCCTTCTGAGATTTATAGTCTTTCTTTAGGTATCCTTTCTTCCCACATTTACAACACACTATCTCTAATCTAGATTTGGATCTGCCTTTTCTTGACTTACTGCTATTTCTTAAACTCCTTCCTCTTTCCATTTTTCTTCCCCTAGTCTTTGCAGTCAAAGCATTACCTGATGTCTCACAGGATATTTTCTGTCGCATTTCCTTGCTAAGGATGGCACCAACAACATCATCAAACTTTAAAGTATTAGATACAGAGACAAAGTTACTAATAGTCATAACCAAGCCATTCCAACATTTTGGAAATGAGCATAGAAATAAAATATCCCTAACTTCATCATCAAAATTTACCACTAGATAACTTAACTGACCCTTAACTGTGTTAAATTCATTTAAATAATCAACAACAGATCCACCTTCTAACATCTTTATATTAAATAGACGCTTCAGAAGAAATACCTTATTTGAGGCTAATGTTTTTTCATATAGTTTGGCCAATTTCGTCATTAAACCTTTGTTTTCATTTCCTTGGAAATATTGAATGTCACTGACATTGCCAGACACAACTGTATTGTTCCTAGTGCACTTTTGTCGGGAATATCCCATTCTACTTCTGCCATACTCGTCAGGTTCTTTGATTTTCCGCTCAATGGTAGGTACAAATCTTTCTGATAAAGATTGTTGAGTCCCAAACATGCATCTTCCCTATACACCTTTTTAGCCTTTTTTTCCAGTTACCTGAACCTCCTAAGCTGTCAAATCATTGCATATTAGTTTAAAAAGAGCATATAAAATGGTTTCCTAACTATGTCTTGTGACTGCTGTTTGATTTAGATTTTTGCTTAGTCCGCTGCGAAAACTTGTCACTTTCCGCAGCCAGCTCAACTTTCGGCAACCTTTTTGTTGAATTCTATGTTACAGGTGTTTACAGGAGAATCCGGCCACATGGGAAAGTTGCAAATGATGTGGACTTGGAACGTGTCCCCTTGGTTTAGCCGAATCCCTCACAAAAGGTCGTGGTTAAAGGCAGTCAAAGCGGTGGTCAACCTAAGAGTTTTACGGTGGCAGAACTCTGTTTTTCACCACGTGAAGACTTGCGTGGCAAATTCCTAAATCCCAGGAGGCGTGCTAACACCTGTGGTTTGCTCCGTGAACCAAATCTAACAACCACCCTCCTTGGATTTAATTTTCACGGCTGCCATATTGTTAGATTTCCGGACATGGTTATTCACATGTCTGTTTATCAGCCAAGATTTTAGGAAGTAGTTGTGTCATCCTCCGTTATAAATAAAGTTCTCTCATATGCATATTAGTTAGCTTTGTGTATGTAATTTTGATTGTTTTATGAGCCCATTGTGCTGTGACTTAATCCTTATGTTATGACTGCATTTTAATACATGAGAGACACTATTTTTAAGTTCAATTTGTGGTTGATTGCTGATTGGCCGAGGTTGCAGAGGGCCCCTGTACACCAAGGTTCTGTAATTATTGTATAGTTTCATGATTTCTTCGTTTACGTTCCTGATGCCATAATTGTTTGCTTGTATATATTACACTGCTTATGGTATTCATGTTGATTACTGTCCATAGTTTCTTTTATGCTTTCTAATGACTGTCAACTGATCAGTGTCTTTATTTCAGGTTCTAATAGACAGCCCGGGCAAATGCACATAGCTTTTTAATGACTAATGACATGATGGAATTATCTTGTCCTTCTGCTTATTTATTTTCTTAGTTCTAATTCCAGCACTGTTTATTTGTTTCCGTTTTGTTTTGTTCATTTACTTTTCTACAAGATAGATATTAGACTACTCATGTCATTTTCAGTTACCTCCTATAGCCAGAGCGAGTCGAATGGTGAGGGATTGAAGTATGAATGCGTAGTTTGATATTAGTTTATTTTTATGCAAGTTAGTGATTAGATTACTCATGTCATTTTCAGTTACCTCCTATAGTCAGAGTGAGTCGAATGGTGAGGGATTGAAGTATGAATGCGTAGTTTGATCTTAGTTTCATTTTATGCAATTTAGATATCAAATTATTCAATTTGTTTATGATTACCTCCTATAGCCAGAGCGAGTCGAATGGTGAGGGGTCAGAATATGAGTTGATGTAATATGATTTAGTTTACTTTGCTTACAATTTTTGAATTGCTTTGAGTTCGGTTTTCTTTTTATATAGCAGCAAGGATACTAGGTTTCATAGTCACTAGCTCACTGTTTGGTTTAATTAGAATTTAGGTACATTTTTATTTTCTCTTAGTAATTGATTTCATCATTGCAAGTTTGAAAACCTTTTTGAAAACTTTGAAGTTTGGAAATCACTTTAAAAGTCACCATTGCCTTGAACACTTATATCCCTACTTGAATTTTAGAATTGCCATCTCACATTAGGGAATCAACAAAAGATAAACCCAAAAACAAACCAAAAATAAAAAACGACAAAGAAGTAAGAAATCGGTTATCTTGTATATATAGTGCACTTCACTTCAGCAGTTTACGACTCCCGGATTGACAATTTATATAGCAATTTAGGACACACTAAATTAACCAAACATTTTGGCGCCGTTGCCGGGGAAGTGAAACTAGGTAGCCAATTTCTTAAAAAAAAAACAAGAAATTTCAAGGAAGGTAAAAATTGATGACTTCTCAAAGTATGCTCTCCTCTTGCACCTAGTGTGACCTGGAGGGTCAGAAAAGAGAGTTATTGGTTCAATAATTTCTTGAGTATTCTCTCTTCTTGCACTTAGAGTGATCTGGAAGATTAGAAAGAGAATTATTAGCCCGACTTAAAGAAAAAAATAAAAAATGACATGCATAGAGAAAAAGATTCTAGGGGAAGGTTTATAGCTAGGGACAAGAGTTCGATTTTTACAACTCCATCTACTTCAAGGTATAGACAAGATACACCTCCATCATCTCCAACTCACACTCCTAGCCTTAGGATTTCTGGAATTCAAGAGGCAGTAGCTGAATTAGGAGACTCTCCAATAGTATCCACCGAATCTGAATTAGGAAAAGACCCTTTCTTTACTTCTACATGAAAACACATTGTAATCGAAGAAGTAGAATCACCTGAAGAAGAAGAGGGAGAAATTCCTCCTCGTTCGCCATTAGTAGAAGAACCAGAGGACTTTGAAATCTCTGAAACTATCATGACAGAGGAAGTAGTAAACAGATTCGGAGGAGGTAGAGGTAGAGGTAGAGGAGGAGGAAACAATGGAGGAGGTAGAGGTAGAGGTAGAGGTAGAGGAGGAGGAAACAATGGAGGAGGTAGAGGTAACAATGGGGGAAACAGGGATGGAGATAACTCATTTGGATTTCCTATAGTTGATGAGGAATCTCGAATAACAATGAAAAACATCTCACCATCTGTCCTCCCAAACTTTTATGGGTTGTGAAGTGAGGATCCTGAAACATTTCTATTTGAGTTTGAAGTCGTATGCCAAACTTATGATTATATGGAAGACTCCCGAAAACTCAAATTGTTTCCTTCAACATTGAAGGGAGCTACTCTAAAATGGTTCATGGGATTAGTCACTCAATCTATTAGGACTTGGAATGATATGAAACAAACATTTTTGGATAGATACCTAGACTATTGTATGCCCACCTATCACAAGGATGAGGTATTCAAAATGGTGCAAAAAGAAGATGAAAACTTGGAGGATTTACTTGAAAGATTTCAATACAACCTAAAAAGAGCAAAAATGTATAACCTAGATGAGGAAACCTTGAAAGCCCTTCTATTAAAAGCCATTAGAGATGAATGGATAGATATTTTGAACATGATGGGAAAAGGAGATATATCTCAACTTCCACTTCATGATATAGCAGAGTTATGTGTCCATCTCTCAAGGGAGAAATCTAAAACTGGAAAAGGGCTTAGAGATCCTTCTCTCATTAGAGAAAACAAATCTGCAACTGGATCAGTAAGTAGGGTTGAGATTGGAAACATGCTTGATGAGTTTAAAATTGATATTTTAGGGAGTCTTGGTGAGCAACTAGACACCCTTAAGATACAAAACAAGCAGAAAGCGGAAGCTGAAGCTTTGGCCATCTTTTTTCCAAAATGTAGGAAGACACATACTCTAAGGGAATGCCCCTTGGATGCAAAAGTTGTAGAAACATGTGTGATTTGTTCAGAAAACCATGAGACCAAGGATTGTCCTTCAATTCCTGGGCTCAAAGTTGTCTTCCAAGAAGACCCAAATTCAATTGAGTCTCTCTGTTTTGTTTCAAGGAGACCTTGGCAGGGGCAACAAAATCAAGGGTTTAACAACCCCACGAACTTTCAAACCCCACCAAATTGGAATCCTTGGCAACAACCTTGGTTCCAACCTCAAAATCCATTTCAATCGTGGGTACAAGGTATGCAAAATCTTTATGGGAGATTTTCTCAATTTTATCAATATCCTCCATCTTTTTAAAACCAACAAACTCCACAACTTCCAAATCAAAATCCACAACTTTAATTGCCATTTCCAAAACAACAAAAACCTTCTCAACAGAATCCAAATTCACAACTCTTGTTTCCATTCCAACAAAAGACAAATCAACTACCTTCCCAGCCATTTCCAAATCCCAATAATAAAAACCCTCAAAATGCTTACATGGTAGAAGGACAACAATTTCCTACCTATATGATTGTTCCTCTCAATGATGTACAACTCATATCTGGTAGAGTTTTAGAAAAGCCTTCTATAGATGCTCAAAAGCAAAGCATTTCTGAGGAAGATTCTCTTGAAGCCAATAAAGGTTCTGAAGCATCTCTTTAAAACCCAAGCACTCAAAAAGAAAAAGAAAAACAGTCAACCCCCACAACTCCTCTAGTTGAGCAACCTGCATCTTCATCCACACCTCCTTTTCCTGAAAGATTACAAATTGACAAAGGGGTGGAAAAAAAAATCTTGTTGCCTGACTATGATTTTCTAGATGAATTAAAGAATGTCTGTATCAAGATTCCCTTGCTACAAGCCATTACAGAGATTCCTATTCTAGCAAAAACAATAAAGGAGTTGAGTCTCAAAAGACTAGGAAGGAAACCAAGAGATACAAGAAGAATCCACGTGATAGGAAAAATTGCAGATATCATGATGGGAAAAATTACCATGCAGAAGTATGTAGATCCCGGTAGTCCAATAGTCAAAACACATATCAATGGGGTAGAAATTCCAAATACTTTGATTGATTTAGGGGCTGCTATCAATATTATGAGTAGATAGATTATGGAACAGCTAAAACTTCTATTCTTCTTTTTACACCTACTCTACTGCAACTTGCAGATCGATCAATTATCAAACCAGATGGTGTATTAGAAGACATTTCGGTCTTCTTAGATTCTTGGGAATATCCAGTAGATTTCATGATTTTAACTCCCAAGAGTAATCTAGGAGGGCACCCACTCATCTTAGGAAGACCTTGGCTAGCCACAACTGATGCTTTTATCAGTTGTAGATTTGGGGATATGTATATTTCTGATGGTAATTCGACAAAGAAATTCAATCTATATCCTCCCGCAAAAGTAATTACAGAAGTAGGAGATAATGAATGGGTCGATGATTCTTTACCATTTCTGAGATCAGTGAAGATAGTCAAATTTTGAACACATTAGAAAACTTTGAAACATCTTCAGAATATGACCACACACAATTTCAGTTAGATTATGACATTGAGTATCTATCATCTAGAAAAGTGTCTCTTTACTCTATGGAAGAATTTGGTAGTTCTGCCATTGATATTTTTCCAGGTAAAACACTGAATATCAAGAAAAACTTGGAAAAATCAGAACAGGGAGAGCTAACCAAAATCTTGCAAAAACATTCTACTACATTTGCATGGGAGTATACTGATATGAAAGGTATTGACCCTAAGACTTGCATTCATCACATCTACATCGAGGAAAATATTAGACCAATCAGACAACCTCAGAGAAGGATGAATCCAAACCTTAGGGAGATAGTGAAAGAAGAGCTCCAAAAACTACTCAATGTAAACTTCATTTATCCAATTTCAGACAGCCGATGGTTTCTCCTTTGGTTATAGTACCTAAAAAGAATGGTAAATGGAAGGTATGCATTGATTACAAGGAATTGAATAAAACAACTTTGAAGGATCACTTTCCTTTAACCTTTATCGATTAGGTATTAGATACTCTAGCAGGCAAAAAGTACTTTTCATTTTTGGATGGTTTTAGTGGCTATAATCAAATTCCGGTAGCACCTGAAGATCAAGATAAGACCACATTTACCTGTCCATGGGGAACTTTTTCTTACCGAGTGCTTCCTTTTGGATTATGTAATGTACCCGCAACATTTCAAAGGGCAGTACTATGAATATTTTCTGATCTAATCCATGATTGTGTAGAGGTTTATATGGATGGTTTTACAGTTTATGGTGATTCATTTGAAGAGGCATTACAGAATTTGGAAAAAGTCCTTATAAGATGTAAAGAAACAAACCTTTCATTGAGTCATGAAAAATGCTTTATGATGTTTACTGAAGGATGATTTTACAGTTTATGGTGATTTATTTGAAGAGGCATTACAGAATTTGGAAAAAGTCCTTATAAGATGTAAAGAAACAAACCTTTCATTGAGTCATGAAAAATGCTTTATGATGTTTACTGAAGGTATTGTTTTGGGACATCACATTTCAGGGGATGGGATTAAAGTCGATAGATCAAAAGTTGAAGTCATCTCCAAGTTGCCTATTCCAAATTGTCAAAAAGATGTCAGAGGTTTTCTGGGATTTACTGGGTACTATAGAAGATTTATAGAAAACTTCACCAAAATACCATCTCCACTCTTAAAATTGCTTACAAAAGACTGTGAATTCAAATGGGATCTTGATTGTCAATCAACATTTGAAACTTTGAAAACAAGAATATCTGAAGCACCCATCTTGAGAGGGCCAAATTGGAAACTTCATTTCCATATTTCTACAGATGCTTCAGATACAGCGCTAGGAGCTATGTTGGGTCAAAAGGATTTAGTTCCTTATGCCATTTACTATACCAGTAAAAATTTGACTCCCATTGAGTTGAACTATACTGTGACTGAAAAAGAGTTCTTAGCTGTTGTTCATGCAATCAATAAGTTTAGACATTATATAACAGGCTATGAAACTTTTGTCCATACTGATCATTCTGCGATTAGATATCTAATGAAAAAACCTGTTACTAATGGCAGAGTTACAAGATGGCTCTTACTTTTACAGGAATTCAATATTACTGTGTTGGATAGACCAGGGAAACAAAATACAGTAGCTGATTTCTTGTCTAGGATCCAAAATACTAACGAAGATTCTCCTGTAGAGGATAAGTTTCCAGATGAATATTTATTTGCAGTAACTACTAAGACTCCTTGGTATGCAGATATTGCTAACTATTTGGTTACAGGGAAACTACCTCCACATCTATTTCCTAGTGAAAAAAGAAGAATTATTCAGGAGAGTTCAAAATATTCATGGATTTCTAACGAATTGTTTAAAACAGGGCCAAATTGTGTGATCAAAAGATGTGTTCTGGAAGATGAAATTCCTGACATCCTCAAGGCATGTCATGATGAACCATGCGGTGGACACTTTGCTAACAAAAGGATGGCCTATAAAATCCTCTCTTTAGGATATTATTGGCCTTCCCTCTTCAAAGATACAAAAGAATATGTCAAAAGGTGTGACCGCTGCCAAGGAGTAGGGAAACCGACTCTTTCAAATGAAATGCCATTACAACCACAGGTACTCATCGAACCCTTTGAAAAATGGGATTTAGATTTCATTGGACCCATTAATCCACCATCTAAACAAAAGAAGTATATATTGGTATGCACTCATTATGTTACTAAATGGGTAGAAGCCAAAGCATTACTTTCTGCTACTGAAAATTCAGTTGTTAGTTTTCTTTATGAGGATATTTTTACTCCCGTTGGTGTCCCAAGAGAAATTGTGACAGATCAGGGAAGTCAATTTACATCCAACATGATGGAGAAGCTGATGGAAGAATACAAAATCAAGCACAGAAAATCTACTCCTTACCATCTGCAAGCAAATGGCCAAGTGGAGTCTACGAACAAAGTTATTGAAAGCATCATCACCAAAACTATTCATCTACACAGAAGAGATTAGGCAGAAAGGCTTCCTGAAGCCTTATGGGCCTACAAAACTACATGGAGGAATACAACAATACATTCTCCCTATGAACTTGTTTA
Organism: Pinus tabuliformis; assembly: GCA_031772625.1. Lineage (NCBI taxonomy): Eukaryota > Viridiplantae > Streptophyta > Pinopsida > Pinales > Pinaceae > Pinus > Pinus tabuliformis. The sequence goes on from CM062807.1 coordinate 1,056,328,194, forward strand.
TGAGAAAGAAGTCCTGCTCCCCATTGAGTTTCAAGTCAAAACTTTCAAGATGGCAGTTCAATTGGGGATGGATCTATCAGAAGCCCAAAAGCACAGAATGGAGCAATTGAATGAGCTAGATGAAATCAGACAAGAATCAATCCTAAGAACTAATCTAGTTCAACATCAAAGAGCTAAGTGGCATGACAGATACATCAAAGAGAAAAAGTTTCAAGAGGGAGATTGGGCATTACTATTTGATTCCAAGTTTAAAGACTTCAAAGGTAAATTTCAGACCCATTGGCTTGGGCCATATGAGATTGACAAAGTATTTAGCAATGGAGCAGTAAGAATCAAGACCATTGATGAATTTCAAACTCCTTTTATTGTGAATGGCCACAGATTAAAGATTTATCATAAGCCACTCTCAAAAGAGGAATTTGTCAAAATGTTGCAAGAGAATTCTGCAATAAGGCTGGTGAAGAAGAATCCTTTTTTTCCCACCAACCTAGCCTTTGTTCCTTTCTGTTAAAAAAAAAAAATTGTATAAACCTGAAAACCAATCAGTGATTGGCAGTCTTCTACAGAAAATGTAGAGTGAAAATCAGGGACACTTGACACTATATTTTCCAAAAAAAAATTAAAAAAAATCTCTCTCTTTCTTTCCCATTTTCACTTCACTTCATTTCCATCCCACTCCATCTCCATTTCACTTTCATTTCACTCCACTCCACTTCATCTCACTCCATTTCATTCCATTTCATCAATAAAAGTCGTTTTCATGACCATTTCCATTCAGATAGTTATTATCTAACTATCTTTATTCAGCCAAGTGGGTGCTGTGTCAGTTTCCGCAGCTGGAATCAATGTCCGCAGCCAGAAGCAGTTTCCACAGCCACCACTCTGTTTTTCAAAATTTACAGTCAAGATGTTAGTGCAATAATCATGAAAATGCAGGTATGACTGAGCATATGCTATGAAGACATGGAGCATCTACAGACATCAATAAGGAGCAGTTTATTAAGGGCTAATGTATGATAAATGACAAGGATTCCAAGGTATGAGTAATTTTTTTTTTCAAATAGAAATCAAAGGCACAATTTTGCATAGTTATTAAACCTTAAAGCTCCACTATATGCAATGATTACTACGATAGCTCCATTACCATTCCACGACATCCCTCCACGAACCATGCATTTATTCCCTAAACGGTCTCATGATTAATTTTCGGGTTTAACTTGTAGTTGACTGCACTTTCATACTCCACTTGTACTCATGAGATGTGACCCATTTAATTACGGCTCCTCTCCACCGTACTTTTTGCAGCCATTCCATCAACGTGTAACATCTCTTACGCAGCCGTTCAGTTCAAAAATTCCGACTTCACTTCACTACCCTGCCATTTTGTTAAAGCCACACCTCGTTCATATACGTCTCCACTCCATTTCGTGAACTCACTTCAGCTGCTCATCCCCTGTTTCCGCTTACAGTTCCTTAACACTCCCATTATCTGTTATCCATCTTCCAATTTCAGCCACTGTTTTTTCTCCACAAACCCCGCAACCTAGCCATCTTACCTCTACTAAACCCTCACACGCAATTGAATTTCAGTTGAATTTCAAACAGAGGAAAGGATGGGATGGTTATTGAGGGCAGAACCAGAAGGCCTAAGTTCTTAGAAGGATACCCTCAAGTAAAAGATTTGCTGAAGAAGGAAAAATGGCTATGCTTCATTCAAAAATTTAAGGGCCACAATAAGGAGGTAACAAAAGCCTTTGCAAGATCCTTCAACGGCCAGGTGGTGGAAATTGGAGACCTTAAGTTCATGGTCACTGAAGCATCAATAGCAGCTGCCACAGACTTGCCTCAGGAAGGTGAGTGTTGGTTTAAAAACAAAAGTTTGGACGAGTAGGCATGGAGAATTATATTACATAACCCAGGTATGGACGTTACTGTATTTACAAAATGAATTCCTGTTCATGCACTAAAATAAGAGTGGGCCAGCTTACTGTTAATCATTCAAAATTTCATCATTTGTGAAGGCCACTTTGGAGCAATGTCCATGTATCATACTAGGTTATTGATGAACTTCTTAGAGAATCAAACCATTAATCTTCCATATTTCTTATTCCTGAGCTTGAAAAATATGAGCACGACAGTCCAAAAGAACATAGGAGACATAAAACCTCATTTATATCATCATGGGCTTGTGAGGATTCTCATTGAAGACCAATTGAAGAAAAACAAAGATACATGGGAACGGTTCTTAGTAAGAAATTACTTTCAAGAGCCATCTGAGGTACCTGAAAGCAGTACACCAAAGACACCAAGAAGGAGTAGGAGAAAATAAAATAGTGCCATAATCGAAGACCCTCCTATTAGCAAAACTAAAGAAGTCGGTCAAAAAGAGGAGGAGGAAAGAACTAAGGACAGAAAATAGAGGAAATTGAAAGGGAAAAGGAACATAGAAGATGTCTACCAATCACCAGAGCCATCTATAGAGGAAGACTATCAAGTGTTGTCTGAGAGACTAGTGCATCTTCGGAAACAAGTTGCTATAGCCAAGAAGAAAGAAAAGGGAAAACAGAGCATGGAAGAAGAGAGTACTAGCCCACAGTATTTAAGAAGAAGCTGAAAACTTAGAGGAAAGTGGAAGAAAACACAAGTAAAAGGACCCCACTTCATCGAATTGGGTGGGGAAACACCCGAGAAACCTCCAGCTGGCCGTAGTCCACCTCATCCTCAGCCAAATATTGAAACTAGTCTTCCAGATGTTGATGTAAGTCCTTCTCGGCCAGAATTAGAAATCAGTTCTCCTCCTCTACAAGACTTTGAAGTCAACCCAAGGAAAACACCCGAAATATATCCAAGTCAGCAAGAGGTGTATGATTACCTCGAATCCTTAGAGAAGACAGCTGCAGGCCCGAGCACATCAACCACTCTACCTCACATAACACAAGATGCACAAGTCCAATCCTTGAAACAAGAAGTGTTTGAATTGGAAGTTCTAAACAGGCACATTAAACAAGAAAATGAAGCATTAAAGCAACAAATCAAAGTGGGAAAAATCATTGATGATAATACTATGTTATATTTGGGACTATGGCAGAAAAAGAACAAGAAATTAAAGAAAAAGTGCACGAAGTTGAGCAGGGAATTAATCAATCTCAAATTCAGATGTTTGATAAGGAAGCCCAGGATGGTGGTAGCACCAAGAAAGAAGAGAAGAGGACTGGATGTACTAGCAGAGGCTTCAGAACACATGGATTAAAGGGGGATAACCAAAATTTTGGTTGCATGAGGACATGCAACACCTTCACAGTGGGGGTATGTTGAGTCCCAAACTTGCATCTTCCCTATACAATTTTTTAGCCTTTTTTTCCAGTTACCTGAACCTCCTAAGCTATCAAATCATTGCATATTAGTTTAAAAAGATGGTATAAAATGGTTTCTTAACTATGTCTTGTGACTGCTGTTCGATTTAGATTTTTGTTCAGTCAGGTGCGGAATCTTGTCACTTTCCACAGCCAGCTCAACTTTCCGCAGTCTTTTTGTTGAAGTCTATGTTACAGGTGTCTACAGGAGAATCTAGCCACATGGGCAAGTTTCAAATGATGTGGACATGGAACGTGTCCCCTTGGTTCAACCAAATCCCTCACAAAAGGCCGTGGTTAAAGACAGTCAAAGCGGTGGTCAACCTAAGAGTTTTACGATGGCAGAACTCTGTTTGTCACCACATGAAGACTTGCGTGGCAAATTCCTAAATCCCAGTTGCGTGCTAACACCTGTGGACTGCTCCGTGAACCAAATCTAACAGCCACCCTCCTTGGATTTAATTTTCACGATTACCATATTGTTAGATTTCCGGACGTGGTTATTCATGTGTCTGTTTATCAGCGTAGATTTTTAGAAGTAGTTGTGTCATCCTCCGTTATAAATAAAGTGCTCTCATACACATATTAGTTAGCTTTGTGTATGTAATTTTGACTGTTTTATGAGCCCACTGTGCCGTGACTTAATCCTTATGTTATGACTGCATTTTAATACATGAGAAGACACTGTTTTTAAGCTCAATTTGTGGTTGATTGCTGATTGGCCGAGGTTGCAGAGGGCCCCTGTACACCAAGGTTCTGTAATTACTGTATAGTTTCATGCTTTCTTCATTTATGTTCCTGATTCCATAATCGTTTGCTTGTATATATTACACTGCTTATGGTATTCATGTTGATTACTGTCCATAGTTTCTTTTATGCTTTCTAATGACTATTAACTGATCAATGTCTTTATTTCAGGTTCTAATAGACAACCCGAGAAAATGCACATAGCTTTTTAATGACTAATGACATGATGGAATTATCTTGTCCTTCTGCTGATTTATTTTCTTAGTTCTAATTCCAGCACTGTTTATTTCTTTCAGTTTTGTTTTGTTCATTTACTTTTCTGTAAGATAGATATTAGACTACTCATGTCATTTTCAGTTACCTCCTATAGCCAGAGCAAGTCAAATGGTGAGGGATTGAAGTATGAATGCGTAGTTTGATATTAGTTTATTTTTCTGCAAGTTAGTGATTAGATTATTCATGTCATTTTCAGTTACATCCTATAGCCAGAGCGAGTCGAATGGTGAGGGATTGAAGTATGAATGCATAGTTTGATCTTAGTTTCATTTTATGCAATTTAGATATCAGATTATTCAATTTGTTTATGATTACCTCCTATAGCCAGAGCGAGTCGAATGGTGAGGGGTTTAGAATATGAGTTGATGCAATATGATTTAGTTTACTTTGCTTACATTTTTTGAATTGCTTTGAGTTCAGTTTTCTTTTTATACAGCAGCAAGGATACTGGGTTTCATAGTCACTAGCTCACTGTTTGGTTTATTTAGAATTTAGGTACATTTTTATTTTCTCTTAGTAATTGATTTCATCATTGCAAGTTTGAAAACCTTTTTGAAAACTTTGAAGTTTGGAAATCATTTTAATAGTCACCATTGCCTTGAACACTTATATCCTTACTTGACTTTTAGAATTGCCATCTCACATTAGGGAATCAACAAAAGATAAACTCAAAAACAAACCAAAAATAAAAAACGACAAAGAAGTAAGAAATCGGTTATATTGCATATATAGTGCACTTCACTTCAGCAGTTTATGACTCCCAGATTGACAATTTATATAGAAATTTGGGACACACTAAATTGACCAAACAAAGATAATTTTCCATCTTTATCAAACTTTAAAGTACTAGATACAAAGACAAGTTACTAATAGTCATAACTAGGCCATTCCAACTTTTTGGAAATGAGCACAAAAATAAAATATCGCTAACTTCATCATCAAAATTTACCACTAGATAACTTAACTGACTCGTAACCATGTTAAATTCATTTAAATAATCAACAACAGATCCACCTTCTGACATCTTCATATTAAATAGATGCTTCATAAGAAATACCTTATTTGAGGTTGAGGTTTTTTCATATAGTTTGGCCAATTCCATCATTAAACCTTTTATTTTCATTTCCTTTGAAATGTTGAATGTCATAGATGCTGCCAGACACAACTGTATTGTTCCTAGTGCTCTTCTGTCAGGAATCTCCCATTCTACTTCTGCCATACTCGTTAGGTTCTTTGATTTTCTGCTCAATGGTAGGTACAAATCTTTCTGATAAAGATAATATTCCATGTTCATCTTCCATAGCTGGTAGTTTTGGCCATTAAATTTCTCGACCCTAAACCTACCATCTTTTTCCATTTCTCCCACTCGAACCATCAACCCTTCTCTCTTGCGATTTTTTCATCCAAATAAACCTTCGGCTCTTATACCCATTTTTAGAAAATAATTAATGGAGCAATGAAATGCACAAAATATTGTGGAAACACAAGATAAAAAAGTGCATAAAACAAGAGAGACACAGATATACGTGGTTCACCCAATTTGGGCTACGTCCATTGAGAAACATCCAATCCTTCCTTTTATATTATCCAACAAAATGAAGAGATACAACCTACAACAGATCTACTGTAATTTCCTCTTCCCTCTCACATGGTTTCCTCTCTTTTCCTCGCTCAGAATAATAATATACATTCGAAATATAATTCTCTCATATAAACCAATGGGTTTCCTTCTAGGGTGAAAAAAACCTAAATGAAACATAATTTCTACCATCAAATCAACCCCCTAATGAACGACCTAGATTGACTACGAAATTACAATATTTTGCAAGACAAATTTTCATCTATTTTTAGCTTTGGGGTGCTTCCCATGAGCCCTCACTAGGGGGGCTCCAAACATGTAGTTGCCCCCCTGGACCCCCCAGACAACAATAGTGGGGGGGGAGAGCCCCCTAAAACCCCCCTACCGAGGATTGGGATCCAAATGTAGCTAAAAGCAGGCCCCTAAATCAGGAAGGTATTCAAGCTCCAAATCCAACAAAACATCTATTAGAATTTTCTTACGATTTACCTTGAGTATGATCCAAGTTTTAGCCTTTGAAACCTCCGAGAATAAAATTTATCAAGAAAATGTCAAACTGACCTTATTTTAGGAGCATTCATGAAGTTTTACTTTCGTAGAGAATTAAATATGAAAATATGGTGAATCAATAATTGAAAATTTAACCAGATGATTAGTAGTATTTCTACTCAACTATGATCCAAGTTTGAGTCTCTAGAATGTCCCAAAAGAAAATTTACCAAAAAAATTCCAATATGACCTATTTGATGAAGCATTTAAGAAGCTCACTTCCTCATATCATGCATTGAAAATATGACAAACCAAGGTCTGAAAATTGAACCAGTCAATCAACAAGATATCCCCTCACTATGATCCAAGTTTCATCCATTGGAATTTCCCAGAAGAAAATTTATAGTGAAAATTCCAAGATGAGTTGTTTACCCTATAAATCACATTTTGGGTTTCCACTAGTAAACTCCATGAAATCACTTATAACCTATAAAGGATATTAAAGAAAACAGAACATGTAGTTAACAAGTAAATCATGCAATTAACAGGGAAGACATGCAATGACCCAAAATTATCATGTATTTCCCATGCATCCAGATTCATTTAAATCCATTGCTCTGAAATTTACTATCACAAACAACACTATAATCATGAATAAAATAATATAAAAACAAAAAATTTCTTTCATATCACTAAATCATTCATGTAAGAAATATCAATAACACAAAAATAAACATATATATTATAACCGTAAAAGATTGGGACAAAAGTAGGGTGAGCCATGTTCCACCTCACCTTAGGGTTAGTTGTGCTACAATTTTTCTCATAGTTGGCCACCCCAATGCCAAATCTTGATGCCTTGAGGGAAAAACTAAACTCAGGGATTTAACACATAGTTTATAGAACATATTTAATGCAAAAAGTGATGGCCACTCTCCTTCATACATAGAAAAACCTGAGTCTCTGTCACTCACACCTCTTAACCAGTCACATGGTCTAAACCTCTTTGGGTTCTACCACCATTTCTCTTTCCAAATAAAATTTATGAGTGAGATAATATGAGAGAAAAGCTAAGGAAAAAATAAGAACCATGAACCCCTTGATTATTTCTCGCTATTTTTATAATCACACCTTGGCCCTCCATCTTCCCAATCTTTAACTAGAAGCTTATTGGGAATACCAACCATCACATCAAGGGAAAATATTATTTATTCAAGCAAGACTAGGATTTCTCCCACCCCGAGTAGATCTTTCTCTCCCTAGTCAAGCTTCCCTTCCTTTAGCTCTAGATTTGTTATTAATAAAATAGAATAATACATCACATAATAAAGTTAAGTACATAATATATTTTTTGGTAACCCAACATTACAATCATTTCAATATATCACAAATTTTGGGGAAATGGAAAGGGGGTGTAACAATCCCCTATGTCTCAAAGGAACACCATCCTTGGTGTTCTCATCAATATTGGACCTTCTTTGGTTGTAGCAACACTAACCTTGGTGTTGTCTTTCATTGCAACAATGGTCTTCATCCTTTCCTTAACTAAATCAAATATTTGGTTCTCTTCAATTGTTCTCCTTTTATCATTGTGTATGTTATGTTCAATTTGGCTACCTTTGGACCTTATATAATTTCCTTGTATAAGACCAAAATTTCCTGCAAAAAATATATTACCCACATTTAGTATTACAGACTAAAATCATAAGTTTTATATGTGAAAACCATTGTTCTATTACTTATAGTCTTAGGCACACAATGCCTCTCTTCTCTTGCATATCAACCTGCATACTTCCAACAATGTTCCATTTAGTACCTACAACAAAAGATCAAGATCTCTCACGTGTTACAATTAATTTTCTTATTTAGCCGGTAATCCTTCTATAAGAAGATTTGATTTTCTCCAAAATAAGATGAATCTCTAATAGATAAGGTTTTAAACCAATACTTGGTATGGTTTTTATTTTCCTCCTTTCCCTCCACAAGTAACAAGTTTATCTCACTCTTTGCATTGGATAGGCCCTCTTATATTCACATCCTAGTAAGCATGTGACAAATTTATTCTCCCACTAGTTACTCACCCATCTAGGCCGAGGAAACCCCCATCCTTGGGTGATATACATATCCTATGGATTTCCTATATGAGATTATTGAAGATATTATTAAATTATTATAGTCAAGTTCCCTTCTAGTGTGCTCTAACATAAATTACACTACATTTCTCATGGAGTTTTATAATCAATGTGCCCTTTATGACTTTCTCCCATGAGGTAATCAAAGTGTGTCACAAGGTTGCGATGTCACCACAATGGCCTTGTTCCTATTCTCTTTGCTTCATTATTTTACATATATCACAAAATTCAATACCCATGAGATATGCTCAAAATTTTCAAATTATAAATTTTAATTTCCCAAATTTGCTTCATTCATAAACTAGATTTGACAAACACAAGACTTTTAGTTATGATGTTGGGCTCCTTAATTGTAGGTGGTGATATTTTTATTTGTCATAGTGGCTTCTTTCTCTCACCCCATTCCAGCACCATACCTACAATATGAACTCTTAATTAGCCAAATAGTGGTAAGTGTTCATACATAAAGGAATTTCATTGCAAAATTTACAACATCCCTTAAAGTGATCTTAGAATTATTATGCACATAATAATTCTATAACTTTCAATTGATTTTAGATAGATTGAAATGGAACTATAATTACATTATATATTTTCATCACAATCATTCTAAGCATTTGTTAATGCAATCAAACATTTATTCCAACAACCCAAAGAGTCAAAACCGAGAGTTATATAACCACTTTCTCCATTAAGATACATATCTCTAAATTCATGAGTAGTTAGTTTCCACTTTGTTTTGTAGGATGAGTTATTCATGCCCCTCATTTCACTACTCAACAATTCCTTAATATTATTAGGTTATTTCCTTTCATGGCATTCAATTATGCAATTGATTTTTCCATACAAGCAAGCATGCACTCAATGCACCTAACATTTGTATCATCATGATTCATAATGCGAGTGTCATGACCAAATCATATCATATTAATTCATATATGCATCACAAATATTCTAGTAATATTGAAAAACTGGAGGCTTCTTACCATTTTCATAACCCATTAGGTATTAATGAAAAACTTCCTTCCATATATCAACAATTCCATACAATTCTCACATTGACTAGGAAAAAACAATCCTTCCACCACATGTTCCTTATTGACGATCTTAACATTATATGATTTAATCACTTGTCTTAAGCTTAGAAACTATTGTGCCAATACTCATCGACTCATGAAAAAAATTCAGTCCCTACAGTTACGTCATACCTTTCACATTTTCATGTAATATCTCTATGCATTACCAAACATATTTTATATCATGAGTGTATTTTTCATTCATTTAATTTTTGTTCAACATGGAAACTCAATGCATGCACATATTTGTATGATTTTACTAAATATTTATATGCTCGCAAATTTTTTCCTTAAGTGCACCCCTTCTTGGGCATCCACACAATACATGTATTAAATTGAATAAGCAAGAGATATAAAATTCAACTAAAAATAATTCTTGCCCAATTCCTTTACATTTTTAATTTAACTTGTTGTTTTCCTTCTTACTTGTAAGGGAGATTGCTAGAGGAAGATGGTGTTAACACCCAGGTTGTTCCCTATGACTCCCAAGGGAATACGGCCGGGGTAACCACTAACCAATCTTTGAATCACTGTTTCTAGCCAAACTGTGATCAGAGAGGGCTCTCTCTTTATGATTTGTAACTGTTTATGATAGGGTTTTAGGCTAGCTATTATGCACAGGTTTTGTTTATGTTTTGGTTGAAGAATTTCCTTCAGATCTCTTGTGATGTAATATTCAGAGAGTCAAGTATCATTGGGCAATGGAGTCTGTGGCTGTAGGTGTCTAGAAACTTTGAGATGAACCGGTGAAACTTACAGGGCCATTTGGATGCTTCATAGAACAAATTTTGATTAATAACAGGAAACAGGTAAGACAAACAATGAAAGCATTCAAGAATTTTCACTCATTTTTAACTGTTTCCACCAAACTGGTTATGAGAAAAGACAGATGTCACAGGGGAAAACTTGAATCCCTGGGAATGTCTATCACAGCGAAAGATATAGTTTCAAAGTGCAGCAACTAAGAATTACACTTCTGTTACTGTATCTGAGGAAAACATGGATAATAGCTCAGTTTGAGTTCAGGGTAATCATGGATTAAGTCCTGGAACCATTCTTCTACTTTGCTATTAAGTGTAAAACATCTGAACAATAAAAGAGAACAAAAGACTCGAAAACATGTAATACAAAGATTTGAGAAAACTTATTGTTTTATGAAAACAGTCTGGAATCCTGCAACATTCACCATTCACCACAACGCATCAAAGTACACCAAGCTTTGGAAATTCCATTCTCCCTTTGTATTATTTCTCTGAGAATCTTACAGCAAGCGAGAGCTCTTCAAAGGAAAATTACAACAACCCTTGCTCTATCATGCGCCGGGGTTTATATAGAAATAAGTATACAAAATATCTCAGGCATTGAGTCATCTGAGAGAGAGAAAATATCTTCAGTAGTGTTCAGAAAGTAGGCAGGGAGTTATTACAACGTTAAATGCAGAGTAAATGCCCTTTATGTCTGTCAGATGATTGTTTTGACTTTAAGGAGTCACTGAGTCGGTTACATTACTATGTATCGATCTGTAGGTACGCATTTACTTTTGCCTGCGCAATGAATTTCTCGGCTTTGCCAGCTGCGTTTGTCTTTCCTGCTTTGTTGGCTGCTCCATCTGCTGAGTTGGCTCAGCTTTGACTTTATGATGCCTGCTGATTTTGCTGACTGTTCTTTCTATCAAAATTTATAGAAAAAACAGAAATTGATGCATGGCTTAATGCTTACAAAATTCTCTGGATGGCATCTGTCCACCATTCCTGTGTAGGGAGCTGATGCTTGAGGATGGCCTGCATTGTTTCTTCAGCTTCTGTATACTTGAAAAAGTTGGGGGCTACATCAAATAGATGATTCATTTCATTCATTATAAAAAGTAGATTTTCTATCTTACCATAGAAAATCTGTCCTGTGATAGGCCCTGTATCTTCTGAGGTGCTGGCTTTCTCATTTACCTGTGATGAGGCAAAAACATTCACTCTCTTGGCATATTCTTCATGGGTGAATAATCTCCCTCCATTGTTCAGCAAGCTAGGGAGTCCTTTACTTTCCAATACCCGAAACCTCTCAAAGAACCTGTTTACCTCAGTTTGCATATCCTGGGTTCTTCTGTCTAAGGTTTGCATCAGATTTCTAAGAGTAAGAACCCTCTTGATCATTTGGATAGTATCAGTTCTGTTTGCGATTCCCATGATGGTCAACTGAGAACTGGTCTTATGATTGAGCACATTGATCATTTTTGTTGCAATTTCAGGCATGTTCCCCAACAAGGCCCTTGATGTTCTGATTTCCCTCTGTGCTTTAGGAATGAGCTCCAGTTGCTCATGGATTGTCTCAATGTATGGCCACTGGTTATTGATGGACTTACCAATATTGGACCATATCATTGCTCTGATTTCGGCTATGATTTTATCTAGCTTTAGCTCTTTCTCAAGCTCCTTGATTTTGTCTTTAAGAGCTTTGATTTCTTTGGCCTTATCTCCTACTTCTCTTTTTGTTTTGTCATGCCTTTCATTCACCTTGGCCAGCTGCTCCTTAGTTTCATTCAGCTGCATCATTTGTGCTTCTAAAGCTTGTATTTCGCTTTTCAACTTTTGCATGTCTAAGCTCTGATCTGTGCTGCTGAAGTAGATGTGGCTGGTTGTTCAACCTGCTGAGGTGGAGGTGCAGTAGTAGGAGCAGTCTCCTCAAGATTAATGACCTGTGGAGGGGGCTGAGATGTTTGCCCCTCTTGCGCTTGTGTTGATGATCCTTTCAGAGGTGCTTGTGTGGCCTCATATTGCCCCAATTTTTCTTGTGCCTTCAGAAGTTCTTTGTAAACAGAAATTAACAGAGCAGTGGAATCCTGCTCATACCTTTGTTTTGCCACTTCATCGGTCTGTGGATGGATAGTGGCTGGAAGTTTAACCTTCTTCCTTAGTGCAGCCATATCAGCATCTCTGATTTTTAAGATCTCTTGTATCCCTTTAATATCATTGGGATTGTGCCCAATCTCTATGATGATTTCTTCCAGGGTTTTGATCCTGTTGTCTTTGGCCTGAGAAGAGGCTCTCTCTAGCTCCAGCTGGGAAGCCGTAGCATTCAGACTGCTTGTTAACTTGTAGTTGTCCAAGGTCTTATCGGCCAATGAAGCATACACCATTTCCCCTGTTTGTTTATGCAACTCAATTTTGTCCATGGGGTGTATATCTTTGGCAAGGACCTCTAAATTGGTCCTGAGATAATCAGCAGAAGACTGTGACTTGAGTGCCGTAGGCATAAAATGACTCAATGTCAGTTTGCCCTCACCTACATCAAAAGCAGACATGAGTCTCTGCTGATTGGAAGGAGCCATGTTAAGTAGGTGATTGTATAATTGAACTTTGATTGGGTCACTCCTTCTCTTAATGTCTATGAACTGCTGCTTTATGCTCACTCTTTCCTCTTTCTGCTGGCTGGAGGAGGTGACTTCCCCTCCCATTGTCCTGTCTAGTTCCTGCTGGGAGGAACTTGCTGAAATTTCTTGACTTGGTGGGCCCATGCCCAATGCTTCTCGGATGGCTATATCCTCTTCTGGAAAATCGTTGAGTCTTTGCCTTTTCTCTCCTTGATTGATAGAGGATGTCAAGGGAGTTTCTCTTTCCCTTTTCCTCAAGAGAAATGTGTCCTCCTTTTGAGGGGTTTGGAGGACCGAGGCATCAAATGTAGAGTCTTGCCTTGTAGGCATGACTTGTTCAGTGGTCTGAGGAGTATCCACTGTTTCCTTTTGCTGGGCAGGCGGCTCCTGCCCTTGTTTTTCTTGCTGCTGTTCCTCTTGCTGTCCTATGTCTTCCTGCTGCCCTTGCTGTAGTCCTTCTACTTGTTCTTGTGTTTGCTGACTTTGATTTTGCTGTTGTTCCTGCTGTTGCTCTTGCTCTGCCTCCATTTCCTTTTCCTTTCCTTTTTCTGATACTTTTCCAGCAACCTTTGTAGTTTGCTGTGGAGTAGTTGAAGAGGAGGCTGCTGCTCCAATTTGTGTGCTTGGCAGTGAGGGGACCTGTGCATAAAACTCAAGGTCAGCCATCTTCTTTTGATTGTTCAGAGCTCTTTGATCAAGCTCTTTTTGAGTTATATCTTCTTCTAGAGTTCCCCTTTTCCACTTGCTTTGATTGGCATATTTTTCAATTTTGGGGAGGCTATGATGACCGTAAGCAGACAGTTTATATTTGAGTCTCCTCATTGTGATGAAGTTGTTGGGGTCATAGGGTTTCCATATAAAACTGTACTTCAAACCAAATCCCACCAGTATTCTATCTGCCTCCTTCCACCCTTCATCCCTTTCATTGTAGACTAAATGGCCAAGTTGGCTCTTGATTTTCAGCTGTGCTTTCTTGCCTCTGCCTGAGAAGTGGAACATATCCACATAGCCAAACTGCCTGAAGTATTCTAAGGAAAATAGCCTCATGGGCACAAATTTGGGTAGTCTAAATGGGGGTAACTCACACCCATATATTCTGATAACGGTGTGGTGTTGGTAAAGATACCAGTCCCCAATACTGTATACTTTTGACAAATGTAGGCACCTTTTCATGTCCTCTGTCAGTCTAGGAGGAGGTGAACCAATCAGTAGAGTCAAGGCTGGATGGATGAAGAGATCAATAAACTCACAGTAGGTATATGGAGAGTAGCATGATACGTGGAAAACAGATGTCCAATATACTATTGATCTCAGATTGCCTTGTGCATCTACTCTCTTCTTTGGGAAGGAGAATTTATCATGCTGGAAGTATATGAGCAGATGATATAGGTAGGAGGTGTACCTAAACACTCTTTCTCTTGGCAAATTCATCAACTGTTCATGCATTTTGTCTGATATGTATGTTGCATAATCATAGTGGATTGGTTTCCTTCCTGGGGAGAACATAAGCATCATTTGTATAACTGTTTCATCAATATGTTCTATTGAATCATATCCCAGGATGGGACTGATCATGTCAACCAGGTCTTGGCCCAATTGATTGAGGTAAACGCAGTTGATGGGAGGAATCTGCAAAGTGTCAGCTTTGATGAAGAGCTGGTTGACCTTAGTGATTTGGGCCTCTGTGGTTCTGGCTCCCTGTACTATTAAATCAGCTAGTGACAGAGGGACCAACTTATGCTCTGTCTGGAATTGCAACATCTCCCTGATGGCTTCAGGGGTAATGAGGAACAGGATTGAACCTTCAGCATCTAGCACTGCTCTCTGGGATGCATCATAGTGTTCAGCAACTATGTGCACAAGCTCAGGGAATTGATTAACCTGAGGAAGTTTGAATATTGGGAGGAATGACTCCCAAATTCCCAGGATGTCTGTCCCCCTCTCATGTTTGATCTTTATCTCGTTTAATATTTGCAGATGGAACCTGCTTCTGCTCATCATTTCCTCTGCTATCTTGTAGTCCAGGTCTGCCAATGCTCTGGTGTCAAATGTTCTATTAGGAACATTCAGGGGAGCCACATTGAGGGCTATGGGAGCTACAGGGGGGTCCATGATTTTCCTTTGCAAATTTTACTCTTACTCAGGGGCTGTGTTACTATGCAGAGTAACAACAGCAAAGTTTCTTTGTAGAGGGATGGAAATGCAAGTGGGAGGTAAATGCAGGGTGTGCAGCAGTTGAAATGCTGTTTTATGGTAATTAAGAGCGAAGCTTAGCCCTTTTTTTTGGCACCTTTCAATGTTAAAAATTGGTTTCAAATGCGCCTGCCACGATTGCGCAGACAGGGCCTGGTTTCTTAGCAGAATGCCACTGGGAAAAGGCTCGGCTGGTGTTTTTCGAAGTGATAATTGGAACTTCAAGGCTTTGCTGAGGAATTCAGTGGTGAATTTCTGATTTTCGGCTTTCTTTAAGCTCTCTAAGGCGTTAAATAGATAATTGCAGGCGCACAGGGGATGAATGATGAGGAATACCTGGTAAAACAACGCGCAGAGGTCGTGACCGCAGGTTGAACTGGTGCGCTGGAGGTCTTCTGGTCAGTTTAGCAGGTTGGTAGACAATTTGGACGTTGTTTGCATGCAGAGCAGAATAACGACGAACACACAAAATGACCAAAAAACGCGAAATTTTGGGTGAAATAGACCTTTTTACACTTTTGGCGCGAATATGTGCTGACGTCAGCATGACGTCATAGGGTGGGGTCAAGGTCGGATGACGTCATACTGACGTCATCGGGTGACGTGGCGCTGTCTGGTTGGTACACGGTGGCGGTGACATGGCAGGACAGGTGGACCAATGGCAGGGACAGGGAGGTCGACGGGGCAGCGTACCTGGGTGACGGGGCGGTGACGCGTTGCTGATGCGGTGATGACGTGGGTGGGCGGGATAAGGAAATCCGGAAACCAGCAGTGGTTTCATATCGCACCGCCTCCTGTACGGGGCGGTATCGGTCAGTAGTACCTCCGACGTATGGTGGTGAGGGCACGTAGCAGTAGGATGACGTCCTTCAAATACGGACGTCGGGAGATATCTATCGGTCATCGGATGGGCTCCGACGTCACGATGATCGTTAGATCTACGGACTTTGATCGGACGGCGGACGCGAGGCAGATGTGACGGGAGGTTAGTACAGGTATCGGTCAGACGTCGGAAGGGGTCCAACGCGATCAGGGCCGTCGGATCTGTAGGCCCTTGATCTAATGGTGGTCGGGGAGGTGACATGTGTGGAATATACGGATGAGGGCGGAGGCAAATAAACCTGCTTTTGAGCGCTTTTCTAATGTATTTTGATAAAAACAATTATATGCGCCAACCTTGGCTAACAGGCGGAAAGTGGGTTTTATGCTCTTTTGGCTCTTTGAAGCGGGTAAGGTGGGGTTTAGGGCCTTTTTTTTTTAAAGGTTTTATGTGCAAAAAGGGGGTAGAGATAGAGGAACTGGCTTATGAGGAAAAGGGGTTTTTGGCATAGGTTTATCAACATGACCTGATGTCATTTGATCCCTGACTTGTAACTTTATTGGCTATAATGCCAAGGGGGTGGGTATTTATAAGAGTTTGGGATTTATACACCTTGGTGTTAGTAATATTAGGGGAATAGGCGATATGAGGATTTATACAATAGAATTAGTGTTAATATGAATGAAGGGAGCAAATGAAGGGGATCTCACTGAGTTTATATGAAAGTGATTTAGTTTTGAGAGTAGATCAAAATGAAAAGTTTTTAGACAAGAAATGTGGCTTCTGAATGAACCAGAACCACCTAAAAACCATGATCTTTCTCCATAAATCTCAGCTAAAAAGAGAGGGAATGTTAGTGATGAAATGAAGGGGGAGAGGGAGGTTAGTCATGCTCCTGCTGTAGTCTTTTACTTTGCTGCCCATCATCACCATTCTTGCAATGATAGGACTCACTTTCTGCGACCCCAACTACCTACCCAGCTGTTTACCTAGCATTTTTTGTTTCTCCTTGGAGGGTGCACTTGGACCTGCAAACCCTTACTTGCCTTTTCTTTTCTTTGGCTTTTTCTTTATTCTTTTCTCTATCTACTTCTACCCTTATCTCTTCCAAGGTCCCAGATTAAGCTGTTGGGAACCTTTGCTTCTCTACCTAAACTACTTGTCTGCCAAGATTAGGCTGTTTGGACAGACTTCTTTCTCTATTCTATAACACAAAATTGAAATATGGCATGATCCAGGTTAAACTGTTGGATCATCCATCAAAATTTGTAATAGGGTCATCAACGTTTGAAACACTTTACACACCTCCTTGCTCTTTAGGAAATATGGGATCTTTGTGAACTTAAAGCAGAGCATATTTGGACTTTCTCTTGCCAATCATGAAATATGAAACCTATTGGTATAGGTATCCAACAGATGGGATATTCAATTTCAACATGGAGGTTGAAATATCTTCATTTAATAGGTTGATTTTGTTTTATTTGGGCTAGAATACAAGAGGAAAAACATCATACCTCCTTGGGTGAACCCACAATGTAAAGAGGTCGAAATTAAATACAAGAGTGGGTTGTGCTAGTAGGGGCAGAGTGGGACAAGGTCAATAGGCTTAGGAGTGGCATAGGGAATTGTTGTAACAACATCCCCATGAACATGCAAACAAAAAAGAACCACTAGCTGTAAACTCAAAAACAAGAGGAAGAGTGAAGGGCACATGATTTAACAATCGACATATGGTTGTGATAGTGGCAGTGGAGGCCACAAATGGACTTCTCAAGAAGGATAAGGAAAATAATAGGGGAAATGCATTTGAGAGGCTTCCATGGAGAGAGAAGTACAAGATTCAACCAAGGTAAACGAATGAGAATTTGTCATGAAGAGGAAGGATAATGAAGAAATAAAATTGGGGTAGAGTGAGTTTCTCAGTAGTAGACCAGTTGAAGAAGCCCAAGAGGGTTTTATGGTTGAAAATAAAGAGTGGTGGCTTGCCAAGAACTTGCAAAGCCACTAATAGTGGTTTGAATTGGGACTAAAGAACCCACTTGTAATCTTATGGATTGAGGAACCTACTAGCTAGGGGATAGAGATACTCAGGTACTTGGAGGTTGTGGAAACACCAGATGTGGCCCTGAGCTAGGAACACTAGTGTTTTCTTCTTTGAAGAACTATGTAACAAGGGTGATATTTGTGCTTCCATGGTAGTTTATCTAGCTGAATAACCTTCACATATTAATCTCTCCTCCTCCTGTGACTAATTGGTGGTTTTCCCAAGGATTGAAGAATCCACTATCTGTGGCTTACCTTAGGAAACCACTTGGAAGTTGTGGATTAATGAATCTACTATCCTGTCAATAGTTTTTCCAGCTAAAGAACCTTCCCATATTTGCATAAAGACTCTCCTCATGTGACTAAGAGTGGCTTGTCTTGGGACTAAAGAAACCACTAGGAAACATGTGGACTTATGAATCTACTGTTCTATCAATAGTTTGTTTAGCTGAGGAACCTTCCCATGTTATGATGAAACTATTCCCTTTGATTAGAGATGTGATTCTCTATGCTTACAAAGGATACTTGTGTTGTATTTAAATGAGTTAAGGCTCTGTGACATGATTATGGAGAACATTTGAAGGAAAACAATTCCCCGTGTATTTGATTACCTAAATAGTTAGTGGATGGAGGTGGTGTAGCCTTAGGGACATTGTTTTGGCTGATAACATTGAGTTTACATGGGTAATAACTCCTCCTTAAGATTTAGAATTTGAATCAGGGGTGATAGTTGCAATAAATATTGGTTGTAGCTCATTTGAGGTTGGGTGGTGAGTTGAAGCTCCAACTTGGTTTCAAGACTTCTCTTATAAGATAAGTGTTTACTCAAGCTCTTGTGCATTGAATGTCATGCATATGCTTATTGTGTCGATTTGATGACTTCTTTTAATGATGGTTCAATGTGTTGGTTTAATGCTTCTATTGAGCTGAGGAACATAAATTCCTTTGTAAATGAATAATGCCAAGTTTTTTACTATTGATGAGCAATGGCTGATTCTTGTATGTCTATTAAGTTAATGTTTTCTTATTCTTCCATGTATTGAATTTCTACATATCATCCACTAAGATTTTAAATTGTTTACATTAAGATGAAAACATGAGGTTCCTTGATAAAAGAGGGATGATGTTACCATTGAATATCCTCTAAGGAATGTGATTATTATTGTGTCCATTATATGTCTGTATTTTGGTCTAAATGGCATGAGTAATGAGAGAGAGGCCCTCTCTATTAATTTAATTGAATGCTTGAATTGAAATAACTTGGTTATCAGGGTTTGGTTTTTGTATCAAAAAACTCAGGAGGTCACTGTTGGGATGGACTCAGTTTGTATTAAGATCAAGAGGGATAGGCCTTGTGCCTTGTAGCACCCTAATGGAGAGGCACCATGATTGTATGTTGAGGGCTCGATAGAGTCATGCATGGCATCATAGCAATACTGATGTATCTACATTTATATGTGTAGGGGTAAATTCAAGAAGGGTAGAAAAAACCGGCTAATTGTTGATGGCCACACTCATGTGTGTGTGTGTGTGTATAACATGACCTGGAATTGTCAAGTGATAGGAGGAGTTATCATCCTAAGGCCTTGGGGAACTAGGCCACTGGAGGGTTCAATAATGTGCATATGTGGCCTAGGGAGATGGGGCCAGGATGGATGGTAGGTCTGACAATTGATGGTCGAGGCATCTCTTAGGCCATGGGGCCAATAAATTGTGAGAACGCTAAGAACACCAAATTTTATTAAAATGGAGAAATTCAAATTTACAAGGGGCCGAGAAGCTAGTGGGGCAAAGGATTCATGGTGTGTGACGTGGAAAGAGGGGGTTGACATGGTGCCTTCATGGCATGGCAGATGACACTCAAAATTGACCTTTTGGTAGGGCTAAGTGGGAGTAAATTGAGTGACGCATGGAACTTCGATAGGAGGCCATGTGGAGGTTATGATGTTAGCATGATGTTAAGTCAGAGGGCATCATAAAAGTGATAGCAGAGTGGGCCAACAAATAGAGGCTAGTAGAAGGGAAAGTGTACAACAGGTTACGGGAAAATTGTCGTCTCAAGCACAAGCCATCGGGTAGTGCACATATGTGCCAAGTGTTGTGAAGGGAAATGGATGGATGCCAATAGATGGAGGGAGTAACCAGAAGTAAACGGGAATGTCACAATGCCAGATTATTGGGCACTAGACCTAGAGCGTAGGGGTTAAGTGTGAAGGGGGGTGAAGGGTCTGTGTTGATAGTCTGTGGTAGACGAAGAGCCCTCCATTGAGTAATGTGAATTTTAATATCCCATAATTCTTGGGTTGTTAATAGGGTCTAGGCAGAAAATGCATTATAATGGGGAATGGTAAATTGCAACCCATGGGTGGGGGTCCGATGGGGGCCACAAGGGGGTGACGTGGCCCATTCAAGAATGACCTAGTCAAGGATGACATATGATGTGGAATTTTTGAGAGTGATACATGGCATGTCATGGATTGCCAGATGGGCACTACATGGGGTCCACATGGCACAACCAAGTGACATGGCAAACAGTCACTAGGTAAATGTTTAATCAACCATATATTTCAATCCATAAGTCAGATTGGGGTAAAATTTATATCTTCAGAAAGGTATTGATGAGAAAGACATGATGGTGATGCTTATTTTGTACTTTGAGAAGTTTAAAAAAGATCGAAAAATTTAGACCCCATTTCCATAATAGGAATTTGGAGATCAAGTCATCATATTAACTCCCTCCTATTAGCCTTAATGTGGGCTATGGTTGGTAAGGGGGTATGTTACAAAGTGATATCAGAGAAAATGTTCAATGCTAGACCTTTCAGAATAAGTTGGTGCCCTCTTACATAATTAACAGAGCAGTAGGTCCAATGCTTGGATCATTGGAGATGGAGTGGAGCTCTAGCTCTGGGTGCAACAACAGAATGGAATATGATTGTATACTACTTGTAACATTTGATTGTGGATTGTATGTGTTAGAGTCCTATAGTGATAGGATTCATAATCTTTGAATTGGTTGAGGTTAAGTCTTGTAATATTGTACATACCTTTGCTTTTTGCAAATGTTTTCCATATTAAAATTTAAAATTGTAAATAGGGTATGTCCTAAAAGAAATATCAAAGGACAAGAAAAATAAGAAAAGATAAAATAAAAAATAAAAAATTATGAACCCCAAACAAAAAAAAGATCATGAAAGTGTGCAAGTCCAAGTGCCACTACTCTTTACTTTATTGTCTTAAATAATGGTTGTGTGCAGCTTGTGATACATGCCACAACCCATGATGGTCAAATTGTTTAATCTTGACTACATCATGCTTTGAATTTCATGTTTATAGTTAGAGAATAAAAATCTGACCAAACAGTTTAATCTTGGTAGATTAGTAGATAGGTAGAGAAATAAAAGGAGCTCATCAGTTTAATCTGAGCCCTTAGAAGATATAAGGTTAGAAGTAGATAGTTTGTTTCATAAAAGAAAAAGGAAAGAAAAGGGTTTGCTAGCTTAAGTGCACCCAACAAAGTGAAGAAAAAATGTTAGGGTAAGTAAAAGGGTAAGTAGAAGAAAGGTTGCAGAAATACAAGCTATTTGAGGCATAAGCACATCTATCATGTTTAATCATGTGTTTCAGTGTGCAGGAGAAATTGTGAAAGAAAAAGGATGCTCATAAGCTGATTTTCCTAACTTCCCCCCATTGCATTTCACCCCCCACTATATACTTATTAATTTCCCTTTTACCTCTTCATGGCTTGTGAAAACACCATTTCCCTTCATTTTGACTCCTACCCCTTGGTTTCACACATTCCCTAGCCAATTTACCTTCTAAATTCACCCTCGTTCCCAAAAATCCCTTTCCCCTAGTGTGAAACCCTTTTTCACCTTGGAAAAATCACTTTCCCTTTAATTAATTCCAGTAAAAACCCCACTAAAACCTCCTATCCTAACTATTATTCCCCCCCGCATTACTATATTAAACCTCGAAAATTTGTTTTTACCCGTTATATTCCATAAACCCACATTACTTCATAAACTCGCAATTAATCATTGGTTAATTACAACTTAAGTGTAATTAATTCCATGAGCCTCGCTAACTTCTGCCCCCATTCCCTGCAGTGCATCTCCATTGCGATGACTGCTGGTTCTTCCAACCCCAGATCCTACGACCCTCACCCATATCGCGTTCACTCACTACTCAATATTTATTGGCCTGAAAGCACGCAATATGGGCGGTATTTCTCGGGCCCCCTTGGGTTACATGGTGGCACCACGCTAAGTCGCATGCTCTCGGGAAAATACTGCCCGACCCCCATAAGTGGTGTGATATCTCCCTAAACCACCTCACTGCCCAGCGTGAAAACCATCACTATTCATAAAAATATTTCCCCGCCAATTTCTAACCACTCTCGGTTAAAAGCCCACCGACCCCCATTTTCACTCTTTTCACGCATTTTCTCTGTGAAAGAGTTCTAAGCCCTCCTGTGCCCCCGAGATTTTGCAACCAGTTTCAACTACAAATTGCAGCCTGAAGAAGCTCTAGACACCCATTTCAGCCATCTACAACACACCTGAAGCTACAAAAACCTCTACAACCACCAT
The DNA here is from genome assembly GCA_031772625.1 of Pinus tabuliformis. Lineage (NCBI taxonomy): Eukaryota > Viridiplantae > Streptophyta > Pinopsida > Pinales > Pinaceae > Pinus > Pinus tabuliformis. Next base: position 1,056,350,858 of record CM062807.1, read on the forward strand.
TCAAAGACTAGTTTTCAGCCTCGACCGTAAATTCCAGGTATTTCGACATAAAACCATAACAACCCTCTTAGTTTAAAACGTACAGTAAAGTTCATGAAATAATTGATTGAATATAATTGAATTCCCTGAAATTGAGAGTATTCCCTCCCCTAAAATACCAAAACTCCTACCTTCAAACTGCCAATACCCTACCCCTGTACCAGAGTTATCAAGACTTCATTCCCACATATAGTATAAGCCCAATTCCCTTATATCATCACAAAGATGGCTGCCCCAACCTCTTTGGATGTCAGACCAGTGACAACCCCTCATTTAGACATTGACCACTTGGCCTTGGCAGACAGGGATTTCCAAATTAAAGATACAACCACTCCAGGCCACCTTCTGAGAATCCATTGTTGGGCCAAGGATAGGTTCCTCAACCATGCTGATGATATAAACCTTTGGGAATCCAATTTGCCCAAGTATGCATTCCCAGAAGTCAACCCATTCCCAGACATAGTACTTTTTTGTCATGACTGTTATGTTCCAAGCCATAAGGCTATTGAGGCACCAAACCATGAAATATTATTCACCATCACTGTTGAATCCATCAACTAGATGCTGCAAATCTAGCCTAGTCCTAATCTGACTCCTTTGTCCACCGGAAACTTGTTGGACTTGTACATCACACTAGACCCAACCAAGATCAAACAAATATTCTAAAGTTTCATCATTGAGGAGTGCCATACTCCTAAAGACATTCCACCCTATGTTGCCACTATTTTTTCAGAGACTGGCAGGAGAATAATCACCATGCTCTTAAGCATCCTAGGATTCACATCAGATGAACATGTGGATGAGATCATCATGGAATTCTTAGCCATTTTCATTCCAAGCAAGCCTTCTGTTTTCATGTATGATTATGCCCAATTCATTGCAAACAGAATGCATGAACAATTCACTAGATTTCCCACTGAAAGAGTTTTCAAATACTCTTCAGTGTTGTTTCATATGTTCCTATATTACCAGACAGAGAAGTTCCCTTTGAAGATTCATAAATTAGACACCAAGGGAAAGGAGAGATCAGTCATCTACTGAACACCATTGGTCCACAATTTTTCCACCTCTTTCACTTAAAAAGACTTCATAGACTCTTTTGTATACCCAGTTATGAACATGCTGACTTTTAAGACTTAGCCTAGAATCAACCCAGAGATCAAAAGAGTACTGCAATTGGCCAAGAACAACAAGCTAGGAGATTGGTACTTGTACCAAAACGACACTAAAATCAATATTTATGGTTGCGAGTTAGCCCCCTACAAGTTGCCCAAATACCTCCCAATGAGGATATTTGTTTTTGAGTACTTTAGGTAGATGATCAACTCTGATGAGATCAACTTCCTAGCTTATAGGAAGAAAACCCAGTTTAAAGTGAAGAACCGGATGGGCCATTTACTTGCAACAACAGAGAAGCTGGATGCAAAATCATTTAGGTTGACTAACACCCTTCCTGAGTTAACAAACATAGTTACCCTAGGCACTAACGCACCTGATGCATTACTAGGTAGCTTTATAAAGCATGTTGCTAGCTCCTAGATAGCGTTAGCTTGACAAATGGGCTTCTGAACTTGGTCAGTCCTTCAGTCATCCTGTTCTTCTCCTTTGAGATGATGAGGAGGTCATTTTCTTGTGTAACAAAGACTTGATACTAAAAATAGGATATCACCCCAAAGATGTCAATGTTGCTAAGGAGATTATTAAAAAGAAGAACCTGGACATTGCAGCCTTGAGATAGCAGCTCAAGCTGCCAGCCACAAAGGAACCATTGACCAAGGGCATTGAAGAAGGTGAAGCATAGAAAGAATATATGATGAAATTGATAATATAACATAATATACAGATTAGGCAGATGGAGGCAGAGATGGAGAAAATGATAAAGGAGAAGGAAGAGAGTCTGAAGATTGCCATTGTCCCCATGGATGCCATACCTATTTCTCAGCTTCCATCACGAGGGAAAACCACTGCAACCACTTTTTCCACTCAAACTGTGAGTGCTTAAAAAGTAACAAATACATTGGAGAACATGTCACTCTAGTGAAAGGAGATTTAGTCTTTGCAAGGTCAACTCAAAGCTCTAGAAGTGAAGAAGGCCAAAGCAGAGGCAACTTGGGTTACTGAAATGCAGAAATCCGAGAGATTGTTAGAGAAGTTATAGAAGGTAAAGAGAGACACTTCAATTGGTCATACCTTGGCCCAAGCCAATGAATCATTTGGATGAATATAATAGACTCTATGAATGATATTTGGCCTTCTATCCAAATCATATTTGAGAATAAAGAGTTGATACAAAGGCTATAGAAACAATTGTGCAGGGAAGAGAAAAGCTAGGAGAGATGCCCACAAAATCCTCTAACATAATCACGTTTTTAAACTAAAATTCCAAGTATGAGCTTGAAGAAGTAGGGATTAGTGATAGAACTACCACCATTCTGGAAGTCAAGAAAGTCTTGACAAAGAGGAATCTCATTGATCAGTTGGAAGAAAGATGTGAAACCTTGGAGTTGCAAGTAAACAAGTTTATTAACATAATTGAAGCTTTGATCCAAAAAGGACTGCCAAGCATTTATGTGATAAATGACAAATTGATTGCTAAGGAAGACTATGTCTTGAATATGAAAGAAATGGCTAGAAGCAACATCAAGGTCAGTGGGATTAAGGGCAGTATGACATCAAAGGCATGTTTCGAAACCATGTCAAGTGATTTCTATGTGAAGAATGAAGTAAAACATATTTTTACCGTGAAGCCGACCTTTGCCAAAAACACAAAGGTAGATGAAATTTACTACAGGGTAACAAAATTGACAATACCAAATGAACTCAGATGGGAAGAATTGATTTATTTACTGGATTGAAGTATAATTCAGGAGCAGTAAAACAAGTTGCTAGTGCAGCAGCCAGCATGACAGTCAGTTCAGCAACGCAACATAGTTTCGTATCGAATCAGCAACTGAAATCATCAAAATAAGGAAATCTTTCCTTTCAGATTCCTACGTGGCCTATTTGTCTGCCATGATTAGATCATATAGTTTTCAATTAGGCTAATAATACATTTTCGGTTTGACAATGATTTTGTAAAGGATTTTGTAATTTTCATTATAAATACTTCATTGTTTGAAGTATTAAGGGTTGATTTTCGAATGTAATTTCCTCTGCATATTGTATATTTTCAATTATTGAAACATCAATAATACAAGGAACTTTCATATGATTCATGTGGTGTACTAAATGGTGATTTGTCTCTTCTATCTATTTGTTTAAACATTGTTTTTCCTTTCTCTCTTATTCTAAATTTCTAAATTAATCAATAGAAACTGTGATAAATAGGATTTGTTACTTAGAGCACCCTATTTTGGTTGCTGGTAATTTTAATGTTTTCCACTGAAGTTAGATTAAGGATTTCTTAATTTCTCCTTGGTTTCTACTAAACCTTACACTTTTGCTATTCCATAATTCATTTAATTTATGAAAAGATCCAGTTAATGCAACCTAGATTGCCCTGTGAGAACTCCTCTAAAAATTGAAGCAAAGCTCCAGTTTAGTTTATAGACTCCATGGACCAATGGAATTATAACACTCAAATCAACCAAACGATCAAATTAAAACAACAGTACAATCATAACTAGCCTAAAATTCATATAAAAACAAAGTTAAATTTTATAGAGAGATCCCTCTCTGAAGTTGGCAAGGTTAGATCCCAGCTTCCAAAGTGGTTTTGATGTTGTCCTATGTGTTTACTCCCTCAACCTCAAAAATACAAAATGACAAAAACCTGGACTTGACATGTACGACGTAGCATAGGAAAGGATAGAGTGGGACACATGGTTAATAAAGTTTTCATAATGGTGGGTAAGTATTAGCTAATTTCATCCCCAATGGGAAACAATTTTACGGAACTCTATCTGATAGGTGTATTATTTCTTACATATTATGGAAAATGCTGGTAGTATGGAAGAAAAGACTGATAGATCATGTGACTATTCCCCCCTCTAATGACAAGTTGGTTTCAGTGGCATTGCATTGTTTCCCCAACCTTATTAACGCATTTTATTTACTTTCGGAAAAATGGAAAAGACATTGACTGTAAATGAATATGATACTGACTCATGTGACTCACTATGCATTATTATGAACTGACTATGGATTATTGACTAAAACCTACTTGCGGGCTCATCTCCGAGACCCCTTCAATTTTATTATGTGGTTTTGGATTTGCAGAAAGGTTTCCGGTATGCACCGTTCACCCATCCTGGTAACATTATGCCATCTAGTTGTGCTAGCTTCACTGCTCCAAAATCTTTAATCTCTGCAACTATGAACGAACCCAACCAATGCATTTGTAGTTTTCCTGGAAACTTTTGAAATTTACTGTCATATAGTAGGGCATGATCCCCTACCTTGAAGGCTTTCTTTTTGTTATGTATGTCACGTCAAGCCTTCTGTCTCCTTTGTTCCACTGATTGGTGGAACTCAGCTAGGAACCTCAATTCATCTAATTCCATCAATTGTTCCATCCTCTCTCTCAAAGTTGCATCATATGTCATTTTGGTTCCCTGAGAGATAAAAATGCTCAGGAAAATGAATTTTGCAGGTACTTCTGCGTCTCTACCATATACCAGCTAAAATGGCATATGCTTGTGTGTGTGTTTTACTATTATTTTATATGCCCATAATGTTGTTGGTACCCGTTCATCCCAGTCGTCTCAGTTTGCCGACACAAACTTTGTGTGACCCCTCTCGAGTATTTTATTAAAGGTCTCAACTATACCATTATCTTGGGGATTGTACGGGCTTCTTTTGTGATGTTGGACCATAAAGTTCTTTAGGAGAGAAGAGACAGTTTCATTAATGAAATGCGTCCCTTGATCACTTGATAGGATTTTTGGACATCCGAATCTAGATATTATGCATTCAAAGATGAATCTTGATGTAGTATCGATTGTATAGTGCTTGACTGGTATTGCCTCTACCCACTGATTAAGGTATTATGTAGTGGTTATGATGTATCTAGCATGGGAATGACATGTTGGTGGTGTGATAGGGCCGATAAAGTCAACTTTCCACTTCTCGAAAATTTGTACTATGTGAACTAGATTTAAAGGCAGTTCATCCCAATGTGATGGATTCCCAACTCTCTTACAAACATTACAACCCTTAGCATATTCCTTAACGTCGTTGTCGATGGTGGGCCACCACAATCCTACCTATAATATTTTCCTTGCGGTGGATTTTCCTCTGACATGGCCTCCTGCAACTCTAGCATGGCACTCCCATAACACTTCTTGTCTTTCATGTTGAAGGAGACAACATCACAAAATTTTATCGAGGCCCATCTTGTAGAGATGTCCTGCAAAAAATTGATAATCTTCCACTCTCACTATTAGGTGTCGCTTCTGCGTCGACATGTATCCCTTTGGGCAATATCCTATTGTTACTAACTCAAAAATTTCTTCTAAGTAGTCCAGAATGGCTTCTATCTAGAACAAGTCAACGTTTGGTAGTTGGTCGTCTAATGGTCCTTCATTCTCTCCCGACTTTAGTCTTGATAGATGGTCTGGTCCCACATTTAACCTTCCTGATTTTATGATCACTTCGAGTGTGAATTTTTGGAAGAATAGTAACCATCGATGGTCCATGAAGAACTTGAATGGTTCTCCCAGGAGAGAGTGTCTGAATTTTTTTAGGGAGTAAACCATGGCCAACGCCTCCCTTTCCGTTGTTGTGTAGTTTCTCTCGGCTATTGATAATTTCCTACTGGAGAAGTAAACTGGGTGATCCATGTTTCTTTCTCTGGGTTGTGTCATTACTACTCTTAATGTTATTCCTGATGCATCGATGTGTACATGAAATTAATTATTCCAATCTAGGTATACAAGGATAGGAGTGCTTACCAATTTTTCTTTTAATTTATTCAATGCTGCTTGACAGGCCTCTGACCACCTCAATGCTTCCGTCTTTTCAACAATTTTTCCATAGCGGCTATAATTGATGCATAATTCGAATAAATCGAAAGTAGTACCCTGTATGGCCCAATGTTGATCGTAGCTGCTTTATGTTACTTGGGGGTTCCATATTTATGGTCGCTGCAAATTTTGCGGGATCTACACACACCCCATATTTGCAAACAATACGGCCCAATAAGGTTCCAAATGGAACTACAAAGATGCACTTCTTTAGATTTAAGAATATTTGTAACTACCTGCACCTCTCAAACATGACCCACAATAAATTGGTGTGTTTCTTTAGTAAACTTTACACTATCCATTCATCCATGCATACCTCTAAGAACCTGTGAATATAGTCTCTGAAGGTAGTTATTATTATTCATGAGAAAACAATTGGTGCATTCTTTAGATTGAATGACATTACATGATAGGCATATGACCCCCATTTTGTCATGAATGTGGTTTTCTTCTTGTCCTCCTCCACTATACAAACCTGATCATAACCTAAAAATCCATTTGTGATGGAATATGCTTCATTCCCCGCAACACTGTCCAGAACTTCATCATTAAATGGAGTTGGGAATGGATCATGTACACATACATTTTTCAGGCTCCTGTAATCTACACAAAATTTGATCTCTGTTGCATCTTTCTTATTCTGTATCACAATCGGGCTAATCCATTCTTCTTCATCCAACATAAATATGACTCTAGCTTCTAACATTTTTTCAATCTCTTTCTTGACCTTCTCTTTCACTCTTTGGTTTAGCCAGTATGGTCTGTGCTTCATTGGACATGCATCTAGTTTCAGCAGGATTTTCATCTCTCTGATGTCGCCTTTTATTCCCTTCAACTTAGCCACTGATGTTGGAAATTAATCTTCATATTTTCACAATAGGTCAAAAATTTCCCTAGTCATCTGCTCATCCCAATAATATCCAATGGATGCCAACTTAGGTTTATTATTCTAGCCAATGCTATGTTTTCGTAACTTTACCGGTAATATATGTGCAATGTCACATACATGGCTCTCTTGAATGTCTCGTTCACCTTCTGTTTCTTGAAATGTTGGGTGTCTAAGTCCTTAGAGATCACCCTCCTCTGGGTCTGTGTTCACTTTGCGACAAGCTATATATTATGGATACTCTGCCTCATAGAAATATTGAAGGAATTTCTCATCCACACAACCTTCCCATAGTTGTCCTGGTGTTGAGGCAAATTAATTACCTATCATTTAATTCTCAACCAGGGGGTTTCATAAAACTTGGAAAGCATGCGTGCACTATATATGCTAGAAGTTAACTTCCAATTTAGATCAATCTAACTACTAAACCAAATAACGATAAACTAAATTCACCTATTTTAATTTAGAAATCAATTCAAAGGAAATTGTAGTACAGTGTTTGGAATTGAAATCTTAATCTATCACACTTGCAGGAATTGAAATTTTAATCTACCACACTTGCAGGAATTGAAGTCTTAGTCTACCACAATTGCGGGTATTGAAAAGCACACCACTCTTTCAAAAATGAAATTGCATGAAATGAAATCTACTCTAAGGGATCCTGTGTGCATTATTAAAACCACACGATATGAAATGAAAACAAAAACAATAATTCTTAACCTCTAGGTATGAAAGTAAATAAAAACAATCACTCTTAATCTCTCACAAAGGAAAATATAGGAAAGAAATAAATCTTAATCTATGAAACAAATAAATCTTAATCTATGAAAAACAATAAATCTCACACATTATAGATGGCCAATCCAAAAGCATGAGGGATGGAAAGTTGAGAGGCTCCAAATACAATCATAACTAAATCAAAGTGAACATCACTCGTGAGCATGGTGCCAAATCAAAATTCTATATTCAAAACAACAACATTTCCCCAACTTTTCACATCTAAAATGATAGGAGAAAAATTCCCCTATTTATACAAAAGTGTTATAGACATTTTTGTGCCTTACAGCATTGAGCATGAAATGTCCATAATCCAAGGGATCCAAAGTCCCTAAAAGTGTTGTTCCTGCCCCTAAAGGAACAAGGTCAACCAATGATAGCTTCTCCCAGAAGTTCTCCACCAAAAACTACTCAGAATCAGTCAATTCAGGATCAATTTAGATGCTCCACTATCTGCCTGCGTTGCAAAGCACCCCAGTACACTAGCTAGGTGCGTATTCACTACCAGGGTGCGCTGAGCGAGAAATGCCAAATGGCAGTGTCATTCTGCGAGGTGTACAGACAATGGAAGCTTCCAAAATCTTCCTCAATGACACTTGCCTCACTGAGTTCGACCAAGGATGAGTAAGAGGCTCTCAACGTCCAAGTGGAAACAAGAACTGACAGAGAGAAGCCACAAGTAAAAACATAAGCTGACTCATCCTCTCTGCTTACATCTATATATGGATCCCTCATCCCAGAGATCCAGAGGCTGGAATTTTGTACTTTGCAGAGAATTGCTGTTGGTTTGAGATTGAGATTAGTGCATTGGGTGATTTATGCTTTGTTGGAGGTGAGGAAGGGATTCCTTTGCTGGGAGGTAGATGCTGGATCAGGACTCACTTGGTTGTATCTCCTCTTGGACTTTCTTATTATATCAATAAAACTATTTGAGTTTCTCCTACATGCTGTGTATCAATGATGCTTTGTTATATTTGCATGTTTAGCTTAAATTTGATCCTAAGCTAGTTATGAATGGAAATCTATGTCTGTTGTGTAGTTTTCCTCTTCTGTGATCTTGCAGGAACTTGGTGAAGCTGGGCCAGTAAGGGAGCAGGCAGCGGGAAGCGAAAAAATAGGGGAGCGAGTGGATCAACAAACTAGCGAAAGACACAGGTTAGTTACATCCTTCCTCTTCGTTTACATTTCATAAAGAAGAATACGAAAATAGTTTTCCTTGTTTGTTGCTAAGGCACTATCACACCTTAGAGTGGGATAGGGGCATTCTGAATAGATACTTTTCCCAACAACAAATTGGCGACTCCACTAGGGATTGTATCTAGTTAGTTTATTTGTGTTTCTATTGTTGTTCTTCTCATAAACTTAGGAGTGGTGAATCGAACTGCATTTTCCATTTACAAATGCAAAGTAGAGATCTGCTACTCTAGTCCATTCACTGGGCCTGTTTATTATTTGAACATCTGATCCAAAAATGCTCTAACTGCCCTTTGTGATAGATCTTAGTCCTCCTTTAAATCATCCCTCTAATTGTACCTTATTGATAACTTTTATCCGGCCAAAAACCATAGATTAAACTGCAAACTGTGACCCAGAACCCAGAGACAATTCTCGTTTCTGCTTCAGCGCAGGCTCTGTGAATAGGTTCTGCATTTCAACGCAGGTCCCGAGAGGGCTACCTGCGCTGCAATTCAGTTTCTCTGTGCAACAGGTGCGCTGATCAGCCTTTGCCCTGTGCAGCTGTGGTTCTTTGCTTCTTTTTGCTCAGTTTTATCTCTGATTTTTGCAGCCTGTTATCAGTGTGTGTACCTATCTGAAAACCCCTTTTCTTTGCCTTAATTCTGCCTTAGTTGTATAAAAGAAACTGTATTTGTTTTTGTGTATTTGTTACATCATTTGCAGTTTTCCATTACAAAAGTAAACTAGTCATACTATCGCCCTTAGATCTAGACCTGTCGTAAGTGTCGTTTTGATCTTAGGAGTGAGTTTGTTTGCTGTTGACAGTTGATTACGCTTTTAATTTTGTCTTTTGGTTTGAATTTGTGAATTTCTAGTGTCGAAACAAGTGTTTATTTCAAAATAATAAAGTGTCGTAATCATCTTTACTTTGTTGATTTCGAAAAAGAAGCTTGTTTGTGTTTTTCAGTTGAAATCGAATTCAAATTTGTACAACAACTTCTTTTTAGGCATCAATATTAAGAAAGTGAAAACAAATACATGCACAAGTGCATTTTCATTTTGACAGTTTGTATGGATTGATTTAGGAAAAGTGCATTTACAGTGTGCTCTATGCTCTTTGAGAAAAGATTGTGTCTTTCTTTTCCCCTTGTAGCTAGGATTTTCATTGTTGAAAAGAGATAAAAGCTTGCTTATCATCTTTAGACTGCATTTAGGAATTGTATCTACACCTCGTGGTAATCCAAAAAGGCAAACTTCTAAGAAAGATCAACCTAAAATAAATTGAATGAACTTAACAACGCTTTGTAACTTAACGCACAACATAGAGGTCTAGGCTAGAGACGTGTTCCGGCGTCGTAAAACCTGGTAACTGTTGGCCTCACTGATGGTTGGGTGATTCCTCCTGAGAGACGATAAGTACCAGTACGGATTGTGCTCCCACGTACTGTCGAGTATATATTGGGAGACCCCTATAGGCTCAAAACCTTTATCCATAGGAATCCGTGTCGGCCGCCCTACTGATTGCAATGCACTGAACACAGCATTCGGGAAGATTGACCGCCCATACCCTAAAAAGTATTCTGCGGTTTTGCGATTGGTTTGGCACACCCTCTACCTAGAAATCCAGAGCAGTCCCTTTCGTTCCTTTTCAAAATCCTTAACGGAAAAGGTCCATCTGAGCGCTTGTCACTTCAAGCTCATTAAAAATCGAAGGAGACTAGAGTCATCTTTTGCTTTTTCTCGACTCTTTAAAATTGAAAAAGCAAGTTGTGTCCAAGCGTCGTTAAAATTTATTTTAAACGGAATATTCATACCCTTTTTCCTGCGTTTATCTTTAGGTTGAGAAAATGGAGCCTACCAACCAAGGAATTCCCCTTGGTGGAAATCCTAGTCCCTTCTCCTCTTTGGGAGATGTTGGTGCGCCCCATATGGCCACATTGTCGCTTCCAGGACTGACAATTGGCTTGCCGGTCTGGCTCTTCTCAACCAATGTCGTTCAGAACACCACTATTCCTGAACAGTCAAATCAGCAGTTAGACGAGTCTAGAATTTCCCACCAACCTTCTACTTCCTCTAATTCTTCCTCTCTTCCTTCCTCTTCGCTTAACGGGACTGGTAAAGCTAAAAACCAAGTTCCCAAGGAGAAAAGGGAAAAGAAGAAGAAAGAGAAAAAGAAGAAGGAGCCAAAGGCAAATAAGGGAAAACAAGTGTCGTCTAATGAAAATCCACACACAGCACCGACCAGGCCTAAATCGACATGTGTCATTTGCAAGGGAGACCACTTTCACAGAGATTGTCCTTGCATCCCTTGGATACTAAGGGACTGGTCTCCCTATTTGCACAATCCGGTGTCGTCAACCTCTGATAGCCATGTTGAAAGCACACCGTCAACTAGCGAAAGTGAAGTCCCAGGACAAAAAGGGAGAGTTAGACCTACCTGTATATTGTGCGAAGGCGACCATGCCCTCCACCGTTGTCCCTTCTTAGACGAGGCTAAAAGAGTCTTGGAAGATCGTCCGGTTTCACCGTTACGACTTCCTCCTGGATATAAAAAACTCTTGCCGAGTCCTTCGTTAGTTGAGAATCCAGCTGGCCCGCTCAAGTGGTCGGCTGAAGCGTCTATCATTGAAGATACACCAACTGAATCCACACCATACGAAAGTCAAAAGGTCGAGGCAGCAGTTGACACGGTTTTTCCTTCAGAGGTTTTATCTTCGAATGATACAGTCACTGAAGAGGATAAAGATGACACCATCTAAATTCTCTTCATCAACACATACTCCGACGAACACGGGGGTAATCCATCCATTCCTTTATCGCAGGAAGGAAGTTCGTCAGAGCCATACCCGACCGTCTACTCGGTCCCACCACCAAGCAACCTAGTTGTATCCTTCGACTGGAACCAACTAGGCAGACCCCGTTTGCCAGCGAGCATACCGTTCCGAATTATCGTTCAAATATACAGAATGGTCATGACTGGCACCATCATTGATGAGGGGGCGTCTGTGAGTATCTTTTCCTCTTTTGCTTGGAAAGCGCTTGGTTCGCCATCGCTTTTGCCTGAAATGAGAAATCTGACAGGCTTTGATAAAGGAACCAGTCGACCTTTAGGGATCCTCCCCAGTGTGCCCATAACATTGAAAGGGAAGACCGTTCAAATGAACGTGATGGTCGTTTAAGGACCCTTGGATTATAACATACTCCTTGGATGAGACTATATTTATTGCATGGGAGCTATCATCTCCTCACTCTTTAGAGTAATGTGTTTTCCGCACGAAGGAAGAGTGGTCAAGCTCGTGGACCAGCTTTCATTTCCCGGATCACGCATCGCAAATAGTCATGTACCATCCCTAAATGGTCTTTTCACACAAGAAATGTCTCAACCCACGGTCCGTCCTCCCGATGAGCGCGAGTGATTCGGAAGGATATGACTGGAACCCGGGGGGCATGCGTCCTGGTCTGCTTCGGTAGGAAAACTTTGGGTATAGGGTAGGTTTCTGCGGGAGAATATGACTAGTCCGTACCCCGTCCGTGATTGGAAGAGGGGTTGTTCTAGAATAAGATTCTTTTGTCAAAGTTATGTGTTTGGCGCTCGTTGTCACTCACCTTTGTCTATCTCGGTAGACATCGCCGAAGAAGTGTTTTGTTTGCTGCGCAAATGAGACAATCTTTGGTAACCTGAAAGAGGTAGGCCTTTCCTGGTAGAACAAATGTTTTATCTGCAAATTGAGGGGTAACCTTGAAATCGTACTTTATACCTGGGGGCATGCAAACCTTTTGGAGTGCAAGCAAAGAGCGGTTATTTATCTATTTTTTGGATTAGTCATTTCCTAACTTGCATAAAGAAAGGATGCGGGGAAAAGCTTTGTAAGGTGCAAGCTCCATAAAAAATGGCATCTTCAATGAGACATTCTTATCATATGACTGGATTAATCGAGCAGTTTTAGCACATAGTTCATGCTCGTTAAAAAATAAACATAAGATCGAGCAGTTTTAGCACATAGTTCATGCTCGTTAAAAAATAAACATAAGATCGAGCAAGTGTTTCAACCCACGTTTAAGCTCGTTAAAAAATGAACTATCCTCCGGTAAATAACCACCGTGAATGTAACATTATCAGCCATTAAAGCCTTTGTCATGTTTGCACCGTCACCTCCACTTTTCCATTGGCCGATCATTCACCTCCATTTGATTGTTTACCCATTTTGAGGAACAACTGCGAAGAGTGATTTCACTAGCCATCCTTGTGACACTGCCGTGATTGGAAAATTCCAACCCTTACCTGGAATCAACTGCTACCTGTTTTATCACTCGTTCCTCAAAAGACGAGTCTTCTTTAAGTTCTTTTCATCTTACTCGTAAAATATGAAAAGATTGCCAAGTTTTGGCCTTCCAGCTCATTAAAGCGACCGGAAATGCTATCCCTCTTCTAGATTTTAATCTTTTTGGACCTGAGGGATTATTGCACAAAAATATCGAGCGCTTGTTTTGTTCGGCTCGTTAAAACTATCGAAAATTCATCCCTTCTGTATTGTTTTATACTTTTTCGGACTTAAGGGATTAGATGACGAAAAAGGACTTCCGGAGTTACCTTTACGTTCCTTTTCAGACTCCCTAAAAAGGAAAAGGACCGAGTTATCTTTGTCATTAAACTCGTTAAAAACATTAATAGCGACAAACTTGTCTTTAGACGAGAACGAGCTTCACTATCACTAGGCTCGTTAAAACATAGCAATGGGTTTGCCCGAAGGGCAAATTATAGAACAAGCATATGTTATCCTCCTCAAGCTTGACAAAAATAAAGAGCAACTGGTCAGCAATGACTGGGGAAAAATTGGGAAGAAACTCGAAGAACCTTTATTGGTAGCAAGTCGCTCCTGAACATGACACTTCCACTCCGTGCCTGAGTCAGGTTGGGTTGTTTCATTCACCGGTCACATCACCATGGTCTCGCCATACCATCCACCTTTGGGGTAAATGCTACCAATCCATCATATAAGTGTCACCGATATGTTCAAGAAAAGTCATCCAGAGAAGTCACCCATGTCCCATCCACTACCATACATTATACTACATTCTTTCATGATCGCCACCCTGAACCATATATCATCAGATTGTTTTCACCTCCATCAAAATCATTTTCTCCGTTCCGTGTCATTGATGTGGGACACATCAAGGCCCTCCTTTGACGGATCACTTCTTGTCGACATCAGCTCATTATCCAAGAAGTTGATCTAGGAACACCCCCTTTAGTACTTTGAAGCTTGCATGCCTCAATGGCAAGTTTCTCACTTCCGGCGACAGGTATACATCAATGACCTTCGACCGAAAGATTTTGCGTGGTGTTCGACGCCAAGTACTTTATTCACACCACGTGAATTGTACTGTAGTACCTTGAGGGTCATTATCATTATCGGTGATTCCTCTCGTGCTTGTTAACAGTTTACATCATTGACTGGTAATCAAGCGATGTCTTTCCATGTTCGACTTCAGAACATTTCTCACATGGATCGACTTGTACTTAGAGTGAAGATCGACCGAGATTGAAGAACCCGGATCTAATTTCATCCATCCGGGCTGCGATATATATTCAGGAAAAATAAAGACATTGACATGTACAACATTGCAACACAGATAATCATCCTACCAAAAGGATGATGATTTCATCAGAATCATCAGTATACCATCAGACGATTGTCTGTCCTACGTACATAAAAATGAATTTATAAAGCTGAGCATGGGAATGCCCGCCTCAGCTAGATCATGAAAATAGTATGAAAAATAATGTATTGTATTGTATCTTATTACAGGTCTCCTCCCAGCATTGAAAGAACTTCGGATCCTCCTAATAAAGCATTTCACCCGATAAACGACCTCATACTTTAGGGGGCAACTGTTATAGACATTTTTGTGCCTTACAGCATTGAGCATGAAATGTCCACAATCCAAGGGATCCAAAGTCCCTAAAAGTGTTGTTCCTACCCCTAAAGGAACAAGGTCAACCAATGACAGCTTCTCCCAGAAGTTCTCCACCAAAAACTACTCAAAATCATTCAATTCAGGATCAATTCAGATGCTCCACTAGCTGCCTGCATTGCAAAGCACCTGAGTACACTAGCTAGGTGCATTGCAACGCACCTAAATGCACTATCAGGGTGCGCTGAGCGAGAAATTCCAAATGGCAGTGTCATTCCGCGAGGTGTACAGACAATGGAAGCTTCCAGAATCTTCCTCAATGACACTTGCCTCACTGAGTTCGACCAAGGATGAGTAAGAGGCTCTCAGCCTCCAAGTGGAAACAAGAACTGACAGAGAGAAGCCACAAGTCAAAACATAAGCTGACTCATCCTCTCTACTTACATCTATATATGGATCCCTCATCCCAGAGATCCAGAGGCTGGAATTTTGTACTTTGTAGAGAATTGTTGTTGGTTTGAGATTGAGATTAGTGCATTGGGTGATTTGTGCTTTGTTGGAGGTGAGGAAGGGATTCCTTTGCTGGGAGGTAGATGCTGGATCGAGACTCACTTGGTTGTATCTCCTCTTGGACTTTCTTATTATATCAATAAAACTATTTGAGTTTCTCCTACATGCTGTGTATCAATGATGCTTTGTTATATTTTCATGTTTAGCTTAAATCTGATCCTAAGCTAGTTATGAATGTAAATCTATGTCTGTTGTGTAGTTTTCCTATTTTGTGATCTTGCAGGAACTTGGTGAAGCTGGGCCAGTAGGGGAGCAGGCAGCGGGAAGCGAACACAGAGGGGAGCGAGTGGATCAACAAACTAGCGAAAGACACAGGTTAGTTACATCCTTCCTCTTCGTTTAGATTTCATAAAGAAGAATATGAAAATAGTTTTCCTTGTTTGTTGCTAAGGCACTATCACACCTTAGAGTGGGATAGGGGCATTCTGAATAGATACTTTTCCCAACAACAAAAAGGATGAGAAGCTATCTCATTAATCAGAGTCCATGAATCTCTCCTTATATCTATAGAGTTACAATCAAAATAAGAAATGATAAGAAACATGCCTTCTTAGAGTTTCAATACAGATATGAAATGAAAAGACACATATCCTCATGATCCCATGATTTTCTCCATTCAAATTCTATTTTTACCCTAGAAGGCCACATAAGGGTCTTTTAGAAGCTTCATTTTGACCTACACATGTCAATAATCTCATCCCACTTGTTAGGTATAAACATATGCACACTATTTTCTTATTTTTAACCATAAATTCACTTAAAAATGTTAAGAATTAATAAATTTTGGAAAAGCATAAATGATCCAATAATGATAATGATAAGGTAAATGTAATGAAATGGAGATAAATGTAATGAAATAGAGGTGGAGTGAAGGTGAAAATATGGAAATATAAGTGAAAATGTAATGGAAGTGAATGATAATTTCAAGGTGCAACATACCCCACAACTGAAGCTATTGTATGTTCTCATGCAATCTATTACATTAATTCTTTTTATCCTTGAGCTTTGGCTTAACTTTGCATGATATCATTTGATAACTTCATAATTCTACAAAATCTTTTAGTTGAATTGCACCATGGTAGGTTCTTGTGTTACAACCATATTTTGTTGTTGCATTCATTTTTTATCTTTGAACTTTGCATAATGATAATTTGATTATTGTTGCAAAGTATATC
This sequence comes from Pinus tabuliformis, assembly GCA_031772625.1. Classification (NCBI taxonomy): domain Eukaryota; kingdom Viridiplantae; phylum Streptophyta; class Pinopsida; order Pinales; family Pinaceae; genus Pinus; species Pinus tabuliformis. Next base: position 1,056,367,360 of record CM062807.1, read on the forward strand.
TTTATTGGATTGCATCATAGTTGGTTCTTGTGTGACAACCATGATTGTGTTTGTATCCAATTATCTTTTTAGTAATTTTTACAAGCCTTTGTATGCTCATAACAATAATGTAATAGTTAATATCTTTTGAAAGTATGTGGGTTTTTCAATGTGATATAAATATGGAAAAATATGAATATGAATGTATCCCTCCCAATAGATGATATTGGCAATTTTATGAGATGAGGAAGAGAAATGTTTTTTCAAAAAATTATCATTCTAGATTTTCAAGGAATTTTATGGTAAAAAGTTAGAAAATGAAATACCTTTTAACTCACCCTTTAGAAATGGATGAGCTGCATGTGTGGTGGCTGCAAAATTCTCATCATAATCTTCTTCAAGTGGCTAGACAAGTCATGGAGAAGAGAGTCAAGATGACTTTTTATTTGCTTTTATTAAAACTTGCTGAATATGTTGTGGAATAGTGTTGATTCTGCTACTGCCATCTAATTTTGCAGCTGTTATTTGATTCTGCAGCTGTCATCTAATTCTGTAGTTGCTGTCTAATTTTGCAGCTATCATCTCGTTCTGTAGTTGCATATCTTCTACATTCGCTCCAAAATGCTGAAAATGATAGTCTTCATGTCTTCAAACCTCATTGACACAATTCCTGCTATGTGAATAAATGTTTTGATGTCGAACATAGTAGGAAATTGTTGACTTAGTGGCCATTAATGAATGCCACTAGTCAACATGAGAGCTCTCACCATTGATGACAATGAGAGTCAAGATGCCTAAACACATCTTGCTAGGTACAAATAATTTCGTTGTTGTCGAGTACCTAGAAGAGCTGATGAACAAGAGACATTGATGTATTTCCATTGTTTGTCGGCATGAGGACTTGCCATTAAGGCATGCAAGCCTCAAGGTGTTTTTGCAAGGATTTTAGACTCAAAGGACTATGGACTCAATAATTTGCATTGAAGCAGGGTTTATTTGCGAAATGAAAAAGGATAGGAAAGGAAAAATGAAAATGGAAGATGATATTGGAAAATAATAATGATAATAGGCAATAAGCATGTTAGTGAGCTTCTTGCTTTTATTTGTGGGTCAGGAGGAAAGTGTATGTGAATAAAGGAAAATGAACAACTGACTCTCACTGGGAAAAATGACTGTGGCTTGCCTTGAATTGTTTGGTTAGATTTATAATTCAAAAGGGAGGAAAGGTAATGGTTTTGATGGATATTTCTCATGGAATTGGTCCTTTGAAGACCATTTGTGCGAACAATTAGTTTTCTTCAATGATCATTCGATCATCCCAAACCTGCAAAAAAAACTTGACATAAAGAACATAAGTGTGTTAAAAAAGAAATGATCAGTTCCTTTCTGATTCTTACACAAAATGTCAAATGAAATAGACTAAGGAAAATCAAAAGTGTTATATTTAGTCCAATTCATGAAATCGATAACAATCCATTTTTAAGAAATAACCCTAAAAAATAAATTAACTCCCTCCATCAAGTAGACAGGCCAATAACATTAACAATACAATTGCATCACGCAAGTGACAGTCAAGATCAACAAACTGCACAGATGATGAAAAAGATGGAAGTTTAAATCAATTTGGATTTTGTTTTGGTCACATATCATATGGATTAAATGCCACAACAAAATTTCATTTTGAGTTTCATTCTTCCACCTTGCTGAAAATCGTTCACTGTGTGTGTATATATATATATATATATATAATTCTTTTCATGCAGACAACAAAATAGGGCTTTGAAGAACTGCAAAATTCTCTCAATTGGTTGAAAAATCCAGAAAATGGTTTTTGGGTTACCTAACTGCCCCTGTTTCAGAAAAAACCCATGTCTTGGATTTTGCTAATTCACCCTGTTTTATTTAGAAAACACATTTTAAAATCGTCTGTCAAAACAATTACGTTTTCTAGAAATGTTTCGGTAACCAAATTCAATTTCTGGTGGTTGGATTTTTGATTTGCAGGTTTGGTACAAGTCGCATTAATGTATCAACCACAAATCTGAATTCACTGATTGTGTATTCATGCTTCATAGCATTCAAAATAGAATCACTCCCTGACTGCATTGGCACGTGACGAAACGAGTATACACATGGGTGCAACATTAAGTTAGCAATTTCTTCTAAGTGTTCAAGGATGTAAGGAGGGTAAATCTATTGAAATTGTGCAGAGGAGCAAGAGTCATTGTTTTATTAGAAGTGCTAGTGAATTAAATGTGTTATTGCTAGCAAAATCTCGTGCATAAAAAAAGAGAATCTATTTTCCTCACGTAGTCACCAAACATGGTCCCTAAGAACCGTGATTTTCTCCCGGAACGGTTAAGAATATGAGAAAACAATTTTTTGGTTATTAAACTCATCTTGTTCCGGAAAAAACCCATGTCCTAATTTTTTCATATTTTCTCTGGTTTGCTCCGAAAATGCGTTTTAAAAACATGTGTCTAAACTGGTGCGATTTCTTGCAATGGTGATCCGACAATAAAATTCATTTCTGGCTATGGTGATCCAGTATGTTGTGCGGGATGTGTAGGTCGAGACACCCGAAGCTGTGGAGGTTAAGATACCGCACCAATCATATGCTGTGGAGTTGGAGCATGTGTTGAATGAATGCCTACTCCAAAAATATCAGATCTCTCTGTCGACGTATTCAACAAATTGGTGTCAAACCATAAACGCACAAGCATGACAGAATTCAAGTTTTATTGAAGCTCGGAGCAACAAAGAAAGAAACACTAGATCTGAACCTTGTTTTCTTTCATTGTTTTCAAACACTCGTTTTTAATCATTCTATCACACCTGTTAAACATTTTTTTATGTCAAGAAAACCAAATCCCAATTATCATTATAATTAAGTCAAAGCTAGGATGGTTGCGCAGTCAAGTTTTATTTGCAGGTTGAGATGTGAGATCGAAGCCTGAGACTTGATTGAACCAGCCACTCGAATTGCAGGTTTTTACATTACGCACTTAGCCCTCATTTCATTGTTTTATTCGAGCCTCATTTTATGCATGGCCTTTTAATTTTGTTTTATGCTTTGAGTTTTTTCATAACGTTGACCAACATTTTTTTTAATATTTTGTTTTAAAAATTATATATGTTACATATTTTTTTTAATTAAAAATATATACATATATATTTCATTTAAACAAAACAATTTATTAATAAAGAAAATGCATTTGGATTTTATTTTTTTAAGTTTATTGAAAAATCAAATTGAATTAAATCAAATCATGAAAACAAAAATTAGCTGCAGAATTGCATTCTATAGCTAAATAATTTTTATGATATACTAACAAAACAATTTCTTTTTCTGATCCTCCAGGGCACACGAAGTGCAGGAGGAAAGCATATTTGAGATTTTTTTTTTTTTTTTTATTATTTTGTTAGCATAGTCAAGATTGTATCAATTGATTCCTTTGTAAATTTTGCAAAAATAAAATGAAAAGGCTTGATCTCATACCTTAAATTATCATTCGTGATATTTGCTTGCACTCCTTGTTTTCAATAATTTGTTTTATTTTAAATCTTTCCTACCAAGGGTTAGTAGATGGGTGGTTCTTACAAAACATCAAATTTATCCTAAAAAATATAAAAAATTATTTTTATTTTTCCTTTCTATCTAAAAACCAATTATTTATTTTTTTTGAAGTATATTCATGCTTCCAGTGAAGCCATTTACAAATTAGAATTTTTGAAATGCTCATATCCAAACTTGAAAAATGTACCTGATTGTTTGTAAGGATATACGAAATCAACTTGACCTTTCGATTTTCCGCAAGGATCTCTTGAAGAATTGATGAATATTGTGGCATAACCACTTTTTGATACCATTCCTCAATGTAGTCTTTGGGCTGCATTCTAGACCCTTTGTCCATAAATGGTTAGTAAAAACAAAAACAAATAAAATACACTCTAAACTAAAAGCTAGTTCCTATGCACACTTCCGTGCAACGACACCAAAATGTCAAGGCAAATTAATTACCTATCATTTAATTGTCAACTCGAGGGTTTCGTAAAACTTGTGAAGCATGCATGTGCTATATATGCTAGAAATTAACTTCCAATTTAGATCAATCTAACTACTAAACCAAATAACGATAAACCAAATTCACCTATTCTAATTCAACAATCAATTCAAAGGAAATTATAGTACAGTGTTTGGAATTGAAACCTTAATTTATCACACTTGCAGGAATTGAAATCCTAATCTACCACACTTTCAAGAATTTAAGTCTTAATCTACTACACTTGCGGGAGTTGAAAAGAACACCACTCTTTCAAAAATGAAATCTACTCGAAAGGATCATGTGTGCATTATCAAATTAGGATCCTATGAAATGAATAATAAAAAACCACATGATATGAAATGAAAGCGAAAACGATAATTCTTAACCTCTAGATATGAAAGAAAATAAAAACAATCACTCTTAACCTCTCACACATGAAAAGATATGAAAGAAATAAATCTTAATCTATGAAAGAAAATAAAAACAATCACCTTTAACCTCTCACACAGGAAAAGATATGAAATAAATAAATCTTAATCTATGAAAACAAATAAAAACAATCACTCTTAACCTCTCACACAAAAAAATATATGAAAGAAATAAATCTTAATTTATGAAAAACAATAAATCTCACACATTATAGATGGTCAATCCAAAAGCATGAGGGATGGAAAGTTGAGAGGCTCCAAATACAAGCATAACCAAATCAAATTGAACATCACTCATGAGCATGGTGCCAAATCTAAATTCTATATTCAAAACAAGAGCATTTCCCCAACTTTTCACATCTAAAATGATAGGAGTAAACTGCCCCCATTTATAAAAAAAGATGAGAAGCTATCTCATTAATGAGAGTCCATGAATCTCTCCCTATATCTATAGAGTTACAATCAAAATAGAAAATGATAAGACACATGTCTTCTTAGAGTTTCAATACAAATAGGAAATGATAAGACACATATCCTCATGATCCCATGATCTTCTCCATTCAAATTCGAATTTGGTCTTAGGAGGCCACATAAGGGTCTTTTAGAAGCTTTCTTTTGACCTACACATGTCAACAATCTCATCCCACTTGTTAGGTATAAAAATATGCACATTATTTTCTAATTTTTAACCATAAATTCACTTAAAAATGCTAAGAATTAAAAAAGTTTGGAAAAACATAAATGTGACCGAATAATGATAATGATAAGGTAAATGTAATGAAATGCAGGTAAATGTAATGAAATAGAGGTGGAGTGAAGGTGACAATATGAAAATATAAGTGAAAATGTAATGGAAGTGAACACCAATTTCAAGGCCCAACACCTGGTGTGAATAAATTTTTTTTGATTGCATGCAAGATTTTTGTTAGGTGTCGATCATTATCTTTGAATGAGAAACTGATGCTGAATTGGTTAGCCATGACATTCCATTCTACTGTTTGTTTGCATATTTCTTCCTGTATATTCCATGCTTGTGGTATTGTACCTAAGGTATGTATGAATAAATGCACCCAAAGTTCCTTTGGTACCCTCTCTTTCTCCCATTTCTTTATGCAATCCTATAAAAAAAAATTTGGATCTGAGTTTCCTCTATACTTCACTTTCTCATCTGGCCGGTCTTCTTCTGGTCTAAACCTCTCACTTATTACTCTCTTAATAGCCTTCCATTCACACAAAGTGCTATGATGCGCTCTCGACCACCTTACCGGGGTGGATTTTAACACAATATCTATGATACAGATTTAAACAGGAATGCAACAAATTACAGAGATAATCATAAATACAGATATGCAGTGGAAATAATACTTCATTTCATTAATGTAAAATAATGAAATATGCTTATAAACAGCAATGGAAATAAGCCAGCTAGGGCAATGGTAGCTTATCTCCGAGAAGAGATGTGGTAGCTGTTAGGATATTCCGACACATAGGATATAGTTAAGTTCAACTTGGTCTAGTATAGAGTTAGGTTAGAGTTAGGTAAAGTGTGTTTCTTTACCGTTGTACATTTTGTAACTTACAATCCGACGGTCACGATATGTAGTGATCCGACGGTTCACTCTCACCTCGGTATTACCGACACTTGATCCGTGGCTTGACACCCAATTGGTCCATGAGTTCTATTTAAAGCGCATGGAGGGTCATTGTTCAGGTAATCCGTGCATGAGAGAAGCTTATGTAAATTTTCATTCTTTGATTAATAAATTGCCTGTAGTACCCACGTTGGGACAGGCCGTGGACTGTTTCCCTCCTTGCACTCTGAGGGTTTTAACCACGTCAAAAATACTGGTGTATTGATTTGAGATCTGGTTGTGAGCGGTGTCCTTTTGGTATTCTTTCTGTGGAACTTACCCTGTAAATTCCTACATGGTATCAGAGCTATTTGAGGGCCGCGTCCGTTGGTGATCCAAATCTGAAGCCGGTAGAACTGCATGCGGCTGTCGTTTCCTAGATCTGCTGTTTCTGACTGCTTTCGGGCCGAGAGGACTACTCTGTTGCGTTCGGAGCATTTGTTCCAGTGAGGAACCCCTTTCGTTTCACGCGAAAAGGTTTCCGGTAGCCCTAACTGCGTCATTTTTCAGATCGGGAGGTATACAGTGTTTTTTTTGCAGTTTACTGTTAATTTCTCTCTGCTTATTTCGGTCTCAGTTTATTTAGCCTTTTTTGTTAACCGGATCTATACCTTTCATTTCTGCGTATGCTCTTTGCCCTGCGACTCTGTGCGATCTGGGCAAATCAGAAACAGAAAGGAAGGATTTTTCTCATGCGTATGCTCTTTTCCCTGCACCTTAGTGTGATCTCGGAAAATCAGAAACATTGAGAAAAATATTTAGTTTTTCGGCAAAAGCTAACCTTGAGATTTTTTTTAAAAAGATTTCTAGTTTTTTGGCTAAAGCTAACTTCGAGCCGCAAGGTTCGTTTTTCTTTACATATTCGTGTTGGGTTTTGTGTTTTGTGTTTTGTAGGGAAAAAGAGCTTTCTCAAGGCAAGCACGCAAACCGAGCCCCCCCCCCCTCTCTCTCTCTCTCTCTCTCAAATTTTTTGTATAGATCAATTGGTTCAAAGCTATTTTTAGAGAGTAGAGGTCTTGGGTTCAAGTCTCCATTTTGTGGGGGCAGATTTTTTCATTCCCGCACATTCGCGCACTTTGCCGGCAACATCAACAAGTTGTTTTTTCAAAAATCCATAACTTCTTCATCCGGAAGCCTTTTTCAGCGCCGTTTTTTTTTAAACCGCCTATTTTTTCGAGATCTATCCGTTGGTACACTTACTTTTAGCATCTTCAGCTTCAGTTTTTTTTTAAAAATGGAAAGTCCATGCCAAGTCATTCTTGACAGCACTAACTACTTCCAATGGGTAGAATACATGGAAGATTTACTTAGAAGTAAAGGTCTCTTCAGAATAGCCACAAACCAAGAGAAGAAACCATCAGATGAAGACAAGGCGGCAAAATGGGAAAATAGACAAGATCAAGCACGTGGTTTGATAGGGATGTCTATTTCTCCTGATCTTAGATTCCACATTGCAGGACTTGAGACTCCTCATGAAGCATTAGAAAAACTTGCTAAAGTTTTTGGGATTAAAAATGAAATTAGATCCCATCAACTTGAAAATGAGCTGCTTACTTTGGATCCTAATAATTTTTCTTGCATTGAAGATTTCTTGTCCAAATTCAAGACCCTTAGATATCTCTTGGAAGGTGTTAAAGTTAAGAATGATGATGGTAACCTTATTTATTCCATCCTTACTAGGTTAGGACCAGCCTACTCTGTATTTGTTTCCACTTTCCATTCTACAAGGGAAGCTTTCATTTGTCAAGGACAAGAATACAAGGCCCCTTCCTTTGACTCCTTTTGTGATTCCTTAATAAGAGAACAAGAAAAACTCTTACACCTTGGTCTTCTTAATCTTGGAAACTCTTCCACGAAAGCGTTAGCCGCCCAACAGCACCCAAATTCAAAGAATCCTAAGAAGTCATATCCTCAAAAGAATGGTCCTAAACCATCTCAGCCTCAAAATGAAAGATCATTTCAGCAAAATGATAAGACCAATAAAAACAAATGGAAGAAGACTGATAGACATTGTAACTTTTGTAATCGAGATGGCCACTTAGAATCTAAATGCTTTAAGAAGATGGAAGCCTTGGAAGCCGCAATGAAGAAACATAACATCCATCTGGAGCCTACTTCAACTTCAACTTCCGGAACGACACTTTCTGCATGTCATCGTCAATCATCTCAGTCTGGTTATGCATTAAATGTATCTTCTTCTTCTTCTCATTCTCATGAGTGGCTCATTGATTCTGGAGCCTCTTGTCACATGGCCAAAAACCAAGCCATGTTTTCTTCTTTAAATGATTGTAACACCAAAAATATATATATTGGTGATGATAGATCTCTTAATGTTGTAGGGACTGGAACTGTTCATCTAGACAATGGTCAGTTCAATGATGTATTATGTGTTCCAAACTTATCCTGCAACCTTCTATCTGTCTATCAGATAACTCATTCAGGTGAAGGTAAAATTGTTGAATTTTCACCTCATGATGTTGTAATCAAGGATCTAAAAGATCCTAAACAGATTCTAGCTACTGGTCTTGCTGATGATTCCAAAAGGTTGTATAAGTTTCACAACTTTGGGTCATCCCATCTTCCCTCAGTATTTGTTGCTCATAATGATGAAGTGAGCAAACTTTGGCATGAGCGGTTTGGTCACTTAAACTATCGCTCCCTTCAGCATCTATGTAAAGAAAATATGGTGACAGGTCTTCCTATGGTATCTTGCAAAGATGGTGTTTGTTCCGGATGTGTACTCGGAAAACATCATCGGGACAGTTTTGACAAACGTGCCTCTTGGCACGCCTCAGCCCCTTTACAGCTTGTGCACAGTGATTTATGTGGTCCTCTTCCTGTTGCTTCATTCTCTGGCTGCAAGTACTTCTTAACTTTCATTGATGATTTCTCCAGACGCACTTGGGTATACTTCTTAAAACTCAAGAGCAAAGTATTTACAACTTTTTTGGCCTTCAAAGCATTTGTTGAAAAACAATCTGGACATCAAATTCTTAAGCTAAGAACTGATAATGGTGGAGAATATGTTAAAAACGCATTCATCAACTTTTGCACCGAAAATGGAATTCAAATGCAACATACTGTTCCATACACTCCACAACAAAATGGTGTAGCTGAAAGGAAAAATCGCACCTTAAAGGAAATGGCTAATTGTATGCTGCAATCTAAAGGACTCAGTCTTAGTTTTTGGGCCGAAGCAATTAATTGTGCAAATTATATAATCAATCGCACTCCTACTAAGGTTCTAGAGAATATCACTCCAGAAGAAGCTTGGAGTTCCATTAAACCAGATGTAAGTCACTTTCGTGTGTTTGGAAGTGAAGCATGGGCCCATATTCCAGATGAAAAGCATAAAGCTTTAGAACCTAAGAGTGAGAAATGTACTTTTGTTGGATATTCTGAAGATGTAAAAGGTTATAGACTTATTCCATTTAAGTCCAAAAATGTTATCATTAGAAGAGATGTAAAATTTGATGAAAATAAATCGGCCTGCGAGCCTAGTCCGGCGGATGTGCCACCTCTTCCTATCTCTTCTATCTTTGAAAACATTTCTTCTTCTGATGATGAAAGCGAGGATGATAATCCTCCCCCACCTTCTCAGGATCCTCAACTTCCAAGATGGGTCCGTGCTACTCGGGATGCAGCAGGTGATCTTGCCGGTGATCCTACAAATCAGCGACGTACACGTTCTCAGTTTGAAAGAGCCTCTTCTTTACTGGCTCAAGCTCCAGTAAATCATGATCCTGACACTTTTGCAGAAGCTTCAGGCCATCCACATTGGGAAGTAGCTATGAATGAAGAATATCATTCATTGATGACAAATGATACATGGGATCTTGTTCCTCTACCAAAGGGACGCAAACTTGTTAGATGCAAATGGGTTTACAGAACCAAGTATGGACCAGATGGGAAAGTTGATAAACATAAAGCTCGTCTAGTTGCTAAGGGCTTTTCACAGGTTGAAGGCATTGACTACACTGAAACCTTCTCTCCAGTTGCCAAAATGAACTCTATCCGCCTTGTTCTTTCCCTTGCTGCCTCTTTAAAATGGGAAGTCCATCAAATGGATGTTAAATCTGCCTTCTTGCATGGGGACTTGCAGGAAGAAATCTATATGGAACAACCCATTGGCTTCATCCAAACAGACTCCAGCCTCATTTGTCGACTTAAGAAATCCCTTTATGGCCTCAAGCAAGCTCCTCGAGCTTGGTATGCCAAAATGGATAGCTTTCTTTTAGAATCTGGCTTTTCTAGGTGTCATTCTGACAATACTGTCTACACCAAGAAAGTGGGCAACTCTCTCATCATCCTTGTTCTTTATGTTGATGATCTTATTCTTACTGGTAGTGATCCCAACCTTATAACCCATGTGAAGTCCAGCCTTAAAAAGAAATTTGAAATGACAGACTTAGGACACTTACACTATTTTCTCGGTCTTCAAGTCTTGCAATCCCAAGAGGGTATTTTCCTCTCCCAGTCCAAGTATGCTTGTGATATTCTTCGTCATTTTCACATGGAAGACTGTAAGCCAGCCCCTTCTCCCTTTCAGTCTGGAGTCAAACTTTCAGTCTCTTGTACTTCTCCTGAAGTTGATGCTACCTTATACCGTCAACTTGTCGGAAAACTCTTGTATTTAACCCATACTCGTCCTGATCTTTCCTTTGCTGTTGGCCTTGTTGCTCGTTTTATGCAAAACCCCCGTGAAAGTCATTGGAAAGCAGCTAAAAGAATACTTCGTTATGTTCGAGGTACAGTACAGTTTGGGATTCATTGCAGTGCCAAAGCATCTCCTCTGTTAGTTGGTTTCACTGATTCTGATTGGGCTGGTGACCTTGATGATCGGAAGTCTACTGCCGGTTATGTCTTCACTCTTGGTTCAGGACCTATTACATGGGCTTGTAAGAAACAGGCTGCCATTTCTCTTTCGTCAACAGAAGCAAAGTATCGTGGTGCCGTGGAAGCTAGTAAGGAAGCCTTGTGGCTTCGTCAGATCCTATTAGAGTTTGGCTTTGAGCAGCAGCATCCAACCACACTTTGGTGTGATAATCAAAGTGCCATTCAGCTATGCAAAGATCCAGTCCAGCATCAGCGCAGCAAACACATTGAACTACACATGCACTTCATCAGAAAGCTCATTCATGACCATGTGCTTGAAGTGCAATATTGTCCAACAGATGATCAGGTTGCAGACATCTTCACAAAGGCTCTCACAGAGGCGAAGTTCACTAAACTTCGATATATGCTTGGAGTTCAGGAAGTTGTCACTAAGGGGGGATAGGCTCTAGTGCCTCCTTCCTTCTCCTATTGTGTCATATTTGTAAATCCTTCAATCCTATCCCAAGTTGTTCTTAAGGGGGGATGTTAGGATATTCCGACACATAGGATATAGTTAAGTTCAACTTGGTCTAGTATAGAGTTAGGTTAGAGTTAGGTAAAGTGTGTTTCTTTACCGTTGTACATTTTGTAACTTACAATCCGACGGTCATGATATGTAGTGATCCGACGGTTCACTCTCACCTCGGTATTACCGACACTTGATCCGTGGCTTGACACCCAATTGGTCCATGAGTTCTATTTAAAGCGCATGGAGGGTCATTGTTCGGGTAATCCGTGCATGAGAGAAGCTTATGTAAATTTTCATTCTTTGATTAATAAATTGCCTGTAGTACCCACGTTGGGACAGGCCGTGGACTGTTTCCCTCCTTGCACTCTGAGGGTTTTAACCACGTCAAAAATACTGGTGTATTGATTTGAGATCTGGTTGTGAGCGGTGTCCTTTTGGTATTCTTTCTGTGGAACTTACCCTGTAAATTCCTACAGTAGCTACATGCCTCTAAACTATGTTACAATGAGGCTTGAAGGCCTATTTGTGGTTGAGAAACAATGGAAAACCCTTAACGTCCAAAAACCTAACCCTGAAGATGAAATGCCAAACTGTGGGCCCCATTTGGGTAAATTGGTACATCAACTCCCTGGGGTCGTAACTTTGGCATATGATCTCTGTTTGACGCGTATAATAGCTCGTTAAAAATATCTATCCAAGAACTACAACTTTGAGAAAAGAAACATCAATCCATGGACACATGTTGCTCCCAGATTTCCCAAAAAACATCATTTAGGGCCTCAAAACGGCTCCGGAAGTTCAGGAACCGAAAAACTACTAAAAATAATAAATTGTGCTACAATTACAGAAACTGAAAAATTGAAAGAGATAGTTCTAGGGGTCCAAGTGGGATAGGTGGGTGGCCACCAACATCCACCTGGATCATTCCTCCCCCCTTAGGAAGCAATGGTCCCCATTGTGTTGCGTTCCTCCATCTGCTGAACTTGGTCCTTGGTGGGCTGTTCTGCAATCTCTGATGTGTCCAATAATGGTAGGAAGCATGGTCGAGGGCATTCCACATTAAACGCTCAGTGCAAGTGGAGGAATTTTGTGCTCCAAAGCATTGTTTCCCACATCCTTGGTAATGTTGTAAGGACCATGTCAGAGTGGTTTGAGCTTCTGATGGGCTCTTGTAAGGCATTCTTTCTGCAGATGCAAATAGACTTTGTCGCGCACCTGAAACTTGTGTGGTACCCCCATGGCAGAGGAGAAGTTGTTCCTGCGTTCTTTCATGACCATATCCCTGTGCTACTGTTGCTGCGTGGAGGAACCCTTCGCGGGGGTCATGGATGTGGCGATGATCTTCCTCTTATTTTGGGAGGAAACCAGATAGAAAATGAATTTCCTAGTTTGAGAGATGATCTTGCTGCATCTCTTAGTAGAGATCAAAGAGGTGGTGGTAGGTGGGGCTACCTTCGGTATCCTGTATAATGAATTATTTAAAGTGATAATAACAACGCGAGGCCTTGACTCATACACAGCATGTCACCTCCATAAGTATGGTTGGCCTAATAGTACATCACAAAAATCAAGAGGTGCAACATCACACAATACCTCATTTGTAAAGGGTTTGATGATGTAGGGCAGGCGACACTACTCGCAAACTTGGAGATCTCGTCCTTGGTGAAGCCACCAGATACTGTACAGTTGTGGGTGTGGTGTAGTCAGTAGGCCCAATTGCTTCACGACCTCTGCTGAAATGAGGTTCTTTTGGCTGCCACTGTCGACAATGAATTACAGGGGTGATCCCTTCACTCACATCTGTGAGTCGAAAAGATTCTCCCCCTCCTCTAGATCTTTGGGCTCATTCTTCTGGATCTTGGCAATCGCAACAATGGTGCTGGGCTCTGCGTCAATGATCTACTTCCATTTGCCATTCCCCTTGTCGAGTTCTGACTTAGGGTCGAAACATGCATCTAATTCTAAAGCCTTCAACTCGGCCACCAGCGACTGCTTAGTCTGACACTCACTTGTGTTGTGAGTGGGGATCTTATGGAACTCACACCACTTTCCTGTGTCCTTCTTCAACTTCGATGTTTTTCTTTTCTTGTGGCTTCGACGAGTTGTCTTGGGTTGCCCCATCTTGTCTTTGTCCTTTGGTCTTCAGATTCGCAGATCCAAAGTCTCGCTTCTTTTGTTTGAACTTCTGCTCAATTTTGATAGTGTATCGGTATGTCGTGCCGAGCGAGGAGATTTTCAAGAACTCCATCTCTTTGTGGATGTACTTGTGTAGGTAGTTGCGGTACTTGAGTATCAAATGCAGCTCAGATTCCTTGATACCCAACTGTGTGTGAAGGGTATGAAAAATGTTTGTGAACTCTGACCCATCTTGGTCCCTTCCTTGCTGCAGTGTGGTCCATTTGATTTATTTGTCCTCATAGCTTTTGACAGGGTAGTACTGCTCCTTGACGACATCCTAGAATGAATTCCAAGTGGGTGTGGCTGAAAATAGTGAGCCCGCTCTTTCATCCTTCTGCTCGCAGTAGGTTTCCCACTAGTCCTTGATGTGGGGGGCTGCTTTCAGAAGAGCAAAAACAATCTTTTCCGAACTCAAAAATTCATGAACAGAAAAATACCCTTCTAGCAGATTTAACCATTTATCTATGGCATTTACGTCTATTTGACCCTCGAAGATGGGGATTTCAAAATTAACTTGTACCTTAAAGGGTGTGGCATTTCTAGAGTAGCTGTTGGAAACTGATGCGTCACATCTGGGTAGTCGCTGAAGGATTTGGGCAAAGTTGTCAATCATCGCATTCCTTTGTCGCTCGAGGGCTACTTCGAGCAAGATTTTTATAGGATCTCTTGCCCCCTTGTCTTTCTTTTCATCCGCCATGGGAGGTCGTCGGGATTTGTGAGGCTAGTCTTGCAAAGGTTCGACCAGTTCAAGCCCTAACTCCTTATATCCCGATCTTGTTGGGGGCATGCAAAAAAACAGAGAAAAAAAAGCAGACCGCTCTGATACCATTGATCTAGATTTAAACAGAAACAAAACAAATTATAGAGATAACCATAAACATAGATATGCAGCAGAAATAATACTTCATTTCACTAATGTAAAATACTGAAATATGCTTACAAACAACAATGAAAATAAGCCAGCTAGGACGATGGTAGCTTATCTCTGAGAAGATATGTGGCGGCTACATGCCTCTAAACTGTGTTACAATGAGGCTCGAAGGCCTATTTATTGTTGAGAAACAATGGAAAACCCTTAACATCTAAAAACCTGACCCTAGAAGATGAAACGCCAAACTGTGGGCTCCGTTTGGGTAAATTGGTACATCAACTTCCCAGGGTCATAACTTTGGCATACAATCTCAGTTTGACGTGTACAATAGCATGTTAGAAAGATCTATCCAAGCACTACAATTTTTGGAAGAGGAACACAGGTCCATGGACCCATGTTTCTCCTAGATTTCCCAAAAAAATGTTGTTTAGGGCCTCAAAACAGCGTCGGAAGTTTAGGACCCGAAAAAATGCTAAAAAAAGTAAATTATGCTATAATTACGGAAACTGAAAAACTGAAAGAGACAGTTGTGGGGGTCCAAGTGGGATAGGTGGGTGATCACCAACATCCACCTGAATCAATCTAATAGCAGGACTTTGTGATCTTTCCTTATAGTCCTGTCTACTTTATTCAAAACAGTGTCTACAGATTTGATGCCATTGAAAGTTGGATAATTGCTTACATCTGCCCCAATCCAGCTTACCCTGCATATCTTGGCGTAACTTCTAGTATCTATCTCATATCCACCTTGTTTCCATGCATCCCAAGCAGCTTCTGAACCTGCTTCTGAACTCTGTATGCTCCTCCAACTGACCGGTCTTCCTGTTGTGGATTTACGCAGTCCTCTCTTTTCCTTACGATCAGCTTGTACAACTGATCTAACATTCCTGGCTCATCTCGATAATCCACAGGTTCAATGAACCTTGGTCGTGGTTCTCCATTGATCAAATCGCCCCCCTTACATCTACTTTTTTCTTCCCATTTTACAATGAGCTCAGGACAATCCTATGTGGCATGTGCGTTGACCTGGAATTGTGAACACCAAGGCCTTCTTGGAAACGGGAAGTCTCTAGATACATGTCCCTCCTCATCACAATTATAGCATCTTACTACCCCCTTCTCTTCCTCCTCTCATATTTCCTCCTCATCCTCCACAACCAGATTCATTGATTTTGAATGTGGACCTATCCAACTGCTCTGCTAAGGCATCTAATGCTCTGCATTGGTTAGTGCGGTGTGTTGTGGATGCACAGAACTCACAATATTTGTTAGTAGGTACATTAGAATACTTTTGCAGTATCAGACATACTCGTGGAAAATGTCCGTAGTTCTTACAAACATCACAGTAGTCTTGCATGTTTCAGCTCGGGAAAGCTCCTTATGATCCCACTCCCGCAAATCCTACTATTGGCGGGGCTCCTGATGGTCCTGACATACCGCCTAAGCTGTTTGTGCCTCTCAACCTTGGGCATTGAGTAGCCACATGGCCTTCCACTAGGGAGTGAGTACACCATACATTGGTGTTATAGACATTTTTGGGCACTACAACCCCAAGCATAAATGTCCATAAACCAAGGGCTCCTAAGTCCCTAAAAGTGTTGTTCTGACCCCTAAAGGAACAAGGTCAACTGATTACAGCTTCTCCCAGAAGTTCTCCATGAAAAACTACTCAGAATTGGTTAAAACTGGATCATTTCACCTGCTCCATAGGAAAAGTGCGTTGCATCTCACCTAAGTACACTCAGTGGGTGCGTTGCATTTCAAAAAGCCCTTCTATGGGGTGTGATGGGCGAGAAGAGACAAATGGCAGTGTCAATCCGCGAGGTGGAGAAGCATGGAATCTTCCAGAAACTTCTCCTGTGACACTTGCCTCTCTAAATTCGACCAAGGATGAGTAAGAGATCATCAATCTCCAAGTGGAAGCAAGAACTATCAGAGGGAAGACACTAATCAAATCACAAGTTGAATCATCTCCCTTACAAACATCCATATATGGATCCCTCATCCCAGAGATCCAGAGGCTGGAATTTTGCATCTTGTAAGGAATTGCTGTTGGTATATTGGTGTGAGATCATAGTTTTGGGTGATCTAAGCTTGTCATGAGGTGAAGAAGGGCTTCTTCTTGCTGAGAGGATGATGATGGGTCAGAACAACTGGTTGTAATTCTCTTGTCTCTTTCTTGATTATCAATAAAGCTATTCAAGTTTTCCTCCATAGTCTTGTGTGATTTATGTTTTATGCATTTGTATGGTAAATTTACTTATGACCCTAGATTTTTTAGGATAATAGATCCATGTTCTCGTATAGTATTGTGTTGCTTTGGTTCTACAGGTACTCTGTGAAGCTGGGTATACAAGGAAGCAAGTAGCAAAGGACTATCATAAGAGAGAGGAATCGAGCAAGGAGACAAGCGCAAGACAAAGGTTGGTCTCCTTTATTCTTCTCTCATCTATCTGTCATAAAGGAAAACGAAAGTAGTTTTTACTTTTTTGTTTCTAAGGTAGCCACTGGCCTTAGTGGGATTAGCAGTTCTGCATAGACACTATTCCTGGTAACAAAATGGTGACTCCACTGGGGAGTGACTAGGTTGTTTGTTTATCTACATTTGTTTACTTTATAAACTTACAGACGGAGCCTGAAGTTGAGCCAGGTAGCCTTCGAACTGCATTTGCTATGCAAATGCAAAGTAGATAAATGCTGGTTCAGTCAATCTCTGGGTTTTATTTATGACTTAAACAATTGATATACAAACTCTCTAATTTCCCTTGTGGTGGATCTAGTAATCTCCTTAGATCTACCCCTGTGATTGATTTACTGATTACCACTTGCTCGGCCAAAATCCCTGAACTAAACTGCAAACTGTGACCCGGAACCCAATCAAAGTCTCGTTTCTGGTCCAGCGCACTGTCTGTTCTGTGAATCTCAAATTCAGTGCACTTCCCGAGTGTAGTAGGTGCGCTGCATTTCAAATTCACTGTGTTACAGGTGCGCTGATCAGACTAGGCATTGTTCCTAAATTTTGGTTTCTGTGTTCACTCTTTTCAGATCTATTCAAGAGTTTTGCTGCTTGTAGTCAGTACACCTCTGTTTGAAACCCCTTTCCTTGCTATTAATTCCGCCTCCATTGTGCAAAGAACTGTAAATGCTTTTATGTATTTGCTGAGTCATTTTCAGTTCTCCATTACAAAGAAGTAGCATAATTGTACTGTTGTTTCTTGATTTGAAAGTGTCGCAAGTGTCGTTTTTAGTCATAGAAGAGAGTTTGATTGCTCTTGATAGTTGATTACCCTGTTACTATTGTATTTGGTCTAAATTAGTAGTTTTTCTAGTGTCGAAAGCAAGTTTTCATTTCCAAATCGCAAAGTGTTGTCATTGTCTTCATTTTGATTTTGAAAAAGAAACTTGTTAGTAATTGTCGCTTTGAAAAATAATTCAGATTTGCGCATTAGCTTTCTTTTATCATTCACATATTAAGAAGGCTGAAAACAAATACATGCATGTGCATTTGCATTTAGACTGTTTGATTGGTTTGATTTAGGACAGTGCATATAGTGTGTTCTCTTTGCTCTTTGCTGAAAGAACGCCATCTCTCTTTCCTTAGTAGCTAGGATTTTCATTGCACAAAGAAGATAAAACGATTGTTTATCATCTTAGATTGCATTTTAGGAATTGTACATCTACATCACGTGGTGAACCTGAAAGGCAAATTTCTTAAGCAAGATCAACTAGAAAATAAATTTAATGAATCAACAACGCTTTGGAACCTAACGCACAACATCTAGAAGTCTAGGCTAGAGACGTATTCCGGCGTCGTAAAGCCTGGTAACTGTTGTTTTCACTGTTCGTTGGGTGATTCCTCCACTTTGAGACGATAAGTGCCAGTAAGGACTTGTGCTCCCACGTACCGTCAAGTATATTTTGGGAGACCACAATAGGCTTAATCCTTTATCCATAGGAAGCCGTGTCTGTCGCCCTATCGATCGCAATGCACTGAACACAGCATTCGGGAAGATTGACTGCCGTACCATAAAAAGTATTCTGCATTTTTGCGATTGGTTTGGTAATCCCTCTGCCTAGATTTCCAGAGCAGTCCCTTTCATTCCTTTTCAGACTCCTTAATGGAAAAGGTCCATCTGAGCACTTGTCACTTCAGGCTCATTAAAAATCGAAGGCGACTAGAGTCATCTTTTGTTTTTTCTCGACTCTTAAAAATTGAAAAAACAAGTTGTGTCAAAGCTTCTAAAATTCATTTAATTCGGAAACATATTTCCCTTTAATTTTTAGTTGATCGAGTAATCCGCAATCGTGGAAGAAAGTCAATCGAAATCGCTAGAAAATCTTTTGGATAGACTAGATATGTCTGAACAACCGTCGACATCTAGGACTGTGTCATCCGACGCAGTAGCGGCAAAGCCTCCTGCTACTACTCCAACGATGTTCGCTGGTATACCATCTGTCCCGACAAGTTATCAACAACAAGCCGGAGTCCAATCAGGGACTGTTTCGACGACATGGTCGGTTCCTATTTCTTCATCCGGATTATCATCTGGTATTTCTTATGTTGAAACTCAACAAATTGATCCAATGTGTCTTCAAAGGTCAATCTACCCTTTAAGTACTGGATTGCCACCATATGGAGGGCAGTATGCTTTTTCATTGTTCCCCCCCGGAGAACAACCATATGGGAGTTTACAACAAAGTTCAGGTCAAACTGGAATTACATCCAGCGGTTGGGTACCAATACTACCTCAGAAACCAAGGGTTGTATATTCAATGCAATCAGTCCACCCTGTGTCGAATATTCCCACTATACCTGCTATGGTGACTACGTCGCAAGTACAAGCACTAACTGTTGTATGTCAACCCCAAGTTTCTCAGGTTGCAATACAACAGCCTCTTGTCTCAACAACTCAATTACAACCTCAGGTTAGTGCCTCCTTATCTGGAGCGACTCAGGTTCAAACAAGTACTATGACTCCTCATCTTGGTCAATCATCCAGTATTGGACAACAGCAAATGGTCCAACAACCAGGGCTGGTTCAATCTCAACAACCGCAATTCCAGCAATCATATCAAGGACCTGAGCAACAAGTCTTTGTAAGTAATGGGCAACTGCATTTCCAAAGCGGTTATCAACAACCATACTATAATGGTTATGCCCATCAACCTTATCAAAGTTACCAGCATCAAATACTTTATGCTGGTATGCAAAGACCCACTGCTCAGGCGATTCCATCTTATCCTGGGTATGCTTCGCCTAACCTGAATCAATAGTTGCCATTTGTAGCAACTCTAGAATTACCAAATCTAAACCGGCTGACGAATGATCCAATTGCTTATGCCCCTTGGTGGCCGGCGATTCCGCATAAACTTCCATCAGATATTCCTAAATTTAATGGAAATCCGGGTGAAGACCCGTCGAATCATGTGATGACCTTTCATCTGTGGTGTTCATCAAACACCCTAAACAATGATTCGATTAGGCTTCACCTTTTTCAAAGAACGTTAACTGGTCCGGCAGCAAAATGGTATATCGAATTACCTAGAGCTTCGTTTGATAACTTCAGTACCCTAGCCACAACCTTTTTAACCTATTTTCAGTTACCGATAAGGTATGAAATGGGAATGGAACTTCTTACCAATTTCAAACAAACAACGGCCACTCACATATCCGATCATATTCATGAGTGGCGACGTCATCGTAGAATGGTAAAAACGTATGTTCCTGATTAGCTTTTAGCTAAATAGTTTATTAAGTCATTATTGCCTTCCATCACAGAATATGTGGCAAAAGGAGGAGTCGTCACCGAAGAGCAAGTTATTGCACATAAATTTTTAAATTCATTCAACACATACTCACCTCCATTATTGCTCCTGAGAGCCTTCACCTTCTTACCTGTTTCCCCCTCCTAAATCAAACAAAGACTCTCATTCCGACGATGGCGTGATGAAATCGACAAAGGCTACATCTAAGAAAGCCCGTAAGGTTTCTGATCAAAATGCAAATGAAGAACTTCTTGCCTCGGAGGTGAATGCCATGTCGACCGACAAGGGAAAACAACTGAAGCAACCAGGGGGCAAGAAGAAAAATAAAGGGAGAAAAAAGAAGCAGGATGAGTCATCTCCTGAAAAACCTTCTGCAAACCCTTCTGGGCAAAGGAAACCCCCTTCGGGGTGTCAGATATGCGATGAGGATCATCGGACAAGAGATTGTCCACATAAATCTGAAGTTAGGAAACTCTTTAAGAGTTCAAAAACCTCAGCAATATTGACTGATCCGTTTCCAAACCCGGGAAACAAACTGGTTGCTAATAAAAATGCTTCCCGATCCCAAGTGCTTATGTTGTCTACCTCAAAGTAGCAAAATGATGCTTTGATATCGACAAGGAAAAAAGATTACGGGAATCCACAGCTGTCGAACAACAAGGATAAAGATCAACCTAGTAGTTCGACAACAACTTCGACAGAAGTTGTGTTGCCCATCATTCCCGAGCTAACGATAAAGCCGCCAAAGGGAGTAGTACACAAATCGACATTTAATCCTCGTGCCAGAGCAGCATAGAATTATAATATAGTAGAGGACCTGGCCCAATCGCCATCCGCTATGTCGACACTTGAGGTGCCACAAAATTTCCTCTCCCAAAAGCAGGATCTATTATCAGTAATAGGTGGGATTGACTCAACGGATTCCAATCTTGTATCCTTTAATCACAAAGGATATGACCCTTAGTTACCAGCTCAACTAGCTTTCCTTATTCAAGTGAAATCCCTCAAGAAAACTGTTCATCCAACAATGATTGATGAGGGGGCATCTACATGTATTATGTCGATGAGTTGCTGGAAAAATTTAGGCTCACCACCCTTGTCGTGATCATCAACAATGTTAAAAGCATTTTATGGACGATCATACACTCCATACGGGATTTTAAGTAACTTGCAAGTTGAACTATGGGGCGAAATAGTAGAAATTGATGTTGAAGTAATCGATGGAAACCTCGATTACAACATCCTATTGGGAAGGCCCTGGATATATGCCATGGCCGCAGTTGTGTCGAACTACTTCAGGAAGATTGCATTTCCCTTTCAAGGAGAAATCAAAATCTTCGACCAAAAAACTTTTCTCCCCAATAGTTCATGAGTTATGGGAAGCATTCCAATGATCCATGGAAGCAATCATTCGCTTCAAAATATTAGAGTAGGCCTCCTAAAAGACCCTGCCTTAATGGGTACTTTTTCCCTACTGCCTCCGAGTAATTTGGAGGAAGTGGCCACAGTGGAAACCTGCAATATGAAATCTTCTGTATCTAATGGATTCGGAAGATTCCTAAACATTTTGTCAGCATGGATCATCGCCCTAATAGAAATATTGTAGCAATCAATTTTCTTGGCCTGGGAGGCAAACCCAAATCAATGCTCATCGAATGTTTGGATAGATAGGTCTAAGGAATATGGTACCTCTTCAGATCCTTGGTCGCATGTACATTCTACAGACAAAGGAATCATTCAGTCAATGATGTTAGGAGAGTCACCATGGGAAGATTACCACCATCGTTCCCATCTCCTGGATTACAATGAAGATTATTCCAATGACCTTAATCATCCTTCAGTTTTTGGTTTTCTATCAAATACTGTAAATACGGTGGATTTCGAGGATGGTTCTTATCTCGTGTCGACCTTGTTAAAAAATGAAACAAGGAGTCATGAGGAAAGTTCTTTTACTGTGTCAACCTCATTAAAAAAAGAAATGACTCCTTAAAATCAAATCGAGTCTTTGATTACGATCTCGTAAAATCAAAGTCGAGTCATTCGAAGATCTCGAAGGTAAACCTTCATTCCAACCACCGAGATGAATGCAATGAAGCTTGGGGGGCATGCACCTCGATTTTCGTTATTATGCTGGGGGCATGCAAACTTATCATGAGCAGTTTTACCGCTGGGTCAAAGCTCGTTAAAAAATAAACCTGCCACGAGCAGTTTTACCGCAGGGTTCAAGCTTGTTAAAAAATAAACCTGTATCGAGCAATTTTAGCACATAGTTCAAGCTCGTTAAAAAATAAACGTAAGTCATGAGCAAATGTTTCTCCCCGCGTTTAAGCTCATTAAAAAATGAACTAATTCTCGGTAAATAACCATTGTGAATGTATTACTTCAGCCTTTAAAGCCTTGGTCGTGTTCTCATCATCACCTCCACTTTGTATTGGCCGATCATCCACCTCCACTTGATTGTTTACCCCTTTTGAGGAACAACTGCGAAGAGTGATTCTATTAGCCATCCTTGTAACACTGCCGTGATTGGAAATTCCAAACCTTACCTGGAATCAGCTGCTACCCGAATTTATCACTCGTTCCTGAAAAAACAAGTCTCCTTTAAGCTCTTTTTAACTGACTCGTAAAATATGAAAAGATTGCCGAGCTATTGGCCTCTCCAGTTCGTTAAGGGGACCGGAAGTGCTATCCCTCCTTTAGATTTTAATCTTTTTGGACCTGAGGGATTATTACACAAAAGGATCGAGCGCTTGTTTTGTTCGGCTCGTTAAAAGTATCGAAAATTCATCCCTTCTGTATTGTTTTATACTTTTTCAGACCTAAGGGATTAGATGATGAAAAAGGATTTTTGGAGTTTCCTTTACGTCCCTTTTTCAGACTCTCTAAAATTGAAAAGGACCGAGTTATCTTGGTCGTTAAACTCGTTAAAACCTAATAGCGACAAACTTGTCCATAGCAGACAAGAATAAGTTTCACTATCGCTAGGCTCGTTAAATCATAGCGATGCGCTTGCCCGAAGGGAAAATTATAGAACAAGCATATGTTATCCTCCTCAAGCTTGACAAAAATAAAGAGGTACTGGTCAGCAATGACTGGGGAAAAATTGGGAAGAAAACTTGAAGAAACTTTGTTGGTAGCAAGTCGCTCTTGAACATGACACTTTCACTCCGCATCCAAGTCGAGTTGGGTTGTTTCATTCACTGGTCACATCACCATGGTCACATCACACCATCCACATTTGGGGTTAACGCTACCAATCCATCATGTCAGTGTCGCCGATATGTTCAAGAGAAGTCATTCAGAGAATTCACCTGTGTCTCACCCACTATAATACATCTTCTTTCATGACCGCCACCCTGAACCTTATATCACCAGATCGTTTTCACCTCCATTAAAATCATTTGCTCTGTTCCGTGTCATTGATGTGGGATTCACTAAGGCCATCCTATGACGGATCGCTTCTTGTCGACATCAACTCATTATCCAAGAAGTCGATCTAGGGACAACCCTTTCAGTGCTTTGAAGCTTGCATGCGTCAATGGCAAGTTTCTCACTTCCGACGACAGGTTTACATCATTGGCCTTCGACCGAAAGATTTTGCGTGGTGTTCGACGCCAAGTCCTTTATTCACACCACGTGAATTGTACTGTAGTACCTTGAGGGTCATCATCATTATCGGTGATTCCTCTCGCGCCTGTTAACACCTTACATCATTGGCTGGTAATCAGGCGATGTCTTTCCATGTTCGACTCCAGAACATCTCTCACATGGATCGACTTGTACTTTGAGTGAAGATCGAACGAGATTGAAGACCCTGGATCTAGTTTCATCCATCCGGGCTGCGATATATATTCAGGAAATAAAGACATCAAATGTACATCATTGCTCCACAGATAATCATCCAATCTATGGGATGATGGCTCTACCAGAATCATCAGTCTACACTCAGACGATTGTCTGTCTCATGTACATGAAAATGAATTTATAAAGCTGAGCATGGGAATGCCCACCTTGGCCAGATCATGAAAATATTATGAAGATAATGTATTGTATTGTATCTTATTACAGGTCTCCTTCTAGCTTGAAAGGACTTTGGATCCTCATGATAAAGCATTTCACCCGACATCAAAAAGATTAAATGACCTCATGCTTTAGGGGGCAACTGTTATAGACATTTTTGGGCACTACAACCCCAAGCATAAATGTCCATAAACCAAGGGCTCCTAAGTCCCTAAAAGTGTTGTCCCGACCCCTAAAGGACAAGGTCAACTGATTATAGCTTCTCCCAGAAGTTCTCCATGAAAAACTACTCAGAATTGGTCAAAATTGGATCGTTTCACCTGCTCCATAGGCAAAGTGTGTTGCATCTCACCTAAGTACACTCAGTGGGTGCGTTGCATTTCAAAAAGCCCTTCTATGGGGTGTGATGGGCGAGAAGAGACAAATGGAAGTGTCAATCCACAAGGTGGAGAAGCATGGAATCTTCCAGAAACTTCTCCTGTGACACTTGCCTCTCTAAATTCGACCAAGGATGAGTAAGAGATCATCAATCTCCAAGTGGAAGAAAGAACTATCAGAGGGAAGACACTAATCAAATCACAAGCTGACTCATCTCCCTTACAAACATCTATATATGGATCCCTCATCCCAGAGATCCAGAGGCTGGAATTTTGCATCTTGTAAGGAATTTTTGTTGGTTTATTGGTGTGAGATCATAGTGTTGGGTGATCTAAGCTTGTCATGAGGTGAAGAAGGGCTTCTTCTTGCTGAGAGGATGATGATGGGTCAGAACAACTGGTTGTAATTCTCTTGGCTCTTTCTTGATTATCAATAAAGCTATTCAAGTTTTCCTCCATACTCTTGTGTGATTTATGTTTTATGCATTTATATGGTCAATTTACTTCTGACCCTAGGTTGTTTATGATAATAGATCCATGTTCTCGTATAGTATTGTGCTGATTTGATTCTACAGGTACTCTGTGAAGCTGGGTATACAAGGAAGCAAGTAGCAAAGGACTATCAGAAGAGAGAGGAATCGAGTAAGGAGACAAGCGCAAGACAAAGGTTGGTCTCCTTTATTCTTCTCTCCTCTATCTGTCATAAAGGAAAGCGAAAGTAGTCTTTACTTTTCTTGTTTCTAAGGTAGCCACTAGCCTTAGTGGGATTAGCAGTTCTGCATAAACACTTTTCCCTGTAACAATTGGGTCTTACTATTCTAATTGGTTGTAGGTCTTTTAGTTTTTTTTTCACACTGGTGATTTGGTTTCAGAGGCCAATGATCGATGGGTCTTGCAATCTCATCCCTCCTCGATATTCATGTGGGTATCGTTCCATGGATTCTATGCACAATTATTTCTCTAGGGCATCTTGGATAGTTCCAATATTTTGTTATGCCAATGATGTTCTCGTAAGGGGTAAGAGTGCTTTAATGAACCAATATCTTTGATGGTTGGGTTCTATGGTATAGGTCATCTTTCCAATAACATCTTTAAATCTATCCATCAATTCCCAAGTAGTATCCCCTTCCTTTTTCTTGATCTCCCATAGTTTAGACAATCCTTGTTGATCTATTTGTGGCACCTTGAATTTTTGAACCAAGGATAATTTTAGGGGCGAATGTTCGCCCTTTGGCGAAATTAAGGGGTTTTAAATTTTTAGTGGGCGAATATTTTGTATCATAGTACATTTTTACAAATCACCTCAAATAGCCCACCTTATTTTAAGGGAGAGGGTAAAAAAGGTAAATTTAGCCCTTGAAATTAGGACTTACAACCATCCATTCGCCCATTTTCAAGAATAGGTTTTATTTAAGTGAATCCATTCGTCCATTTTCAAGAATAGGTTTTATTTAAGTGAATCCTATGGGCCAAATACCATATTTATAAAAGAGGTATGGTAAATTAATAAAAATATAAGTAAATGAGAGGTATGGTAAATAAATAAAACATTTTTTATATTTACTCCATAAGTCACATGTAAGGGTGTAAACAAATAAAAATATAAGTAAAGTGGAGGTATGGTAAATAAATAAAACGTCTTTTTATACTTACTCAAAAGGTATGGTAAATAAATAAAAATATAAATAAACTAGACCTATCGTAAATAAATAAAACCTCTTTTTATATTTAGTCCATAACCCTCGTTCTATTTATGAAGGCTTAAGAAAGAGGTTTTATTTAAGTGAATCCTATGGGCCAAATACCATATTTGTAAAAGAGGTATGGTAAATTAATAAAAATGTAAATAAACGAGAGGTATGGTAAAAAAATAAAACATTTTTTTATATTTACTCCATAAGTCACCTTATATTTAAGAACACTCAAAAAACAGGTTATATTTAGGTGAAACCTATGGCCAAAATACTATGGGACAAATACCATGGACTAGATTGTTATTAATACCATGCAAAAAACCGTTATTAACCCTAATATTAGAATTAATAAAAATAAAAATGGAACATGGTATTGACCCATGGTATTCACAAAAATGGCACATGGTATTGACCCATGGTATTCATCTGGAATGTAGCCTATTTAAATGGGGGAATTAAACCAGCATGTAGCCTATGCTAAGATTCACTAGGACTTTACAAAGTTTTATTATTTAGTGAAAGACTCGCCAAGATCTTACAAGATTTTATAATTGAGTAAAATATTCGCCATGCCTGGTGAGAGATTTGCCAAAAAATTATATATACATATTATATTATTGATAAAATCGCCTTCCATTTTTCCTATATACCATGGAGATTCGCCCATTTATTATATTTATAAATTTAGGGGGGGTTCTTAAAATTTTCCCTGTTTTGAACGAAACTTCTCTTAATGTCATCCACTGAAGGATTCTGGTTCTGTTCTTCCCATTTAATAAACCATATTAAATCCCTTTTTCTTAAGGTGGTCTAAAATCAATTGACTTTACATTATCTGGCACTGGCATGCTCTCCATATGTCTTCACATAGGTACCAATGATTTTCTACGTCTTCATTCTCTCTACCAGCAAACTCAGGATATCTAGTAAAGGACCTTGCCATGTTGACTCGAGCATGCGCTAAGAGCACAAATCCTTGGTTTCTAGGTTGTTGATATCCTTGCAACTGTAGATTACTAATACTGCTAGGTCCATTGCTATTAGATATATTAATACTCACTCTATATTTCTCATGCACACTGTGTACTCGTATTACTTTAATCAGCCTGGCAACAATTTTCTCAAGGATTTTGTAAAGCACCAGGGGAAGGTCGGGGTGAACACTACCTGAACTTTGGAGATTCTGCTCCTGAATTCTATTTGGTGTATCACATTCGGCGAACAACCTTCTCATCACATTGCACATTTATCCTTCTGTCTCCTCTTGATCAGGTGGCTCCAAACACATGCAAAAGTCCAAGAGGGCTCAGAAATGGTCAAAATTCAAAGTTTTCAAATTTAAACAAACTTAGCGTCAAATCGAAGTGCTTGTCGCTCTGATTCCAGTAGTGCGAACGATACTCAAATCTGAGCGCGTATGAAGAAGTTAGAGGAAGTCAAAGTTCATGTTTGAATTGGATAGGTGGCAGGAGAAGATGATGTGGTATAATTCATAGCAAATGGGGAAGCACCAAATGGAAGACTACCATTGGTCCCACATTCCTCTTATCACCGAAGGTAGACGTCAGTGGTTTCAAATCAGCCCTAGGTAAGAAAACTTGCTATGTGATAATCACATATCGCAAAAGGAAAGTGTTTATGAATTGGCCCTCGGTACGAGTCAAGATGTGATGTGATCACATATCACAATCCAAAAGGAGAAGTTCCTTATGAATTGGCCTCCACTAGAGTCAATATGTGATGCGATCACATATCAAAATGGCATAGGGGAAGTTCCTTACGAATCGACCCCCGACAGGATCTAGGTTGCGATGCAATCGCATATCGCAATTGCAAAGGGGACAGTTCACTACCCCTGGTTAGTTGTACATAGTATATATTTTAATCGGAGTCAACGTTGGGGTCAGCGAGGCTCGAACCCACTTGTCCCATGTGGGCAAGCCCCCACCAGGCGGCCCCATATTAAACGTTACCAACCATTCGTTTACCAAATTTAATGTAATCGCTTCATGCTGCCAACGAAAACGGTTAACACCATTTTAATACATGGTTAAAAAAAATGCAAAGATTGGTGGGTCGGTGGGATTCGAACCCTAACCACCTGCCTTCATTCCTCTGCCGTAACTGCTATACCATAGGTGGCATCTTTTTTAAGTTTGCTTATGCATCAATATAAAAAAGGCTCCATTTTTCATATGCGGGGAGAGCGTTGAATGAAGAACAAGTGGAGCGCAAAGCAGTGGGAAGTTTGAAGTGCGGAACCCTGACATAGTTTCAGGAGGTGGAACCATGATGGCACATTTTTTGAGAAATATTCTCAGAGAATATTCCCCGATCCAGTGAGGAATCTAAAATATTCCCTAGGAGGTAAAATTTTACTATGTTAGAATGTTATCAAGTTTATAGTCATTTTTCTCATATTTTTGTAGGGAACACAATGGTGAAGTCAGAATCACCATCTGAGTACAAGATTTGTAGATTCCCAGTAGAGCAAAATCTTTGAAGAATCTTGAGGGAATCTTCTAGATTCCTTGGAGGCTGAAATTCGCCAGAGTCAGAATGCAGCCAACTTTATACTCAAAAGTCTCAAAATCTCACAAGGATCATGATGGTGAGATCAGATTCATGATTTGAGCAGTAGATCTCCAGTGAGCCCATAGGACAGAATCTTTGGAGAATCACGGGTAATCTAAAATATTCCTATAGGCCCATATTTTGATAGTGTCAGAATTTGACAAATGGATAGTCGATTTTACACCTCTCGATGACATAAATTAAGTGGTGCAGTTAGTTTTTGTAGCTGAGCTTTCAATTATTTGGCCAACTTCAGAGGTGAAGGGACATGAATCAGTCATGTCATGTTTTTCTTCATAATTGCTAAGATGATGTATTATGTTTTGAGATACCTGTTTGATGTTATGTTGTGGGATCGATTTTGCCAAATTATGTGAGATGTATTTAGCTTGTCATGTTATGTATAGTTGTGGAGATCCCTATGTAACTATGTTGAAGGGATGCTCATTGTCACATTGTGTGAGATCATTTTAGTTTGTCATGTT
Organism: Pinus tabuliformis; assembly: GCA_031772625.1. Taxonomy (NCBI): domain Eukaryota; kingdom Viridiplantae; phylum Streptophyta; class Pinopsida; order Pinales; family Pinaceae; genus Pinus; species Pinus tabuliformis. The sequence continues at coordinate 1,056,396,753 of CM062807.1, forward strand.
GAGAGGAAGCCTTATTGAGTGAGAATTCTTGTAAGAGGAACGTTTTGTGGAGATACAAGCCACTCTTATTTGAGGGCATATGACCTTGCTATGACAAAGTGTTTTCCATGTACATCATCATCATTTCCAACATTATATGAAGTGGCCAACCCCATCTTGACATCGGGCCTGGAGACATAGTCCACACTGGACGAACTCCATTATCAAATGTCTCGTGTTTGACTTACTGATCATTGTCATTTTTCCTCTTGTTTAAGTAGGCACATGTTGTTCTTTTATGCTCTTTTAAATTAAATTATAACAACGTCACATAAGTAAAAGACCTTGATTCTAGTAGTTGAAGGAACCCAGATCAAGTTTGGGATCAGAGCGATCTTCTCGTTGATGTGAATTGCGAGCGTGAAAAATGATTGAACGTGCAACAATGGAGGTTGAAAAAGACATGTATGAGGCCATGCTTAGGATGTCCAAAATGGTGGACATGTTGTATGAATCTTATGAGAGATAGGAGAAAGAAAGAGCAGAGAATGATGCTCCATCCACACCTTTCAGTGTACATTCATCGCCTTCATCATATTCTCATCATTTGAATGAGGAGATCAACCATAGTCTTCAAGTAGATGACACTGAATTGAAGATGCTTCTATGAGAAGAGAAAGAGGAGAAGCATTGATTGCAGCTTCAGTTGCAAGTCGCAGAGGTAGCCTTGGAAGAATTGAAGTGAAATGACAGAAGCCTTCAAGAAAAGGATGCTGAACTAAGGAGGCTTCTACAAGAAGAGAAAGAGGAGAAGAAAATATTGTAGCTTCAGCTACAAGCCATGAAAGATGCCTTGGAGGATTTGAAGCTCAACGAAGGTGTTGGGAACGGGTTCCCCCAAGAGTAGTTTGGGGCTAAAAGCGCATGTTTTGGGACAATTTTGTAATAAAGTTGTAAAGACTCCACATTTTGTGGTCACGGAGTGCAAAGGTGTCAAAGAGTCATTAAGGGTTGTCTGCCCTTATTTGGTAAAGTGTCATGTCTGCTATAAAGATCTACCCATGGTCCGTGGACCATGGGATTGTATAAAAAGGAGCTAAGTAAGTAAGCTCTAAGTAGTGGAGATAGTTTTCTACAGAATGACTTAGTTTTTGGAAAAGTCTAAGTGTTCTCGGGTCTTAGCGTAGGTAGAGGCTCTGTAGCTGAGTGCGCAGATTCCTAGGGAAGAAGTCTGCAACTGAGTGCGCGAACCCTTGTAGGTATGTGCACAGGGCAGATAGAGTCTGTACTGAACTAGAGATATCAATAAGAGAAGTATTCTGCAATTACTATGTATTTTTCCTCTGTTAATGCATTATATTATGTTACGATCTAGGTTTATATTATTATGCTTATTTGATGTGTGAATGTATGTGATTATATGTGTTAATTGAACGCAAGTACGGATATCAGCTTACGCAATGATAATTGTAATTGAATGGAAAAATAGGTAAACCCTTAAGATAACTTAGGAACTTATGCCATACGTAGTCATAGAGGTGCATAGGTGCTTCAACCGCTAGTTAGGGTTGCACGAATGTCAGTCATATACCTTCGCAAAGGTATTGAAGGATGGGATAGAAGGTAGATCGATAAGCTATAAGGCTTATGGACCTACACGAAGGTAGGATTAGGGATAATAAATAGACATTGTGACCATCTCAGGGTGCAGAAACTTGGTTCCAGCATCCCCCCATACCACTTCCGGTGTGACTTCGATCCGCACTTCGTGGGCTGAGGCTGAAAGGGCCAGTAGTGTAGGGATTTGTTTAGCTAATTAATGTTGAACTTGGGTCAGAGCCCACAAAGCCAACAAATGGTTCCATTGCTGGGACAGGGATCTTCATGAGCGATGTGTGATGTTGTATAACTGGAATCCAACTAAGAAAGAGATTGATGGCTAGTTAGGCAGAAAAATTCACGAATTTGCGATGCAGGAGAACAAAAATCTGTGATTGATGAAGGAACAGTGGCTAGCCAGGTGCCTGTATACAGAAATCCATGAGATCTTTTTCTGTTCCTTTCTAGTTGAGCTATATGAGTGGATCGTGAAGCTAGCAGACAACCAAGGAAGGTGGAGGTGTGACATTCCTATTGTTTGGACCCTGCAATTAGTACGAAGATTGGGAGATTCTGAGGATAAGATTGCATGCGTTGTTGATCATTAGCTCAATCGTATCATAGGAGGATTTGTGACTGAATTCATGGCTGATACTTTAGTGAGTTACAATGAAGCGGAGCGTCGCTTTTTCAAGGGTCCGCGAGGTAATTACTTGAAGTCTTTAGACACTTGGATTAAGATGTTATTGTGTGAAAAGTAGGTGATGCAGATACCTTGATGTTCTGGGCTACGCGATGCAGAAAAAGATATATAAACGAAGGAAGAAAGGGTCCTGAATATAGCTCATTGATTTCACCTCCTTTGAGTAGTGCAGGCTTCTCCATGAAGTGCAAATCAATTGATAAAACAGGGGTTCAGGCAAATACCAGCTCCACCTACACCGCCTCCATCTTCACCACCATCATTAGTGACATCACCCACATCGCCGCCACCTCCACCAGAGTTCAACATGGTGAATTCAATAAAGCTACCACTATTCAAGGGCTTGGGAAATGAGGACCCAAACTAGTTATGGTTTCGTGAAGGCTGTATGGGAAGCCCAGGGTGTCATAGATGATCATATGAAGAAGGTGATGTTGGTTGGTGCTTTGTACGATTACACGCTAACTTGGTACATCAAGTACTCTAATGATAACTCGAATGTTGTGTTGGCAGAGATCCAGGCCGCGCTGAATAAAGAGTTCAGTAGGCCTAACTCTGAGGTGCAGTCGATTGTGGGGTTCAAGGAAATCACAATGAAGCCAATCGAGACAGCTTAGGAGTTGGATCAGAGACTGAAGTGTACAATCCACAAAGCCAGTATGAATTTAACAGATGGGGAGCACTGCAAATGGTTCATGGCTTTGCTCTCGCCTCACCTAAGGGTTGCACTATCACAACAGAAGATTAAAACCCAGGAAAAAGCCTTGGAGATTGTAATGAGACTACATGAAATGCCAATGTAGGATCTGAATTTAGGAGTTCAGCAGATCCACGTGCAGTTACGAGATCTTTTCTTAGAACTGTAGAGCTTAAAGAATGACAAGACAGTTCTATCAGAGGTGCACGAAGAGATATGGTGCCTAAAATGTAAAGGTAAGGGACATGAAAAAAACCACTGCCTAGTCTTTGCGAACTATATTTTAGGAGGAGGACCGATGCCTTTGAGACCGGATGCCCACATAGTGTCGAGCGCGGGGCCTGCATTGTGGTGTGCTATATGTCAAGTAGGAGGGAAACATACAACTTATAATTGTCATTTGTTGCAAAAGTTTGTACAAACACCGCAACAACTGTTCTGCAACTTGTGTAAGTCGGTAGGGCATAATGAGCAAAATTGGTAGAGCTATGAGTTGATTATGGACAAGACACATGCCTATATATTTCAGGCAGAAATGCGGCCTCCTGACCAGGGCACGGGGATAGCGTGGATAGGCTTTCAGGGGTGCGGATGAGGTTGAGGTGGCAGAGGACCTGGCGGAGGTTGGGGATAGCTGATTTGTTACAATTTTGGAGGGCCTGGGCACTATGCCCACGAATGCACTAACCTGACGCATCCGTCGTGCAAATATTGTACTCAGTTTGATCATGAGACTGAAGACTGTCCTACACTGATAGCGAGGATAGGCGAAAAGGGAGTGCTACCTCCGGAACTGACTCAGAACTTTTAGATGATGAGGGATGAGCCTCGTGAAGAAGATCCAATTATGAATATAGTGCTACGAAGTGGAATTGCAACATGCAATGATAAGGGGAAACAACCTGAAGACAACGCATGGATTTACAAAGCTCTAAAGAAGGAGGTTGAATTTGATTTAGAGTGCACGTGCTGAACATTTATGGAAGCAAAGAAGAGTTTCGCTAAGGCCTCTACCTCAGAAAAACAAGACAAACCTACTGAAGGGATGGATCCTTCTATGCTTACGACCTTCTTAGAAACCTGCATGAAGCTGTTGCGCGATAGCAAGGCTGTAAACGGGTTACAAGAACTTATAAATAGATGCGCTGGAAATTCTCCTGGTGAACCACGCATAGTTTGAAAGATTGGTATGCATAAGACAAGGACAGGATGCGAGATGAGACTCACTACGCAAATAGGAGAATATGAAATGGATCAAGTTATTCTGGATCTAGGGTCAGACACAAACGTTTTGCCAAAGTAGACTTGGGAGCGGATGGGGAGACCTGCACTGCAGTGGTCTTCGATTTAGTTAAGGATGGAAAATCAACAGAAGATGATCCATATGGGACGGTTGCGGGGAGTGACTGTAGATATTGAAGGCACGAGTGCATTGGAATATTTTGAGGTAATAAAAATTGTGGATGATAACAACCCCTACCTTGTGCTCCCTGGGATTGATTGGGCTAGTGACATGAATACGGTAATCAACCTAAAGAAGCGAAATATGATATCTAAAAAGAAATCCCTTCACATAGTAGTGCCCCTAGATCCTGCAGAGGGATCACGCTATACTGAACCAGTTCACGATTACAAAAGTGATGATGATTTGGATTGTATATATAAGATAACAACGCGAGACCAAGACTAGGTGAATTTGACAACGGATGGACAAATTACGTGGGGTCACGAAACTTCTTGCACCTCAGACTCAGATGAAGAATTAGAGTGCTGACAGAATCAGCCACATGAAGTAACTACACTGAGTTGTAACATGATGACCTGGTTGTTGCATTGTGTGTCATTAGGGATAAGAAATCTACCCACTTATGATGGCTTGACTGAGGTGGATGTGTTTTTCGATGCATTTGAGAAGGAAGTACCAGAGAAGCAGTTCTTCTAGGCTTTAAATTGGGCACTGTGCGCTATGCCCGCAAGATGGTGGGGTACACACAAGCTTAGTTTTGAGGACTGGAGTGAATATAGGAGGATTATGAGAATACGCTTTGGAAAGTCGAAGTTACGGATGAAAAACAAGTATGATGGGGAGGATGATCCACACGATCACCTGGCCAAATGGACTGAGGTTTATGGAGCAGAGCCTCAACCTGAATGGGTGCACCTGTTCTGTCACATCTTGGATGTTACCTCAATGAACTGGTACTTGGAGACAGAGATCCACCATGGCACCGAAGAATGGGAAATTTTGCGCAAAGGGTTCATAATGACGTTCAACTTTGAAGATGAGTTTGATTGTATTGACGAAGCACTACGAGAAGTTAAAGGAATGATCTTTAGGATACCACAGGATCCTTTGGATCTGGTTCAACCTGATTGGACTACTTAATTGAGCCACGCGCTAGAATGCTATAACGTGATTGTTGAAGAAGAAGACAAGGATCCCTAAAATATTAATATACCTAAAACCAAGGGTCACCATGAGGTTGAGGGATTACAAATTGAGAATCCTGATATAACTACGCTGCTAAAAACTAAACAAATAAACATTGGAATAAAGGCAGAGAAACTAAATAGATAAATGTTTTCATTCTTACTGGGATGACGCAACGGTAGATAAGATCGCCAAATTGCTCCACGAATACCAAGATTTGTTCCCTACCAAGTTTACGGAGTTAAAGGGGGTGATAGGAGACCCAGGCATTATGAAAATCACATTGAAACCCAACATGAAGCTGGTTAAGAAAAGACCTTATCGTCTCAATCCAAAGTATAAGGAGAAGGTCTGCTTGGAGTTAGATAAGATGCATGTAGTAGGCATCATTGAGCCCGTAGAGGAATCTGATTGGGTGAGCCCAATGGTGGTACAGGAAAGGAAGCAGAAGGATGAAATAAGAATATGCGTAGATCTCAGGACACTGAATGACGCTTCTGTACATGATCCTTTCCTGACTCCATTCACTAATGAGGTATTGGATAATGTAAGTGGCCAGGAAGTGTACTCCTTCACTAATGGGTTCTCTGGGTACCATCAGATAAAAATCATGCTTGAAGATAGAAGCAAGACAACTTTTGCGACTGAATGGGGATGTTTCCAGTACGCCATAATGCCTTTCGAATTAAAAAATGCGCCTGCGATTTTTTCGCGCGTTGTCATTGCTGCATTCAAATAATTCATTCATAAGTTTCTGGAGGTGTACTTTGATGATTGGACTGTGTTTGGGTTGGTAAAACACCATGTGGCAAGTTTGCGCTTGATGTTAGATACCTATTGGAGGAACCAAATCGTGCTCAACCTGAAGAAATGTTTGTTTTGCGTCCCTTTTGGGATTTTTTTGGGTCACGTGGTATGCAGATTGGGGTTGATGGTAGACCCCATAAAGATCGTAGTGATAATTAACTTGGAGGTACCAAGGAGTGTGAAACAGCTGCGTGCAATGATGGGACATACAGGTTATTATAGAAAATTTATCAAGAGCTATGCCCAGATCACCGCACTTATGGAGAAATTGTTGAAAATGATGTCACGTTTTGTTGGCATGAGGAATGTCAGAAAACCTTGGATGTGCTGAAAGAGAAAATGGTCACCGCACTGACTCTAGTCTTCCTGGATTGGAAGAAGGAGTTTCATGTACACGTAGATGCATCATGGATTGCACTAGGATTTGTACTGACATAGGTTGGCGAATGAGAATTGGACCATCCTATGGAATTCACGAGCAGGAATTTATCCAAGGCTGAGAAGAACTATTCCACCACTGAGCACGAAGGACTAGCCATTGTATACGTGCTCTGGAATTTTAGACACTGTTTGCTGGGTGGACATTTTAAGATTTATATAGATCATTCTACGTTGAAATACCCAGTCAATAAGCCTGTGTTGGGGGGTGGGAATCTGCAGATGGTTGTTATTGTTCCAAGAGTATGATTTTGAAGTTATTCTGAAGCCTAGACGATTAAACGCGGGACCAGATCATCTATCGCGCATCGAAACGAGAGAAGAGCCCACTAAATTAGAGGAAGGATTGCCTGAAACGTAGGTCTTTACACTACGCATCGTGGATGGTCACTTTGAAGACATCATACACTTCATGATGACATGAATTTCCTCAAAAGGCTATACTAGCCAAAAAAAAAGGAGTTAGTGGTGCATGCAGCAGACTTTTCTATCATTGCCAGACATATGTACAAAATGGGGTCTGATGAAGTATTGTGATGATATGTACCAGAGTTTGAAAGAAGCAGTGTCCTCATGGACGCTCATGTGGGTGTCGTGGGAGGGTGTTATGCAGGAAGAGAAACTACGCAGAAAATTCTATGCACAGATTTCTGGTGGCCGACCCTCCATAAGGATTCAAAAGCATACTGCAGGGCATGTGATGTGTGTCAAAGGACTGGCAAGCCATCACGGAGAGATGAGGTGCCTTTGAACCTACAGATGATGTTACAAACTTTCGAGAAATGTACAATAGATTTTGTGGGACCAATTCAGCCTCAAGGCAAGAAGACAGGTGCATAGTACATTATCACCGCGACTGAGAATTTGACTTGATGGGCGGAGGCACAACCTATGAAGGACTGCACAGGCATGACAACTGCGAATTTTCTCTTTGATTATGTACTAGCGCGATTTGGGTGTTGAAAGATTTTGATGAGTGATCACGGTGTGCACTTTCTCAACAAAATGATCAGCGCAATGATGGAGGAATTTCATGTCTATCACCAGAAGAGTACACCTTATCACCCACAGGCTAATGGGATGGTGGAAGCATTCAATAAGATACTGGAAAGTGCACTGACAAAGGTTTGCAATGCTTAGCGAAGTAATTTGGATCAGCACGTACCTACAGTACTATGGGCTTATCGAACGATGTGCAAAAAGTTGACTGGAAAAACTCCCTTTAGGCTTGTATATGGTGTTGAAGCAGTGATGGTGATGGAATATATTGTGCCTAGTTTGTGCATAGCGACACTCATGGGTATGAAGGATCGCAGAGCCCTAGAAGAGAGGCTTGCATAGCTCGTCGAGCTTGAAGAAGAAAGGTTTCTAGATGGATTTTACCAAGTACAAAAGGAGTGTGAAAATCATGGCACGATCGGCACATTAAACTGCGCACCTTTAAGGTAAATGATCTGGTTTCGTTATATGACAACAAGTTTGACAAATTTCCAAGAAAATTTAGGATGCACTGGCTGGGGCCCTGTGTCATCAAGGAGATTACCAATGGTGGAGTAGTTCAGTTGTTTAAATTGAACGGAGATTCCTTCCTAGGAAAACTAAATGGCAGTCGATTAAAGCCATACACTGGTGATCTGGCCAGGTGACTATATGAAGGTAGCATAGTCTTAGTTCTCTAGGCAGCTAAAAGGAGGCATGGGACTATAAGCTACATTGCCCGGGTTGGGGAACTGTGCGATTAGAGCTACGCTACCCAGGGAAAAACCACGCAGGTCAGCTGGAAAGTGACCGTTAAAGTCACTAATCATGATTTGGCGATGAAAGAATGGCCAAATGAAGCAGGGGGCGACATTTAAGATGAAATTTGTGGGTAAGATCCTTTAAAATCTCCCGGCAATCTGGCATTAATGAACCAATTTTGGGGGGAATGGTTGGATTTGAATTGAAAATGGCCTATAAATTACATGTGGATGCCCAATGAAAAACACTTGGCATTTTGAGCATTGAGTTGTTGAGCTCTCAGACATGCATGAACCACGCATTCTTTGAAGAATTGCTTGACTGGCCAATGTTTGATCGATTTCCAGAGTCCAACCATAATATCATCCATGACATTATCTTAGGATCAGAAGCTATGGATGCCGAAGCAGTGATAGCCAAGGGATCTGTGCCAGAAGTTGTTATGGAGCCAGAGGGAGCTGCTCCGGAGGTTGCAGAGGTACCAACTGAAGTCCCAAAGTCGCCACGGATGCCTAGACGAAAGCCTACTCCAATCAAGGAGAGTACAAAGGGCAAGAAAGGCAAGCAGGCTGTGACACTAGTGCACGTATTGCCTAGAAACCCACAGAAGAATAGGCCCAACACACAAGAAAAGGGGAAAACTATCAACTTGGAGCCGGAGGAGGAAGAAATTGAGGACATCCCAATGGATGATGAGGATGTTGGGGTGGAAGTGGAGGACGTTGAAGTTGAGGGGTCTGACCCTATCACTAAATTTCCCGAATACGTCCCTCCATGCAGGGGCAAGACCAAGGTGCCAAAGGACATTGACGAAAGCAAGGTCACCTTGCACACACCTCTACTACCGGATGAAATTGTCTTTGAAGGACCGCACTTGGGGTGGGTTCCACTATTGAGGTTGGAAGACTGGGACTTAGCTGACACCGTGAAGTTCCCTCACTTGGCGATAGACCAACTAATGCACCGCATTGTTCATACAACCACCGGGATAACCTTGCTGGAACCACGGAAGTGGCTCAAGGGTGTAGATAAGGAAGGTCTGTTAAACCTACTATGTGTGCCGCACTACAATCGGACACCCATTACATTGGTGGTCATCAAGTAGCTGTTGTGCTTGGTGCATGATGGGTGTCTGTGGCTGGAGGATCCGATACCCATCATGGACATGTTGATCCATAGGATCACGTGACTGCCATATATAGGGGAAAATCTGGCCATGATGTTTTGCAGAAAAGGTGGTGTTGGGCCTAAGAATTATCCTTAAAATACATCCACTTTCACTCCATTCACACATTTTCTCACCTTTATTCCACCACCATGTCGCCACATCAGCTTCACTTTCATCATTAAATGGGTTACCATAGTGTTTTCCAAAACATTACTAATTCTTAGTATTTTTAAGTGAATTTGTGGTTAAACATTAGAAAATAATATCCATATACTTATACCTAATAGTTAGAATGAGTTTGTTGACATGTGTAGGTACAAAGGAAGCTTCCAAGGCATGTTTATGTGGCACTCTATGTTCAAATTCGAATTTGAGGAGATCATGGACCTCATGGAGGAGATCATGGAGGATAGGGTTATGTGTCAATTGGTTGAGAAATATATGGTTCAAAGGAGGGAATAGTGAGTCTACATTTATGATTTTGTTATCATAGCTTTTGTATAAATAGGAGTTTTATCTCCTTCATTTGTAATCTTCATTTTGTAATGTTCATTTCTTGTAACCTTAATTTGTAATCTTAATTTTCAGAATCTTAGAACTTAGTAGAATTTAGAATAGTTTTAGTTAGGATCATATGAGCTTTTAGCCATTGTACTTTCAAGATTATGATGAATAAAATGGAGCTTCCATTTGACTTCTCTTTTGGTGTGCTTGTGAATCCTTGGAAGGATCCCCATTGCTTAGCAAGTACACTTTTATTTTGGTAGGCTTTTATTTTATGTTTGCTTGTGAATTTCATTAGATTAAATTATTAGGTTCATATGTTTGAAAAATTAATGAATGACCTTTTGTAAGAAAGTATTAATGTTTCCTCCAATGAATCTGATTTGTTATTTAATGTTTGATTTCACTAGTTTAAGTTTCTAATTTATATGCTTGAGATATAATTGAATAGTCTCTTGTAAGAGAGCTTTAATATTTCATGCAATCAATCAGAATTAGGTTTTGTTGATTAAGATGATTAGGAATGTTAATGACCAGTCTCCTGTAAGGGAGCTGCAATATTTCTTACACTTATCACAATGTCTTTTAGTCTTTAGATTTCATTTTGTTAAATGACTAAATAGGTTTTGGAGAACCCAATGAAAGACCTCCTATAAGGGAGCTTTTGCATTTCTTCACCTAGCTTAGTTTAGTTTGTCTATAGTCCATATATATTGGATGATCCTTGAAGGTTACCTACCTGGATTGATAGTAAATAAAACTCTAATTTTCATAAGCATTTTAGACCAAAAAGGTGGTGAGCATGCCCTCGTGGAGGCCGTGAGGGAGAAATTCAAGCTCACAAATAAGTCGCGAGGCTATACCATCTCGAGTATCTGTGACCTGTGGTCAAGGTGGCCACACGGATTTTGGCAGGAAAAGTTATTTGGAAATGTCACGCACATGAAGTGCCAACACCCGTCATAGCCCTAGTGGCCCAATGCGCGGAAGTGATTCAGTTTAATTGGGCGCGCTATCTCTGCGGTGAGTTGATCCAAATTTAAATAGGAACGCAACCAAATACAAAAATAACCATATACACAGAGATGCAGCGGAAATAATATTTCATTTCATTAATGTAAAATACTGAAATATGCTTACAAAGAGAAATGGAAATAAACCAGCCAGACCAATGGTAGCTTATCTCTGAGAAGAGATGTGGCGGCTACATGCCTTGAAATATGTTACAATGAGGCTCAAAGGCGTATTTATTATTGAAAAATAATGGAAAACCCTAAACATCCAAAAACCTAACCATAGGAGATGAAGCGCCAAATCTGTGGGCCCCGTTTGGGTAAATTGGTACATCAACTTCCCGAGCTCGTAACTTTGGCATACGATCTCCATTTGGCTATCATAATACCTCGTTTCGAAGATCTCGAAGAGAAGGTTGAAAGCAAGTTAGTAAAATAACATTTCTAATCTCTCCATTTTCCCTAAAAACGCCGTTTAGGGCCTCAAAATGGCGTCGAAATTTTAGGACCCGAAAAACTACCAAAAATAGTAAACTGTGCTACAATTAAGGAAACCGAAAAACTAAAAGAGACGGTGTTGGGGTCCAAGTGGAATAAGCAGGTGGCCACCAATATCCACTTGGATCATTCCCCCCCCCCCCTTTAGGAAGAAATGGACCCTATTGCGTTGAGTTCCTCCATGAGATGAGGAAACTTCGGCTGAAGTTGGTCCCTGGTGAGCCACTTACCCTAGTGAAGGAGTTTTCCTGCTTTGACAACTTGATATAGTTGGATCCTTTGTTTTCGGGTGTTCTTGATATACAAGTCCATGATTCGATCAGTTGCGGCTTGTTTCATGAAATCTGGATTTAACTCTGTAGGTGTGAGTTTTTCTTCAATGTCTTATGTGTCTAGAAATGGTGGGAATTATGGTCGAAGGTGATCATTTTGTAAATTCCCTTGCGTCTGTATGAACTACAGGGGTCGGTGGTCTGTGTGGATGACCGTTTCCTTCCCCAAAATGTAATTCTTCCATTGTCGGCAACCTTGCACAATGGAATACATCTCTTTGTCATAAGTGGGATACTTCCAAACTATGTCTGAAAGTGTCTGACTGTGATATGCCATTGGATGCCCCTGTTGAGTAAGGATTGCCCCAATAGCATTGTCAGAGGCATCTGTCTCGATCTCAAATGGCTGTTGCAAGTATGGTAATGTGAGCACTAGTGCAGAGAAGAGGCGATGTTTCAACTCTGTGAATGCTTGCTATTGAGATTCAAACCAAAAGAATTTTGCTTTCGCTCCTCCCTAGGTGACTTGACTCAAGGGCCAAGTGATATGAGAGAATCCCAACACAAACCTGCAGTAGAAATTGGCAAGACCCAAAAAGCTGCGAAGCTCTGTCAAAGTGTTTGGAGCTGGCCAATCCCAAATGATTTGGATCTTAGTTGGATCCACATGCACCCCCCGTTCATCAATAATGTATCCTAGATACTGAACCTGGGTCATGCCAAAAGTGCATTTCTCCAAATTGGCACATAAGTTGTGTTGCTGCAATGTTTGGAGAACATATTGAATGTGGTGGAGGTACTCTTCCCAACTCTAGCTGAAGATCAAGATGTCATCCAAGTATACCACTACAAATGAGTTGGTGAATGGCCACAAGATGTCATCCATCAGCCTCATGAAGGTTGCAGGAGCATTCGTCAACCCGAAAGGCATAACCAACCATTTGAAAAGGCCCTCTTTGGCTTTGAAGGCAGTCTTCCACACATCGGAGGGTTTGATTGGTACCTGGTGATATCCTGACTTCAAGTCGATCCTGCTGAAATATTTTTCCCCCTTCAGTTGGTCCAAAAGGTCATCAATCCATGAGATCAGGTACCTATTCCAAATAGTGATTTTGTTCAACTCCCGATAGTCAATAAATAGTCTCCAAGTCCCACCCTTCTTCTGTACCAACACGATTGGGCTCCCACAGGGTGATGAACTCGGCCAGATGTGACATTTTTGCAGTAGCTCCTGAATCTGCCTCTTGATTTCATCGTTATCCATAATGGAACGCTGACAGATTGGTTCATTGAGCAACGACGCACCTTGGGTCAGATCGATGGAGTGCTTAACCTGATAGTGCAGAGGCACCCCTGCGGGGGAGGTGAAGATGTCCTTGTACTCCATGACCTTGTCCATCTGTTGCTATCGTGCGGAGGGTCCCTGTCCGGAGGTCATGGCCATCGTCTTCTTATTTTCCCGAGGGCGTATCATCAGGAAAACAAATTTCCCGGTTTTGGAAAGGAGCTTACTGCATTGTTTTGCAATAACCAAAGAGATGGCGGTAGGCGGTGCTACCTCCGGTATCCTGTACAACTTATTTCCCAAAGTAACAATAACAGCATGAGGCCTTGACTCATACATAGCATGTTGCTTCCATAAGTATGTTTGGCCTAATAATACATCACAAACATCAAGGGGAGCAACATCACATAATACCTCATCAGTGAAGGGCTTGATGCTGTATGGGAGGTGACATTACTGGCTCATGCAAAGATCTTATCCTTGGTGAAGCCACCCGATGGTGTACGGTTGTGGATATGTTGTGGTCGATAAGCCCAACCACTTCATGACCTCTACCGAAATGAGGTTCTTTTGGCTCCTGTTGTCGACAATGAACTGTAGCGGGGAAACCTTTATCCACACCTAGGATTGGAAGAGGTGCTCCTCCTCCTCTGGATCTTCGTGGTGGCAACGGTGGCGTTGGGCTCCACATTGATAATATTCTTCCCTTTGTCATTCCTCTTATGGGGTTATGACTCAGAGTCAGAACATGCATATGATTTCGAAGCCTTTAGCTCGGCCACCAGTGACTACTTGGCCTGACACTCACTTGTGTTGTGAGTGGGGCTCTTATGGAATTCACACCACTTTCTTGTGTCCTTCTTTGACTTCATGGTGTTGTTCTTTTCTTGTGGCTTCGACAAGTTGTCTTGAGTCACCCCGCCTTGGCTTTGTCCTTTGTTCTTTGGATTCATAGATCCAAAGTCTCGCGTCTTTTTTTTAAACTTCTCCTCGATTTTGACACCATATTGTTACGTCGTGCCGAGCGAGGAGATGTTCAGGAACTCCATATCGTCTTAGATGTACCTATGTAGGTAGCCGCGGTACTTGAGTACCAAATGCAACTCAGAGTCCTTGATACCCAACTGTGTGCGAAGGGTATGAAAAATGTTTGTGAACTTTGGCACATCATGGTCCCTTCCCTGCCGCAACATGGTCAAATTTATGTATTTGTCCTCATAGCTTTTGACAGGGTAGTACTGCTCCTTGATGGCATCACGGAATGAATTCCAAGTGGGTGCAGCTGAAGCTTGTACTTTCATCCTTTTACTCGTAGTAGGTTTCCCACCGGTCCTTGATGTGGGGGGCTGCTTTGAAAAGAGCGAAAATAATCTTTTCCCGACTGGAAAAATCATGAATAGAAATATACCGTTCTAGCAGATTTAACCATTTATCTACAACATCTGTGTCTATATGACCCTTGAAGATGGGGATTTCAAAATTAACTTGTGCCATAAAGGGTGTGGCATTTCCATAGTAGCTGTTGGAAGCCGATGTGTCACCTCTGGTTAGCGCTAAAGGATCTGGGCAAAGCTGTCCATCATTGTGTTCTTTTGTCGCTCGAGGGCTTCTTTGAGCAAGATTTTGATGGGATATCTTGCCCCCTCGTCTTTCTTTTCATCTGCCATGGGAGGCCGTCGGGATTTGCGAGGCTAGTATTGCAAAGGTTCGGCTAGTTCAAGCCCTAACCCCTTATATCCTGACCTCGTTGGGGACATGCAAAGAAAAACAGAGAAAAAGTAGACCGCTCTGATACCACTGATTTGGATTTAAACAGGAACGCAACCAAATACAGAAATAACCATATACATACAGATGCAACGGAAATAATGCTTCATTTCATTAATGTAAAACACTCAAATATGCTTACAAACAGAAATGGAAGTAAACCAACTAGGGCGATGGTAGCTTATCGCTGAGAAGAGATGTGGCGTCTACATGCCTCTAAATTGTGTTACAATGAGGCTCAAAGGCCTATTTATTATTGAGAAATAATGGAAAACCCTAAACATCCAAAAACCTAACCCTAGGAGATGAAGCGCCAAAACTGTGTGCCTCGTTTGGGTAGATTGGTACATCAACTTCCCGAGGTCGTAACTTTGGCATACGATCTCCATTTGGCTATCATAATACCTCGTTTCGAAGATCTTGAAGGGAAGGCCGAAAGAAAGCTAGTTTGAAATGTTTTTAATCTCTATGTTTTCCTTAAAAATGTCATTTAGGGCCTCAAAATGGCTTCGAAAGTTCAGGACCCGAAAATCTGCCAAAAATAGTAAATTGTGCTACAATTAAAGAAACCGTAAAACTGAAAGAGATAATGTTGGTGTCCAAGTGGAATAGGCAGGTGGCCACCAATATCCACCTAGATCATGAGTTCCTCGTGAACTATCGTGAGCCGCAGGAGCTCAGCAAGACCTTCCACTATGCATGGTTCTTGCTATCCATTGTGTTGGTAGCATGGGAGTTGCCCAAAGACAGTTAATTTCCCTCGGTCGCGCTAGATGTGCCAAAGGTGGCGAAGTATGCTTCGCTGTGGGTGACTAAGGATGCTCAGCGCATCAAGGATAGCAAGATCATTTAGATCTTGATAGAGATGAATTTACACATGGCTATCAATCACAAACCGCGCTTGTTCCCTACTGTTTTTGACAAACTGCTGGGGTACATAGAGTTCAAGGTAGATTTTCACCACGTATCAATCAGGGAGTGGAAGGATCCTGAGTAGAAGTGGCATGATTTACCTTACCTGGCCACCGATGACGTGATCGATGCAGTTCTTGATCGCTGACCGGCAAAATGGTGCACTCCCTTAGACTTGACAGTGGGATCGAGCAAGACTATTGTGCAACGCAAAAAGGAGGAGGCCAAGCTTCTGATGGGGCAACTGGCCGAGAAGAGGAGGAAGGAGGCTGATGATAAGGCCCAAAAAGCGCGATGTCGTGCAACAGGCGGAAGAGAAGATAGGAGGAGAAGAGCACGACTCTGACAGAGGTCAGAAGTCACCCTCGCCCAAGATAGAGGAAGAAGTGGATGAGCAGACAGAGCAGGGACGAGCGGACTCGCAGACAACTTCATTCTACATCAATCATCCAAGGGGGCAAGAAACAGTAGGGCTGTAAAACTAATACAAGGCCAGTAAGACATCTGTGGATCCAATCACCCTGATAGAGGGGGATCTGTACGATATTGGTGATACAGTGAGGGATGTCACTGTGGAAGTACTACAACAGGTTGAGTAGATGTAACAAAAAGAATTGGGGGCCATCTAGGCAGGTCTGCGCGAGCTGTAGATCCGAGCATCACAGACTAGTGCGGTGTCCACTAGCTTGGCTATCGATATTTCAGAAGCCATCGAAATACTGTGCATGAAGGACTCTCGAGTGATAGTGCTGCCAGATGGAGCACTGACCACAGAGATTGAGGCTGATAGCCCCGCTGTCAGCGCCCTCAAGGGAGTAGGGCTGAACTTGGTAGCGCTTCCTAGCAAGGCACTTCACTTGCTGCAGGATGGGGTGATTGCAGAATTGAGGGCCTTCGAAAAGAACGCTTTGCAGGTGATTAGCATGCAACAGATCAATAATGTGTAGATAACCTTACAGCGAGACTCTTCTATCACCATCTTGAACGACGTGACGAACCGAAACAAGTGCATATTTCAGGTTGTAAAGGAAGCATGCCGAATGGTCCCAGAGTTGGCCATTCCTAAGGGAGAGCCAGTCGAGGTGTGCCTCTGCAAAATTACTACAGGGGTGCGTGATGCCGGCACAAAATTGGCCAAGGTTCAGCTAGAGCTGAACCTTCAAATTGCAGAGTTGCAGTTGAAGGCCTAGCCTTCGACTCCACTGGAAGTAAAGGAGCAGCACGCGACCAATGCCACAGAGGCAATAGCGGCAGTAGACAGTGCAGTAGCGGACTGCACAAGGCTATTTGGACAGTCGTTCAAAGTACTGACTAGTCTACAATAAGATCCTAATGTACACAGGCTAGAGACAGAGGTGCAAGAATTGCAGTAGCACTACGATGAGGTGAAAGGGAAAATGTGTACTGTCGCCCTCACATAGAGACTTGTGAAGCTACAGGAGGCCAAATCACTGAAGGAACAGGTAGATGCAGCTCAGCACAAAGAGGTGGTTCTGAAGGTGTGCTTGAAGCCTTGGTTGGACAAGGCCTATCTGATCACGGCCTCCATTAAAGGCAAGCTTGCTAGTCTGCAAGAGACTTAGTAGAAGCTTTAGGCTGACAACGCAAGGCCAACAAACGAATAGTTGGTCGAAGAAGTGAATAGGTTCCCCCAAGGGCAGTTTGGGGCTAAAACCCATGTTTTAGGACAATTTTGTAATAAAGTTGTAAATTCTCCGCATTTTGTGGTCGTGGAGTGTGAGGGTGTCAAAGAGTCATAAAGGGTTGTCCACCCTTATTTTGTAAAGTGTCACGTGGGCTGTAAAGATCTACCCATGGGCCACGGGCCATGGGATTGTATAAAAAGGAGCTAAGTAAGTAAGCTCTACGTAGTGGAGATAATTTACTACAAAATGACTTAGTTTTTGGAAAAGTCTAAGTGTTCTTGGGTCTTAGCGTAGGTAGAGGCTCTACAGCTGAGTGCACAGACCCCTACAATTGTGTGTGCAAGGCAGATAAAGTCTATACTGAACTGGAGATATAAATAAAGAGAAGTATTTTGCAATTACTGTGTATTTTTCCTATGTTAATGCATCTTATTATATTATGTTACAATCTGGGTTTATATTATAATGCTTATTTGATTTGCGAATGTATATGATTATATCTATTAATTGAACACAAGTAAGGATATCAGCTTACACGATGGTAACTGTAATTGAATGTTAGAATAGGTAAACCCTTAAGATAACTTGGGAACTTATGCCATACATAGTCATAGAGGTGCGTAAGTGCCTAACCGCTGGTTAGCGCTCCGCGAAGGTCAGTCGTATACCTTCGCGAAGGTACTGAAGGATGGGATAGAAGGTATATCAATAAGCCCTAATGCTTATCGATCTCCGTGAAGGTAGGATCAGGGAGAATACACTGACATCACGACCATCTCAGGGTGCAGAAACTTGGTTCCAGCATCCCCCCATATTTCTTTGGGTGAGACCTTGGTCCGCGCTTCACAGGCTGATGCTGAAAGGGCCAGTAGTGTAGGGATTTGTTTGACTTACTAATGTTGAACTTGGTTCAGGGCCCGCAAATCCAACAGAAGGCTTTGAGAAGCCCTCATCACCTGCTTCCGAATCAACAGTGGAGGTAAACAATGTTGGTTTTTCTTTAGTTTCATCTTCACATGATATTATTTCTATTGGAAATGTGGAAGTGTCGATGATAGGAACTGGCATGAGACTCCTTACCAAGATGGGGTACAAAGGAGGAGGACTTGGTGTTAATGGCCAAGGCATGATTCAGCCATTGGAGGTTGTGTAAAGACCTCGATGCGTAGGCATAAGATACATCGAAGGAGAATGCTCAAAGGTGTTAGATGCTTATGAGAAACTGTTAAAATTGTCAAGGAAAGAGAATGATGGGAACACATCACCATCATCCCATGGCAGTGCCCATTACAGGGAAAGAGCTAAGGCAAGCTCTCATCACCATAATTACGCAAGAGATAACTAGGAAAGATATAAACAGTCTCACTATTCTAATGTTCATTTTGATTACAATCATGTTATTAATGATGAACTTAAATCATGGCATCGAAAAACATGTAATTTTTTTGGTTTACATAACCATGTATTTGATGAGTGCTGGAAGAGAATGGAAGCATGAAAGAGGATGAGGTGTGAAAGGCCTTCTCCCAAATAGGGAAAGAAGAAGGTTATGCAGATCTAGAGGAAGAATACTTATTGCAATCATTGCAATAGAAGTGGTCATCAAAGAGCCATATGTTGGAGGTTTCATCCAACGCAGTGCCCTACGAACAAAGCGGCCATGCAGAAACCATCCAGTGAAAATGTTCAACAAGCAAACCCACCACATTCATCATGGTTCACTTTGTTGAGTAAGAAATGGTTTTTCTAGATTGGGTAGCTTATAATTGCCTCATTTTGTAAATCATTTGTTGCATTTTACATTGTAAAAGTGATGATGTGTCTTCCATCACTTGTTTAAGCGACAATGATATTTTTGCCTTGTTTTGATAGTTGGGGTACTTGTTTCCATTTTGATGTAGACTTGACCACAAAGTATGTGTTATAAACTCGTGGAAAGTATGGGATGCTTGGGTCATTAGTTGGTCAAATAAATTAAGAATGTAATTTGCAAAATATTGTACTATAGGTTTGTAGAGGATGCAGGTGTCAACTCAAAGCTTATGGCTTCGAAGGACAAAGATAAAGGAGAAGTAATGGTGACCAATAAGGACACTTGTGGTGCAGACAATGTACAATGTTGGAGATTATTTTAATGCTTTTGGAGGACCAAAAGCTCCTTAGTGGGGAGCATTGATCCAGGTGGCTCCAGACACATGTAGAAGTCAAAGAGGGCTCAGAAATGGTCAAAATTCAAAGTTTTAAAATTTCAACAAACTTAGCATCAAATTGACATGCTCGTCACCCTGATTCGAATGGTGTGAATGACACTCAAATTCAAACTCATATGAAGAAGTTAGAGAAAATCAAAGTTCATGTTTGACTTAGATAGGTGGCAGGAGAATATGACATGGCAGAACTCCCAGTGAATGTGGAAGTTCCAAATGGCAGGATTCCATTGGTCCCGCATTCCACTTATCGTACAAAGTAGAGGTTGGCAGTTTCAAATCGGCCCTAGGTAAGAAAATTTACGATGCGATAATCACATATCGCAATCGCAAAAGGAAAGTGTTTACAAATTGGCCCCCAACAGGAGTCAAGATGCGATGAGATCACATATCGGAATCCAAAAGGAGAAGTGCCTTACAAATCACCCCCCAGTAGAGTTAGGATGCGATGCGATCACATATCACAATCGCATAGGGGAAGTGCCTTACGAATCGGCCCTCGGTAGGATCCAGGTTGCGATGCGATCGCATATCGCAATCAAAAAGGGGAAAGTTTGCCACCCCCAGCTGGTTATACACCATATATATTTTAACCAGAATCACTGCCAGAGTAGCTGGGGCTCGAACCCACTCGGACCATGTCGGCCGGCCCCCACTGGGCGGCCCCATATTAAACATTACCAACAAACCATTTACTAAATTTAATGCAACCGCTTCATGCCAAAAACGAAAATGGTTAACGCCATTTTAATACATGGTTTAAAAAAATGTAAAGATTGGTGGGTTGGTGGGATTCAAACCCCGACTACCTCGCTTCCACTCCTCTGCCATAACCGCTATACCATAAGTGGCATCTTTGTTAAGTCCGCTTGTGTGTAAATATAAAAGCGACTCAATTTCTCATATGTGGGGGATAGCGCGGAACAAAGAATGAGCAGAGCATCGAGCAATGCGAACTTTGAAGTGCGGAACCTTGACATAGTTTCAGGAGGTGGAACCATGATGGAACATTTTTCAAGAAATATTCTCAAAGAATATTCCATGATGTAGAGAGGTATCTAAAAGATTCCCTGGGAGGTAAAATGTTACTGTGTCAGAATGTTATCAAGTTTACAGTCATTTTTCTCAAATTTTCGTAGGGAACATCGTGATGGTGAAATCAGAATCACCATTTTAGTAGAAGATTTGTAGATTCCTAGCAGAGAAGAATCTTTGAAGAATCTTGAGGGAATCTTCCGGATTACTTGGACCTTGAAATTCGCCAGAGCCAAAATGCAGCCAACTTTATACTCAAAAGTCTCAAAATCTCACAAAGATCATGATGGCAATATGAGATTCATGATTTGAGCAGCAAAACTCCAGTCAATCCAGAGGACATAATCTTTGGAGAATCACGGGGAATCTAAAAGATTCCTACAGGCCCAGATTTTGACAGTGTCACAATTCGACAAATGGATAGTCACTTTTACACCTCTTGACGACAGAATTTCTATGGTGCAGTGAGTTTTTATAGTCGAGCCTTCCATTTTTTGGCCAAATTCAGAGGTGAAGGTACATGAATTAGTCATGTCCTATTTTTATTCATAATTGCTAAGATGATGTATTATATTAGATGTCATTTTGGGATTCAATTATGTTAAGTCATTAACGTATGACCATTTCCATGAGAGGTAGTTGTAACTAGCTAATTTCTCATGATTTTTGAATAGTTCACTTAGCACTCATTGCATCGGGTGATGCTCACAGGGGTGAAGAAGTTGGATTTAAACTAGTGAAATGAATCACATAGCATCAATCATCACATCCGAGGCTTTCACCCAGTAACCAGAACTTCCCGAGAGGTCACCCATCGCAGATTGCCTCTGGCTCAAGCACGCTTAACTGTGGAGTTTTCCTCACAATCAAGCCCACTTAGCTTGCTACCCCATTTGAAAAACCTTAGCAATGTGCCTCATGAACCATTCAAGTAGAGATCCCTTCACTCTTTTTGATATTAGGGGGTTTACGCAGTGCATTATATTAGATGTCATTTTGAGTTTCAACTGCGTTAAGTAAGTCATTAACGTATGACCATTTCCATGAGAGGTAGTCATAACTGACTAATTTCTCATGATTTTTGACGAGTTCACTTAGCACTCATTGCATCGGGTGATGCTCACAGGGGTGAAGAAGTTGGATTGAAACTAGTGAAATGAATCACATAGTGTTAATCATCACTTCTGGGGCTTTCACTCGGTAACTAGGACTTCCTGGGAGGTCACCCATCCTAGATCGCCTCTGGCTCAAGCGCGCTTAACTGTGGAGTTTTCCTCACAATCAAGATCACTTAGCTTGCTACCCCATTTTCAAAACCTTAGCAAGTATTGTGCCTCATGAACCATTCAAGTAGAGATCCCTTCACTCTTTTTGAATTTAAGTATTAGGGGGTTTACGCAGTGAATTATATTGGATGTCATTTTGGGATTCAACTGCATTAAGTCATTAACTTATGACCATTTCCATGAGAGGTAGTCATAATTGACTAATTTCTCATGATTTTTGAATAGTTCAGTTAGCACTCATTGCACCGGGTGATGCTCACAAGGGTGAAGAAGTTGGATTGAAACTAGTGAAATGAATCACATAGCGTCAATCATCACTTCCGGGGCTTTCACCTGGTAACCAGGACTTCCTGGGAGGTCACCCATCCTAGATCATCTCTGGCTCAAGCGCGCTTAATTGTGGAGTTTTCCTCACAATCAAGCCCTCTTAGCTTGCTACCCCATTTGCAAAACCTTAGCAAGTATTGCGCCTCATGAACCATTC
The DNA here is from genome assembly GCA_031772625.1 of Pinus tabuliformis. Classification (NCBI taxonomy): domain Eukaryota; kingdom Viridiplantae; phylum Streptophyta; class Pinopsida; order Pinales; family Pinaceae; genus Pinus; species Pinus tabuliformis. Next base: position 1,056,419,224 of record CM062807.1, read on the forward strand.
ACGTAGAGATCCCTTCACTCTTTTTTAATTTAAGTATTAGGGGTTTTATGCAGTGCATTATATTAGATGTCATTTTGGGATTCAATTGCATTAAGTAAGTCATTAACGTATGACCATTTCCATGAGAGGTGGTTGTAACTGACTAATTTCTCCTGAATTTTGAATAGTTCACTTAGCACTCATTGCATCCGGTGATGCTCACAGGGGTGAAGAAGTTGGATTGAAACTAGTGAAATGAATCAAATAGTGTCAATCATCACTTCCGGGGCTTTCACCCGGCAACCAGGACTTCCCGGGAGGTCACCCATCCCAGATCGCCTCTGGCTCAAACGTGCTTAGCTGTGGAGTTTTCCTCACAATCAAGCCCACTTAGCTTGCTACCCCATTTGCAAAACCTTAGCAAGTATTGTGCCTCATGAACCATTCTAGTAGAGATCCCTTCACTCTTTTTGAATTTAAGTATTAGGGGGTTTACACAGTGCATTATATTAGATGCCATTTTGGGATTCAACTGCATTAAGTAAGTCATTAACGTATGACCATTTCCATGAGACGTATGTTAGAAAAATATTATATATGACAAAGAAATGCAAGACATATAATATGCAGAAAAATACAAACACATAAAACCAGAGAGACACGGATATACGTGGTTCACCCAGTTTGGGCTACGTCCACCTCGAATAGCCAGTCCTTCCTTTCTATTATCTAGCAAAATGAAGTGACAGACCCTACAGCAGATCCGCTGTAGTATCCTCTTTTTTCTCTCAGAGTCTCACCTCTCTGTTTCTCGCTCTAAGAATACACATCTATTACACAACCTCAATACAATGCCCTCATACAAAAAGAGGGGTTGCCTTCTGTTGAGGCCCCGAAAATCGGGTCGACAACAAGGGGGATACCCACCCGGTCCAGACCTTGGTTAGAAGCTCCTTATCCGTTTGGTATAGCGGGTCCGACTGGGGATAATGGGACCAGTTTCCCAATCTAAAGGGTGTGTGTGTGTGTGTACAGTTGGATGGTGCTGATCTAGGAGTATTTTAAGCTAATTTAATTCAAACTTCTAAACTGACTCTATGCTATTGTAATCTAATAAGAAACAACACATCTAATCTATGCTAACCCGGGGTGTATTTCTTCTATTATGCGATCTAAAAAGATTTCGAACAATAACTGGTAATAAAGATCATTCAGCTATCATAAGAATAGAAATCAATTAAGATAAACCATTCTGCATAAAAAGTTAAGCAAAACAGTTGTGAACAGCATATCGCACAATAAGTTATTCATATGTCAAGCACAAATAAATGACTCCACCGTACAGAAGTGCCAAATGGTAACTCACACATTCATACATTAACATATAAGCAACTAAAACTGCATATCACTCTAAGAATATAAGCAAAAATTGGTCAAGAGATAAAAGTACCATTTATGACCGATTTCACTCATAAGCATCAAGCAATAACGATTTATCTCTACTTTTTCTAACATCTACTAAGAGTACAGAAGTGCAACATCAGTAGCAGACATTAAAATGCAAACATTAATAAATCTCGATCCATCCATTTATCAAAACCTCCTCTGAGGGTGCAGAAGTGCATATTCCGAGGACAAGTTTTTGACAAATTTCTGGACCCTTCTCCAAATGCAATGAGAAGGGTTAAAATACTACTTCCTAATTCTAATAATAGTATTATTACAAAATTTAGGATGCGGTTTTCAAATGACCGTCCTTTTTCTAATCTAGTTGAAAGAAAAAACAAAATTCTAAATTAGGTTACTTATGAACTTGGTCCTTAAAGTTTCAAGTGTTCAGCATGGGCTTGAGGAGAGTCAGCTGACTGATTTCTACGCTGAGCTGGGCTGCGAAAACGGCATCTACGAGAGCTGGCACTACTTTTTCGGCCGCGTTTGTGATGCATTTCACCGTCATCCATTGGTTGTGCGGCTTGACCAAGTACGTCCAGTAGCATTCCCAATTCAACCTGGCTAATGCTTGGATTGCTCTCCCCTTTGCCTACGCTTTCTGCCTCCATTCTGTTTCTAGTTGCGATTTATTTGGTAGGTACCCCGGGGTGGTCTCTGCGATTAAATTGGCCCTGTGTAAATTTTCATTTACACAGTCGATAAGAATGCTTGCCTGTGTTGCTGTTGTCTCTGCTGCTTGCTCCGCCTGCCTGATTTGATCGTCCCATTTATTAAAGAGCAATTCTTTATGATTTTCGTTTATCCTGGGTGCACCTGCTCTTTTCCCTTCATCAGCATCCTGCCAAGTCAAATATTCTGTCACCCTCTTGGTGGGGAGGCGATAACTTGCTATTGAGACATTGCACTCGACTGAGCTGTATCTTTAGTTGTTTCTTCGCTTTTTTCTTGGTTGTATCCAGACTCTTTAGGATGCTCAGGTACTCCTTGCGCGGTGTTGGACTTAGATCTGGAAGTGCTAGAGTTTTCGCTGAGGCTAATGCTCGGAGTCGGTTCTCTAGCAGGCAGTCGCAGCTTCTCTAGAGGAATACTGGCGAGCCTTCTTTCTCTGTATAACAAGAATCTTTGGAGGTCATCTGGAGACAACCTTGACCGAGCTTCCTGCAAAATTTCTTGGAGCGAACTTCTATTCTGAAACAGATCATCAAACAAATCTTTCTTTCCAGAGAACACTCTTATTTTGACGTTCGTTGTGAACTCTTGGGCAACATCATTTGGGTCAAATGGCCTTGCTGGGAATTTAAATAATTGAAGACACGTCACATTCTCAACTTTGCCGAAAGCGTGTCTTATATCGAAAAATGAGAAGGCCCCACAAGCTACAGGAAATTGAGGCCATATGGCCTTCTTCTTGTCCTTTAGGTCTTTGGTCAGGCCGCCTTCTGAACAGGTTTGATAAGCAATTTCCCGAGCCAAAAGTTTATCAGGGACATATAGGGGTAGGACATGTGGAGGTACAGTGCTTCCAAAAACTCTAATGTAAGTAAACCATTCTTCCCCGAACCATCTCGCGATGGGGATGATGTCAATTTGTGCCTCGGGAGAGCACCTCGGGGGGTCTTTATCATACATTATTCTATATAGGGGCAAAATAAGCCCGTGGCAAATCTGGTAGAAGTGAGGGGCAAACTGGGAATCCCATAATACCTTATGATAAACATGGATGGGCAATGGGTCTTGGGTAGTCCATTTCCAACCCATAGTAGGGAATTTAGACACAAGACAAACAGAATCCATAACATATGCAGACAGATAAAAAGGAGGGTAGACTCTTTGAGACAAGGATCTTTTAGACCGGTAATTGATAACAGCCGTGTATAGATTATCAGAAAGGATTTTGGCCCAATCTATAATGTCGGCGTTTGTGGCAGCATCAATTAATGGTAGCCATTCAGATGAAAACTTGTTGATATCTGGCATCCCAAATAACCTACAGAGCATGGCCGCAGCAAAACAATATGGAGAGGTGAGGGAACCAGTGTTGTACATACCGTTTTTGTCCTTTTTGAGCGGCTCCTCTTTTCTAGACCATTCTTTGGTGGTGTCTGATAGATCTGGGTTCTCCGCCGCGAACTTCTTAACGAATTGTGCATTATAGGTCGCTTGCGGTTCAGGAAGATGATACATAAGCTTCAAATCTTGCGCAGCAAACGATCCGATGAGCCCGTGTCCTTGAACTTTGAATTGTCTGTTGTTCAAGTCTGCATCATCCAGTATCCACTTGATCATATCCGTATATGGTAGAATTTTGGGTCTTGCCGCTATTCTGTGAAGAAATGAACATGCTAGGTCCTCTAAGGACGCCTCAGAAGAGCGCGGTGCACCCGCGACAGCAGCAACCTTCATTATTCTAGGTTTTTCCTCCTCTAGCAGCCTGTACATGCTTTCCCATGTTGATATCCCTGCATCTCTGTTACAGGCTGTGTCTGTATACAGAGGCGCCATCTCCTTAGTCTTCTCCTTCGCTTCGGAGCTTTGAGCTTTATTTTTCTTTCCCATTTCTCTCTGCGTTTGTGTCTGAATCGTCTTAGCTCTTCGTTCCTGCAGATTACGAGTGAAATGGAAATGACTGATCCAGAAAGGTGATGGGAGAGTTTTAAATGCAGCAGATGAATCAAATATGCCACCTTACGTGAAGTAAATCTCTACCAAGGCACGCGTCTTTAATCCATTTAATAACTGACAACTAATTCATTTACTATCATTAAAAGCGCATGATTTCGGGTCAGATTATGGTAAGTGGCTTTTCTTTGAATGGCGTGCCCGCAGGATTCGTACTGAAGTGATTTATGATTTGCTTACGTAACCTCGCATATCGCGCGATCGCCAATCGCATCATCGCAAATCATACCATCGCAAATCGTAAGGATGTAACATCGCAGCAATCGCAACATCACAGATCGCAGAAGTTTGATGTTTTCCAAATCTTGCCGGCTCATTTCTGCGATATGCGATCTTGCGATCGACGTTATCACAGATCGGTGAATCTTTAAGTTTTTCTTTATGGGTATTACTTTGTTGCGATGCGATGCTATTGTTAACACGAGGGTCGTGCGCATACCGATTTTTAAAGAGAAATGAAGGTATTTCCTATCTTTTTGCAACGCGACTTTAAAGATTTTCTCCTCATCATAGACTTAGGTTTAAAATATCCAAGAGGCTTTACCTAAGCATATGATGGTAACCTTATTTTGAAAAAGAAATTCTTGCTTTTCCTAAAAATTAACTAAGGGTCCCCATTCGTTTAGTATTTTGGTCGATACTTAAATGAACTAAGGGGGGGGTGTTGCTGGCCACAACACCGTCTAGGGAAAAAAACCCTAAAATAAACATAAGTTCTACTGTCGGATCATCTACCTAATGAACGGCCTAGTTTAACTAGAAATTATTATACTTTTACAATGCAATTTTACATCTGTTTTTAGCTTCGGGGGCAGCGTCCCTGTCGGGGAACCATTGGCCCCCGGACCCCCTAGCCGAGGGGGATGGTCCCGCCCCAAACCCCCTCAGGGAGGGGGGGGCGGGGACAAGTCCCCCCGACACCCCCCCATGTGGAGGGGTGTACAATCTTCTTGGGTTATACATCCGGATGAAACAAAGACCGCTAAAAAATCATGCTCCACACCTAACAAGGTAATCATAATTGACTAATTTCTCATGATTTTTGAATAGTTCACTTAGCACTCATTGCATCGGGTGATGCTCACAAGGGTGAAGAAGTTGGATTGAAACTAGTGAAATGAATCAAATAACGTCAATCATCACTTCCGGGGCTTTCACCCGGTAACCAGGACTTCCTGGGTGGTCACCCATCCCAAATCACCTCTGGCTCAAGCACGCTTAACTGTGGAGTTTTCCTCACAATCAAGGCCAGTTAGCTTGCTACCTCATTTGCAAAACGTTAGCAAGTATTGTGCCTCATGAGTCATTCAAGTAGAGATCCCTTCACTATTTTTGAATTTAAGTATTAGGGGGTTTACGCAGTGCATTATATTAGATGTCATTTTGGGATTCAACTGTGTTAAGTAAGTCATTAACGTATGACCATTTCAATGAGAGGTAGTCATAACTGCCCGATTTCTCATGATTTTTGAATAGTTCACTTAACACTCATTGCATCAGGTGATGCTCACAGGAGTGAAGAAGTTGGATTGAAACTAGTGAAATGAATCACATAGCATTAATCATCACTTCCGGGGCTTTCACCTGGTAACCAAGACTTCCGGGGAGGTCAACCATCCCAGATCGCCTCTGGCTCAAGCACGCTTAACTGTGGAGCTTTCCTTACAATCAAGCCCATTTAGCTTGCTACCCCATTTGCAAAACCTTATCAAGTATTGTGCCTCATGAACCATTCAAGTAGAGATCCCTTCACTCTTTTTGATATTAGGGGGTTTAAGCAGTGCCTTATATTAGATGTCATTTTTGGATTCAACTGCGTTAAGTAAGTCATTAACATATGACCATTTCCATGAGAGGTAGTCATAACTGACTAATTTCTCATGATTTTTGAATAGTTCACTTAGCACTCATTGCATCGGGTGATGCTCACAGGGGTGAAGAAGTTTGATTGAAACTAGTGAAATGAATCACATAGCATCAATCATCACTTCCAGGGCTTTCACCTGGTAACCAGGACTTCCCGAGAGGTCACCCATCCCAGATGGCCTCTGGCTCAAGCGCGCTTAACTGTAGAGTTTTCCTCACAATCAAGCCCACTTAGCTTGCTACCCCATTTTCACTTTTCAGATTTACTATCCAACATGGTTCGTTTCTCCTTTGGAACATGTACATATGCATCACATCCAAATACCCTCAGATGTGAAAGAGAAGGTTTCTTACCAGTCCATACCTCTTGTGGAGTCTTATCCTCCAATGTTGATGAAGGTGATTCGTTGACCAGGTAAAATGTTGTCTCCACTACCTCTGCCAGAATTCTTGTCCTAACTTGGCATCACTGAGCATGCTTCTTGCCCTTTCCGTCAACATCTTGTTCATTCTTTCTGCAACTCCATTTTGCCAAGGTGTATATGGAGTAGTCTTCTGCCATGCTATACCACACTTCTTACAAAATTTTGAAAATTCCTTACTGCAAAACTCTCCACCGTTATCTATCCTCAGCACCTTTATCTTCTTCTCTATCTCGTTTTCCATCAGAGCCTTAAATTCTTTAAACCTGTCAAAGACTTTAGATTTCTTCTTAAGGAAATATATCCATGTATTCCTTGAGAAGTCATCTATAAATGATACATAGTACATAGACTTACCTAGTGATGGAACCTTCATAGGTCCAAACACATCACTGTGCACAAGCTCTAATATCTGTTTTGCCCTCCCACTACCAGAGGGGAAACTCACCTGATTTTGCTTCCCATATACACAATTTTCATAGAAATCAAAATCCAGAGAGATATTACTAATACCTTCTACCATACCTTTACCATGAAGTATTCAAAGGCCATTTTCTCCAATATTTCCAAGCCTTTGATGCCACAACATGGTCTTCTCTCTAAAGACCACTAGATTTTCTGCTCCACTTTCAGGAACCACAGAACTGTTGCACCCATCAATAACAGTGCTACCTTGCAGCTTGTACAGAGTTCCAATTCAAACTTCCTGCATCAATACCAGTGCTCCCCAAACCATTTCGTAGATATCCTTCTCGAACACTCTTTTTACACTTGCATCATCCAGCTTGCTTACAGAAATCAGATTTTTGGGTAATGCAGGAATATGCAGAACACCCAGAAGTGTTTTAACCCTTCCACCTTGCAACTTCAACTTTACTTTTCCACAACCAGCGATTTTAGCCTTCCTGTCAGCCCCAATGAAGACATCACCACCATCATATTTCTCATACTTGCAGAACCACTCTCTATGGGTAGTGAAGTGAAAGGATGCACCTGAGTCAATCAACCATGCCTCATGATCTACATGTGTACTTGAAGAAGCCAAGTACACATCCCCACCTTCATCTGAGGTGGTTTTCGCCTCTGCAGATGGAGCATCATCAGATCCCTTTCCTTTGTCATGAGCTTTAGATTTATAGTCCCTTTTGTAGTGCCCTTCCTTTCCGCATTTCTAGTACATTGCCTTTACAGGGTTTCCTAAATATTCAAATCTCCCTCTAGATTTAGATCTCCCACCTGATGAATTATTTTTGTTTCTGTTCTGGGACCATCCTCGTATAGACAAGGCATCACCATTCTGGAGCTCCATATTTTTCCATCTCATCTCCTCTGTTAGCAAGGATGAGACTATTTCATCAAACTTCAAGGTAGTTGCATTGCTACCTATTGCAATAACCAGACTATCCCACGAATCTGGTAGAGAACACAACAAACTGATGCACTTATCTTCATCTAAAATTTTAATATCAACAAATAATAAATGACTTACCACAGTATTAAATGCTTTCAGATGCTCTGTCACCGAGTATCCATATTTCATCCTCTGGTTATATAGATTTTTTCGCAGGAACAGTTTATTCACCAGAGACTTAGATTGGTACAAAGTCCCTAACTTGCCCCACAAAGCCTTCGTCGTAGCCTCCCCTGATACATTAAGCAATACTGAATCCGAGACACACAATCGTATTGTGCTCTTTGCCTTCCGATCCAACTTCTTCCATTTTTCATCGGACACACCTGTTGATTTAGTACCCAGATCTACCACGATCCACTGATCTTTATCCACCAACAGATCCTCCATCTTGAGTTTCCACAACTCAAAACTCTGACCATTAAATTTCTTGATCTCTATCTTTCCACTGCTCGCCATATTCTTTCACCACCAGAATCGATCTCTCAAATCTCCCACTGAACATGGTCTACCACAGGCCCAAGAAAAACACCTCAGCAAAAAAGGCATCCCCTTGAAGCCAAAACAGCTCTGATACCAAATTTAGGTTTTAACCCTGTACAAAATTACCTGCATACGAATTCTAAAACATAGAAAATAAACAATGCGAGAGCATAACACCTAAAACAGATATACGTAGATATTTTCCCCTGGATCCCAAAACTGGGACTACCAGATTGATTTTTTTCATTATGTTCCTTTCAATGTTACAACACATATTTATACATGCCGAAGCATCCAATACCATGGACCGAAAACCATCGCGTCCAAAAAACATGTGCGAAAATCATGCACAAAACCACAGGTGGGTCCGCCCAACCTAACATAGGTTCAAAAACCAAAATTTTTTGGGGCGCTGCCCCAGACCCCATAGAGTGGGGTTACCTGCACCCCTAAAACCCCCTGTGACCCCCTCGCTATGCAATTACCGCAACGAAGGGGGGCTCCGCCCCCCTCTAACCCCTCGGTTAACTACATGGGCTAGTCGTGGAAAGAATATAACACAACCCAACATTTAGTACAGGTGAAAGGAAGCATGAATCATAAACATTCACATAACAATCTTACAAATATTCACATTCCATGCATGAAAACATGTTGGCCATTAGGCTTCAAGTATTAAGTAAAAGTCCCAAGATACATCAATATAATGAAAATCACTAGCTCCAAAAGTGGAGTGTTGTAGCCATGACTTACTCCCCAAAATTACTAACTCTAACTCTTTAATGCCTTATGGGAGAAGCCAAGGTGAAAAATATTTTTCATGAACAATGAGGGTGTATATATAACAAATGGGGTGATTCTTCACCTCCCTTATGACTCTTGGACTACCCTCATGACTGTTTGAATTCTCGTGACTTTTTGACTTCCTACATGACTCTTCACATTACATAAATGACACTTGGACTACAAATTTACATTTTATTTTCCAATATAGAATTACATAATCCACGAATGATGTGGCACATTATGGCTCATGAAACGACATGACAAGATGCTAATGACATGGACTGTATGATGACATGGAAATTTCAAGTCACTTTTTGATGGTTCTTTCTTTGTGTCTCCTTGAAAAGATGGAGCATTTTCTTCTTCTTCCTCCTCTTTATGGCTTGAAGACAAGGATTATTCAATGTGGCCTTGATCTTCCATGTTCTATTATAATCTTGTGTTCCTTCATCTTCTTGGTTGATGATCATCTTATCTCCTAAACTCCTTAGGTGTCTTCTAGCATGGTATCCTTCTCCATCTCCTTCATTATCATCCGATCATGACATAATAGAATACCTTTGATTGCAATCCACCGATGAAAATACGACATCAATATGATAAACCCATAGCCTAAGATGCTTCATGAAATCACTTGTTAGTGCTAGAAATGGTGACTAGTTGAGTGATTGACTCAGGGATTCAATAGTTCTAGAGGTGAAGGTCTAGGATTGAGCCTTGAGGATCACACAATGTGCAGCTTTGGAGCCCTAGGAAGTGGGATTGCACAGTCGAGGGAATCAAAGGTTCAAGATAAAGGCTTGAGGCTTGAGACTATGCAATGTGCAGTTTTGAAGGCCTGGGCTAAGTGAGTACACAGTTGAGGGATTCAAGGAGCTAGGTTGAGGGCTTAAGCACTAATTTTCACCATTGTGCAATGCTAGAAGGTGTTATCACTTAGAACTATAAACATTTGTATATAATCCTTTGTCCAAGTTAAATGTCAAAAGTTGGTGTCAAATTGTTTTTGTTCTATGTTTTTTACTTAGGGTTGGAGCTTTAAAGGTGTTTGATGTAAATTGTACTCTAATCCTATTGGTCATCCTCCACCATCATGGTTTCATAAGCCGTGTCTTGTCTTATCCATGTCACCGATCCTTTCCGTAATTTCGCAGCGCAGTCTCTTATTGGTCAATTCCGCAGCGTAATCATTGTTTAGCCATTCCGCAGCGCGTCATCATCAAGCCGTTTCGCAACGCATTATGACAATTCAAAACTAACCGCGCTGCGAAATTGCAGATTCGTGCGTTTTGCAGCGGATTTTTCCCAAAGTGTCAAGTCTGTTGATGAGTCACCACTTCCGTCCTCTCATGTCAGTTGGCGTACCTCCCAAACGCTCATTAACCATCACTCCACCAATAGATTTGTAGACATGCACATAAATATTATTCAAATGGGTTTACCGTGCATGGATTTTTATGATGACCGTAAATGATGCATAAGTGACCAGCCTGTATGATGATATGTTTGAGTTTGCAAGCGAGCCTGTTTCCAAACGAGCCTGATTACAAGCGAGGCCGAGTTAAAGAGAATTGAATCACCATTTTACTTGAAGCTGTTGGTCATTGTCTGTGCGAAGATTTTAAAGGCAAAATGGAGAGGAAAGAACATAGGTCTGGAAAATGTCAGAGAACAGAGCCTGAAGGTTTAGATCTAGCCTTAAGAGATGAAGGCGTGAAGAAAGCCTTCAAGGATGCCGACTGTTGGAATTTCTGTAAGAAGCTGCAAGGTGGCCATGCTCAGGTAACAAAGGATTTTGCTTTAAACTTCACCGGTTTGAATTCTAAAATAGCTATGTTAGAAGTTCAAGTGTCTCTGGAGGCAATTGCTGTTGTAACTGAGATCCCAAGAGGGGGGCAAGAATGGTTTAAGAACTTTAAGTTTGATATGAACCCCTGCAAAGAGTTTTTAAAAGAGGCATATGTGAATGAAGACCTAACAAAAGCAGTGCCTAGAAACTATGTTAAGGAGCACTATGCCCTTCTTCTCACCTGTATTCAGAAGTACTTAACCTGTGAGGGGAGATACAATAAGGTCTACTCTTATCACTTCAAGTTGCTGTTACATTTTACTGGTAAAGCATCCATAGATATTCCCTTTTACTTGTTTCGCAGTCTAAGCAAAATGTGTGACAAAGTGCAATTAAGGAAGGATGACTGTGAAACATCTTTATTTCACCATGGTTTGGTTAAATTGTTAGTTTTGGATGGTCTTCAGAAAATAGGTAGAGACTGGAACTCCTTCATCTTCATGGCTGGTTTCCAAAGTAAAACAGGTCTTACTCCACAGCCAGTTAGAGAAAAAGAACAATCAGTTGAAGAACCCACAATAGCCGAGCTTCAAAAGGAGGCAAAAGGTAAAAAGAAGGTCAAGTCACAGTTAAGAAAATCAGTGAAGCCACTGATCATTAAAGAACAACCTCAACCATCAGCAAAAGAAGAAGCTCAGCATAAGAAAATTGTACCTGGACCAAGTGGATCTGAAACAGTGTCAAGAGTTAGGACAAGGAGTCAAATAAGCAAAGAAAAAGGCAAAGCATTGGCTGTTGAGGAAAGCCCGATATCTAAGGCCAGCTTGAGTGATTTGCTTGAGGCCATTGAGTTTGAGCAGGTTGAACCGGTGCACATTGATTTGACACAATCATCACCAGAAAGCACCAAGAAATCTAGGGCTTCAAAAAGACTGAGGTTTGATGAACTAGGTGATGAATTTATATTCAAGCCCAAAAGACCTATTACAAGAAAACAAGTAAAGGAAGCCGGGAAACTGCCTAGAACAGAGGAAGTTGAAAAATTGTCCAGAACAGAGGAGGTAGACAAAATCAAGCAAAAGCACACAAATAGAACAGTCATTATTTCCCAAGGAGGTAATATTATAGCCATAAAGAACCAGTTGGAGGCAGTAAAAAATGAAATTGCTAAGGTAAAGAATGCCACTAGGGAGTCTGCAGTCAGGTATGCAAATTATCGAAAAGTTGTTTTGAAAGGAAGTAAAAACCTAGTAGGCCAGGTGGATTCAGTAGCTGATGTTTACACATGGACAGATCCAGCTCTCAAACAGGCCAAGGTCATTAGAAAGATAAACATGCATTTAAGAGCTGAAAACAAAGCCATGAGGAAGGAGGTTGCAGACTTGAAGGCACAGCTAAGTCAATTAGCTGCTAAATGATGTTGCTGTTCAAAGGAAGGTGTTGTTTTAAGTTTTGTAAAATTTTGCTTAGTTTCATTATTTTGAGGACATCCAGATCCCTGCCATATGTAAAGGAGTTTTAACCATTAAAGGTCTAAGCCATAAATATCTCAGGGCAAATACAAGCTGTTTTAGCAAATTCAGCAGTTTCGTAGCGCGCTACGAAACTGCTGTAGGTGTTGTTTTTTAACGCAGTCAAGCAGTTTGATAAGATGATCGGAAATTTTCAAAGGAAACACCTAAGGGACATATAGGAGACCAAATGAAGCTATCACAACCATTCAGATTATGACAGGTGTACCTTTTGAAAAAAGTGAAATGTTTTGACTCAAGTTTAAAGTTTTTATTATAAAGTCACTTTATTACCGGTCATTAGGGTTTGGAAGGAGTTGCATACGAGGAATATTGGATTGTACACCTATCCCTCAATGAAGCCTCCAACACATCTGGAAACATGGTGGTGCTCTACATTTTTGGGATATTAAAGAACTGAAGACATGCTGCTGCATTTTCGAATAAGTGGTGGAAGACTGAAACCAAAAAAACAGGGGTTTTCTCCTAACATCACTGAACCATCAAAGCATTCAGCATCCAAAGCTAGCATGGGACATTGAATCCTCATCTCGGTCATCTCAGCCAAACTAAAAGGAGACAGGTGTCAAAGAACAAGAAGGAATCATTCTACGAGGAAGATAAAGTTAGAGTTATAGTTAAATTAGGACTCTTTAAACTCCAGTTTAGCACTTATTGTATTTAATGAGTCAGTTCAATAGCAGATAGGGGTCATTAGTGGCAGTCATCGAGCTCCCCTCATGCTGGAGGAGGAAGCTCCAAGTAGTTAGAATTATGTTTCTATATATAGCTGGATCATCTATGTAATGAGGGTTGGATATTTGAGAAAACAGAGTATTGTTTTGGCTTGTGTAAAACTCAGTTTTAGTAATACAATTTGTTGCTTATCTTCTCAGGATTCATACAGTGTTTCAAATGCTCAAGATATGTGGTTTTGCTTTATCCTTTATGTTTTTACAGTTGTATAAATACACAATCACTCAGAATTCACTTTGCTGCTCTGATTTCCTGTGTGTATTTGTAAGCTGAGGTTTCTATGAGATGCGTTTTGAGTATTTAAACATCACATGCCCTGACTTCTATGTATGGGTAGTGTTATAGTTTACTGAAGGATGATTAACTCCATAAGCCCAATGGAAGTCTTTGTAATGTCTGTCCAGCCAACATATTTGTTAAATTCACTTTGCAAGAGTTAGCCATCTCATCATTAGTCAAAATTAATAACCTTTGAGAGAGCCCTCTCAGGCTAAGGAGGCTAATCCTTAGTCAAAATATTGGTCTGAAACAGTTATACAAAGTCTACCTGGTCAGCAGCCTTCCAGTGCTCGATTTTGTGATAACAGAAGGATTGGGAGTAGAGGTGATTACGAAATTTTGTAGCTCAGGACCTAGAGGCATAGGCTTGAGGATGGAGATTGCTTAATGCACAATTCAAGCCTAGCTGAAGCGAAAGATTACATAGTTCTTAAGCTCATGGGTTGAGCTTGAGCACTAAGATTTTGTAGCTCTAAGAGGCAGAAATTACACATTGTGCAGTGACAAGAGGTAAGGCCTCTTCCTAAGGGCTAAGACTACATAATGCATAATTCATGCTGGCTAAAGGAGGTGGAGTAGTCCGGTCAGAGAATTTTCCCAATTTATCTAAGTGTTAGATCAGTGAGTGGAAGATAAGAAAAAGAATGAACATGAACATGACCACACACTTATATCACTTGATGACACAACATGGAACACTGAGAACACATGAAAAACATCCTTTCCTTAATGCAACAACTTTGCGACAACCTACACGAAGTATGACACGAAATATACACTTTGTGATGACCATGACCACACTTATACCACAGTGCTTGAAGATTTGGAAATGAGTGTGATACATGTTTACATGGTAAGAGAAAATCATTTACAAAAATATCACCCCTTCAAACCACCAAAACTAGATTTTGTGCATTGTGTGACACTCCACATGTTAAAAGATGACATTTGCTATATGAAGTGAAAAGTGTGAATGAAACTTATGATACACAATGAAAGTGAAATTTCCAAATGTTAGAGTGAAGATAACATGAAAAATAAAATAATTAAATTGAAATAAAGTGAAAGTGAGAATTGAAAGCATGAAAATGACACTCGCGAAAGTGAGGGTGGGAAAAAGAAAAGTACAAATGCATCCAAAAGTGGGGGATTGTCAATGGCAGTGTGCACTAATTATCAAGATGGGTTGAACATTGCACAAACACTATCGTCATGGACTGTTCTATTCTTGTTCAATATTACGTAAAAGAATACACTCATGAACTTGTTGCAAACTAAGCATGTGGGAGCAAGTGACTTCGACCGATCAAGAAGTGACCATGAAACGACCGATCACAAGATCCATAGTAGACTCCAAAATTCAAGTGTAGGTAAAATATTGGAGGATTTTTATCACATCGAAAGCATTACCATAAGCCATAATTAGGGTATTGTAAATTTCTCGATATGGAACAAACCTAGCTTGCTTCACTTCCTTGAAGACATTAGCAAGATGCATGTGCATACTAGTTGTTTCACATAGGACCATCAGAGTATTTGAAGTTTCTCTATCATGAATATAGACACTAGACCTCATTTCATCAAACATGAACATCACCGTTTGTTGGAGGAAGATTTTTTTGGAGTGATAGTGACCCAAGTTTGGTTGGAGTTGCCAAAAAAAGAGGTTATCGTGGTATATCTTTTCATTGGAATTTTCACTCCATTTTACAAAGGAGTGTATCACCTGAGGTGATCCATAACCATTAAAATGATTAATGGATCTATATTAGTATCATAATATTATTTTTTCCATCAGACTTTTATTATTCATGTGACTATTCTACAACCAAGATATGGATTCAGAAAAGGCTAAATAGAGGCGTCATTGATATAAAGATAATAAGACATTCTAAAAGGGGGTTATGCATTAATTAAATCAATAACACAAAAATTTCCAAAACTCCCCTTTTATTAAGATCACCAACTATTACATCATATATCAATAGATCTGTGGGACTCTCTCTCAAATCAAAACACTACATCAGATTTTACAGGACATACATTAGAACACCTTGTCAGAAAATTATATATTACAGAGCAATGGAACATATAAAATATTGCAGAAATATAAACACAGAAAATGCATAAAACAAGAGAGACATAGATATAGATGGTTCACCCAGTTTGGGCTACATCCACTGAGAAATAGCTAGTCCTTCCTTTTATATTATCCAGCAAATTGAAGAGATACAACCTACAACATATCCGCTGTAATTCCCTCTTCGCTCTCAATCTCCTCTCTCTTCGTCACTCAGAATAAAAATATACATAGACGCAATACAATTTCCTCATATATAGTGAGGGGTTGCCTTCTAGGGCAAAAACCCTAAATTAAACATAACTTCTACCATCAGATTTTCGCCTAATGAACAGTCCAGATTGACTACGAAATTACAACATTTTTCAAGGAAATTTTACATCTATTCTTAGCTTCAGGGCCGTTGCCCTTGATCCCCCTGCCAGGGGGGGGCTCCCAAAAGGTCGCAGTCACCCCCCTTGGACCCCCCCACCCCCCCTATAACAAATATTTTAGAGGCCGCATTGACGCCCCATTATGAACAGGGGTCCAATGCGGTGATACCTTTGAATATAGAAGATAATCAGGCTCCACACCCAACAATCTCCCACTTGGAGACTGATTATATAAACTCCAACGCTGCTTCATTTGCTAGACAATGACTCCACTTTTGACCTGGTTGTTTCTCATCTTCTTCATCATACTTGAAGACCAATTGAATCTGATCAGATTCTCAGTTTCTCCCTGGTTACAACTTTTGTTAACATATCTGCAGGATTCTGGCTAGTGTGTATCTTTTCTAGCTTCAATTGTCCATCTTCCAACGCTGACCATATGAAATGGTACTCGAGTTGTATATGTTTAGTCTTGGAATGAAATGCAGAGTTCTTTGCAAGATGTATGGCTCTTTGGTTGTCATTGTATAACTTGCCCAACTCCTGCTTCTAACCCAATTCATCCATAAACCTTTGTAACCAAATCATTTCTTTACTAGCCTCTGTAGTAGCAACATACTCTGCTTCTGTTGTTGAGAGTGCAACAACACTTTGCAGTTTTGAGACCCAATTGACTGCTGTTCCACCTAAAGTAAACACACACCTGTTGTGGTCCTCCTGTTATCTCTATCACCCACCATATCTACATCAACATATCCCTATAGAGAAATGTTTGAACCACCAAAGAATATTGCTTGATTTGTGGTACCTCTCAAATATCTTAGAATCCACTTCACTGCCATCCAATGTTCATTTCTTGGATTGTTCATGTACCTACTTACAACTCCCACTACATGTGCAATATCAGGCCTTGTGCACACCATTGCATACATTAAGCTTCCAACTATTGATGCATATGGAACTTTAGACATATGAAACATTTCTTCCTAAGTCTTGGGACACTCCTCCTTACTTAATTTGAAATGGCTAGCCAAAGGTATACTAACTGGTTTTTCATTTTGCATATTAAAACTTTTCAACACCTTTTCTATGTACTCACTTTGAGACAATGTTAATTTGTGATTCTTCCTGTCTCTAGTTATTCTCATACCAAGGGTTTGTTTTGCAGCACCCAAATCCTTCATTGTAGATGAGTTTGCCATTTTCTTTTGAGCACATTTATTTCCTACATGTTAGAACCTGCAATAAGCATGTCATCTACATACAATAACAATATAATATAACTGCCATCATTTTTCCTTTTGAGATAAACATAATGATCAGAGTGACATCTAGTATAACCTTGTTCAGACATAAACCTGTCAAATTTTAGATACCACTACCTTGGAGCCTATTTTAAACCATACAAGCTCTTCTTCAACTTGCACACTAGTTTCTCCTTCCCTTTCACCTCATATCCTTGTGGCTACTACATATATATCTCTTCCTCTAAATCCCCATGGAGAAAGGCTGTCTTCACATCTAACTGCTCAAGATGCAAATCTTCAGTTGCTACTAGACTTAGAATAGTTCTAATTGAAGTCATTTTCACAACAAGAGAAAATATCTCATCAAAGTCTATACCCTTTTTCTGTGCAAACCCTTTCACCACAAGTCTAGCTTTATACCTTTTTCTACCTCCATCTTCTTCCTTCAACTTGTAAACCGATTTATTCCGCAATTTTGTTTTACCTGTAGGCAACCTGACTAAGTCCCAAGTCTGGTTATGTGCTAAGGAGTCCATCTCTTCTTTCATGGCTTGCTCCCATTTCTTCCTGGTTTCTACCTGTACTTCTTCTTCATAACATTCTGGTTCACCAGAATCAGTCAACAATACATAATATAATGAAGGAAAGTATCGTTCAGTGGGTCTACTTATCCTGGTAGATCTTCTAACACCACCTTCAGGTGTTTGAGGCGCTTGTTGCTATTGTAGTTGTTGTTCTGGATGTTGATCATTATGATTTTCAGGCACCATCACTTTTTCTTTGATCTCGTCAGGCACTGTGTATTCTCTGTTTTCTTTTTCCTGTTTCTTTTCTTGCAGTTGATCCTTATACAAAACCTTTTCATTGAATATGACATCTCTGCTCCTAATGATTTTGTGTTTTTCATAATCATAAAAACGATAACCAAAGTCATTAACACCATATCCAATAAAGGTACATTTCTTTGATTTTGCCTCAAGCTTTGTTCTATTTTCTTTATTAATGTCGACAAAGGCTTCACAACCAAAAGTCTTTTAAAAAGAGTAGTTTACCTTTTCACCTATCCATGCCTCCTATGGAATACCACTGTCCAAGGAACTTGAAGGCCCTATGATTATAAGATAAACAATAGTATCTACAACATCTGCCCAAAATTGTAAAGGCAATCCTGCATGCAATCTCATGCACCTTACACGCTCCATGATTGTCCTGTTCATCCTTTCTGACACACCATTTTCTTGTGGTGTTCCTAGAACTATCTTCTCCCTGCGAATTCCATTCTCTAAACAATACCTATCAAACTATTTGCTGAAATATTCACCTCCATTTTCTGATCTAAGACACTTCAACCTTTTTCCTATCTCATTTTCAACCAAAGATTTCCATTTTTTGAAAGTATCAAATACATCAGATTTATTTCGAATACAATAAATCCAGGTTTTACTAGTTTCATCATCAATAAAAGTAACATAATAACAT
Organism: Pinus tabuliformis; assembly: GCA_031772625.1. Taxonomy (NCBI): domain Eukaryota; kingdom Viridiplantae; phylum Streptophyta; class Pinopsida; order Pinales; family Pinaceae; genus Pinus; species Pinus tabuliformis. The sequence continues at coordinate 1,056,437,817 of CM062807.1, forward strand.
GAGCCACCAACAGATGATACTTGAGAAGGTCCCCATACAGTGATATGCAAAAGCTCTAATTTTTCGATCTTCTTTTCTTTCCCAACTCTAAGGAATCTGACTCTCTTCTATTTTCCATAAACACAATTCTCACAAAATTTTAAATCAACATGCTTCAAACTTGGCAGCAAATTTCTTGAGTGAAGAATCTGCATCCCCTTCTCACTCATGTGCTCGAACCTATGATGCCACAATGCTATATCTTCTCATGTAGAGGTTAAAGCATTAACATAATTAGAAATACCATTGCATAAATACAATGTACCAACCTTTCCTCCTTTCGCTATTACCAGGGATCCTTTAGTGACCTTCCAGGTTTTATCTGTGAAAGTAGTTACACAACCTTCACCTCCCAAATGTCCTGTTGAAATCAGATTTTTATACAGATATGGAACATGCCTTACCTCCTTCAATAGAAAATGATTTCCATTTTGTTGTTTTATGAAAACTATACCCATTCCAATGATTTTATAGGGTTTATCATCACCCAATCGAACTTGTCCAAAATATCCTTGAACATAATCATAAAAATGTTTCCTATCAGGTGTGGCATGGAATGAGGCCCATGAATCTACCACCCAGGCATCAATAATATTTTCTAATGAAAGAATCAAAGCATCTTGCAACACATCTGTTACATTCACTTCATGATTATTTTCTTGATGTGCGTCTCCTTCTTTTCCCTTTTGAGACTTGCAGTCTTTCTTTAGGTGTCGTTTTTTCCCACATTTCCAGCACACTATCCTCGATTTGGACTTGGATTTGCATTTTCTTGACTTACTGCGATATCCTAGGCTCTTTCCTCTTTCCATTTTTCTTCCCCTAGTTTCTGTAGTCAAAGCATTACCTAATGTCTCACCGGAGCTTTTCTGTCGCATTTCCTCGCTAAGGATTGCACCAACAACATCATAAAACTTTAAAGTACTAGATCTAGAGACATAGTTACTAATGGCCATAACTAAACCATTCCAGCTTTCTGGAAATGAGCACAAAAACAAAAGAGCCCTAACTTCATCATCAAAAGCTACCCCTGCAGAACTTAACTGGCTGGTAACTGTATTAAATTCATTTAAATGATTAGCAACAGATCCACCTTCTGACATATTCATATTAAATAAAGACTTCATAAGAAATACCTTATTTGAGGCTGAGGGTTTTTCATATAGTTTGGCCAATGTCGAAATTAAACCCTCTGTTGTCGTTTCCTTTGAAATATTAAATGCTATTGATGCTGCTAGGCACAACCATATTTTTTCAAGTGCTTTTCTGTCAAGAATATCCCATTCTGTGTCTGTCATACTCATCGGCTTCTTTTTCTTTCTGCTCAATGGTTGGTACAGATCTCTCTAGTACAAATAATCTTCCATCTGCATCTTCCATAGCTAGTAGTTTTTGCCGTTAAATTTTCTGACCTTAAACCTACCATCTTCTGCCATTGCCCCCACTCGAACTAGGAAACCTTCTCTCCTGCGAGTTTATTAGCTAAAAATACCTTTGGCTCTAATACCAGTTGTTAGAAAATTATATATTATAGAGCAATGGAACACATAAAATATTGTAGAAATATAAATACAGAAAATGCATAAGACAAGAGAGACATAGATATATGTGGTTCACCTAGTTTGGGCTACGTCTATGGAGAAACAACCAGTCCTTCTTTTTATATTATCCAACAAACTGAAGAGATACAACCTACAGTAGATCTGTTGTAACTCCCTCTTCACTCTCAATCTCCTCTCTCTTCCTCACTTAGAATACCGATCTACATATACACAATACAATTCCCTCATATATAGCGAGGGGTTGCCTTCTAGGGAAAAATACCCTAAATTAAACATAACTTCTACCGTCAGATCTCTGCCTAATGAATGGCCCAGATTAACTATGAAATTACAACATTTTACAAGGCAATTTCACATCTATTTTTAACTCCGGGGGCGCTACCCCCCATCCCCCTGCCAAGGGGGGCTCCCAAAAGGTCGTAGCCATCCCCCCTGGACCCCCCTACTTAAACCATTTCAAACTAGGGTCCAATGTGGTGATACCTTTGAATACAAAAGATAATCAGGCTCCACATCCAACACTTGCTCTCCTAAAATTGAAAAATTCATTTAAGTTTAATGTTAATGTATGCGACTATGCCATGGGCACAGTCTTTATGCAATGTGGTAAGCCCATTTCTTTTCATTCAGGACTTTTCAATGGTGAAGTGTTTAAGTTGTAGAGACAAAGGCACTTCCATTGGATGGCTTTTCTTCTACTATTCCAATCGGTCAAAAGGTATAAGAACAGTATAAGCGACAATTTTGTTGATGTACTCTCTAGGCCTATGGTTTGTATAACTACTTTCCTCAAGCATCTTTTTTTTTACATGAAAGTTATGTTAAGAAGAATACATACTTTCAAGATGTGCATTCAAGCTTGACTCAAAGGAATCAAGTGGAGGAATTTGTTTACCATTTGCATCATAACGTATTGTATCATCTTGGTAAGAAGGATGTTTCTACTGATATTAACATGGAAAAATCTAAAGAGTTCATTGAATGACTCCAAATGGTACATCAAATAGTGCAAGAATAGTTTGAAAAGGAAAAAGGAAAGTACAAAGCAAGGCACAATAAGCATAATGTAGATCACAAGTTCCAACTCAGTGATAAATGGATCGAGGTTGGAAAGGTGATGGAACTATAACCTCACCTGTTGAATAATTGAAAGTGATCCTTTTGCGTGACAGATCCATTTGGGCACATCAAATCCAAACATTCATATCAGTGCTTTAGGGCTCATCAAACCCTAAAATCAGTTATTTCATGCCCTAAATAAGTCAACCCTTTGAGTGCCTCCTTCCCAGACAGTTTCATGACTTGAAGACATCCAGAAATTGCCTCTAGTGGAACAAGCATAGGTAAGCCCTTATGAAGGTGTGATGCAGAGCAGTTGAGTCCACTACCATGGTGCTCTGCAAAGCACTTAGGCTTCCTTTCACCTGCACTGGGTGAGAATGAATTCAACTGGGGTTTGGGGAATATTCTTATCTCTTGGAGTCATCTAAAAGCTTCCCTCAGTTATCTATTCCTATGAGCTCGAAAATGGATGAGGAATGAGTTAAGGATCAACCTATCCTCTCATCCCTTCCTGCATGGAATTAATTCTAAGTATGGATGTCTGTTCAATGTCATCATTAATGACGAAACCTCTTTCATATTCTTATAAATTGACCACTCATCTAAGTGATTAGGGGCTAGAATATGTTGAATTATAAGGAGATAATGCTGTTATGAGACTTGGCTTCAGGGAAAATGATGTGATGCCACAAGCTTGTCTTGCTTTTGATGTGATATGGATGGGATCCAAGCTGAAGGAATGACTTTGAATCAAACACGGATGGTTGTAATTCCTTCCTCTATCTAATAAATTGTTTGAAACTTTTTCCATATGATGTGTTCTTTCATAATGCTTATATGTATGAATTGCTTCTGATTCCTCTCATTCATATTCAATGGACCGTATCCTTTGATCGGTTTTTGTCTTTTGTTGTGTTTACAGGGTACTTCTCAAGCAGATTAAGTATGGGAAGGAGCGACGAAATCGATACAAGGGAGACGAGAGGAAAGCAGAACTACAGGTAGGCCTTCTATCCTCTCTTCTCATCTATTTCTTATAGGAAAAGTCTAAAACATTTTAAACTATTGTTCTAGGCATAGCTACTTGTCTAGTGAATTAGTGTTTAGTCATAGATGCTAAATTCTCCAAAACATTTTGGGGTCCAAAAGGCTTCTAGTGGAGAGGAGTGATCAAGTGCTCAAAATTAGGCTCAAAATTAAAATTATTGGAATATTGATAAACTTAACTTCATATCTAAGAGCTCATCATTATGATTCCAATGGTGTGAACACCACTCGAATCCAATATCATATGAAGAATTTAGAGCAAGTCAAAGTTTAGGTTTGACTTGGACAGGTGGCGGGAAAAGATGATGTGACAAGGCCCTTCAGTGAATGGGGAGGCGCCAAGTGGTAGGCCACCATTGACCCCCTCATATCAAAAATTACGTGTTGTACGAAGGTCGGCATTAAAATTCGGCCCCAGAACAACCAAGGTGCGATGCGATAAGGCAGGTAGGAAGGCAATAAAGAATCAACCCCAAGGAGGGAAGGGTTATGATGCAATGGATCGTAGATCACAATCACACTTCATAAAAGACAAGAGGAAAGGCATTAAGGGATCAGACCCAGAGTTGTGATGCGATGGATTGCAGATTACAATCACACTTTGCAAAAAAATAGTAGTACCGCATATATGGACTATCGATACTCTGTCGAAATGCGATTTGCGAAAGGATCCCAGACACGATATGTTTATTGGTTCTGGTTAATACTTCCGTCGGGTCCGCTACATCATAATCGCACATCGACCGCTGCGATCACAGACCATAATACCATTGGTTTCCTCACCGAATATGATTTGTGATAAGATATTCGAATGATAGATTATGGCCCACTGCACAGTGAAATTGTTTCACAGTTAGCACGATTTTGGGGCTAATTTGTAGAATCATGCCAAAAATTGGGAAATTTATGGAGCGAATATTGGGAGAACTAGGAGAAGTCATAACTTCTTTAGTTTTCCACCAAATTGGGTGAAAAATGAGGATAGATAACCATTTTTGAATATTATGGGCTCATTGGAGCAGGTTTCAAAAGCATTTGAGCATTGTAAACACATCTTTCTACAATTTTAAGCATAATAGAGAGACCCAATCCATTGGAAGCTAGACTAAGGAGACGTAGCCCACGAGTGGTGAACTCCTTTATCATGTTCTTGTTGTAAGGTGATTTTGATGATGTTCTTTACATGTTTATGTTGCTATTCCATTTCTTATTTATGTTAAATTTCTCGTAAAATTAACATAAAAACTCTTCATTTCACTTGCAAAATTTCATGAATCCTTAAGCAAATTGAAATATTTTTATTTATAATCTGAGGAGGATATTAGCACAACAATCTAATATTGTAAAGTAGATCACCAAGGGGTACTCTTAAGTTAAAGGAATTGACTATGAGGAGGCCTTTTCTCCTGTAGAAAGGTACTCATCCATTAGATCAATTCTTGCTCTGGATGCATAGATGGGGTGGCAGATCCACCAGATGGATGTAAAAACAAAATTCCTCAATGGAATTATTGAGGAGGAGGTGTACATCAAGTAAATGGAAGGTTTTGAGAAATTTGATTGGGGGTCTCGTGTGCAGACTCAAGCGAGAATTGTACGGTTGGTGGGCTCCAGTATTGCAACAATAATGCTGCAACTCCTGGGACTCACGTCTTTACTTTTATCAACCCGGTAGTGCGTAACAAACTTGGAAGCGACGGTGCTGTATGCACAAGTACTAGCTCTTGTCGCAGCTGTCACTTGGTCAGCTGGCACAAGTTCGCTAGGAGCTTAAGCCAAATTCTATGAGCTCTTAGAAGAAGCTTTTTAATTGATGGATGAAAGCTAACTCGAAGGAAGCTAATCTATTTGCGAAAAGAGATTGAAAAACTGAAGGAAAACGCAAACCCTAGAAAACCCTAATTCTACCAGCTAGTCCTACTGATGCAAAGGAGAGAATAAAAACTACTGAAAGAGATGCCATTACTTCTATGAAGGTAAAATACATGTGTCTAGACTACCTCTATTTGAAGAAAACATCTTTTTGTATTTTTTATTAAGTCGTCAGCTTCATCATGCATATGCTTTCATTGTTCTTTGACTGTGCAGGGGTGGATCAAGGAGGAGAATGATTGGAAGAGGTCAGGAAGGTTCAGAGAGGGTCTAAGGAGTCCCTAACACCCTTCCAGAGAGTTTCACAAAGTTTGGCTATCAAGAAACCTCATTTGTGAGCTTCTACAGGAAGTCTGTAGGGGTTCTACAAGATGTTTAAAAATTGGATTTTGGAGGATGGGTGAGTGAGGGAAGATGCATGAATGGATATGGAGGTAGGATAGGGGTCTGAAGTGGCCCAGGGACTGGTGGATGGAGTGGTGAGAAGGTGTAGATGGCTAAATTGGTTCAAAGAAGACTAAAGAAATGATTGCACAAAAATGTAGGGTTACGTGGGCAAGAGGACAGATGTGAGATGAGGAACCTAGCTAGGAGATGGAGCAGATGGCTCTGATGAAGCTTAGGTGGATGAAAGAGTGGTAGAGATGCTCTGCACCGTATACATTCAACTGAATCAACAAAGTCTTGCAAGTAATCAAAGTCCTAGCTAATTTAATCTAACTAACAATAAAGTGAATGAACAACAGCTTTATTTGGAAGAGAACCATGTATATCAACTATGCAATGAAACATTTCAGAGATTTGAACACGTAACCAACTTCTGCAAATGAAAACAATACACTAAGGATTGCATGGTAAAGAAAACTAGTGTTTTTGTTGGCAGCAAGGTCACCTTGGTCCCAGCTCATGATTCCACTGAGGGGGAGGTGAGACCCAAGGTGCTTAGTAGCCTTTTTCTGAAGATATTCCCTGTGATTAGCCTATCAAGTAAATCTGAACATGAAAAGCTATTTTAATCATCAAAAGCAATCTAAATAACAAAGCAAGATTTAAATCTAAATAATAGATTTCATTCTAAGAATGCAGCAAAGAAACATGAAAGTAAACAAAGGAGGTACTGGGCACTTGAGATGGGCCCAACCCCAAGAGCTACAGCCTCCTAAGAGAGATTTAGAGCTGGTGCAAAGCTGGATTCATATTTATTGAGCAAGAAAAGAAGAGTTACATCAAAACTGTCCACAAGGGAAAGCTTGAAAATGTGCTGAAATGCAAAGCTAATCTACTGACTAAAATCGAACTACAAACTAGCTAACTTCTGCCTACAAAGTGACTAACTACTGGCTAACACCAAAATGAGGCCCTAAGCCTTCTTATTTATACAAATTGAGGACCCCAACAGTCCTCCTAAACTTTGGGGACTCGACTGCCCAAAACTTGTAGTTAACAGCAGTCCTACTTGACTTGCTTGGCTGCCCTTGTGATAATTGATTTGGTGGCCCTTGAACTCCGAGATGATGGTGGATAATTCGAGGTAAGGGCCCATAAATGAAGGGGACACCTTCCTAAAAATCCTCTCCATGAATTTGGCTGCCAAGTGCTCATTTAAACCTTTGATTTTGTCTCCAAATTGACCAAAAAGACTACACAAAGTACACATTAGACTTGTTTGCATAATGACTAACCCAATTCACTTTATTAGCATAAGTATAATAAAAAACATGCAATAAACTAATGAGAATGGTGGATTAAGTCGAATTAGGAGGTTGAATGAGCCCATATAATTATCCATTTTTGGGGCTCATCATCACCCCCGTACTGAAAGTGTTGCTCATCCTCTGAGCAACCAATCTATCTCCTCATCTTTATGGCCCTGGTGGCCTCCCTGTCATGCTATGCTTCTGAAGTGATGTCCTCTTCTCAGTCATGAAACCATGCCTTTCTCTCTGCTTCTTCCCACTGCCTGTGCTCCTTTTCCTAGAGAATCCTCAGCTTCCTGTAGAACTGTCTCAGCATCCTGTAGAGAGGCCTTTATGTCCAATATTTTCATTCTTTCTCTCTAGGTGGATGTCTTCGGGCTTCCCTGTTCATAGGTGATGGATGCCTTGGAGGGGGACCTCTCCTTTGGTGTGGGAGGGGTGTCTACAATTGTAAATGGATTTTTTTTTTCATTGTGGTTGGGGTCTGCCAGTTCTTATCTGCATGCTCCTTCTTGCCTTAAAATATAGTGGAAGCTCCCTCTTTCACTTCTCCTTCTACTTGGGGGATGTGCTTAGGGGGCCAGCTATTAGGTCCCTATAATACTAGTGATTACCCCATTACTATTGTAGTTATACCCTTTATTTATATTGTTGTGCCCCTATTACCCCCATATTGTTATTTTTGTGCCCCATAGAATCCCTCTATTGTTATTTTTGTGGCTTTATATTATTATTGTTAGGTCGGCTGGATTATATTGTGACTCCTTAGACTCCTATATATAGAAAGGAGGTTTTGTCATTTGAATCATCCAAGAATTGTTCATTTATGTAATGTAAAGGAGGTTGCCCCCTCGAAGAGGCTGAATTCTAAGGCGTTGATCTATCTTTTCTATCTTTTCTTGAGCTGGTTTCATAACATTTGGTATCAGAGCTTTGGATTCTAGGGTTTCGCTGCTCCAAACAGGTCATCGTGGCATTTTCGCTATAACTTTTTTTCTGTGATGTTTCAGAAGTCGAAAAAAAAACCCATTTGAGAAGAAATCGCGCTGAACCTTGGGTCCGAATTTCAGAGCTTTTTGCGCGATATTTGTGGAGATATGATCTGAGGAAGTTGGTCTTTTTGCAGACTCCTGAATTACATTCAAAACAGGTGACCTGGGGAAAATCGTCATAACTTTCTCTCTGGGGATCGGATTGAAATTTCGTAAGAAGGTACAGAAAGAGGACGGACTGTAGTTTCTTGTATGCGTGTTTTAGATCCAAAGGTTGAAACAATGACTCGTGACTCGTGGCACGTCGTACAAGTTCGCTCTACTGAACTAGTCTAAAAGCAAGTCACTGTGGGAGATTTCACATAACTCTTCCTTGGAGAATCCAATTTGGGTCAGACTTGTGGCATTGGAAAGAGGACACAGAGGGCTACTACAGGTCACAAATTTAGAACTAGATGATTGGAAAGTACAGAGATACATCAGAGGCAATATCGAGCTCCTACAAAGTGAAAAAAGGTGTGTAGATTTTTTTAAATTTTTGCTTAAGCTTGGTTTGAAAATTTATTTTGAAGGAATTCAAAGGGCATAGTAGAGCATTATTATCGGTAACTGATGCCCCGAGGAAAGAAAATGCAAACACCTAGTAAGGAACCTGAAAGCTCTAGCATGACTCATGAAGAAGAGGAAGAAATGCTACATGATATATCAAAATTACAAGAACAAGTGCAACAAATGTCCCTTGCACAAAAAGGAACAGAATCTAAGATGGATGGTTTAAAGAAAGGTGTAGAAGCTAAGATGGATGTTTAAAGAAAGGCATAGAAGCTAAGATGATTGACATGGAAGCTAAGATGGATGATTTGAAGATAGATTTGAAGACAGACATGGACGAATTGAAGATAAATATGAATAAGTTGCTACAAGAAATGGTCACTAATGGTGAAAGGGTAGTAAAGGAAACTCATGATGAGAACAAAAGAAATGTTAATCATGATTCCATAGATCTAATGTTGGATCGAAGAATCACCATATTCCAAAAATCGATATGAGGAAGTTTGATGGCAAGGATCCCGCCACATGGATATTACAGATGGAGCAATTCTTCGATCTCAATAATGTGCAAAACACACAAAAGGTACGTATGGCAACTTTATATTTGGAACCAAATCAGTTTGTATGGTATCAATGGCTTTGTTCTCGTAAACAATTTATCACTTGGGCAATTTTTACGGAAGAATTGATAGCACATTATGAGGATACAAAAAGCAACACTTTTTTTAGCCAATTGATAAGTCTCAAACAAAAGGGTTCAATAATGGAGCACATTGAGGAGTTCCAAAAATTGAACATAAGGGTAAAAGATATTCCAGAGGAGCATAGGATTGATGTGTTCATAGGGTCTTTAAAGGATAATATCCAACATGATGTTCGCCTTTGGGAACCTGATTCATTAGAGAAGGCATTCAGGTTAGCAAGAAAAATGGAAAGCAAAATTATGGCAACTAGGAAGCATACCACTCACAACTATAAAGACGGAAGTGTTGTTGCCCCTAGTCTTCCACAACCTACAAGGTTGACACCACAACAATTGGAAGAAAAAAGAGCAAAAGGGCTTTGTTACAATTGTGATAGCAAATACACAAAAGGTCATAAGTGTGCTGAGAAGAAATTATTCTACATAGATTGTGAAGAGGAAGAAGAAAAGGAGCAAGAAAGGTCAAAAGAAGAGGATATACTCCAGGAACAAAGCCTAGATGAAGAACAAATAAATCCGACCATATCTTGTAATGCATTGGCGGGAATTACCACTCCTCAAACCATCAAGATAGAAGGACAAATCAAGAAGAAAAAGGTAATAGTGTTGATTGATTCAGGAAGCACCCACAATTTTATTCATTGTAGGGTAGCAAAAGAATTGAATTGCTTCCTATATCCAGCACCAGAGTGTCAAGTGATGATTGCAAATGGAGGAACAATAAATTGCTCTGGAAAGTGCCATAATATCAAGCTATCCATGGGAGAATATGTATTGACTAGCCCAATGCTTTCCATTCCAATGGGAGGTGCTGATGTTGTACTAGGAGTCCAATGGCTACAATCCTTGGGTACAATAGCTTTTAATTTTCAAGAACTTTTCATCAAATTTTCTACGGAAGGAAAGGAAGTTGAATTAAGGGGTATTGCAGGGAAACCAGGAAAGATAATCAGCTCTAATGGTATGACAAAGCTTCTAAAAAAGGAGCAAAGAGGTGTAATTGCACAATTATGTTCGCTAGATGTTTCCACATTGGAATCATCTATTTCTCCAGATCTCCAAAAAGTCCTGGACAATCATTCCAAGGTATTTGAGACTCCCAAAGGTCTCCCACCTATGCGTGATCATGATCATGCTATTCATCTGATTCCAGGAAGTGTTCCTCCAAACATCAGGCCGTACAGATATCCCTATGTCCAAAAAAGTGAAATTGAACGTATGGTTGCAGAAATGCTAGAGGCTGGTATAATTCAACCGAGTCAAAGTTCTTTCTCAGCTCCAGTAGTATTGGTGCACAAGAAGGATGGATCATGGCGCATGTGTCCGGATTATAGGGAGCTCAACAAGCTCACTATTAAAGATAAGTTCCCCATTCCTGTCATTGATGAATTACTGGATGAATTGCATGGATCAATTTACTTCACCAAGTTGGATCTTCGTTCGGGATATCATCAAATCAGAATGAAGATTGAAGACATTCCGAAAACGGCATTTAGAACTCATGAGGGTCATTATGAATTTTTGGTCATGCCTTTTGGCCTTACCAATGCACCTTCAACATTTCAAGGTTTGATGAATTCAATTTTCAAACCATTCCTTAGAAAATTTGTGTTAGTATTTTTTGATGATATACTAATCTACAGCAAGTCTTGGAAGGATCATGTTGAACATGTTGACAGGGTGCTACAACTATTGGAGGAGAAACAATTATATGCAAAAAGATCCAAATGTTTCTTTGGAGTCCAGGAGGTGGAATATTTGGGTCATATTGTATCTCATGAAGGAGTTAAGGTAGACCCTAGCAAAATTAAAGCCATTAAGGAATGGAAAATCCCCACATCCATAAAGCATCTGCGAGGATTTCTTGGGTTGACAGGGTATTATCGCAAGTTTGTTAAGAATTATGGGAGAATAGCAGCACCTCTAACAACATTATTGAAGAAAGATTCATTTTCATGGACTCCGGAAGCAACAAAGGCCTTTGAACATCTTAAAGAGGCAATGTGCCAAGCACCGGTCTTAGCTACACCGGACTTCACAAAAACCTTTATTGTGGAATGTGATGCTTCAGGAAATGGAATTGGTGTTGTTCTAATGCAAGATGAAAGACCCATTGCTTTTGAAAGTCGTCCAATCAAGGGAAAGTTTTTAAGCAAAGCTATTTATGAGAAGGAAATGTTGGCAATACTCCATGCACTTAAGAAATGGCGACCCTACCTAATGGGAAGACACTTCAAGGTAAAAACGGATCATGATAGCCTTAAATACTTTTTAGAACAAAGATTATCCTCTGAAGAGCAACAAAAGTGGGTCACAAAGATGTTGGGTTATGACTTTGAAATCATCTACAAAAAAGGGAAGCAAAATGTGGTGGCAGATGCACTCTCAAGAAAGGATGAGGATGTGGAAGCATTGTTGTGTGCCATTTCTATTATCCAACCAGATTGGATAAACGAAGCAAGGGAGGAATGGAAGAATGACGAAGAAGTGTGGGCACTTATTCGAAAGCTACAACAAGATTCCAGTACTTCTGATACATTTAGCTGGCAAAATGATTCGTTATGGTACAAAGATCGCTTATACCTCTGTAAGAATTCCCAGCTAAAACAAAAGATTCTTATGGAATTGCACACTTCTCCCTTAGGAGGGCACTCAGGATTTTTAAAAACTTACCACAGGGTTAAGAAGGAATTTTTTTGGGATGGCCTTAAATCAGATATTCAAAAGTTTGTGGCGGAATGTTTGGTTTGCCAACAAAATAAAGTTGAAACAATTAAGACACCGGGTCTATTACAACCTTTATCCATTCCAAGCCAACGTTGGGAGGAGGTTTCAATGGATTTTATCACAGGTTTACCCAAGTCTGAGGGAAAGAGTGTCATCATGGTGGTAGTTGACAGACTTACCAAGTATGCACACTTTTGTGCATTATCACATCCATTTAAAGCCAGTACAGTTTCTACTGCATTTATGGAAACAGTTCAAAAGCTACATGGAAACCCAAAGATTATTGTAAGTGACAGAGATCCCATTTTCACTGGAAATTTTTGGACAGAATTATTTTCTTGTCTTGGTACTCAGTTAGCTCATAGCTCATCTTATCATCCTCAATCTGATGGGCAAACTGAGATAGTAAACAAATGTTTGGAAGGATATCTTCGTTGCTTTGTATCTGATAAACAGACACAATGGGTCAAATGGTTGCCTCTGGCTGAATGGTGGTATAACACTTCCTTCCATACAGCAACAAAAATGACCCCATTTATGGCACTTTATGGGTATCAACCACCATCCATCACATCATATTTAAGAGAAAATTCTAAGGTTCAGGCAGTGGAACATCACATCGAACATCAACAACAAGTCCTCCAACTCTTAAAGGATAACCTCGTGTTGGCACAAAATAGAATGAAACAACAGGCAGATCAACATCGCAGTGAAAGAAGTTTTGATGTAGGTGATTGGGTATTCCTACGGCTACAACCATATAAGCAAATGTCCCTAAAGCAAGCTAAGAAGGATAATAAATTATCACCAAAGTATTATGGTCCGTACAAGGTGTTGCAAAAGATTGGTACTATGGCATACAAATTGGAGCTTCCTGCAGCTTCTCGATTGCACCCAGTTTTCCATGTTTCATGTTTAAAGAAGGTTATAGGTGACAAGCTCCCAATTCAAACAATATTGCCAGAACTTGACGAGGAAGGAAAAATTATATTGGAACCGGAAGCAGTCACAGAAACAAGAACTCGACAGCTACGAAATCGATCAATTTCAGAGTATCTTATCAAGTGGAAGAACTTATCCGCTGAAGATTCCACATGGGAGGATGAGAATTTTATGCAGAAGTATCCAGAACTACTCAAGCGTTGAGGACAACACTTTTTTGAAGGAGAGGGGCATGTTGGGTCCCTATAATACTAGTGATTACCCCATTACTATTGTAGTTATACCCCTTATTTATATTGTTGTGCCCCTATTACCCCCATATTGTTATTTTTGTGCCCCATAGAATCCCTCTATTGTTATTTTTGTGGCTTTATATTATTATTGTTAGGTCGGCTGGATTATATTGTGACTCCTTAGACCCTATATATAGAAAGGAGGTTTTTTCATTTGAATTATCCAAGAATTGTTCATTTATGTAATGTAAATGAGGTTGCCCCCTCTAAGAGGCTGAATTCTAAGGCATTGATCTATATTTTCTATCTTTTCTTGATCTGGTTTCATAACACCAACATAGTTGTTGCCGCCCTAGATAAAATCTCGGCCGATTTCTCCTTCTGCTGCCCTTTCCCCAGACTTCCTGTAGAAAGTCCTATAGTGGTTGTTTTCTGGTTTCCTGTAGAAGCAGTTTTCTGGCTTCCTGTAGAAATAGTCTGTTGGCTTCCTGTAGAACCAGTTTTCCCTGATTTGGCTTGCTTGGCTGGGGGTGCCTTCTCTTTGACTTGTTTTGTGGTTGCCTTGGGTGTGCCCTTACTTGTTCAATTGTGTTCTCCCATTATGAATCCTCATTGCATGGTGGAATTGCTCTTTTTATGTTTTAATCAGAAAAGGAAATGATCAGGAAAACAAAAGTCAATCACTAAAACAGAAGACAATTGAATTTGGTGTTTTCTGAACCCAGGGAGGAGTTTCTCTTATTTTCCTCACAATACCAAATAGCAATAATTCCCTTGTTTCTGTCACTCAGAATTCGACTGTCGGTTTATTGAAAGGACAATGTTGTTTTTGCAGAACTGAGCATAAGGGCACAAATTATCTTCTCAACACATAGATACATATGTAAATTCAGGTTTTCATACACACACGGTGGCCTCTACTGTAGCATATATCTTCTTTAATTTTAAAGATGATGAGGAGAGTTCGGAGTGTAGAGAAAGAACTTGGGAAAATACAGTGAAATATGCAGGCAATCTTTCATATTTTGTTGAATACACAGGTAGACTGTTACTCTCATTTTTCAATTCAATGTTGTGTTCAATTCACCATTTTGTACCAACAAATCATGCACAACGAAGTTTCCCCGATCCTACCTCGTTTGGAGCTTGAAATCCCCCGAAAATCCCAGGTTTTCTTTCTGCATGGCTGTTTTCTATGTTTCCTGTAGAAGACTTCCTGTAGAAACGCCTATAGAGTGCTCCTGCACCTCTGAGCGAGCCTGATACACAGCAGACTCTTGAAGACAGGTAGAGAAATTGGTGGAGGATGACTAGTTAATCGTTTTGTGCATACTTCAGTTGAGGATGTGGCAAGTGCAGATGAACAACAGTTTGTGAGTTTCAGCTGAGCCTTCTTTAATTGCTGCATGATTTGTGGTGAGGTGGAAAAAACGTGTGCTGTCTTTATTCGAACTGTAGTGATGTTATGGACTATATGTTGTCTTCTATCTGTTAATCATTTGATGTTCTGTGCGCTGGACTTCAACACGTCTACCACTACCTATGTTTTTTTCAAATTTCACGTGAACGACCATATAGTATGCTGCGTGATTTTTGCCTGGATGAGTGCAATCGAATTTGGCTAGCTTCCTGGCTGAATCCCACCATCTCATTCGTTCATGCAGTGCTTAGATTAGATTCATGCAATAGAGGATGAGTTTTAGTCACATACCTGGAAGTCGAATGTGGTTGTCGTGAGGTGTTGTGGCCTTTCATTTGCTGCATGCATTGGTTTATGAGGTTGCATGAGGGCTTGGATACTGATTCATGGCTATTTTTTTTTTGTGCAGGTATCCTCTGGCCGGATCCATGCTGTAGGAGCTGGCTTCACATTTAGATCTACACCCTCAAGCTGCTGCTGCTGAATTTTCACAGGACCAAAACTTGTTTTCGCCATTGCTCCCGAACGATAGATCGGATCGATCTGAAACTTACTGAGCATGTTCATATCATCATTATGCACCTCCCATAGCAAAATCGTGATCAATGGATGCACAGGTTTCGAGAAAAATGGAAAATGACTGAATATTTCAGAGATCAAATTCTCGGAAACCGTGCATCGGAATCGGCTGAAACTGCTTGGGTAGGCTACTATCACCCATATGCATCTCCCCATGAAACAAGTTTTGAAACGGATGCACGGATATGGAGAAAATGCAAAAAATGGCTGACAGTGATGGAGGTGGATTTCTTGGAAACCGTGCACCAGAATTGGATGAAATTGCTCAGGCATGTTGCCATCATCTCTATACAACTCCCATTGTAACATTTTTGTGAATGGATGCACAGTTTTCAAGCTAGGGAAGAAACAAATTATGTTCTATGTATTTTTTCTTTCAAAGCATTCTGCAAGTTTTTGCATGGAAAGGAAAACTGAGCTTGGGCTTTGATGTAGGCATGGAGATGATGGAGGAGGAGTTTGGATATTGCGGAGGACTTTTGAACCCTTTAGGAAGCTATCATGTTCGCCAAACGACCTTTTTGAAATCCATTTCTAGCTTCCTGTAGAAATCCTGTAATTTCTACAGGAACTTCCTGTAGAACACATAGTTTTGAGGAAGTAAGCACAATGAGATGGAAAAAATGATGGAGAAGGGTGAGGGATGGAAACATGGATGCTTGTAGGCCTCATGGACAGATTTCCGGCCTTCAGGTCCTCTTCAGAGATCAATTTTGGCTCGTTTGTAGGCTTCCTGTAGAAGACACGGAACTTCCTGTAGAAAACACAGAACTTCCTGTAGAAGGCACAAAACTTCCTCTGTCTTTGTTTTGAGTGATCCTCCTGACCTGAAATGTCCTTGCTGCAACCTGAAATTATTCAATGGAAATTAGGTTTATTTTTCTTGTCTTTTTCTCTTCTTTTTTTTGAAAAACAACTAGGGTGCCTCATGGAGGTTTTCACCCTAATTGCCTGCCCTGGGCGCCTCCAAGGGAGGTTTTCACCCATGGATCTTATTCCCTTCTTATTTTCTCTTCTTTCGAACCCATTGACTACCTCATGGAGGTTTTCAATCAATGAGCCAATCTAAGGCGCCTCCGAGGAGGTTTTACCCTTAGATTTTTATTTTCTTCTTTTTTTCATTTTTTCTTTTTTCCTCTTTTTTTTTTTTTATTCTACCCTACCCTACTTGAAAAACAAAATCATTTTCAAGTGTAAGAATACTTCCAATGGAGCCATGTGCACATCGAGATTAGAGACAAAATGATGTGGAGGCTTGAAATGCATGCTTTGATAGCTAGCGGGACTTCAGAGACCAAATGATTTGACTTTGAAGGGATCAAACACAGCTGAGGAAGAGAGTACTGCTGCAACTTAGTGATCGTCTGAAACCATATCTCAATATAGCTATGATATCCTTGGTCCTTTTGCTGATCTAGATCTGGATCATTCTCCATATCTTCTTCTATCATTACCTTTTCTCTCGAATACATGGAAGATTTGATGGTAACCATGAGGGAACTCTCTCGATCTCTGATTTTGATGTCTTCTCTTCATCAAGTGCAGCCCATGGTTCTTTGATCTCTTCTTTTGAATCTTCTTTTGTTGGATGTGGTCCTTCAATGCTTTCAAGATAATCTCTTTTTTGCAATACTCTTCCTGAGCTATGGTGAAGATCATTGAGCTCAAGAGGAGGCATTTGTGCCTCATCTTTGCAATTGGGTTGAGCTATTCCAATGTGCGGGTTTGGAAATGGTGGTATGGGTAGTTGAGTGGGGGTGTATATTTGAGATGGATGTGGATGGGGTTGTGGTTGGGCAGGTGGTGGAGGCAAATGAGCTGGATGAGAGTTGTACTGGGGCCTCCACCCTTGATGAGGTGCATTCCACTGAGGCTGTGGCTGAGCATAGGAGTGAAACGAATGAGCAGCTGGTTGGGCATAATATGGATCTGTGAAGGAACAAGGAGGAGGTGTGAACCAGGAAGGATGAGCAGGGGGACCCCAAGAAGGCATGGAAGTGGCTTGATAGGGGTCGTAATAGGTCTGGGATGTCCCTTGCATTTCCTGCTGGTAGGGTATGGGTCCATGTGGCCTCCTTTGGTTCCTGAAATAGAGTGGTTCAGTGACTTCTTTGGCCCTTTGATATGCAGCTTTGATTCCAGGCAAGGAAGGGCACTGATTTGTAGGATGGTATTCTTCACACACAAAACACACTTCTATGGAGTACAATGGACATTCATTCCTAGGATGCTTTCTAGTGCACCTGGGACAAAAGATGGCCAAAGCCCTCTTAGCTTCCTCTTGCTTCCTTTGGATCTACAAGGTATCTAGTTGCATGGAAAGAAACTGCCTCATCTCGCTCTTGAAATCTTCCATCTGATTTGAAAATTTGTTTTTGGATAAGGTGCTTCTCTCAACATTTCTGTTTGCAGCCATTTGCTCCAGAGGAATGTTTTCTTCTTCTTCTTCCCTTGAGATTCTTCAAATATGTCTTGCTGCCCACCTAAGGGTTCTTTAATCACAGCCATCGAAGAAGAGAGAAGGTTGGCTGTGTGAAACAGTGGGCGTGTTGTGCAAACATTTTTCTGACTTATCTCTACTCCTACAAGGCATGAAATGAAATCCTTTTGGTTGATTTTTGTTTTTTTTTTCTACTTCTACCTGCAAAACTAAAATAGATTGAACTGCAACTAACTATCTTGCTGAAATGAAAATGTGTAATTGAAATGAAAGCAGGAAAGGACTAATCTATTTTGCTCAAATGAAATTGCAGGAATGAAATGCTAGTCTACGCTTGCAGAATTGAAATGCTAATCTATGCTTGCAGAATTGAAATTGTGGAATTGAAACGCTAATCTATGAAAGCAGGAAATATCTACTCTACTTTTGTGGAAATGAAATGAAATAAACTACTTAGTAGAAGACTGTAGTCGGAAAATAGAAGAAAAGCAGCAATCACCAATACTCTGACGCTTCCCCAGCAATGGCGCCAAAAAGATGGTGGGCTCCAGTATTGCAGCAATAATGCTGCAACTCCTGGGACTCCCGTCTTTACTTTTATCAACCCGGTAGTTCGTAACAAACTTGGAAGCGACGGTGCTGTATGCACAAGTACTAGCTCTTGCCGCAGTTGTCACTTGGTCAGCTGGCACAAGTTCACTAGGAGCTTAAGCCAACATCTATGAGCTCTTAGAAGAAGCTTCTTAATTGATGGATGAAAGCTAACTTGAAGGAAGCTAATCTATTTGCGAAAGAAGATTGAAAAACTGAAGGAAAACGCAAACCCTAGCAAACCCTAATTCTACCAGCTAGTCGTACTCATGTAAAGGAGAGAATGAAAACTACTAAAAGAGATGCCATTACTTCTATAAAGGTAAAATACATGTGTCTAAACTACCTCTATCTGAAGAAAACATCTTTTTGTATTTTTGGTTAAGTCGTCAGTTTCATCATGCATATGCTTTCACTGTTCCTTAACTGTGCAGGGGTGCATCAAGGAGGAGAAATGCTTGGAAGAGGTCGGGAAGGTTCAGAGAGGATCTAAAGAGTCCCTAACACCCTTCTAAAGAGTTTCACAAAGTTTGGCTATCAAGAAACCTCATTTGTGAGCTTCTACAGGAAGTCTGCAGGGGTTCTACAAGATGTTCAGGAATTTCTACAGGATGTTCAGAAATTTCTACAAGATATTTAAAAATTGGATTTTGGAGGATGGGTGAGTGAGGGAAGATGCATGAATGGATATGTAGGTAGGATAGGGGTCTGAAGTGGCCCAGGGACTAGTGGATGGAGTGGTGAGAAGGTGTAGATGGCTAAATTGGCTCAAAGAAGGCTGAAACAATGATTGCACAAAAAGGTAGGGTTACGTGGGCAAGAGGACATATGTGAGATGAGGAACCTAGCTAGGAGATGGAGCAGATGGCTTTGATGAATCTTAGGTGGATGAAAGAGTGCTAGAGATGCTCTGCACTGTATACATTCAACTGAATCAACAAAGTCTTGCAAGTAATCAAAGTCCTAGCTAATCTAATCTAACTAACAATAAAGTGAATGAACAACAACTTTATTTGGAAGAGAACCATGTATATCAACTATGCAATGAAACATTTCAGAGATCTGAACACATAACCAACTTCTGCAAATGAAAACAGTACACTAAGGATTGCATGGTAAAGCAAACTAGTGTTTTTGTTAGCAGCAAGGTCACCTTGGTCCGAGCTCATGATTCCACTGAGGGAGAGGTGAGATCCAAGGTTCTTAGTAGCCTTTTTATAAAGATATTCCCTGTGATTAACCTATCAAGTAAATCTAAACATGAAAAGCTATTTTACTCATCAAAAGAAATCTAAATAACAAAGCAAGATTTAAATCTAAATAGTAGATTTCATTCTAAGAATGCAGCAAAGACACATGAAAGTAAACAAAGGAGGTACTGGGCACTTGAGATAGGCCCAACCCCAAGAGCTACAACCTCATAAGAGAGATTTAGAGCTGATGCAAAGCTGGATTCATCTTTATTGAGCAAGAAAAGAAGAGTTACATCAAAACTGTCCACAAGGGAAAGCTTGAAAATGTGTTGAAATGCAAAGCTAATCTACTGACTAAAATCGAACTAAAAACTAGCTAACTTCTGCCTACAAAGTCACTAACTACTGGCTAACCCCAAAATGAGGCCCTAAGCCTTCTTATTTATACAAATTGAGGACCCCAATAGTCCTCCTAAACTTTAGGGACTCGACTGCCCAAAACTTGTAGTTAACAGCAGTCCTACTTGACTTGCTTGGCTGCCCTTGTGATAATCGATTTGGTGGCCCTTGAACTCTGAGCTGATGGTGGAGAATTCGAGGTAAGGGCCCATAAATGAATGGGACACCTTCCTAAAAATCCTCTCCACGAATTTGGCTACCAAGTGCTCATTTAAACCTTTGATTTTGTCTCCAAATTGACCAAGAAGACTACACAAAGTACACATTAGACTTGTTGGCATAATGACTAACCCAATTCACTCTATTAGCATAAATCTAATAAAAAACATGCAATAAGCTAATGAGAATGGTGGATTAAGTCGAATTAGGAGGTTGAATGAGCCCATATAATTATCCATTTTTAGGGCTCATCAACGGTCTCAAACAAACACCATGTTCTTGGTACACTAGGATCAATAATTATCTCACTGGTTTGGGCTTCACCAAAATTGAAGTGAATGCAAACATATATCATATATTGGTAGAAGAAAAATGTTTGATTATTATATTATATGTTGATGACTTGATTTTAACTCATGATAAACAATTGATCAGATATTGCAAGGAGGACCTTGCAAGAGAATTTGAAATGGACATATCATGCACTACTTCCTTGGTTTGGAAGTATGGAAAGGAAATCGGGAATTGTTTGTATCTCAAGGAAAGTATGAAAATTATATACTACAGATATTTCACATGGAGAGTTGCAAACCCATGGAGACACCTCTAGGGACCAACTGGAGAAAAGAGGATGCCACTTCTTGTGAGGAAGTGGATGCTAACATTTATCGGAAACTAGTGGGTTCACTGATGTACCTTGTGAATACATGACCATATATGTGTTATGCAGTCAACCAAATAAACCAAGTTATGTTTAGGCCAACCAAATTATTATGGAAGCCAGTTAAGCATGTTCTACACTACCTTAGAGGCACTACCTAGTTTAGACTATGTTATAGAAAAACAGAGTGAGTGATGTTGTGTGGCCTCACAGATGCAGATTGGGTGGGGAGTCCCTCAGACCGAAAGAGTACATTAGATGGAATTTTTAGTGCTATGTCTACAAATATTTCCTAGTATAGTAGGAATAAAATATCTATTGTGCTTATCTCGCCAGAAGAAGAATACATGGTTACAAGTCAAATAGAATGTGAGGTGAAATGAATAGGAAATATACTTGTTGAATTGTTTGGTCATAAGATGGATCCAATTACAATCTACTATGATAAATAGTGTTGCAACAAGCTCTCTGAGAATATATTTTTTCACGATCGATATAAGGATATAGATATTCAGTATGACCATTTGCGGGATTGTGTGCAAAGGCAAATAATGTTGTTGAAGTACATTCTGACAGAGGAACAAAATGTTGAGATTTTGATAAAGGCATTGTAAAGAGGGAAGTTCAAGTTCCATAGGTGTAGGATAGGGTTGGTTGATAATCCCTTTCTTTCTTAGAGGAAGTGTTGAAAAATGCAACAAGAAATTCTCAATTTGATTTTTACTTGATTAAATTGAGAAAAATCAATTTTCCACATCAACAAACAACTTGGATATAATTAACTTGTGTGACATGTATTTTGTCAACTACTTTACTTAGTAAATTTGAGTTGGATGGGTTAGATTTCAGTTAAGAAAGTGTGATTGCTATTTTGTAGCAATAAAGGTCTCTTATCTTAGGTTATTTTCAGTGAAACTAGTTCTATTTGTTGAAGTAACTAGTTGAAGGGCAGTTAAGCAGTTGGACTTCAATTAAACTCAGTGATCACCCAATTAACTAGTAAGTCAACCCAAAATAGCTACTGCATGTAGTGAATTTGAGTTTCCTAGGCTTGGTGAAGATTCCAAGGAAGAGTAAAAACCGTTGTAGACTAGTCTAGAGTGTACAGGTGTTGCATGCAACGAGATGATCAGCGTAAGGAATTGCGCAATCCCTTTTGGAGAAATCCACAAATAATAGGGGCCTAATTTCTCAAGGAATAGTGCAAGGAAATAATGGCTCAAGTAGAGTTAGATATTGAATAAGTCTGGGTCAGAGCTTCTTAGTGAGCAGAGAGATAGGTTATGCACTTGCAAGTTGTGCTCAGTTGAGAAAAGTAATTGTAATACATCTATATTCATCATTGTAATGCAAGTGGGAATTGGGGGTTTTAGTATATTACTTTCCCTAGGAAAAATACTCTTTGCATGTGTGTTATTTCTCATTGTATGTATATTATTGTTGTTCTAAATTGTGAATTAATTTTTGGAGAGAAGTAGAGTAGGTTTGTGTCTTGTTTTTTTATTAAAATTTCATGAGAAGTTGCAAATCTACATCATAATTTCTACATGAATGGTCACTTGAAACCCTAAGTGTTGAGGGTTGGACATATGGGGAGGAATGTTTTCAAGTTAAGGAAAATGAGGGTTTGTTGCAATGGATCATGAATATTTGTGTAAAGTGTTAGCTACCTATACCAATAGGTTTCATATTTCATGATTGGCTATGGAAGGTCCAAATATGTTCTGCTTTGATCATGCAAAGATCACATATTTCCAAGGAAGTACAAGGTGTGTAAATAGATTAATGCATCCCAATTTTGATGGATGGTCCAACAGTCTAATCTGGATCATTCCATGGTTTAAATTTTGCAGTTGTAGATTAGAGAAGAAAGTCTGTCCAAACTGTTTAATCTTGGCAGACAAGTAGTTCAGGTAGAGAAGAAAAGGCTCCCAACAGCTTAATCTGGGACCTTGGAAGAGATAAGGGTAGAAGTAGATAGAAAAAGCAAAAGAAAAGCCAAAGAAAAGAAAAGGAAAGTGAGGGTCTGCAAGTCCAAGTGCACCCTCCAAGAAGAAATAAAAAATGCTAGGCAAAGTAGCTGGGTAAGTAGTTGGGGTTGCAGAAAGGGTATCTTTACCATTGCAGATGTATTAACTGTGTTTACCAAAGCAAAGTCAATCAATGGACAAGGTGTTCTTCTGCATCAAGTTGCAGCAAGCAAGGGAGCATGTCTAACTTCCTTTTTTCCTTTCATGTCATTTACTAACATCCCCTCACCAGTTGGGATCCTTAGAAAAATTCATGATTTCATGGTGGTTCTTATGACTATGAAAGCCACATTTCCTATGTAAACTTCTTTTCATTTTGATCTACTCTCTAAACCAAGTGAGTTTCAAACAAACCTAGTGATATCCCCTTCATTTGCCTTTCCTCATCCATATTAACATCTAATTCTACTATATAACTCCCCTACTAATATTAACACCATGGTGTATAAACCCCAAATTTTGTACAAATATCCCTCCCTTTGGCCTTATAGCCAATATGTTCTCTAAAAGGGATCAAATGACACCTGGTCATGTTGGAGAACCTGAATCTAACCTTCCTTCCCCTCTCTGATTCCATTTTAACCCATTACCCCCATTTGCAAAGCCTGAACCTTGTAAAAATCTCTCTTTACCCTTAGCCGCTTTAAAATTGCCAAATATGACACAAAAACCCACTTTTTGTGATTAACCAAAGTTTTGGTGCATATTTGTTTTTTGCGAATATATTAAAAAACTTGGTTAAAAAACCATACCCCTATGACCCTCCGCCTAAGCGCGCATCCCAAAAACAAATATTAAATAAGTGCCGCCCCTTTGAATTATCCACCGATCACTTCACGGCCCCGATAGCCGTTGGATTGAGGCCTCCAGATCCGACGGCCATAATGGATATCGGAGCGGTCCCCGGGGCAAAGGTTTAGCGCCCGAGAAAGTGACGTTGCGTCACGTCACGGCGTGGCCACGCGTCGATCATTGCGCTATCTCGGAGCGTCCTCTGACAGATGCGGGGCCGTATCCTAACCACCCCGAGAAACCGCCACGGTTAGGGCTAAACCGTAGCCGTCGGGTCTTTCACCGCCCGGTTTGCGGGTACAGTGCCATCCCCACGTCATCATCGCGTCTGCCACCGCATCGTATTTTTGTCCGCATCCGTGACAACGAGCCTGCCACCTCACTCCCCCATGGACCAATGGCTGCCCGCCACGTCACCTGATGACGTCGGCTGACGTCATCCGACCTTGACCCCACCAATGACGTCATGCTGACGTCATCACAAAGAGGCGCCAAATTTGTCAAAAAACCTATATTATGGCCAAAAAATGCGTTTTTACGTTCTTTTCACTCTATTTTTACTATTTCCGCTGCATGCTATTCACGCCCGTTTTTTCGCCAACCTGCTGAAAATCAACTAGGCGACCTCCAGAGCACCAATCCAGACTGCTCGTGCAACCTCTGCTCGCTATTTTACCAGGTATTTTTCATCATTCCTCCTCCGCACGCCTGCAGTTGTCTGTAAATGCTCTTAGAAGGCCTAAAGGACATTGAAATTTACATATTCACCAGTGAATTCCTCTACAGAGCCATTATTTTCAGCCACCACCTCGAAAAACACTAGCTGAGCCTTAAATTCTCGAGGTTTTGTCAGAACAATTGAAACTGCTCGCGCAATCGTGAGACAGTAGGTTGTGCGCGTTAAAAACTTACTACAGGTGACAAAGTGAGGCCTGACAGTGTTACAGTCCCCAATTCAAACAATATTTCACTTGCTCTTGGGCTAATTCCCCTCTGATACCTGTAACTCACTTGCATTTTTGGTAAATCACCCCTGAACTGGTCTGCCTACTGCAAACAGTTCAATCACAATTTACAAGACTCAAAGAAGACCATGGACACTCCCATTGCTCTCAACATCAAGCCTCTCAATGCCCCTCACCAGGAATTAGAATGGAAAGCCCTGGGAGATATGGATTATCAAATGCTAGACTGGTTTCCAATGGGCTCCAAATACAATATTCAAATGCTGAATGAGTTGAAAGCCCAACACCTAAGTGGAGCAGACATCTTGGGGATTTGGGACTCAAACCTGCCCATCTACAACCTCCCCCAGGTAAATCCTATGCCAGAGTTGGTCTACAGATGCCAGGAGTGCTATGACCCAAGCCAAAGAGCTGTCATTAGCCCTACAGGCTCAGTCCTGTTCCATATCACCCCAGAGAGTATAAATGAGATGCTGCACTTCCATACTGCAAAGCTATTGACCCCCCTCCACATGCAGAACTTGATAAAGAAGGGGAGCAAGTTGTCAAATGACCAACTCATCAAAATCAACCAGCTGTTTGTAAAACCAGGCTCTGAAGCCATCAGAACTCCTCCTATTGGATATCAGTACTTGAATGAATTGGGCAGGATGTTAGTGGATTTGATCAGCTATGTCCTAGGGTTCAAGGGACTGGAGGATGTGGATGAAATCATAATGGCAATGCTGTCTCTATTTTCTCCTGGTAAGCCCCCAGCTGTACATTATGATTATGCTACATACATTGCAGATAAGATCCATGACCAGTTTATGAACTTGAAGAGGGAAAGACTGTTCAGGTATACCTCATACATATACCACGTATTCTTGTTTTATCGGCCAGCCAGCTTCTCTATTCCCTTGAAACAAGTCAATGCCCAGGGAAATCTAAGGTCAGTTGTGTTTTGGACCTCTGTCTTTCATTGTGCCTCTGTATCACCTTACACATACTCCGAGTTCATTGACTTATTCATTTATCCAGCCATGACAGTATTGTATGGTGTTCCTCCTCGAAGGCTAACTGATGAAATGAGGAGAATTCTCCACCTGAACAAAACCTACAGCATTGGTAATTGGTACCTCTACCAAAACCACACAGTCATCAGAATATATGGCTGTGAGTTGAAGCCTTTTAGGTTGCCAAGGTATGTCCCCATGAGGCTTTTTGCCTTAGAATATTTCAGGCAGTTTGGGAATGCCGACTACCTCCACTTTCAAAGCAAGAACAAGAAGTCACAGTTAAAGGTGAGGAGCCAGCTCGGTCCTTTCCTATACAACAGAAAATAGGAGGGGTGGAAAGAGGCAAACAATATCCTAGAGGCCCTCAGACTGCAAACCAGCTTTGAATGGATACCCTATGACCCCAATCACTTTGTCTCCCTCAGGAGGATAAAATACAAATTGGGCAGCTATTCACACGTAAGGTAGCCTGAGATTGAACAGCATGCCAATGCATTAAGCTGGGAAGAAGGTACCCTAGAAGAGGAAATTACTAGTGAAGAGCTGCTAGAGAGAGAGGCTAGAAATATTCAAAAGGAAGTTGACTTAGAAAATTGTGGACAGGTTCCCCTCTCATACACAAAACAACTTGGAGCAGCTGCTTCATCATCAACAACACAGCAGCAAGCTGCCGGGAACACGGCACAGACAGCCAGCAAAGACAAAGAAAAGCAGGTGGAACAGCCACCTACTTTGACAGAAGAGCAAGCGGAAACATTGTTGCAGCAACAAGAAGAGATGGAGCAGCAGGGAGAAGAGCAGCATCAAGAGGAGCAGCAACAACAAAAAGAACAAAGGCAGGAACAGCCTGCTCAGCAAAAGCAAACAGTGGAAGCCCCTAAATCCACTGAACAAACTGAGCCTCCAAGGCAAGGAGACCTCAGCTGATGCATCCACACTCCAGACTCCACAAAAGGAGGACACCAGCAGGAAAAGGGACAGAGAAACTCCCCTTACAACGTCAGCAACTCATGGGGAGAAGAGGCAGAGACTCAATCCTCTTTCAGAGGAAGAGATGCCAATAGGGCAGCCGCTGGGTATAGTCCCACCCAGCAGGGAAACATCAACAAGTTCCTTTCAACAGGAACAGGATAGGGGAATGGGAGGAGAAGTAAGTTCCTCCAGGAAGCAAAGAGAAGGTGGGCCTAGTATCAAACAGCAGTTCATCGATATTAAGGTGAGAAATGAGCCCATCAAAAGACAGCTGTACAACCATCTGCTAAACATGGCTCCCACCAATCAGCAGAGACTTATGTCTACCTATGATGTAGGGCAAGGCAAGATGATCATGAGTCATTTTATGCCCACAGCACTATAGCCCCAATCTGCCTCAGATTACCTCAGGACCAACCTGGAGGTCATGGCCAAGGATATCCACGCAATGGACAAAATAGAACTACACAAGCAAACGGGTGAGATGGTCTATGCTTCTCTGGCAGACCAGACCTTGGATAACTATAGGCTACAAAATAGCCTTAATAATATAGCCTCTCAGCTGGAATTGGAGAGAGCATCATCACAAGCTAAGGACAACAGAATCAGGTCCTTGGAAGATATAATTATAGAGATGGGACATGATCCCAAGGATGTTAAGGGTATCCAGGAAATTTTGAAGCTAAGGGATGCTGACATGGCAGCATTGAGGAGGAAGATAAAACTCCCTGCCACAATCCACCCTCAAACAGATGATGTGGCCCAGCAAAGGCATGATCAAGAGGCCACAACCCTGTTGATATCTCTATACAAGGAGCTGATCCAGACTCAGGACAAACTAGGAGAATCAGAGGCTGCAAAGGCAGCACTACAGGCAGCATTGAAACAAAAAGAAGAGGGTCAAACCTCCCAGCCTCCTCCTGAAATAATCAATCTTGAAGAAGCTGCTCCAACAACTGCCCCTCCTCCTCAGCAAACAGAGCCTACAGCACCAACTACATTAACAACTGCACCAGCAACAGAACAGACTCATAGTCTGGACATGCAGAAGCTACAAAATGAAATTCAAGTCCTAGAAGCTCAAATGCTGGAGCTCAATACAGCCAAAGAATCTTTGGCTAAAATAAATGAGAGATATGATAAGAGCAAACAGAATGCAGCTGAAAAGGAGCGAGAGATAAAAGCTCTAAAGAAAAGGATAATTGAGCTTGAGAAGGAGCTCACACTAGAAAAGGTGACTGCAGAGCTAAAAGCAGTCCTTTGGGGCAATATTGGCCGGTCTATCACCAATCAGTGGCAGTACATTGAGACTATAGATGAACAAACAGTACTCATTACAAAGGCCAACAGGGAAATACACAGAGCTAGAGCAAGCCTTGGCAAAATGCCTGATGCTGCCACAAGAATGATCAATATTTTAAATAACAGGACAAGCTCTCAACTGGCCACCATGGGAATTGCTCACAGGACTGAGACAATCTCAATGGTTAAAAGGGTCCTGACACTACGAAACCTGGTTGGAACGCTAGAAAGGAGAACCCAGGATATGCAGACCGAAATCAACAAGTTCATGGACAGATTTCAGGCATTACAGAACAGAGGCCTCCCCAGCATATTAAGCAGTGTAGGAAGACTGCTTACCCTTGAAAACTACATCAAAAGGGTTGATGCCCATGCTGCAGGACAAATTGCAAGACAGCCCAGCACTTCAGCAGAATCAGGGCCAGCGTCAGGGAAAATTTTGTACAATAGGGTGGACAACCTATTTTTTATTATGAATGAGATCAATCATCTGTTTGATGTGCCTCCAAATTTCTTTAAGTATACAGAAGCAGATGAAACCATAGAGGCAATTGTGAAGCACCAATTGCCCACACAGGAAGTCTGGAAAAATTTGACACAGATAATATTGTCAAGCCAGAACCTGTAAATGTTAATTTTTGTCCAGTTTATAAGTAGTTATGCACAGGCAGAATTTTGGTAGATAAGCATACAAAGCAAAGACAAAGGTTGAGCCAACTCAGCAGGGCTATTCGGTCACCACAGCAGCAATCACAATCACAGGTGGCAAACCCGAGAAATACAGCGCAGCAAGCATAAAGACGTGTTCTCCAGCATTTAATTAAAGCATTCCAACCGACTCAGTGGCCTCCAAAGGCCAGAATATCTTCTGACAAAGCATAAAGACACCTTTACTTTGTATTCAATGTTGTAATAACTTTCTGATCTTCATATCTTAGAAGTTGGTGAGAGTATTAAATCTGAGATAACTGAGAACTCAGATATTTTGTAAAGACCGAGAGTATATATTTGCCCCTGACATAAGCTTGAAGGGTTGTTGTTGATTTCTCCATAAGAAACTCTTATGATGTAATCCTTTCTAAATTCCATTAAAGAAAGTGATGGAATTTCTCGGATTTCTGAAGTGTCGAATGCGTTCTGGTGTCTGTTGGTGACTGCTGGATTCCTGTGTATTTCACCATACAATAAGTATCTGTAACTCTCTCTGTTAATTAGTTGTTTTGTTAAGATCCACATATGTTATCTGATTTTCAATACTAAGCAACAAAGAAAAAGAATAGCTTTCAGGATTTATTCATTGATTACCCTAAGTTCAATCTGTGTTGTTTATAAATGTTTTCTTCAGCTGTAATCTAGATAAGTGTAATTCTTAATTGCTGCACTTACAGAATACACCTTTCACAGTGGCCTTTGTCACAGGAATTCAAGTCATGCTCCTGTGCAGTGTGTTCACCTTTCCCATCACCAACTTAATAGAAAATTCTTAATTGCTTTCTTTTAGTTGACATAAATCACCTTCAAGCTAATTTTGTTTGTCTAAAATACACAATATGCCCTGCAGTTTAAACACCAACAATCCTGCTTATCAAGTCATCTCACAATTCCAGACTCCATTGCCCAATGGTATTTCACTATCTAAACACTATATCATAAGACCTGAGAGAAATCCTTCAACCAAAACATAAACCAAAACCTGATCATAATAGCTAGCCTAAAACTCCATCATAACAGAGATAAATCATAAAGAGAGAGCCCTCTCTGATTACAGTCTGGCTAGAAACTGTAATCCAAAGACTGGTTAGTGGTTACCCCGGCCGTATTCCCTTGGGAGTCATAGGGAACAACCTGGGTGTTAACATAAATGGCGACTCCGCTGGGGACTGCTTGAGATTTTTCTTCACTAAATATCTTCCTTAAGCTGCTATCAAGCCTGGACTAAGTCAATAGGCCTTTTATCTGTTTCTGTATTACATTAACAGTTTCAAGGAGGAGCTTGTTTGGGAATCTTCATCTTAGCTTTAAGAATATATTACCATACCAAAGTCTTCATCCAGTCCCTTCATATATAAAATTTCCCACAAAATCCTAAAAAACAGTTAGAAGCTGGCTCCTAAGAAAAATTTTCGGCATACTAGGGCTAATCCTGATCCAAACCCTCCCCTCATTGTTGATAATCCAAATACCATCCCTAGAAACACCAGAAAGCAAGAAAAGCAGGATCAGCCTGCTGTTTTGACCTCAGTTGCAGATTTTCCCAACCTTTCTACTCCACTTAAAGTCCTCTTTAGGTCTGTTCCAAGTTCCCCTAGTTCACCATCTACATCTCCAGGTTCTCCTCCCCCATCTTCCTCCACTGCACATATCCCCTTGAAACACACTTTAGGTTCAGGTCCACCTGTTACCCCTGTGGTACCCACTGTTCCTATTATCTCATCAGCAGCTATTAATACACCCAATCCTCCAAATATGGCAAATAGATATGCGCCCTTGCAGCTACCTGCTAACCCTGTAGCTCTGCCCCAGGATTACCAAACCAAAATCACATATTTTGACTCCACTGGCCATTACTCTGCTATTCAACATGCTAAGAGGATGCAAGATCACTTTGAAAACTATGAGATAGATGATGACAGTGTGAGGATGAGAATTTTTGTCCAAAGCCTAACAGGTGATGTTAGAACCTGGTTCAGGTCAATTGCTGCAAATACCATCACAACCCCTGATGAGCTTTATCAGGCCTTTATTACCAGATGGGAAAAGAAGAAAGATCCCCTGCACATACTTGGTGAATATGAAACAATCAAGAGAGGTCCTCAAGAGACGGTTCTGGAGTATTGTGCTAGATTCAACAATGTGTACAATGCAATACCACAAAACTTGAGACCCCCCCCTGATTTGGCCTTGTACAAATTCCCTGATGGATTTGATTCTGACATAGCATTTCAGTTGAGGGAGAGGGAACCTGAGACCCTTGAAGACGCTCAAAAGGCTGCTGTCACAGTAGAAGCAAACTTGATTGCCAAAAGAAACAGGGCAAGGTTAGAAAAGAGAAGCATATACAAAGAAGAACCCACAGCCTTTGACCAAAAGCTTGATGCCATACTCAATAGCATGAAAAGATTGGGTGATAGGGTGGAATCAGTTGAAAGAAAAGCATCATGGGAAGCACCACAAAATAACCCTCCTAGAAATCCAAATTTTAGGAGGAACCCAAACACAAACAATGGCAGGGCCAATGCTGATCCTGAAATCAGACCCCCATTTCAGGAAAACTACGCTGAAACTTCCACATTGACTGAGCCAAATGAAGATCCTGAGATTAATTTGATAGGGCTAGACGGTGAAAGTCAAGTTTTCCTAACACAAGAAGATCATGAGGATGAGGAAATAAAACTGTTCCAAACCAAATCAGGTGAATCCTTTGACTTTAAACAAGGCTATGACACTGCTGTTTATGAAGTCCACAAACAATACAAGCTAAGGAGCAGAACTGTGAATATCAACCAGCCTGAAAAGAAAAAGGTTAATCAGCAGCCTGAAAAAGTTATAGCCACAGAACCTGGTGACCAACTGAACTTACCTACCAAAGAAGTGATTGTTGAAGAAATCACTGAACCACTGTCCTCAAGACAGCAGTCTTTGGACACTTCATCCTCTCATCCTAATTCAAATATTACTCCTCAAGAAATAACTAACAAGGATAAATCCCAAATACAAAATAAAAATCAAGAAGAAGATGTAATAAACAAGGAGAGAACTGTCACCTATAACCCCAAAACCCAGTCTGAAAAACCTTTTGACCTGGAAACAGAAATTAGCAAAATAAAAATAGCTATTCCTCTCTCGGAATTAGCCAAACATGACGGCTATAAATTACAAATCAAAAGGTCCCTACAACTCACTAGCAATAAAGATGATGTCAATGTACTGGATGACACCCCAGAACTCCTTTTCGGCCCAGAAGTAGATGGAAAAACAATAGTCACAGGGGTGCTGCCTTTCTATGTCAGTTTACATATTCACGACAAAGTATTACATAATGCAATGTTTGACTCAGGTGCCTCTCACAATCTTATGCCAAAAGCAGTCATGGAAAGATTGAATTTAGACATAACAAGACCATACAAGGATCTGTTCTCCTTTGACTCCAGCCAAGTCAAGTGCTTAGGTCTCATAAAAGACTTGTGTGTGTCTCTAGTCCAATACCCAAACAAGACAATCCTAATGGATGTGGTAGTTGCTGATATCCCACCTAAGTATGGAATGTTGTTATCAAGATCATGGGGAGCCAAACTCCAAGGTTCCCTACAATTAGACATGTCATATGCCACCATCTCTGTGTTTGGGCAACCAAAAAGACTATACAGAGAAACACTGATGAAGTACATGGTCAGCAGTGAAGAAAAACCACAAAATTTTCCTATATATGTTGTCCATTCAGATATAGACTCATACATTCTCTTCAATGATATAACTTCTCCCTCAAAAGTTGAAGTCGAAACCAAAATATTCATGCAGGAGGGGGATGCATTGGAGAGTAGTACCACTCATGAGACAACAGCCAAACAAACATTTGATAGTGCTACTGCATTAGTTGTCAAGAACATCCAATTGAATGATGGGACTGTCCTAGAAGACCAGCTAGAGAAGCAATCACAACTGCTACTTACATTACCAGACCATGAGCAAATCATAAAATTTCCATCCCAACAAGATATGCTATGGTTCCTTGAATTTGATGGCTCGGTCAACAAATTAGGGGCAGGAGCTGGAGTTTGGGTACACAATAAAGAAAATAGTCATGCAGAAGGCAGAGCCTATAGATTGAATTTCAGATGTACCAATAACATGGCAGAATATGAAGCTCTTCTACTAGGACTCAAATTGGCAAAATTCTTACAAGCTGCCAGGGTTTCAATCATGGGAGATTCAGATTTAGTTATCCAACAAGTGAAAGGAAACTTTGTCACCAATGACAAAAGACTAAGGAGTTATAGGTCTGCTGTTGCTGAGGTGCTAAACTTTTTCTCCGAATTCCAAATTGCTAAAATTCCCAGAACTCAAAATCTACATGCTCATAGTTTAGCCACTTTTGCAAGTACCTGCAAGTTGCCCTTTGAGCCCCACCATTTTTTCACAGCTGAGGTAAAACACAGACCTTCTATACCTAACAACATCAATGATTGGCAAGTATTTGAGGATGACAAGCAAATAAACCATTTTTTAACTCTACAGCAAGAATTTGCAGGATTAAATATTGACAATGAGACAGCAAGTCAATCACAAATGCTTGAGATAGCAAGTCAATCACAAATGCTTGAGATAGCAAGTCAATCACAAATATTTAATGGAGCAAGTCTATCACAAATACAGTTTCAACAGACTGCTCAGCCAATATCACCTAGGACTGCAAAGCAAATGCTGAATCCAACTATTTTCAATATAGAAAACATCCAGCAAATTCAACAAGTTGACTGGGAAGAGGGGGTATCCAGTGCTGAAACTGAAATCATTGAGCTAAAAGACAATTTTCTACCAACAGGTCTAACCCCACTAGAAGACATCTTCGATTCAAATGATATTCCCAGGAAGCCAAAAATGCAGCCCCTGAATGCAGCCATTGAAGAGTGCAACATAGGTACAATTGACAAACCCAAGATAATTAAATTATTTGCTTCCTTACCTCCTGACCAAAAGCCAAAATACATCGACCTCTTCAAAGAGTTCCAGGATGTTTTTGCATGGAGCTATGAGGACCTAAAGTCCTATGACACCTCTGTAATCCAACACACTATTCCTCTCAAACCAGATCAAAAGCCCTTCAAACAAAAACTGGGGAGAATCAATCCTATGCTTCTCCCAGCAATGGAACAAGAGGTACAAAAAATGTTCAAGGCAGGCATCATAGCACCAATTAGATTCTCTGAATGGATCTCCAACCTAGTCCCTACAAGAAAAAAGACTGGTGAAATCAGGCTGTGTGTGGACCTAAGAAATTTGAACCAAGTATCCCTTAAAGACAACTACCCCTTACCCAAGATGGATCACATTCTTCAAAGGGTGGTAGGGGCCTCAAGGATCTCATTACTGGATGGATTTTCCGGTTTCAACCAGATCTTAGTTCACCCTGATGATCAGGACAAAACGGCATTTACAACTCCATGGGGAACTTTCAAATATGTAAAGATGCCTTTTGGATTAAAGAATGCAGGGGCAACATTTCAAAGAGCAATGGATATTGCTTTTGCCAAGGAAATTCATGACTTTTTAGTCATTTATCTAGATGACCTAACACCTTTTTCAAAATCTGACCAAGAGCATCTCAAGCATCTAAGACAGATCTTCCTAAAATGCAGAAAATATGGAATCTCCTTGAACCCTAAGAAATCCCTCTTTGGTTTAGAAGAAGGCAAGCTCTTAGGACACATCATCTCAAAAGATGGCATTAGAATTGACCCAGATAGGATACAAGCTATCCTACAAATGCCTCACCCAAGGAATGTCAAAGAATTACAAGGATTCTTGGGAAAAATCAATTTCTTAAGAAGGTTTATCCCAAACCTAGCAGAGCTAATCAGATTATTAAACAACATGCTGAAAAAGGATTCAAAAGTAAAGTGGACTGTGGAAGCCAATCAAGCATTTGAAAGTATAAAATTGGCCCTCACCCAAACCCCAGTCTTAACCAACCCTCAGTTTGACAGGGAATTTATCATTTTCTCTTTTGCTTCCCAACATACTATTGCAGCTGTTTTATTACAAAAGGATGACCAAGGAAATGAGAAGCCAATTGCTTTCTTTAGCAAAGCTCTCAGAGATGCACCTTTGAAATATCAAATCATGGAAAAACAAGCTTATGCTTTAGTCAAAGCAATCAAAGACTTTAGGATTTATATCCTTTATTCCCATGTCAAAGCATATGTACCAAGCCCTATTGTCAAAGACATCCTCACCCAAGAGAATTTAGAAGGCAGAAGAGGAAAATGGATTGCCAGCATCTTGGAATTTGACATTGAGATAAAACCTACAAAACTAATAAAAGGGCAAGGCTTGGCCAAATTAATGACAGAAACAAATTTTCAAGCCTTAGATATCAATCAGCTGGACAGTGAAACAGAGCTGGCGACTCCAAAGATCAATGTAGCCTTTGAACAATCCCCCTGGTATTCGGATATCTGTTATGTGTTACAAAACCTGTGTGCTCCCCCAGGACTGTCCAAAACTAAGTGTAGGTTCTTAAAAATGAAAACATCAAGATTTTGTGTGATGGATGGCAATTTACTGTGGAAAAACCATGAAGGGATATTGCTGCACTGTTTAATTGAAAAGGAAACTAACAATATCATGCAGGAGTTTCATGCAGGAGACTGTGGTGGACACTTGTACTGGAAGTCCACTGTGGATAAAATACTAAGGGCTGGATACTACTGGCCTACCATGTTCTCTGATGTCAAGAAATTCACAGCATCGTGTCATAAATGCCAAGTGTTTGAAGGAAAGAGACAACTGCTGCCACTTCCTTTAAGGCCTATTGCAACAGAGAGACCTTCTCAACAATGGGGATTGGATTGCATTGGGGAAATTCATCCATCATCTTCAGGCCAACATAGATGGATCCTAACAGCCACAGACTACTTCACTAAGTGGATTGAAGCTGCCCCATGCAGACAAGAAAATGATTCAGTAATCATTCAGTTCTTGGAGAACAACATACTGGCTAGATTTGGCTGCCCTGATAAAATTATTACAGACAATGCTGCTACCTTCAGATCCAAGAAAATGGTGAATTTCTGTCACAAATTTCATATTACTTTGGGCCATTCTACTGCATACTATCCCCAAGGAAATGGCCTTGTTGAATCATCAAACAAAAGTCTTGTAAACATTATAAAGAAGGTACTTGAAGAGAACAAAAAGAACTGGCACAAGAAACTAGTCAACACCTTGTGGGCAGATAGACTAACAACCAAGAGATCAATTGGGACCAGCCCATATGAGTTGGTTTATGGACTAGAAGCCAAATTCCCCTCATCTCTAGGGGTGCCTGTCATGAAGCTTCTTCAAGAAAGCCAAGCTGAACCAAATGATATGCAAAGATGGATTAATCAAATCATATGTCTGCAGCAAACCAGAGATCAAGTTTTCAGCAGAGTTCAGATCTTGCAAGAAAAATTAAAGAAGGCCTTTGACAGGAGAACCAAGGCAGAAGATTTCAACATAGGAGACAAAGTCCTTAAGTGGGATGCAAGAAGAGAGGACAAAGGAAAACATGGAAAATTTGATTCTTTATGGAGAGGACCATTTGCTGTCCAAGCAGTACAAGGTAATAATACCTATTTCCTTAAAAGTCTAACTGAAGCTGACTTGGATGAAGGTCCTGTCAATGGCAGGATGTTGAAGCACTATTTTGACTATTTCCCATAAGTGCAACCTGAGGTTCCTTTGTATATATGCAGATGTACATATTATTTTTCTATTTAGATTGTAAAAATGCAGTTTTCAAGTTATTGACTGACCAGCAAAAGGTAAATACAATCAGAGGTCTACCAAGAAGAGAAGCACAAAATTTGGCACTTCAAAGCAGCAAACTTCAAGAATGATATGGGCAGCCATGGACCAAGGAAATCTGACCTGCTGTTCTTGGTCTTTCAAATGAAAAACCATCCCCACGTGGAGCCACTGTTAGCTACCTATACCAATAGGTTTCATATTTCATGATTGGCTATGGAAGGTCCAAATATGTTCTGCTTTGATCATGCAAAGATCACATATTTCCAAGGAAGTACAAGGTGTGTAAATAGATTAATGCATCCCAATTTTGATGGATGGTCCAACAGTCTAATCTGGATCATTCCATGGTTTAAATTTTGCAGTTGTAGATTAGAGAAGAAAGTCTGTCCAAACTGTTTAATCTTGGCAGACAAGTAGTTCAGGTAGAGAAGAAAAGGCTCCCAACAGCTTAATCTGGGACCTTGGAAGAGATAAGGGTAGAAGTAGATAGCAAAAGCAAAAGAAAAGCCAAAGAAAAGAAAAGGAAAGTGAGGGTCTGCAAGTCCAAGTGCACCCTCCAAGAAGAAATACAAAATGCTAGGCAAAGTAGCTGGGTAAGTAGTTGGGGTTGCAGAAAGGGTATCTTTACCATTGCAAATGTATTAACTGTGTTTACCAAAGCAAAGTCAATCAATGGACAAGGTGTTCTTCTGCATCAAGTTGCAACAAGCAAGGGAGCATGTCTAACTTCCTTTTTTCCTTTCATGTCATTTACTAACATCCCCTCACCAGTTGGGATCCTTAGAAAAATTCATGATTTCATGGTGGTTCTTATGACTGTGAAAGCCACATTTCCTATGTAAACTTCTTTTCATTTTGATCTACTCTCTAAACCAAGTGAGTTTCAAACAAACCTAGTGATATCCCCTTCATTTGCCTTTCCTCATCCATATTAACATCTAATTCTACTATATAACTCCCCTATCACCTTTTCCCCTACTAATATTAACACCATGGTGTATAAACCCCAAATTTTGTACAAATATCCCTCCCTTTGGCCTTATAGCCAATATGTTCTCTAAAAGGGATCAAATGACACCTGGTCATGTTGGAGAACCTGAATCTAACCTTCCTTCCCCTCTCTGATTCCATTTTAACCCATTACCCCCATTTGCAAAGCCTGAACCTTGTAAAAATCTCTCTTTACCCTTAGCCGCTTTAAAATTGCCAAATATGACACAAAAACCCACTTTTTGTGATTAACCAAAGTTTTGGCGCATATTTGTTTTTTGCGAATATATTAAAAAACTTGGTTAAAAAACCATACCCCTATGACCCTCCGCCTAAGCACGCATCCCAAAAACAAATATTAAATAAGTGCCGCCCCTTTGAATTATCCACCGATCACTTCACGGCCCCGATAGCCGTTGGATTGAGGCCTCCATATCCGATGGCCATAATGGATATCGGAGCGGTCCCCGGGGCAAAGGTTTAGCGCCCGAGAAAGTGACGTTGCGTCACGTCACGGCGTGGCCACGCGTCGATCATTGCGCTATCTTGGAGCGTCCTCTGACAGATGCGGGGCCGTATCCTAACCGCCCCGAGAAACCGCCACGGTTAGGGCTAAACCGTAGCCGTCGGGTCTTTCACCGCCCGGTTTGCGGGTACAATGCCATCTCCACGTCATCACCGCGTCTGCCACCGCATCGTATTTTTGTCCGCATCCGTGACAACGAGCCTGCCACCTCACTCCCCCATCGACCAATGGCTGCCCTCCACGTCACCTGATGACGTCGGCTGACGTCATCCGACCTTGACCCCACCAATGACGTCATGCTGACGTCATCACAAAGAGGCGCCAAATTTGTCAAAAAACCTATATTATGGCCAAAAAATGCGTTTTTACGTTCTTTTCACTCTATTTTTACTATTTCCACTGCATGCTATTCACGCCCGTTTTTTCGCCAACCTGCTGAAAATCAACTAGGCGACCTCCAGAGCACCAATCCAGACTGCTCGTGCAACCTCTGCTTGCTATTTTACCAGGTATTTTTCATCATTCCTCCTCCGCACGCCTGCAGTTGTCTGTAAATGCTCTTAGAAGGCCTAAAGGACATTGAAATTTACATATTCACCAGTGAATTCCTCTACAGAGCCATTATTTTCAGCCACCACCTCGAAAAACACTAGCTGAGCCTTAAATTCTCGAGGTTTTGTCAGAACAATTGAAACTGCTCGCGCAATCGTGAGATAGTAGGTTGTGCGCGTTAAAAAAAAAACTTACTATAGGTGACAAAGTGAGGCTTGACAGTGTTACAGTCCCCAATTCAAACAATATTTCACTTGCTCTTGGGCTAATTCCCCTCTGATACCTGTAACTCACTTGCATTTTTGGTAAATCACCCCTGAACTGATCTGCCTACTGCAAACAGTTCAATCACAATTTACAAGACTCAAAGAAGACCATGGACACTCCCATTGCTCTGAACATCAAGCCTCTCAATGCCCCTCACCAGGAATTAGAATGGAAAGCCCTGGGAGATATGGATTATCAAATGCTAGACTGGTTTCCAATGGGCTCCAAATACAATATTCAAATGCTGAATGAGTTGAAAGCCCAGCACCTAAGTGGAGCAGACATCTTGGGGATTTGGGACTCAAACCTGCCCATCTACAACCTCCCCCAGGTAAATCCTATGCCAGAGTTGGTCTACAGATGCCAGGAGTGCTATGACCCAAGCCAAAGAGCTGTCATTAGCCCTACAGGCTCAGTCCTGTTCCATATCACCCCAGAGAGTATAAATGAGATGCTGCACTTCCATACTGCAAAGCTATTGACCCCCCTCCACATGCAGAACTTGATAAAGAAGGGGAGCAAGTTGTCAAATGACCAACTCATCAAAATCAACCAGCTGTTTGTAAAACCAGGCTCTGAAGCCATCAGAACTCCTCCTATTGGATATCAGTACTTGAATGAATTGGGCAGGATGTTAGTGGATTTGATCAGCTATGTCCTAGGGTTCAAGGGACTGGAGGATGTGGATGAAATCATAATGGCAATGCTGTCTCTATTTTCTCCTGGTAAGCCCCCAGCTGTACATTATGATTATGCTACATACATTGCAGATAAGATCCATGACAAGTTTATGAACTTGAAGAGGGAAAGACTATTCAGGTATACCTCATACATATACCACCTATTCTTGTTTTATCGGCCAGCCAGCTTCTCTATTCCCTTGAAACAAGTCAATGCCCAGGGAAATCTAAGGTCAGTTGTGTTTTGGACCTCTGTCTTTCATTGTGCCTCTGTATCACCTTACACATACTCCGATTTCATTGACTTATTCATTTATCCAGCCATGACAGTATTGTATGGTGTTCCTCCTCGAAGGCTAACTGATGAAATGAGGAGAATTCTCCACCTGAACAAAACCTACAGCATTGGTAATTGGTACCTCTACCAAAACCACACAGTCATCAGAATATATGGCTGTGAGTTGAAGCCTTTTAGGTTGCCAAGGTATGTCCCCATGAGGCTTTTTGCCTTAGAATATTTCAGGCAGTTTGGGAATGCCGACAACCTCCACTTTCAAAGCAAGAACAAGAAGTCACAGTTAAAGGTGAGGAGCCAGCTCGGTCCTTTCCTATACAACAGAAAAGAGGAGGGGTGGAAAGAGGCAAACAATATCCTAGAGGCCCTCAGACTGCAAACCAGCTTTGAATGGATACCCTATGACCCCAATCACTTTGTCTCCCTCAGGAGGATAAAATACAAATTGGGCAGCTATTCACACGTAAGGCAGCCTGAGATTGAACAGCATGCCAATGCATTAAGCTGGGAAGAAGGTACCCTAGAAGAGGAAATTACTAGTGAAGAGCTGCTAGAGAGAGAGGCTAGAAATATTCAAAAGGAAGCTGACTTAGAAACTTGTGGACAGGTTCCCCTCTCATACACAAAACAACTTGGAGCAGCTACTTCATCATCAACAACACAGCAGCAAGCTGCCGGGAACACGGCACAGACAGCCAGCAAAGACAAAGAAAAGCAGGTGGAACAGCCACCTCCTTTGACAGAAGAGCAAGTGGAAACATTGCTGCAGCAACAAGAAGAGATGGAGCAGCAGGGAGAAGGGCAGCATCAAGAGGAGCAGCAACAACAAAAAGAACAAAGGCAGGAACAGCCTGCCCAGCAAAAGCAAACAGTGGAAGCCCCTAAATCCACTGAACAAACTGAGCCTCCAAGGCAAGAGACCTCAGCTGATGCATCCACACTCCAGACTCCACAAAAGGAGGACACCAGCAGGAAAAGGGACAGAGAAACTCCCCTTACAACGTCAGCAACTCATGGGGAGAAGAGGCAGAGACTAAATCCTCTTTCAGAGGAAGAGATGCCAATAGGGCAGCCGCTGGGTATAGTCCCACCCAGCAGGGAAACATCAGCAAGTTCCTTTCAACAGGAACAGGATAGGGGAATGGGAGGAGAAGTAAGTTCCTCCAGGAAGCAAAGAGAAGGTGGGCCTGGTATCAAACAGCAGTTCATCGATATTAAGGTGAGAAATGAGCCCATCAAAAGACAGTTGTACAACCATCTGCTAAACATGGCTCCCACCAATCAGCAGAGACTTATGTCTACCTATGATGTAGGGCAAGGCAAGATGATCATGAGTCATTTTATGCCCACAGCACTACAACCCCAATCTGCCTCAGATTACCTCAGGACCAACCTGGAGGTCATGGCCAAGGATATCCACCCAATGGACAAAATAGAACTACACAAGCAAACGGGTGAGATGGTCTATGCTTCTCTGGCAGACCAGACCTTGGATAACTATAGGCTACAAAATAGCCTTAATAATACAGCCTCTCAGCTGGAATTGGAGAGAGCATCATCACAAGCTAAGGACAACAGAATCAGGTCCTTGGAAGATATAATTATAGAGATGGGACATGATCCCAAGGATGTTAAGGGTATCCAGGAAATTTTGAAGTTAAGGGATGCTGACATGGCAGCATTGAGGAGGAAGATAAAACTCCCTGCCACAATCCACCCTCAAACAGATGATGTGGCCCAGCAAAGGCATGATCAAGAGGCCACAACCCTGTTGATATCTCTATACAAGGAGCTGATCCAGACTCAGGACAAACTAGGAGAATCAGAGGCTGCAAAGGCAGCACTACAGGCAGCATTGAAACAAAAAGAAGAGGGTCAAACCTCCCAGCCTCCTCCTGAAATAATCAATCTTGAAGAAGCTGCTCCAACAACTGCCCCTCCTCCTCAGCAAACAGAGCCTACAGCACCAACTACATTAACAACTGCACCAGCA
This sequence comes from Pinus tabuliformis, assembly GCA_031772625.1. NCBI lineage: Eukaryota > Viridiplantae > Streptophyta > Pinopsida > Pinales > Pinaceae > Pinus > Pinus tabuliformis. Next base: position 1,056,479,620 of record CM062807.1, read on the forward strand.
ACAGAACAGACTCATAGTCTGGACATGCAGAAGCTACAAAATGAAATTCAAGTCCTAGAAGCTCAAATGCTGGAGCTCAATACAGCCAAAGAATCTTTGGCTAAAATAAATGAGAGATATGATAAGAGCAAACAGAATGCAGCTGAAAAGGAGCGAGAGATAAAAGCTCTAAAGAAAAGGATAATTGAGCTTGAGAAGGAGCTCACACTAGAAAAGGTGACTGCAGAGCTAAAAGCAGTCCTTTGGGGCAATATTGGCCGGTCTATCACCAATCAGTGGCAGTACATTGAGACTATAGATGAACAAACAGTACTCATTACAAAGGCCAACAGGGAAATACACAGAGCTAGAGCAAGCCTTGGCAACATGCCTGATGCTGCCACAAGAATGATCAATATTTTAAATAACAGGACAAGCTCTCAACTGGCCACCATGGGAATTGCTCACAGGACTGAGACAATCTCAATGGTTAAAAGGGTCCTGACACTACGAAACCTGGTTAGAACGCTGGAAAGGAGAACCCGGGATATGCAGACCGAAATCAACAAGTTCATGGACAGATTTTAGGAATTACAGAACAGAGGCCTCCCCAGCATATTAAGCAGTGTAGGAAGACTGCTTACCCTTGAAAACTACATCAAAAGGGTTGATGCCCATGCTGCAGGACAAATTGCAAGACAGCCCAGCACTTCAGCAGAATCAGGGCCAGCGTCAGGGCAAATTTTGTACAATAGGGTGGACAACCTATTTTTTATTATGAATGAGATCAATCATCTGTTTGATGTGCCTCCAAATTTCTTTAAGTATACAGAAGCAGATGAAACCATAGAGGCAATTGTGAAGCACCAATTGCCCACACAAGAAGTCTGGAAAAATTTGACACAGATAATATTGTCAAGCCAGAACCTGTAAATGTTAATTTTTGTCCAGTTTATAAGTAGTTTTGCACAGGCAGAATTTTGGTAGATAAGCATACAAAGCAAAGACAAAGGTTGAGCCAACTCAGCAGGGCTATTCGGTCACCACAGCAGCAATCACAATCACAGGTGGCAAACCCGAGAAACACAGCGCAACAAGCATAAAGACGTGTTCTCCAACATTTAATTAAAGCATTCCAACCGACTCAGTGGCCTCCAAAGGCCAGAATATCTTCTGACAAAGCATAAAGACACCTTTACTTTGTATTCAATGTTGTAATAACTTTCTGATCTTCATATCTTAGAAGGTTGTGAGAGTATTAAATCTGAGATAACTGAGAACTCAGATATTTTGTAAAGACCGAGAGTATATATTTGCCCCTGACATAAGCTTGAAGGGTTGTTGTTGATTTCTCCATAAGAAACTCTTATGCTGTAATCCTTTCTAAATTCCAATAAAGAAAGTGATGGAATTTCTCGGATTTCTGAAGTGTCGAATGCGTTCTGGTGTCTGTTGGTGACTGCTGGATTCCTGTGTATTTCACCATACAATAAGTATCTGTAACTCTCTCTGTTAATTAGTTGTTTTGTTAAGATCCACATATGTTATCTGATTTTCAATACTAAGCAACAAAGAAAAAGAATAGCTTTCAGGATTTATTCATTGAGTACCCTAAGTTCAATCTGTGTTGTTTATAAATGTTTTCTTCAGCTGTAATCTAGATAAGTGTAATTCTTAATTGCTGCACTTACAGAATACACCTTTCACAGTGGCCTTTGTCACAGGAATTCAAGTCATGCTCCTGTGCAGTGTGTTCACCTTTCCCATCACCAACTTAATAGAAAATTCTTAATTGCTTTCTTTTAGTTGACATAAATCACCTTCAAGCTAATTTTGTTTGTCTAAAATACACAATAGGCCCTGCAGTTTAAACACCAACAATCCTGCTTATCAAGTCATCTCACAATTCCAGACTCCATTGCCCAATGGTATTTCACTATCTAAACACTATATCATAAGACCTGAGAGAAATCCTTCAACCAAAACATAAACCAAAACCTGATCATAATAGCTAGCCTAAAACTCCATCATAACAGAGATAAATCATAAAGAGAGAGCCCTCTCTGATTACAGTCTGGCTAGAAACTGTAATCCAAAGACTGGTTAGTGGTTACCCCGGCCATATTCCCTTGGGAGTCATAGGGAACAACCTGGGTGTTAACATAAGGCACAAGATTTTAGAGCATTACAAAGAGTGATAATAGGTGAGGAGTGGAGAGAGGGGAAGTTACGAGGGATTAGTTGTAAAGGAGAGAGTTGCAAAGTATAGGAGAACTAGTGATAGGATATGTGTGGAAGAAGTATAACATGGATAGTACTAAGTTGGAGAGAAGTGGGGATTATGAAGGGCGTTTTTCTATGAGAGTAGGAGATGCCGAAATTTTTTTTGCAAGAATTTTAGCTGGGGTTAGTAGGCCCCACTCAGGGTTAGAAGGATTTCACATGCTTGAGCCATCTATGCAGCTGATTATGATGTTTTGGGATCATAATACATTAGATGATGACATGCACTTTGTGATGAGGTGACTATTCTTTGAAGATGATTCAATCCCCACTTGTGACAAACCGCAACATACCAGTACAACTCTTCCTCTCCCTAACCTTCCCCTGTAACTATATCAAAATCCTGATTAATTCTTTTCTAAGTTAACTAAGGCTATAAAGTTCCAGCATATACATTCCAGATATAGTATTGGTAGTTATAGTGGACGAAATAGTCCCTACAATGGTGTTTAGTCCACTTCAATTAGTCACTTTTAGCTAGATTCCAAGGGATTTGTAATTGTTCATCCGGGGCACACAATCATGGTTGGAAATATGATTGGATCACTTACCGGATATCCAATTTTTTTTAGACGAGGTGGTGAATATGTTTAGCATCATTAGTACCTGTGTGAAGCGATTTGGAGGTTCAATAGATTCCTGATTCCACCAAAAGTATTGAGTTTCAAACTACTCTAAGGGATAGGGAATTTCAATGGTTTATTAGTGGATTGATGTAAATCCTAATGTCGCTATGATGTTTTCAAATGAGAAATTGTTCAAGAATTTAAGTTAACTTAGCCTAATCATCAAGGCTTGGAAGAATTCTTGGATATTTACCAAAGGGAAGGGAATCTGCTTGGTAGTGCATGCAGAGATTCAAATATGCTATTCAAAAATTGTCATATCCTATCGATCCTCATCATATGAGGGATTGTTTTATTAATTCTTTACTACTAATGGCTAGGATTCTGCTATCACAACAGAATATTGACACATTGTAGGGTGTGTTAAAACAGGTAATGTAGATTTAGGCAATGGCGAGATATCCTTTGAATTACAAGTTGGATGCTCCCTCTACTGATCCTACTATTATGGGACTCCAAAATTAGATTTCCAATCTTAATGAGAGGATCAAGTAAGTTTCTCCTACGCAACCCATGTGACCTCAGGTTTGGTGTACACATTGCTAAGTCAAAGGAAATCATGTCACAAAATTTCCATGACTCCCAGGTCCATGATCATGTAGTTTTCCTATGGGACCTCATCCGCCACCCCCACATAATCCTAGAGTTGCACAAATTTCTTCACTAATTCCCTTCCAGGATAAAACTCAATATCAAGCATTCCCTCCACATTAAGGTATGTCTATGAATGAGTGATAAGAAATTTGTAGGTCCTTTTTCTATTCACCTTTCTTATGTATTATTTTACAAAATTATTCCACTGTTCCCAACAATTTGTTTTGAAACTTTTGTGGGTCACCCACACATCATACAGATAAATTTTGGTCCTTTGATGTTTTGGTTGATCTCCTAGATCGTACAATCTGATGATTTAATGAATTTTCTTAAGGGTGAGAAGGAGGAGCCCTCAGGGGAAGACAGGAGGAACATGTCTAATTAGATGTTATAACTGTGACCATGAAGGTCATCTTGTGAAGGAATGTCCAATGCCAATAATATGATGGTGTGCACATTATCAAGTGAATATGCATGCTATAGAATATTTTCCAGAGCTTATTACCCATTGGGAGAAGCGCAACTGGATAAAGGGAGCTAATTTGATTAATGATGAACCATGAGAACAAAATCCAGTGACACAACCGAATATCAATATTGTGACCAAAGGAGGGAAAAGAACCAGAGTTGATGTTGGAACATTTGGGTAAACAACCATCATAAGGCCAACATCAGCAAAGAAATCTTATGATTCCAACCAACAGAGAGAATACTATAGAGATGCAATTGAATTATTTTGGTATCAAGGTGCCCGAATTAAGCAATAAGAAAAAGTGCAGACTAAAAGTCCTAAATCCTCATGAGAGATATCCCAAACAAGTTGGGAATGGTTTAAGATATTCTTATAGATAATGAATGATGAGAAAATTTCTAGTCAGTTGCAAGAAAATTTAAAATTTGTTGTGAAATATGACCCATTTTTTGAAGAATCTATTTTTGCTAATCTGACTGAAAGAAATTCTATGCTGGTTTGGTGAAATAAGAAGAGAAAAAGACAAGAGTTTTGAGTTGATGCTCATATTGTTGGATATCAGATCAACGATTTCATGTTATATCTCATTTCATGTGTTAATATTTTACCAAGAAAAACTTGGGAGGCACTATGGAAAACCAAATTGGTCTTTTCACCCATTCAATTATGAATGGAAAACCAATATTATATTCTCCCCATTGGGATATTAGAAGATGTTGAGGTTGATATTGTAGACATTAAGACTTATGTAGATTTTGAATTAATTGATATTATGGGTGACAAGGATCCATATCTAGCCTTAATGGGTATTGACCGGGAATTTGAAACTTATGCAGTGATTGGTTTAATACGAGAAACTATGACCTTTGAGGTAGATGGTGTTATGGTCATACAACTGCTAGATCCATACCAAGGCCAAAAGTTTATTGAGCTTGTAGATGATGTTGAAGAACCTAATTGTTAAATCAATTGTATCAACTAACTGTCATGCAGAGGGGGGATTATATTAACCCCATGTTGACTGGATCCACCAGCTAGAGAAGTATCCAAAGTATAGAAGTGGGGTTTGTTGTTGCGATCGATAATTGGTGGCAAGGGGATCAAAATCTTCATTCGTGACAATGTACAACTATCATATGTCTCCCCTAGATTGGTACTGAGATATGGAATTATACTATTTTCAATGGCATTGAATGTATTGTAAATTTTATCCAAGAAGTTGATTCTTGAATAGAAGAAGGTCAAAAGATTCCTTTGATGAATGTTTCTTTACAGGAAACCCCTATAAGATGGGGGGAAGCCCATCATGACTAGCTTCATGATTGGGATACTATTAAAACTACCTTGGTACATAGATTCTCACCGTCATAAAAAACCTCCAGTAAGATTCCTATTTATGATGGATGTACTAACCCGCAAAATCATATCCAACATTGTTGTTCCATTTGGACATATGAGGGTGTACTAGTTGCAATGTGGACACATCAATTTATTCATACATTGGGTACTATTCTGCAAGACTGGTATTTGAAGGAGAAATTTAAAATACAAACATATTGGGATGCAATGACTGCTGAGTTCTACAGTGATTTTTCATTTCATAACACTGATGAGAAGATAGTTGAAGCTCTTAAGGCTATAGAAAAGGTGCTATTTCTGTCTAGGAGTGCTTTGGCAAAATGCAACTAATATCGATATTTTTCACACCAGTATGAGTTGGGGTTCCATGAAGCTATACCATGCAAGAAAATTAGTAGATAACCTGATGATGATATGGAAGAATTGAGGCACTTGAAATTTAAAGGATCTAAAGGGGAGAGAGGGATAAAATAAGACCCTATCACAGATGCACCATATTGCATATCTGAAGTTGAAGAAGTTAAATATTGGGACCGAAGAGAAAGCAAAGCTTACCTCCATTTCGGACTATTGGGATGAGAAAACTACCAAGGAAGTTTTTGATCTGCTCAAAGAGTATGAGGATTTAGCTCCTACTTCAATATTTAAAATAAAAGGCTTTGAAGGAGTTACTGGGGAGATGAAGATAGCTTTGAAACCAGAAGTAAGACCAATCAAGAATCGGCCTTACAGGTTAAATACAAGGGTAAAAGAGAAAGTGAAAATGGAGATTGATAAGATGTTGGCTGCCAGACTTATATTTTCGGTTGATGAGGCTGAGTGGATAAGTCCCATCGTCATCGAAGATAATATATATTCATAGGAAATTAGGGTGTGTTGTTCCCTTTGGAATGTTATTCAGTCACATAGTGTGCAAAGAGGGAGTATGTGTGGACCCTGCCAAAGTTGCAGTGATATTGAATATGCCACCTCCAGCTATTATGAATTAGTTGCGATCAACTCTGGGACATATTGTATATTATCATGTGTTCATTTGGAATTATTCTTTAATCACCGCACCACTAGAGAACCTTTTAAATAAGTCAATGAGGTTTTTTTGGTCTATTGAATGCGATTCTGCGTTTGACGCCCTCAAAGAGAAGCTCACGACTACACCCATTTTGGTTTATCCAATTTGAAAAAGGAATACCATGTTCATATAGACACATCTGGAATTGCATTAGGAGCTATCTTGATGCAGCTAGGAGAAGGAAACTTGGATCATCCCATATTTTTCAAGTATAAAACTCTCTATTGTGAAGAAGAATTATACCACTATAGAAACATAATATCTTGCTATGGTGTACCCTCCCTAGAAGTTCTGACACTATATATTGGGAGGTCCATTTAAATTTTTTACAGATCATTCGAATTTTAAATACTTGGTTAATAAACCTATCATTGAAGGGAGAATACGTCGTTGGAGTCTGCTATTTCAGGAGTTTATCTTTAAATTCATTTTTAATACATGAAGATCATTTATCTCACCTTGAATCAGGAGAATTGAGAGGTTCGATTAACGAGCAGTTGCCTGATTCCCACTTATTCTACATTGAAGTTGTTCCCAATTACTTGGAGTATATTGCATTGTTCCTTGTAATAGGTTAGTGTCTGAAAGGATATACATCCACTCAAAAATGGCATATGGTTGTTCGTACCACTGATTATTAATTGATCGCAGATCATTTAAATAAAATGGGACTTGGTCATGTTTTGAGGAGATGTGTATTAGATCACAAGAGGAAAAATGTCTTATGGGAATGCCATGTTGGTGTAGTAGGAGGCCTTGTTTGAGGAAAAGCTACTAATCATATAGTTTTACAAGTTTGTATATGGTGGCCAACTTTATTCAAGGATGCCAAGAAATATGCAAAGCAGTGTGATGTTTTTGGACAGGTTGGTCGACCATCTCAACGAGATGAGCTACCTTTGCATCCAGTTCAGGAACTTGAGGCATTTGAAAAATGGGCAGTTTATTTTATTGGACCTATCATCCCACCTATTCTTGATTCCCATGCTAGATATATCATTACTGCAATAAATCATCTAACATGTTGGGAAGAAGCAACTTCTATTAAATATTTCATTGTTGCTATAGCTATTCAGTTCATTTTTGAAAACATAGTCACGAGATTTAGTTGTCCCAGAAGCCTTACTAGTGATAAAGGTTCTCACTTAATCACTTTGAGTGCTCTCATTTCCACTGCTAATGGACAATTTTAGGAGCTCATTCAATCCCAACCCACTGAATTTACTGTCGAGACAGCTACACAGTTTGCAGGACATGTTTCTGCATTATTTGATGCATGGAATGTTTTTGTTTCCACATATGGTAGCTTTAAGGAAAATGTGTTGCAAATGGTGCCATAGTTGGGTCCTTCATTTGAAGTACAAACAACTGCAAATAAATAATTACAATAAAATCAAGAGACAGATGCACCAACAGTGCATTCAGTTGAGGGCAAGTCAATACATAGTGGTTGAGGCCTATTGGGTCCTTTTTTGGGGGGGGGGAAATATGGAAGATGGAAATTGAGGAAGATAAATGGATAAACCTATCAAAATCAAATCACTGAAAGTTTCAATCTAGCATAAAACTAAAACATTGGGACCTGCACAACAAAAAAATAGGGAAGCGCTCCCATAGAAATAGGATAGTGGAGTCAATTTTGAAAGGATCAATAGGGAAAATAGAAGTGGCTCTAGGATTTCGTCAAAGAAGACCAAATCAAAGGTAGGATCCAGAAAACTCTGCAAGGACTAGAACAAGTGAGAGAGACTATGAAGGAATGCATAGAGGGGCAAATCAAGCAACTTTTTTCATATATTAAGTTTTTTGTTTTATGTGTTTCTCATTAGTAGTTGTTGTAGAACTTTGCATTTGTGCAGGTTTGTTAGGTGTGGAGCCTGATTATCTTCTGTATTCAAAGGTATCGCTGCATTAGACCCCAATTTGTAATGGGGTGGCAACGCCGCCCGTAAAATATTCTCTGCAAGGGGGGTCCAAGGGAGGGCCCCGAAGCTAAGAATAGATGTAAAGTTGCCTTGTAAAATGTTGTAATTTCGTAGTCAATCCGGGTCATTCATTAGGTGGAAATCTGATGGTAGAATTTATGTTTAATTTATCCTTTTTTCCCTAGAAGGCAACCCCCCACTATATATGAGGGAATTGTATTGCGTCTATGTAGATTTGTATTCTGAGTGAGGAAGAGAGAGGAGATTGAGAGTGAAGAGGGAATTACAGCGGATATGCTATAGGTTGTATCTCTTCAGTTTGATGGATAATATAAAAGGAAAGACTGGTTGTTTCTTCGTGTACATAGCCCAAACTAGGTGAACCACATATATCTGTCTCTCTCTTGTTTTATGTGTTTATATTTCTGTGATATTTTATGTGTTCCATTGCTCTGTAATATATAATTTTCCAACCACTGGTATTAGAGGCGAAGGTCTATTTGGCTGATAAACTCGCAGGAGAGAAGGGTTCCTAGTTCGAGTGGGAGCAATGGTGGAAGATGGTAGGTTTAGGGTGGAAAAACTCAACGGCCAAACCTACCAGCTATGGAATATGTAGATGGAAGATTATCTGTATCAGAGAGATTTGTACCAACCATTGAGCAGAAAGACAAAGAAGCCGACAAGTATGACAGACACAGAATGGGATATTCTTGACAGAAAGGCACTTGGAACAATATGGTTTGCCTAGCAACGTCGATAGCATTTAATATTTCAAAGGAAACGACAACAGAGGGTTTAATGTCGGCATTGGCTAACTATATGAAAAATCCTCGGCCTTGAATAAGGTATTTCTTATGAAGTGTTTATTTAATATGAAGATGTCAGAAGGTGGATCTGTTGCTGATCATTTAAATGAATTTAATACACTTACCAGTCAGTTAAGTTCTGTACGGGTAACTTTTGATGATGAAGTTAGGGCTCTGTTATTTTTGTGCTCATTGCCAGAAAGTTGGAATGGTTTAGTTATGGCCATTAGTAACTTTGTCTCTGGATCTAGTACCTTAAAGTTTGATGATGTTGTCAGTGCAATCCTTAGCGAGGAAATGCGACGTAAAAGCTTCGGTGAGACATCAAGTAATGCTTTGATTGAAGAGACTAGGGGAAGAAAAATGGAAAGAGGAAAGAGCCCACGATATCACAGTAAATAAAGAAAAGGTAGAACCAACTCAAGATCGAGGATAGTGTTATGAAACCAGCTCAAGGAAAGATAGAAAAGAAAGATCAACGCCTTAGAATTCAGCCTCTTCGAGGGGGCAACCTCCTTTACATTACATAAATGAACAATTCTTTGATGATACAAATGAAAAACCTCCTTTCTATATATAGGAGTCTAAGGGTCACAATACAATCAGAGCCTACATAACAATAATATTGTAGGCACAAAAATAACAATAGAGGGATTCTATGTGGCACAATAGTAACAATATGGGCACTAATGGGCACAACAATATAAATAAGGGGTATAACTACAATAGTAATGGGGTAATCACTAGTATTATAGGGACCCAACATGCCCCTCTCCTTCAAAAAAGTGTTGTCCTCAACGCTTGAGTAGTTCTGGATACTTCTGCATAAAATTCTCATCCTCCCATGTGGAATCTTCAGCGGATAAGTTCTTCCACTTGATAAGATACTCTGAAATTGATCGATTTCGTAGCTGTCGAGTTCTTGTTTCTGTGACTGCTTCCGGTTCCAATATAATTTTTCCTTCCTCGTCAAGTTCTGGCAATATTGTTTGAACTGGGAGCTTGTCGCCTATAACCTTCTTTAAACATGAAACATGGAAAACTGGGTGCAATCGAGAAGCTGCAGGAAGCTCCAATTTGTATGCCATAGTACCAATCTTTTGCAACACCTTGTACGGACCATAATACTTTGGTGATAATTTATTATCCTTCTTAGCTTGCTTGAGGGACATTTGCTTATATGGTTGTAGCCGTAGGAATACCCAATCACCTACATCAAAACTTCTTTCACTGCGATGTTGATCTGCCTGTTGTTTCATTCTATTCTGTGCCAACACGAGGTTATCCTTTAAGAGTTGGAGGACTTGTTGTTGATGTTCGATGTGATGTTCCACTGCCTGAACCTTAGAATTTTCTCTTAAATATGATGTGATGGATGGTGGTTGATACCCATAAAGTGCCATAAATGGGGTCATTTTTGTTGCTGTATGGAAGGAAGTGTTATACCACCATTCAGCCAGAGGCAACCATTTGACCCATTGTGTCTGTTTATCAGATACAAAGCAACGAAGATATCCTTCCAAACATTTGTTTACTATCTCAGTTTGCCCATCAGATTGAGGATGATAAGATGAGCTATGAGCTAACTGAGTACCAAGACAAGAAAATAATTCTGTCCAAAAATTTCCAGTGAAAATGGGATCTCTGTCACTTACAATAATCTTTGGGTTTCCATGTAGCTTTTGAACTGTTTCCATAAATGCAGTAGAAACTGTACTGGCTTTAAATGGATGTGATAATGCACAAAAGTGTGCATACTTGGTAAGTCTGTCAACTACCACCATGATGACACTCTTTCCCTCAGACTTGGGTAAACCTGTGATAAAATCCATTGAAACCTCCTCCCAACGTTGGCTTGGAATGGATAAAGGTTGTAATAGACCCGGTGTCTTAATTGTTTCAACTTTATTTTGTTGGCAAACCAAACATTCCGCCACAAACTTTTGAATATCTGATTTAAGGCCATCCCAAAAAATTCCTTCTTAACCCTGTGGTAAGTTTTTAAAAATCCTGAGTGCCCTCCTAAGGGAGAAGTGTGCAATTCCATAAGAATCTTTTGTTTTAGCTGGGAATTCTTACAGAGGTATAAGCGATCTTTGTACCATAACGAATCATTTTTCCAGCTAAATGTATCAGAAGTACTGGAATCTTGTTGTAGCTTTCGAATAAGTGCCCACACTTCTTCGTCATTCTTCCATTCCTCCCTTGCTTCGTTTATCCAATCTGGTTGGATAATAGAAATGGCACACAACAATGCTTCCACATCCTCATCCTTTCTTGAGAGTGCATCTGCCACCACATTTTGCTTCCCTTTTTTGTAGATGATTTCAAAGTCATAACCCAACATCTTTGTGACCCACTTTTGTTGCTCTTCAGAGGATAATCTTTGTTCTAAAAAGTATTTAAGGCTATCATGATCCGTTTTTACCTTGAAGTGTCTTCCCATTAGGTAGGGTCGCCATTTCTTAAGTGCATGGAGTATTGCCAACATTTCCTTCTCATAAATAGCTTTGCTTAAAAACTTTCCCTTGATTGGACGACTTTCAAAAGCAATGGGTCTTTCATCTTGCATTAGAACAGCACCAATTCCATTTCCTGAAGCATCACATTCCACAATAAAGGTTTTTGTGAAGTCCGGTGTAGCTAAGACCGGTGCTTGGCACATTGCCTCTTTAAGATGTTCAAAGGCCTTTGTTGCTTCCGAAGTCCATGAAAATGAATCTTTCTTCAATAATGTTGTTAGAGGTGCTGCTATTCTCCCATAATTCTTAACAAACTTGCGATAATACCCTGTCAACCCAAGAAATCCTCGCAGATGCTTTATGGATGTGGGGATTTTCCATTCCTTAATGGCTTTAATTTTGCTAGGGTCTACCTTAACTCCTTCATGAGATACAATATGACCCAAATATTCCACCTCCTGGACTCCAAAGAAACATTTGGATCTTTTTGCATATAATTGTTTCTCCTCCAATAGTTGTAGCACCCTGTCAACATGTTCAACATGATCCTTCCAAGACTTGCTGTAGATTAGTATATCATCAAAAAATACTAACACAAATTTTCTAAGGAATGGTTTGAAAATTGAATTCATCAAACCTTGAAATGTTGAAGGTGCATTGGTAAGGCCAAAAGGCATGACCAAAAATTCATAATGACCCTCATGAGTTCTAAATGCTGTTTTCGGAATGTCTTCAATCTTCATTCTGATTTGATGATATCCCGAACGAAGATCCAACTTGGTGAAGTAAATTGATCCATGCAATTCATCCAGTAATTCATCAATGACAGGAATGGGGAACTTATCTTTAATAGTGAGCTTGTTGAGCTCCCTATAATCTGGACACATGCGCCATGATCCATCCTTCTTGTGCACCAATACTACTGGAGCTGAGAAAGAACTTTGACTCGGTTGAATTATACCAGCCTCTAGCATTTCTGCAACCATACGTTCAATTTCACTTTTTTGGACATAGGGATATCTGTACGGCCTGATGTTTGGAGGAACACTTCCTGGAATCAGATGAATAGCATGATCATGATCACGCATAGGTGGGAGACCTTTGGGAGTCTCAAATACCTTGGAATGATTGTCCAGGACTTTTTGGAGATCTGGAGAAATAGATGATTCCAATGTGGAAACATCTAGCGAACATAATTGTGCAATTACACCTCTTTGCTCCTTTTTTAGAAGCTTTGTCATACCATTAGAGCTGATTATCTTTCCTGGTTTCCCTGCAATACCCCTTAATTCAACTTCCTTTCCTTCCACAGAAAATTTCATGAAAAGTTCTTGAAAATTAAAAGCTATTGTACCCAAGGATTGTAGCCATTGGACTCCTAGTACAACATCAGCACCTCCCATTGGAATGGAAAGCATTGGGCTAGTCAATACATATTCTCCCATGGATAGCTTGATATTATGGCACTTTCCAGAACAATTTATTGTTCCTCCATTTGCAATCATCACTTGACACTCTGGTGCTGGATATAGGAAGCAATTCAATTCTTTTGCTACCCTACAATGAATAAAATTGTGGGTGCTTCCTGAATCAATCAACACTATTACCTTTTTCTTCTTGATTTGTCCTTCTATCTTGATGGTTTGAGGAGTGGTAATTCCCGCCAATGCATTACAAGATATGGTCGGATTTATTTGTTCTTCATCTAGGCTTTGTTCCTGGAATATATCCTCTTCTTTTGACCTTTCTTGCTCCTTTTCTTCTTCCTCTTCACAATCTATGTAGAATAATTTCTTCTCAGCACACTTATGACCTTTTGTGTATTTGCTATCACAATTGTAACAAAGCCCTTTTGCTCTTTTTTCTTCCAATTGTTGTGGTGTCAACCTTGTAGGTTGTGGAAGACTATGGGCAACAACACTTCCGTCTTTATAGTTGTGAATGGTATGCTTCCTAGTTGCCATAATTTTGCTTTCCATTTTTCTTGCTAACCTGAATGCCTTCTCTAATGAATCAGGTTCCCAAAGGCGCACATCATGTTGGATATTATCCTTTAAAGACCCTATGAACACATCAATCCTATGCTCCTCTGGAATATCTTTTACCCTTATGTTCAATTTTTGGAACTCCTCAATGTGCTCCATTATTGAACCCTTTTGTTTGAGACTTATCAATTGGCTAAAAAAAGTGTTGCTTTTTGTATCCTCATAATGTGCTATCAATTCTTCCGTAAAAATTGCCCAAGTGATAAATTGTTTACGAGAACAAAGCCATTGATACCATACAAACTGATTTGGTTCCAAATATAAAGTTGCCATACGTACCTTTTGTGTGTTTTGCACATTATTGAGATCGAAGAATTGCTCCATCTGTAATATCCATGTGGCGGGATCCTTGCCATCAAACTTCCTCATATCGATTTTTGGAACATGGTGAGTCTTCGATCCAACATTAGAGTCTATGGAATCATGATTAACATTTCTTTTGTTCTCATCATGAGTTTCCTTTACTACCTTTTCACCATTAGTGACCCTTTCTTGTAGCAACTTCTTCAATTCTTCCATGTTTGTATTCAAATCTATCTTCAAATTTGCCATTGAATCCTCCATCTTAGCTTCCATGCCCTTTATCTTAGATTCCACGCCATTTATCTTAGATTCCACGCCACTTATCTTAGCTTCTGTTAGCTTTTGTGAGCGTGACATTTGTTGCACTTGTTCTTGTAATTTTGATATATCATGTAGCATTTCTTCCTCTTCTTCATGAGTCATGCTAGAGCTTTCAGGTTCCTTACTAGGTGTTTGCATTTTCTTTCCTCGGGGCATCAGTTACCGATAATAATGCTTTACTATGCCCTTTGAATTCCGTTAAACCAAGCTTACACAAAAATTAAAAAAAAAACTACACACCTTTTTTCACTTTATAGAAGCCTGATATTGAATCTGATGTATCTCTGTAATTTCGGATCATCCAGTTCTGAAATTGCTACCTGTAGTAGCCTTCTGTGTCCTCTTTCCAATGCCACAAGTCTGAGCCAAATTGGATTCTCCAAGGAAGAGTTATGTGAAATCTCCCACAGTGACTTGCTTTTAGACTGGTTCAGTAGAGCGAACTTGTACGACGTGCCACGAGTCACTGTTTCAACCTTTGGATCTGAAAAACATCCACAAGAAACTACAGTCCGTCCTCTTTCTGTACCTTCTTACGAAATTTCAATCCGATGCTCAGAGAGAAAGTTATGACGATTTTCCCCAGGTCACCTGTTTTGAATGTAATTCAGGAGTCTGCAAAAAGACCAACTTCCTCAGATCATATCTCCGAAATATCGCGCGAAAAGCTCTGAAATTCGGACCCAAGGTTCAGCGCGATTTCTTCTCAAATGGGTTTTTTTTGCGACTTCTGAAACGTCACAGAAAAAAAGTTATAGCGAAAATTCCACGATGACCTGTTTGGAGCAGCGAAACCCTAGAATCCAAAGCTCTGATACCAAATGTTATGAAACCAGCTCAAGAAAAGATAGAAAAGAAAGATCAACGCCTTAGAATTCAGCCTCTTCGAGGGGGCAACCTCCTTTACATTACATAAATGAACAATTCTTGGATGATACAAATGAAAATACCTCCTTTCTATATATAGGAGTCTAAGTGGTCCCAATACAATCAGAGCCTACATAACAATAATGTTGTAGGGCACAACAATAACAATAGTGGGATTCTATGTGGCACAATAGTAACAATATGGGCACTACATGGGTACAACAATATAAATAAGGGGTATAACTACAATAGTAATGGGGTAATCACTAGTATTATAGGGACCCAACAGATAGTGTGCTGGAAATGTGGGAAGAAAGGACACCTGAAGAAGGACTACAAGTCTCGAAAGGGATAAGAAGGAGAAATGCAGCAAGAAAACAATCACGAAGAGAATGTAATAGGTGATGTGTTGCAAGATGTTGTTGAGTCCCAAACTTGCATCTTCCCTATACACCTTTTCAGCCTTCCTTTCCATTTACTTGACCCACTAAGCTGTCAAATCATTGCATATTAGTTTAAAAAGAGATTATAAAATGGTTTCCTAACTATGTCTTGTGATTGTTGTTTGATTTAGATTTTTGCTTAATCAGCTGCGGAAACTTGTCACTTTCTGCAGCCAGCTCAAGTTTCCGCAGCCATTTTGTTGAATACTATGTTACAGGGGTCCACTGGAGAATCCGGCCACATGGGCAAGCTACAAATGATGTGTACATGGAGTGTGTCCCCCTGGTTCAGCCGAATCACTCACAAACAGCCACGGTCAAGCGCAGTCAAAGCAGTGGTCAAACCAAGAGTTTTGCAATGGAACGACTCTGTTTTTACCACGTGAAGTTTTGCGTGGCAAGTTCCTCAATCTCCGGAGGTGTGCTAACACCTGTGGATTGATCCGTGAACCAAATCAAACAACCACCACTCCATAGATTTAATTGTCACGGCTACTATACTGCTAGATCTCAGGATGTGGTCATTTACATGTTTGTTTGGCAGCGCAGAATTTACGAATTAGTTATAGCATCCTCAGTTATAAATAACGCGTTATCATACGCTTGATAGTTAGCTTTTCATATGTAATCTTGAATGTTTTTACAAGCCCACTGTGCCGTGCTATATCTTTATCTTATAACAACATTTTAATATATGAGAAGACAACATTCTTAAGTTCAATTTGTGACTGAGTATTGATCGTCCGAGGTTGCAGAGGGCCCCTGTACACCAAGGCTCTGTAACTATTGTATAGTTTCTCGCTTTCTTTCATTATGTCACTTCTTTCATAATCGTTTGCTTGTATATTATTCATGTTAACTGCTGTCCATATTTTCTTTTATGCTTTCTCATGATTGTTAACTGATCAGTGTTTTTCTTTCAGGTTCTTGTAGATAGCCCGGGAAATTTACATAGTTTTTAATGACTAATGACATGAAATCATCTTGTCCTTCTGTTGATTTATGATTCTGAGTTTTAATTCTAGCATTGTCATTTCTTTCAGTTCTGTTTTTCTCATTTACTTTCATGCAATTTAGATATTGTATTACTCCATTTATTTATGATTACCTCCTATAGCCAAGCGACTCAAATAGTGAGGAATCAGAATATTAGTTGATGTAGTATGATTTAGTTTACTTTTTTGCAAGTTAGTGATTAGATTACTCATGTCATTTTCAGGAATTGAAATATGAATGTGTGTTTAATCTTAGTTTCATTTTATGCAATTTCATTTCCTGCAATTTAGATATCAGATTACTCAGTTTGTTTATGATTACCTCCTATAGCCAGATCGAGTCAAAAGGTGAGGGGTCAGAATATGAGTTGAAGTAGTGTGATTTAGTTTGCTTTTCTTACAGTCTTTGAATTTCTTTGAGTTCAGGTTTTATTTTCTTTTTATACAGCAGTAAGGATACTGGGCTTCATTGTCACTAGCACACTGTTTTGGTACATTTTTATTTTCTTTTGGGAATTGATTTCATCACAACAAATTTGAAACCTTTTTGAGAACTTTAAAGCTTTGAAAATCATTGTAGAAGTCACCATTGCCATCCATACTTGACTTTCAATTCTGCCATCTCATATTAGGGAATCAATAGAAGATAAACCCAAAAACAAACCAAAAACTCAAAAACGACAAAGAAATAAGAAATCGGTTATCTTACATATATAGTACACTTCACTTCAGCAGTTTACGACTCTCAGATTGACATTTTAAATAGAAATTTAGGACATACTAAATTGACCAAACATTTTGGTGTCGTTGTCAGGGAAGTGAAACTAGGTAGCCAATTTCTTAAAAAAAAAACAAGAAAATTTCAAGGAAGGTAAAAATTGATAACTTCTCAAAGTATGCTCTCCTCTTGCACCTAGTGTGATCTGGAGGATCAGAAAAGAGAGTTATTGGTTTAATAATTTCTTGAGTATGCTCTCTTCTTGCACCTAGAGTGACCTAGAAGATCAAAAAGAGAATTATTAGCCCGACTTGAAGAAAAAAAAAAAAATGACATGCATAGAGCAAGAGATTCTAGGGGAAGGTTTTCAGCTAGGGCCAAGAGTTCTATTTTTACAACTCCATCTACTTCAAGGAATAGACAAGAAACACCTCCATCATCTCCAACTCACATTCCTAGCCTTAGGATTCTTGGAATTTAATAGGCAGTAGTTGAATTAGGAGACTCTCCCACACCATCCACCGAATCTCAATTAGGAAAAGACCCTTTCTTTACTTCTATAGGAAAACACATTGTAATTGAGGAAGTAGAATCACCTGAAGAAGAAGAGGGAGAAATTCCTCCTCATTTGCCATTAGTAGAGGAACCAGAGGACTCTGAAGTCTTTGAGGAAACTATCATGGCAGAGGAAGTAGTAAACGGATTTGGTAGAGGTAGAGGTAGAGGAGGAGGAAATAATGGAGGAGGTAGAGGTAACAATGGGGGAAATAGGGATGGAGATAACTCATTCAGATTTCCTATCTAGTTGATGAGGATTCTCGAGCAACAATGAAAAACATATCACCATCTGTCCTCCCAAACTTTCATGGGTTACAAAATGAGGATCCTGAAACATTTCTATTTGAATTTGAAGTCGTGTGTCAAACTTAAGATTATTTGGAAGACTCTCAAAAACTCAAATTGTTTCCTTCAACATTGAAGGGAGCTGCTTTGAAACGGTTCATGGGATTAGTCACTCAATCCATTAGGACTTGGAATGATATGAAACAAACATTTTTGGATAGATACCCGGACTATTGTATGCCCACCAATCACAAGGATGAAGTATTAAAAATGGTGCAAAAAGAAGATGAAAACTTGGGGGATTTACTTGAAAGATTTCAATACAACCTAAAAAGAGAAAAAATGAATAACTTAGATGAGGAAACCTTGAAAGCCCTTCTATTAAAAGCCATTAGAGATGAATGGATAAATATTTTGAACATGATGGGAAAAGGAGATATATCTCAACTTCCACTTCATGATATAACAGAGCTATGTGTCCATCTCTCAAGGGGAAAATCTAAAACTGGAAACGGGCCTATAGATCCTTCTCTCATTAGAGCAAACAAATCTGCAACTGGATCAGTAAGTAGGGCTGAGATTGGCAACATGCTTGATGAATTCAAAACTGATATTTTAGGGAGTCTTAGTGAGCAACTAGACACCCTTAAGATACAAAACAAGCAGAAAGCAGAAGCTAAAGCTTTGGCCATCTTTTGTCCAAAATGTAGGAAGAAACATGCTCTAAGGGAATGTCCCTTGGATGCAAAAATTGTAGAAACATGTGTGATTTGTTCAGAAAACCATGAGGCCAAGGATTGTCCTTCAATTCCTGGGCTCAAAGCTTTCTTTCAAGAAGATCCAAATTCAATTGAGTCTCTTTGTTTTGTTGCAAGGAGACCTTGGCAGGGCAACAAAATCAAGGGTTTAACAACTCTATGAACTTTCAACCCCCACCAAATTGGAATAATTGGCAACAACCTTCGTCCCAACCTCAAAATCCTTTTCAATCATGGGTACAAGGTATGCAAAATCCTTATGGGAGATTTGCTCAATTTTATCAATATCCTCCATCTTTTCAAAATCAACAAGCTCCATAACTTCCAAATCAAAACCCACAACTATCATTGCCATTTCCACAACAACAACAACCTTCTCAACAGAATCCAAATTCTCAACTCTTGCTTCCATTCCAACAGAAGACAAATTAGCTACCTTCCCAGCCATTGCCGAACCCCAACAATAAAAACCCTCAAAATGCTTACATGGTAAAAGGACAACAATTTCCTACCTATATGATTGTTTCTCTTAATGATGTACAACTCAGATCTGGTAGAGTTTTAGACAAGCCTTCTATAGATTCCCAAAAGCAAAGCATTTCTGAGGAAGATTCTCTTGAAGCCAATAAAGGTTTTGAAGCATTTCTTCAAAACCCAAGCACTCAAAAAGAAAAAGAAAAAGAGCCAACCCCCACAACTCCTATAGTTGAGCAACCTGCATCTTCATCCACACCTCCTTTTCCTGAAAGATTACAAATTGACAAAGGGGTGGAAAAAAAAATCTTGTTTCCTGACTATGATTTTCTAGATGAATTAAAGAATGTATGTATCAAGATTCCCTTGTTACAAGCCATTAGAGAGATTCCTATTCTAGCAAAAACAATAAAGGAGTTGAGTCTTAAAAGACCAGGAAGGAAACTAAGAGATACAAGAAGAATCCACCTGGTAGGAAAAATTGCAAATATCATGATGGGAAAAATTACTATGCGGAAGTATGTAGATCCCCGTAGTCCAATTGTCAGAACACATATCAATGGGGTAGAGGTTCCAAATACTTTGATTGATTTAGGGGCTGCTATCAACATTATGAGTAGACAGACTATGGAACAACTAAAACTTCCTAATCTTCTTTTTACACCTACTTTACTGCAACTTGCAGATCGATCAATTATTAAACCAGATGGTGTATTAGAAGACATTTCGGTCTCCTTAGATTCTTGGGAATATCCAGTAGATTTCATGATTTTAACTCCCAAGAGTAATCTAGGAGGACACCCACTCATTTTAGGAAGACCTTGGCTAGCCACAGCTGATGCTTTTATCAGTTGTAGATCTGGGGATATGTATATTTCTGATGGTAATTCGACAAAGAAATTCAATCTGTATCCTCCAGCAAAAGCAATTACAGAAGTAGGAGATAATGAATGGGTTGATGATGAGGATACTATACAACCTGTCTTTACCATTTCTAAAATCAGTAAAGATAGTCAAATTCTGAACACATTAGAAAACTTTGAAACATCTTCAGAATATGACCACACACAATTTCAGTTAGATTCATACATTGAGTATCTATCATCTAGACAAATGTCTCTTTACTCTATGGAAGAGTTTGGTAGTTCCGCCATTGAGATCTTTCCAGGTAAAACATTGAGTGTCAACAAAGACTTGGAAATATCACAACAGGGAGAGCTAACCAAAATCTTGCAAAACAATTCTACTGCATTTGCATGGGAGTATACTGATATGAAAGGTATTGACCCTAAGACTTGCATTCATCACATCTATATTGAGGAAAACAGTAGACCAATCAGACAATCTCAGAGAAGGATGAATCCAAACCTTAGGGAGATAGTGAAAGAAGAGCTCCAAAAACTACTCAATGTAAACTTCATTTATCCAATTTCAGATAGCCAATGGGTTTCTCCTTTGGTTATAGTACCTAAAAAGAATGGTAAATGGAGGGTATGCATTGATTACAGGGAATTGAACAAAGCAACTCTGAAGGATCACTTTCCTTTACCCTTTATCGATCAGGTATTAGATACTTTAGCAGGCAAAAAGTACTTTTCATTCTTGGATGGTTTTAGTGGCTATAATCAAATTCAGGTAGCACTTGAAGATCAAGATAAGACCACATTTACCTGTCCATGGGGAACTTTTTCCTACCGAGTGCTTCCTTTTGGATTATGTAATGCACCCGCAACATTTCAAAGGGCAATACTAGAAATCTTTTCTGATCTAATCCATGATTGTGTAGAGGTTTATATGGATGATTTTAAAGTTTATGGTGATTCATTTTAAGAGGCATTAGAGAATTTGGAAAAAGTCCTTATAAGATGTAAAGAAACAAACCTTTCATTAAGTCATGAAAAATGCTTTATGATGTTTACTGAAGGTATTGTTTTGGGACATCATATTTCAGGAGATGGGATTAAAGTTGATAGATCAAAGGTTGAAGTCATCTCCAAGTTTCCTATTCCAAATTGTCAAAAAGATGTTAGAAGTTTTCTGCGATTTACTGGATACTATAGAAGATTTATAGAAAACTTCACCAAAATAGCATCTCCACTCTTCAAATTACTTACAAGAGACTGTGAATTCAAATGGGATCCTGAATGTCAATCCGCATTTGAAACTTTGAAAACAAGAATATCTGAAGCACCAATTTTGAGAGGACCAAATTGGAAACTTCTTTTCCATATCTCTACAGATGCTTCAGATACAGCTCTAGGAGCTGTGTTGGGTCAAAAGGATTTAGTTCCTTATGCCATTTACTATACCAGTAAAAATTTGACTCCCACTGAGTTGAACTATACTGTGACTGAAAAAGAGTTCTTAGTTGTTGTTCATGCAATCAATAAGTTTAGACATTATATAACAGGCTATGAAACTTTTGTCCATACTGATCATTCTGCAATTAGGTATCTAATGAACAAACCTGTTACTAATGGCAGAGTTACAAGATGGCTCTTACTTTTACAAGAATTCAATATTATTGTATTGGATAGACTAGGGAAACAAAATACAGTAGCTGATTTCTTGTCTAGGATCCAAAATACTAACGAAGATTCTCCTGTAGAGGATAAGTTTCTAGATGAATATTTATTTGCAGTAACTACTAAGACTCCTTGGTATGCAGATATTGCTAACTATTTGGTTGCAGGGAAGCTACCTCCACATTTATTTCCTAGCGAAAAAAGAAGAATTATTCAGGAGAGTTCAAATTATTCATGGATTTCTAACGAATTGTTTAAAACAGGGCTAGATTGTGTGATCAGAAGATGTGTTCGGGAAGATGAAATTCCTGACATCCTTAAGGCATGTCATGATGAACCATGCGGTGGATACTTTTTTGACAAAAGGACGGCCTATAAAATCCTTTCTTTAGGATATTATTGGCCTTCCCTCTTCAAAGATACAAAACAATATGTCAGAAGGTGTGACAGCTGCCAAAGAGTAGGGAAACCAACTCTTTCAAATGGAATGCCATTACAACCACAGGTACTCATCAAACCCTTTGAAAAATAGGCTTTAGATTTCATTGGACCCATTAATCCACCATCTAAATAGAAGAAGTATATATTGGTATGCACTGATTATGTCACTAAATGGGTAGAAGCCAAAGCATTACTTTCTGCTACTGAAAATTCAGTTGTTAATTTTCTTTATGAGGATATTTTTACTCGTTTTGGTGTCCCAAGAGAAATTGTGATAGATCAGGGAAGCCAACTTACATCCAACATGATGGAGAAGCTGATGGAAGAATACAAGATCAAGCACAGAAAATCTACTCCTTACCATCCACAAGCAAATGGTCAAGTGGAGTCTACAAACAAGGTTATTGAAAGCATCATCACCAAAACTATTAACGGGAAAAGTGTCTATTCAGAACGACCCTATCCCACTGGGTTGTGACAGTGACCTCAGAAACAAACAAGGAAAACTACTTTCGTATTCTCCTTTATGAACTATAAACGAAGAGGAATAGGATGAACCAACCTGTGTCTTGCGCTAGTCCTTTGATCCAATCTCTCTCCTCTTTAATAGCTTCCAGCTACCTTCTCCCTTACTTGCCCAGCGTCACCAAGTTCCTGCAAGATCACAGAAGAAGGAAACTACACAAAGACATGGATTTATATTCATAAATAGCTTAGGCTCAGATTTAAGCTAAACATACAAATGTAACAAACATCAATGATACACAAGCATGTAGGAGAAACTCAAATAGTTTTATTGATAAAACAAGAAGATCCAGGAGGAGTTACAACCGATGATTCCTGATCTAGCATCAACCTCCCAGCATAGAATCCCCTCTTCACCTCCAACAAAGCATAAATCACCCAATACTCTGATATCTATCTCAAAACCAACAACAATTCTCTACAATGTACAAAATTCCAGCCTCTGGATCTCTTGGTGAGGGATCCATATATAGATGTATGCAAAGAGGATGAGTCAGCTCATGAATTTATTAGTGGCTTCTCTCTGTCAGTTCTTGCTTCCACTTGGAGATTGAGAGCCTCTTACTCATCACTGGTCGAATTCAGTGAGGCAAGTGTCATTGGGGAAGATTCTGGAAGCTTCCATTGTCTCTCCACCTCGTGGAATGACTCTGCCACTTGTCATTTCCCGCTCAACGCACCCTGGTAGTGCATTTAGGTGCATTGCAATGCACCTAACTAGTGTATTTGGGTGCTTTGCAATGCAGCTAGCTAGTGGAGCAGCTGAAATGATCCTAATTTGACTAGTTCTGAGCAGTTTTTGGTGGAGAACTTCCGGGAGAAGCTGTAATTTGTTGACCTTGTTTCTTTAGGAGCTAGAACAACACTTTTAGGGACTTAGGATCCCTTGGTTTATGGACATTTCATGCTTAGAGCTGTAAGGCACAAAAATGTCTATAACAGTGTTCATCTACACAGAAGAGATTGGGTAGAAAGGCTTCCTGAAGCCTTGTGGGCATACAGAACTACATGGAGGAATACAACAGGACATTCTCCCTATGATCTTGTTTATGGGAAAGAAGTCCCGCTCCCCATTGAGTTTCAAATCAAAACTTTCAAGATGGCAGTTCAGTTAGGGATGAATATATTAGAAGCCCAAAAGCACAGAATGGAGTAGTTGAATGAGCTAGATGAGATTAGACAAGAAGCAATTTTAAGAGCTGATCTAGTTCAACATCAAAGAGCTAAGTGGCATGACAGATACATCAAAGAGAAAAGGTTTCAAGAGGGAGATTGGGCACTACTGTTTGATTCCAAGTTTAAAGACTTCAAAGGTAAATTTCAGACCCATTGGCTTGGGCCATATGAGATTGACAAAGTCTTTAACAATGGAGCAGTAGGAATCAAGACCATTGATGAATTTCAAACTCCTCTTATTGTGAATGGCCACAGATTGAAAATTTATCATAAGCCACTCTCAAAAGAGGAATTTGTCAAAATATTTCAAGAGAATTTTGCATTAAGGCTGGTGAAGAAGAATCCTTCTTCCCCACCAGCCTAGCCTTTGTTTCTTTTAGTTTAAAAATAAATAAATAAATAATAATAAATTTGTATAAGCCTGAAAACCAATCACTGATTGGCGGTCTTATACCGAAAATGTAGAGTGAAAATCAGGGACACCTGACACTCTATATTTTCCAAAAAAAAAAAATCTCTCCTTCTTTTTCCATCTTCACTCCATTTCATTTGCCATTCCACTCCATCTCCATCGCATTTTCATTTCACTTCACTCCGCTTCATCTCACTCCATTTCATTCATTTCATTCCATCTCATCAATAAATGTCTCTTTCAGGACCATTTTCACTCAGTTAGTTATTATCTAACTATCTTTGTTCAGCCAAGTGGGTGTTGTGTCAGTTTCCGCAGCTGGAAGCAGTTTCCATAGCCAGAAGCAGTTTCCGCAACCACCACTCTATTTTCCAAATTTACAGTCAAAATGTTAGTGCAATAATCATGAAAATGTAGGTGTGACTGAGCATATGCTATGAAGACATGGAGAATCTCCAGACATCAATAAAGAGCAGTTGGTTAAAGTCTAATGGACAACAAATGACAAGGTTTCCAAAGGTATGAGCAAAAATTTCTTTCAAATAGCAATTAAAGGCACACTTTTTCATAGTTGTCAAACCATAAAAGCTCTACTATGTGCAATGATTATCACGATAGCTCCATTACCCATTACCATCCCACGACATTATTCCGCACACCATGCATTTATTCCTTAATGGTCTCATGATTGATTTTCGGGTTTAAACTCATAGTCGACTGCACTTTCATACCCACTTGTAATCATGAGATATGACCTATTTCATTACGGCTCCTCTCCACCGCATTTTCTGCAGCCATTCATTAAATGTGTAGCATTTCGTACGCAGCTGTTCAATTCAAAATCCCGACTTCACTTCATCTCCTTACCATTCTATTAAAACCATCTTCTTCGCATACGTCTGCACTTCATTTTGTGAACTCACCTTGGCTGCTCATCCTCTGTTTCTGCTTGCAGTTTCGGAACACTCCCATTACTTGTTATCCTCCAATTGCAGGCACTGTATTTTTGCCATAAACCCTGCAACCGAGCCACCTTACCTCTGCTAAACCCTCACATGCAATTGAATTTTCAGTTGAATTTCAAAATAGAGGAAAGGATGGGATGATTACTAAGGGCAGAACCAAAAAGACCTAAATATTTAGAAGGTTACCCTCAAGCAAAAGATTTGCTGAAGAAAGAAAAATGGTTACGCTTCATCCAAAAATTTAAGGGCCATAACAGGGAGGTAACAAAAGCCTTTGCATGGTCTTTCGACGGCCAGATGGTGGAAATTGGAGACTTAAAGCTCACGGTCACTGAAGCAACAGTAGCAGCTGCCACATACTTGCCCCAGGAAGGTGAGCGTTGGATTAAAAACAAAAGTGTGGACAAGCATGCATGGAGACTTATGCTACATAACCCAGGTATGGACGTTACTGTGTTTACAAAAGGAATTCTTGTTCATGCATTAAAAGAAGAATGGGCCAGCTTACTGTTAATCATCCAAAAGTTTATCACTTGTGAAGGACGCTTTGGTGCAATGTACATGTATCATGCTAGGCTATTGATGAACTTCTTAGAGATTCAAACTCTTAATTTGCCTTATTTCTTACTGCTGAGTTTGAAAAAGATGAGTACCACAGTCCAAAAGCACATGGGAAATATAGAACCTCATTTATATCATCATGGACTTGTAAGGATTCTCATTGAAGACCAACTGAAGAAAAAAAAAGATACCTGGGAATGATTCTTAGTAAGAAATTACATTCAAAAGCCATCTGAGGCACCTGAAAGTAGTACATCAAAGACACCGAGAAGGAGTAGGAGAAAAGAAAAGAGTGCCATAGTCCAAGACTCTCCTATTACCAAAACTCAAGAAGTTGGTCAAAAAGAAAAGGAGAAAAGAACTAAGGATAGGAAACGGAGAAAAATGAAAGGAAAAAGAAACATAGAAGAAGTCTACCAATCACCTGAGCCATCAATAGAGGAAGACTATCAAACATTGTCTGAGAGACTAGTACATCTTCAAAAACAAGCTGCTACAGCAAAGAAGAGTAAAAAGGAAAACAGAGCATAGAAGAAGGGAGTACTAGTCCACCGTATTTAAGAAGAAGCAACAGGCTTAGAGGAAGGGGGAGTAAAACACAAGTAAAACGGCCCCACTTCATTGACTTGGGTGGGGAAACACCCGAGAAACCTCCAGCTGGCCGTAGTCCACCTCGTCCTCAGCCAAGTATTGAAACTAGTCCTCCACATGTTGATGAAAGCCCTTCTCAGCCAGAGTTAGAAAGCAGTCCTCCTCCTCCACAAGACTTTGAAGTCAGTCCAAGAAAAACACCCGAAATAGATCCAAGTCAACAAGAGGTGTATGATTACTTCGAATCTTTAGAAAAGACAGTTGCAGGCCCGAGTACATCAACTACTCTGCCCCACATGACACAAGATGCACAAGTCCAATCCTTAAAGCAAGAAGTGTTTGAATTAGAGGTTCTAAACAGGCATATTAAGCAAGAAAATGAAGCACTTAAGGAGAAGAGCAAAGTGGACAAAATTATTCATGATAATACTATGCTTCATTTGGAACTATGGCAAAATAAGAACAAGAAACTAAAGAAAAAGTGTAGAAAGTTGAGCAGAGAATTAATCAATCTCAAATTCAGATGTCCGATAAGGAAACCCAGGATAGTGGTAGCACCAAGAAAGAAGAGAAGAGGACTGGATGTACTAGTAGAGGCTTCAGAACATATGGATTAAAGGGAAATGACTAAAATTTTGGTTGCGTGAGGACATGCAACACCTTCACAGTGGGGGTATGTTGAGTCCCAAACTTGCATCTTCCCTATACCCCTTTTCAGCCTTCTTTTCCATTTACTTGACCCGCCAAGCTGTCAAATCATTGCATATTAGTTTAAAAAAAGCTTATAAAATGGTTTCCTAACTATAACTTGTAACTGCTGTTTGATTTAGATTTTTGCTCAATCAGCTGCAGAAATTTATCACTTTCTGCAGCCAGCTCAAGTTTCCGCAGCCATTTTGTTGAAGACTATGTTACAGGTGTCCACTGGAGAATCCGGCCACATGGGCAAGCTGAAAATGATGTGTACATGGAGCTTGTCCCCTTGGTTCAGCCGAATCACTCACAAACAGCCACGGTCAAGGGCAGTCAAAGCAGTGGTCAAACCAAGAGTTTTGCGGTGGCACGGCTCTGTTTTTACCATGTGAAGTTTTGCGTGGCAAGTTCCTAAATCTCTGGAGGTGTGCTAACACCTGTGGATCGATCCGTGAACCAAATCAAACAGCCACCACTCCATAGATTTAATTATCACGACTACCATACTGCTAGATCTCAGGACGTGGTCATTTACGTGTCTGTTTGGCAGCGCAGAATTTACAAATTAGTTATAGCATCCTCAGTTATAAATAACCCGTTATCATATGCTTGATAGTTAGATTTTCATATGTAATCTTGACTATTTTTACAAGCCCACTGTGTCGTGCTATATCTTTATCTTATAACAACATTTTAATATATGAGAAGACAATGTTCTTAAGTTCAATTTGTGACTGAGTATTGATTGGCCGAGGTTACAGAGGGCCCCTGTACACTAAGGCTCTGTAAATATTGTATAGTTTCTCGCTTTCTTTCATTATGTCACTTCTTTCATAATCGTTTGCTTGTATATTATTCATGTTAACTGTTGTCCATATTTTCTTTTATGCTTTCTCATGATTGTTAACTGATCAGTGTTTTTCTTTCAGGTTCTTGTAGACAACCCAGGAAATTTACATAGTTTTTAATGACTAATGAAATGAAATCATCTTGTCCTTCTGCTGATTTATGATGCTGAGTTTTAATTCCAGCATTGTCATTTCTTTCAGATCTGTTTTTCTCATTTACTTTCATGCAATTTAGATATCGTATTACTCCATTTATTTATGATTACCTCCTATAGCCAAGTGACTCAAATAGTGAGGAATTATAATATTAGTTGATGTAGTATGATTTAGTTTACTTTTCTGCAAGTTAGTGATTAGATTACTCATGTCATTTTCAGGAATTGAAATATGAATGTGTAGTTTAATCTTAGTTTCATTTTATGCAATTTCATTTCCTGCAATTTAGATATCAGATTACTCAGTTTGTTTATGATTACCTCGTATAGCCAGAGCGAGTCGAAAGGTGAGGGGTCAGAATATGAGTTGAAGTAGTGTGATTTAGTTTGCTTTGCTTACAGTCTTTGAATTGCTTTGAGTTCAGTTTCTATTTTCTTTTTATACAGTAGTAAGGATACTGGGCTTCATTGTCACTAGCACACTGCTTTGGTACATTTTTATTTTCTTTTTGGAATTGATTTCATCACAGCAAATTTGAAACCTTTTTGAGAACTTTAAAGTTTGGAAAATCATTGTAGAAGTCACCATTTCCATCCATACTTGAGTTTCAATTCTGCCATCTCACATTAGGGAATCAATAGAAGATAAACCCAAAAACAAACCAAAAACTCAAAAACGACAAAGAAATAAGAAATCAGTTATCTTGCATATACAGTGCACTTCACTTCAGCAATTTACAACTCTCAGATTGACATTTTAAATAGCAATTTAGGACATACTAAATTGACCAAACAGATGCTTTGATTCTTTATTTAGAAAATGTTATTGATGCCTGGGTGGTAGATTTAGGGGCCTCATTCCATGCCACACCTGATAGGAAACATTTTCATGATTATGTTCAAGGAGATTTTGGAGAGGTTCAATTGGGTGATGATAAACCCTGTAAAATCATTGGAATGGGTACATTTTTCATAAAATAGCAGAATGGAAATCAATGTCTATTGAAGGAGGTAAGGCATGTCCCCGATTTGAATAAAAATATGATTTCAACAGGGCAGTTGGGAGGTGAAGGCTGTGTAACTACTTTTACAGATAAAACCTGGAAGATCACAAAAGGATCCCTGGTAATAACAACAGGAGAAAAGTTTGGTACATTGTATTTATGCAATGGTATTTCTAATTTTGTTAATGCTTTAACCTCTACAAGAGAAGACACGGCACTGTGGCATCATAGGCTCGGGCACATGAGTGAGAAGGAGATGCAGATTCTTCACTCAAGAAATTTGTTGCCAGGTTTGAAGCATGCTGATTTAAAATTTTGTGAGAATTGTGTTTATGGAAAACAAAAGAGAGTCAGATTCCTTAGAGTTGGGAAAGAAAAGAAGATCAAAGAATTATAGCTTGTGCATACAGATGTATGGGGACTTGCTCAGGTATCATCTCTTGGTGGATCTCATTATTATGTTACTTTTATTGATGATGCAACTAGAAAAACCTAGATTTATTGTATTCGAAATAAATCTGATGTATTTGATACTTTCAAGAAATGGAAAGCTTTGGTTGAAAATGAGATACGAAAAAGGTTGAAGTGTCCCAGATCAGACAATGGAGGTGAATATTGCAGCAAATAGTTTGAAAGGTACAGTTTAGAGAATGGAATTCGTAGGGAGAAGACAGTTCCAGGAACACCACAAGAAAATGGTGTGTCAGAAAGGATGAACAGGGAAATCATGGAGCATGCAAGGTGCATGAGATTGCATGCAAGACTGCCTTTACAATTTTGGGCAGATGCTGTAGATACTATTGTTTATCATATAAACAGAGGGCCTTCAAGTTCCTTGGATGGTGCTATTCCAGAGGAGGCATGGACAGGTGAAAAGGTAAACTACTCTTTTTTAAAGACTTTTGGTTGTGAATCCTTTGCTAACATTAATAAAGAAAACAGAACAAAGCTTGATGCAAAATCAAAGAAATGTACCTTTATTGGATATGGTGTTAATGATTTTGGTTATCGTTTTTATGATTATGAAAAACAAAAAATCATTAGGAGCAGAGATGTCATATTCAATGAAAAGGTTTTGTATAAGGATCAACTGCAGGAAAAGAAACAGGAAAAAGAAAACAGAGAATACACAGTGCTTGACGAGATCACAGAAAAAGTGATGGTGCCTGAAAATCATAATGATCAACATCTAGAACAACAACCACAACAACAACAAGCACCTAAAACACCTGAAGGTGGTGTTAGAAGATCTAATAGGATAAGTAGACCCCCTGAACGATACTCTCCTTCATCATATTATGTATTGTTGACTGATTTTGGTGAACGAGAATGTTATGAAGAAGTAGCACAGGTAGAAACCAGGAAGAAATGGGAGCAAGCCATGAAAGAAGAGATGGACTCCTTAACACATAACCTGACTTGGGACTTAGTTAGGTTGCCTGTGGGTAAAACAAAATTGCAGAATAAATGGGTTTATAAGTTGAAGGAAGAAGATGGGGGTAGAAAAAGGTATAAAGCTAGACTTGTGGTGAACGGGGTTTGCACAGAAAAATAGTATAAAATTTGATAAGATATTTTCTCTTGTTTTGAAAATGACTTCAACCAGAACTATTTTAAGTCTAGTAGCAGCTGAAGATTTGCATCTTGAGCAGTTAGATGTAAAGATAGCCTTTCTCCATGGGGATTTGCAGGAAGAGATATATATGTAGCAGCCACAAGGATATGAGGTAAAAGGGAAGGAGAAGCTAGTGTGCAAGTTGAAGAAGAGCTTGTATGGCTTAAAATAGGCTCCATGGCAGTGGTATCTAAAATTTGACAAGTTTATGTTTGAACAAGGTTATGCTAGATGTCACTCTGATCATTGTGTTTATCTCAAAAGAAAAAATGATGGCAGCTATATTATATTGTTATTGTATGTAGATGACATGCTTGTTGCAAGTTCTAACATGCAGAAAATAAATATGCTCAAAAGAAAATTGGCAAACTCATTTGCAATGAAGGATTTGGGTGCTGCAAAACAAATCCTTGGTATGTGAATAACTAGAGACAGGAAGAATCGCAAATTAACATTGTCTCAAAGTGAGTACATAGAAAAGGTGTTGAAAAGGTTTAATATGCAGAATGCAAAACTAGTTAGTATACCTTTGGCTAGCCATTTCAAATTAAGTAAGGAGGAGTGTCCTAAGACTTAGAAAGAAATCACTCATATGTCTAAAGTTCCATATGCATCAACAATTGGAAGCTTAATGTATGCAATGGTGTGCACAAGGCCTAATATTGCACATGCAGTGGGAGTTGTAATCAGGTACATGAACAATCCAGGAAATGAGCATTGGATGGCGGTGAAGTGGATTCTCAGGTATTTGAGAGGTACCAAAAATCAAGCATTATGCTTTGGTGGTTCAAACATTGCTCTACAGGGATATGTTGATGCAGATATGGCGGGTGATAGAGATAACAGGAGGAGCACAACAAGGTATGTGTTTATTGTAGGTGGAATAACTGTTAGTTGGGTCTCAAACCTGCAAAGTGTTGTTGCACTCTCAACAACAGAAGCAGAGTATGTTGCTTCTACAGAGGCTAGTAAAGAAACGATTTGGTTACAAAGGTTTCTAGATGAATTGGGTAAGAAGTAGGAGTTGGGCAGGTTATACAGTGATAACCTGAGTGCCATACATCTTGCAAAGAACTCTGTATTTCGTTCCAAGACTAAGCATATACAGCTCAAGTACCATTTCATACGGTCAACATTGGAAGATAGACAATTGAAGCTGGAAAAGATACACTCTAGCCAGAATCCTGCAGATATGTTAACAAAAGTTGTAACCAGGGAGAAACTGAGAATCTACGTAGTTTCAATTGGTCTTCAAGTATGATGAAGAAGATGAGAAAAAACCAGGTCCAAAGTGGAGTCATTGTCCAGCAAATGAAGCAACGGTGGAGTTGCTATAATCAGTCTCCAAGTGGGAGATTGTTGGGTGTGGAGCCTGATTATCTTCTGTATTCAAAGGTATCGCCGCATTGGACCCTAGTTTGAAATGGGACGGCAATGCTTCCCATAAAATATTCACTGCAAGAGGGGTCTGGGGGGGGGGGCCCACGAAGTTAAGAATAGATGTAAAATTTCCTTGTAAAATATTGTAATTTTGTAGTCAATCTGGGCCATTCATTAGGCGGAGATCTGATGGTAGAAGTTATGTTTAATTTAGGTTTTTTTGCCCTAGAAGGAAACCCTCTCTATATATGAGGGAATTGTATTGCTTTTATGTAGATCGGTATTTTGAGTGAGGAAGAGAGAGGAGATTAAGAGCGAAGAGGGAGTTACAGCGGATCTGCTGTAGGTTGTATCTCTTCAGTTTGTTGGATAATATAAAAAGAAGGACTAGTTGTTTCTCTGTGGATGTATCCCAAACTAGGTGAACCATGTATATCTGTGTCTCTCTTGTCTTATGCATTTTCTGTGTTTATATTTCTGCAATATTTTATGTGTTCCATTGCTTTGTAATATATAATTTTCTAACAGTAAGTATAAAGGTTGAACTGATCTTTTTTCTTAAAGCATCAAATGCCTCTTGTTGTTTTCCTCCCCATTAGTTGCACTAATGAAAATGAGCTACAATAGAAGAAAAATTAGCAAAATCTCTCCTCCAACATTGGGCTACTCCCAAAAAATCTCTTATCCAAATGACTATCTTGAGCATGCCTATGTAAATTGCAAGTATAGAAAAGGCATATACGACTTTACGTGGCTGTATAATACTTTCACCTATGTCTGCAGGAATGGAGTCAATACCACCACAGACTGTTATGGCTGAATTGACTACTAGAACAGAGCCCAAAGTGATAGTTCTGTAGCTTCCACAGATCCCACTCGCTACAATTATGGTATGTCTCTCAAGTACAACTTTAATGTTGGTTGACCAATCCATAATGGCATCAAACTTGGAGAGGTCTAACTTCAGCTCATCTTCTCCACATCCCATGCAGATTGCTAGAAAGCCCTTGGAAATCTGAACATTCTTGGAAGAACAAATTTCACAGCCCAAGTTCATCAAAGAATTTTTATCCAACATATACCTTGACATCTTCAAGAACAAGTGTTCTTGACATATGACATCAAGTATATTTTTCTCATACATGACATGTTCATAATTAAATTTTTTGAAAATGAAAATGTCGTCCAAGTAGACTATCATGTCTAGAAATGGCTTCAATACGTCTTGCTTCATATGCATGAAAGTAGTAGGAGCATGGCAAAGACCAAAAAGAATAACAATCCATTCAAAAAACCTTGTGTGTTTTTGAATGTCATCCTTTGGTGGCTCACTAAGATGTCTTTTTACAGGAAATCTCAATCCCTACATTAGTTGTCAACCCGAGGTAAGTCTTTTTATCTCAAGAGTGTCAACATAGTATATGCAGTGAATCTAGAGGTTATCTAGTGATGAATCATTGCAATCACTAATGAATAATTCTTCTTTTTATTTCACACAATTCTGGAAAGAACTATCTATGGAAGAAATACTCTTAACACACTCTGCAATTCTATGCAACTTGTTCTAAAATCAATTGAAACTGAATGCAAATAAGAATCACACTTGGAATTATTCAAATAAACTTAAGGCTAACTTAATCAAAGAAAGAAACTATAACTATTAAATAAAATTGTTAATCTATAGCAACCCAATTTAACTTGCAATTCTCAATTGAACAACAACAATAATTGAACAGCAATTGGTAATTGAACAACAAACAACAATTGAATGGCAAATAGAAATAAAGGATTTCTAAATAGAAAATGATCTATATTGCAATCTGTGGAAATTAAGTAGAATTATCTCTAAGATCTATGGTAACATCAATCGAAATGAACAACAATATGCTATTAACACTAATTCACTCATTCCAATCAAAGCACTACTTAAGTATGTCACATGGCTTCACTTTGAATCTAATTGAACAACAATATGAATCAATATCACAAATATTTACGATAATGACTGAACATTAAATCAATAGAAAAGACTAAATCAAAAGACTATAACACAAGGGAGCAGTAGAACTTCTCGTGACTGGGCCCAGAGTTGCCAGAAGCCTCCACTTAATAAGAACTCAGAATATGAATATGTATCAAACGCAACCTTCTTTCATTAATGCAAGTAATAGGTTACAAAATCACTGAGATAACATCGTATATGTTCTCAAAAAGAATAATTACAGATTATCAAAGTCTGAACTGCCTC
This sequence comes from Pinus tabuliformis, assembly GCA_031772625.1. Lineage (NCBI taxonomy): Eukaryota > Viridiplantae > Streptophyta > Pinopsida > Pinales > Pinaceae > Pinus > Pinus tabuliformis. The sequence goes on from CM062807.1 coordinate 1,056,514,104, forward strand.
TAAGTGCCTTTCAGCCCTATATATGACATAAAAGAGTAACTAGATAAAAGTGAATCCTCAGGATGAGTGATCCTGAGGATTTCACAATACATAATCTAATCATGTGATAAAATAGCATTGTTTGAGTTGATCTCCTACTTCCTTGTCTGCCCAAGACACTGTATCTTTTCCCTTTTATGGCCTCGTGCTGTTCTATCAACTAAAAGGCTTTTTCCTAGTCTGCATCTCTGCACACAAAGATAGAAAAAATTAGTTTCTTGTGCTAGATTTGCCTCTTTTTCACCAAATTCTTTCATCCAACTTTTGCCGATATTTTCCTCATTTTAATCCATAAACAGAGATAATCGTATAAGGATGAATGGTAAATAAAGCAATTTATGAAGAAAAATCATACCTTTTTCCTGACCCAACATACTCCCTAGCTTACCTTGTTGCATGTCCACATGAAAGCAAGTAGTTTAGATGCATCTGAGTTAGGGAATAAGCAGGATATATCTCCTCCTCGTAATTCCTAAAACCATTTTTCCGCTTAAGGACAATGAAATCCTAGGATACCTCTTGATCCTTCAAGTTATAGTCATCGTGGTATTGATTAGGAGGATACCAAATGATTGGGGGCCTGTAACGACATCCTATCCAATGAGGCCCCATCGTTAAAATCATATTACTATATTTATAGAAACGAGAAGAGGCAGATTTGAAGTTTCGATATCCAAATGGCCCTCAATTCCTCACAGTATTATTGGAGACTTCCCACTTATATCTTGATGTATACAAGGCTTCTTCCTTAATGTCCTAGAAATATTCCTTTCTAGTCTGAATGATATCAGTATGGAGTGGCCCCAATTTTCCTACAACACCGGCTCGTTGCATAAACTGTTTATGCATGATAGATAGGAGTAATGGCTATGTAGGCTCCTCTCTGACCCATAGGTCAATTCCATACTCATTTTTTTTGAAAGTGTTGTGAGCGTTAGCCCACTTGAGTTGGTTGGTAGCAAATGAGAGGAATGCCTAAAATTGGATGTCTCCTATAAAAGGGCCAGGGTGGTTGTCCCTATCATCTTCTAAAAAGAAATTATGCATATAGAGTTCACAGAGGAGGCGCTGAACCTTCTCATCGTGCTCTCTAAAGTATTTGATAAAGTCTGGAGTGGTTTTGATCTCTACTGGTTTTCTAGCCTTAGCGGCCTTGACTTTTAGCAGGAGGTATATTTCCATGAGAAATAAGGCATAATTTGTGGCAGGGGCTTGACATGATAGGGTGTTGTTGAGGGCCCCGAAGTCGGGTCAACAACAAGGGGGATACCCACCCGGTCGGGAACCTTGTTGGCGGCTCCGTGCCCGTTTGGATTAGCGGGTCCGACTGGGGATAATGGGACCAGTTTCCCAATGTGACGGGTGTGCGTGTGTGTGTAGAGTTTGATGATATTAATCTAAAAGGTTTCTCTGAACTAGTCCTAATTCTAACAGCTAAATTACTTCTATACTAATGTAATCTAATGAAAAGAGACAATACATCTAATCTACGCTAACCCGGGGTGTTTTCTTTTGTTATGCGATCTAGAAAGATTTCTAACAACAGCTGGTAATAAAGATCATTCAACTATTATCAGAATATAAATCAATAAAGATAAACCATTCTACATAAAAAGTTAGACAGAGTAGTTGTGAACAGCATATCGCATAATCAGTTTTCTATATGTCAAGCATAAATAAATGACTCCACCGTACAAAAGTGCCAAATGGTAATACAGACATTCATACAGTAACATATAAAGAACTCAACTGTATATCACTTTAGGAATACTAGCAGAATTTAGTCAAGAGATAAAAGTACCATTTATGACTGATTTCACTAATAAACTTCAAGCAATAATGATTTACTTCTACTTGTTTCTAATATCTGCTAAGAGTACAAAAGTGCAACATCAGTAACAGACATTAAAATGCAAACATAAATAAATCTCGATCCATCCATTCATCAAAAACCTCCTCTGAGGGTGCAGAAGTGCATGTTCTGAGGATAAGTTTTTTGACAGATTTCCGGACCCTTCTCCAAATGTCGTGAGAAGGGTTAAATACTACTAGCTAATTGATATTATTTACATGAATCTAGGGAATCGGCTTCAAATGACCGCCCTTTACTAAAAGCAAATTTATTTCTAAAACTTTTAAATCTAATTTCTAACCGTTTCTGTATATTTTCCTTAGTGCTGTCAACTGCGCAATGCTTTCCTGGGAAGAGTCGGCTGGCTGCTTTCTTCTTTTACTCGGGAGATAAAAGTGGAAATGACAAGAGCTGGCACCTCTTTCTGACAGACCAGAAGATATTTTCGAAAACCTTTCTCTAGCTGGGTGTATTCGCCGCGTGTATACTTAGCACAACCCAGGTTCTTCTCGAACTGATTTTGCTGTTGCTGTTTTGGTTTCCGGTCGTGCGAATGACTGAGTGAGTTAGGAGTCGTGCTGTATGGGCAACTCCCTGTGTCGAGAATTTCTTCCGTTCTTTGTTCCAGGCTTTTCTGGAGCGTCCTCCTTCACTTGCGTTTCTCTTTTTGCTTTACCCAGTCTGAGCTTTAAGATCTTTTGTGAACACGCTGCTTTTGTGCGCTTTTGACTCTCAGTCCTAGATAGTCTAATTTCATCAGTGCCGGTTGTCTGATAGTCTGGAATCCGCGGTCCTGCTGCATGCGGCGTTCGTTTGCGGAGGCATCTTCTCTCTGCTATTTGATTGGCGCTTTCCCCTTTCTCTCAGATGTTTCCTGCATATAGATTTATATCAGTTGCGTGTCTTGTAGTCTACGCAAAGAAGAAGGGAAATGAAAAGATTGACATAAAAGCATTAAACTCTAATGAATGCATAATCCTGACATGCATCATGACTTGACTCTTCGATAAATGCGATGCAATCATTCCTTGATAGTCAAGCATGCGGTAATTAATTTCCTTTAAGGCGCGCGCTTGGTTTTTGGGTTTATCGTGTGATGAGTCTTTTCAGATCGCAGATCGCAGTTTACTGATATCGCAAATCGCAGTGATCGCAGATCGCAGATCTTATTAAATGGTTCATGGAGTCATAGCGTGATGTTTGCGATGTGCGATGTCGCATATCGGCGATCGGCACTTCTTGGAGGTCTTCCTTTCAGAGCGCGTTTGAGATGTATGCGACGCGATGAACTTCGCGTCGCTCTCTCGCAGTTTTACTTTTCGCATTTTTAAGCAATGCTTCGACCTTTCTTTGCGATGCGATTTAAACCTTAGGGAGAAAAATACAAAAATTTAACAAAATACTTTTTGGGATTTTTTGTTCAGGGTCCCCCCTTTGCTCGACGTTATTGCTAATATCAAGCAAAGAGGGGGGGTTGTTGGTGACCACAACATGTGTCTGAATAAAGAGAGAAAAAGTTCTCCATTTGCTCTCTAGCTTTTTGCAATTGATCCTTTAAACTTTCAACCTTCTTTTCCTCAGCCTTATACTAAGGAAAGGTCTCATATATAGTCCTTGATGTTCATGTAGAGGAACCACCTTTTCTTTGTGCTGAGCTAATTCCTGTTGAACCGTCAGTAGCTCATTTTGCAATTTCTTTATGACGGCCTCTCTTACCAAGGGGGTGTAATGAGGTGTCTCATCTATTTGGGCCTCTCCATCTGGGGTCGCCATAGGATCTGTCTGCACAACAACTTCTTGAATTATACAATCAACTCGAATGTATTCTTCAATATCTTTTTGGACAGCAATATTCACAGTGGGGTGGTCCGTTTGGGTTCCCTACGAAAAGATACAAGGGTCCTCAGTTTGCATGGCAGCGTCTTCTATCATACATGGCTTCGTCTGGGTTTCTTTTGGATAGACCACAAGAAACTTTGTTTGAGTCTCATAATCCTTCTTAGAACATTGTTCTGTTTGCATTCCTGCGGTTTCCATTTCCTCTTAAAATTTCCTGGTTCTAGTTGCCTCTTTTAACCAATGTTTCAGCTGCCTGATTACTTGCTTCTGTTTCCTATACTTTCTGAGCATCTTTCTAAGCCTATCTCTGTAGGAATTCTTTACTCTAGGACCTCCATATGATGGTGGGTTAGCTGCGTTATCCTTTGGTTCCTGTACAGGCTGTACTATGTCATCATCAGGGATGTTTCAAATTGGAACTATGTCTCCTGGTGGATTTTCTCCTTCTAGCTCATTGTTATTATGTATTTCTTTTTCAAGAGATCCTAATGCAATGGTATCTCCTGAACAATTATCATCTCCATGTCTTCTCCTGGGTAGGCCTTGTCCTTAGGGGACTTCGAAAAGGGAGTATCACCTAGTTGATTAGCATCTCCCAGGTTTTCATCTTTAGGGTTTCCTTCAATTGGGGGGTCCACTAGACTGGTGCCTATTGTCTAAGTTTCTTCTCTGATGGCTTCTCCTTCATGTACCTCAGCTTCGAGGGGTGTTTCCACAAAAGGAATTGATTCCCTCTGTTCCTCCATGGCATGAGTAAATGGTTGGGTTTATTCATGACTAGGGCTGTCAGCGAGGACAGACCAGTCAGGGGTATAATTCTATTTTTCAATGCTCCCTGGTCGTTCTCTACCTTCGGCAAACATTCCCATGGCCACTTCCTCCTCATAGTCTTGCAAAGGTGGATTTTGTGGACTACGAGGTGGTGTGTGAGATGGTGAGGATTCCTCTGCTTGAATTGGGATGTGTCGCTGGGCTTTCACTCGCACAAAATGCATAAGGTTTGCTGGTTCTAAGGGTACAGAGGCATTCTTTCTCTTTAGTGTTCTTCTCGGGCCTGGGGTTCTTGGCCCTTACTGCTCTGTTACCACAGTTTTTGGGGGTGGAGCCAAGGTAGGATTGATGACACTATCCGATGTTAATTGTTGCTAGAAAAATATATTTGTGATAATTAATTTAATTAATCGATGATGGTTGACTACACTATGTGGGTCTTTAGCTGTCCTTACTCATCGGGCAACATCATGCAACAAGGAATTAAGATAAAATGGTAAATTAACTGAAATTCTTTGTTTTAAAATGGCTAGAAGTTTTAGTTGTCGGGGCTTTACCACATCATGTCAACCATCATAGGTAATGTATCTTTGGATGATGTCCACCAGTTCTTGCCACGGCTACTGCAACACCAAAGGATGAATTCCTTTCCCTATTCATACTAGCCACTCGTCTGGATCCTAGAAAAATTCAATTGCACTGTATAAAAGGACGTGTTTACCTATCCATTTCACCCCCTTTGCCTGAATTCCAGTGACTTTGGCTAGGACTTCTTTAGAAACCATCATGCTTATGGCTTTTACCACTGTTCTACCTTCTACAGATTCTGCAGAAATTCCAACATTATCTCCTCATGAAATCCATGTAATCTGTTTAAATACTGCAGTCAGCCAACGTGTTCAATGATTGCACGAGCTTGATCTGATACCATCAGCACTAGAGGTTCACTCCAGATAGCTCTTCTGCCCATGGCTGCTACACCTGAGGCTGGTTCGCCTATATGTAATTGTGTTTTACCTCTGTAATTTAGAATAGTGGCAATGTATGTTACAACAATCAACAGGGAAATGACATTGTTTGGATGATTATTATCATATTTAGTTAATTCATTCGTCCTATTAGACATACTTAACGTAGGATCGTAAGTTCGTATGCCTGCCATAATGGTTGTCGTTCTTCGTCCAATTAGAAATTCCTGCTAATTATTACACATTCATACTCATCATGCAATTAGTACTTCGGAGATAATTCGAATGATTGTCACACAATTATCCATAACTGTGACACGTGTCATGCATATGTAGGCCATCCCCCCTCTGACGAAAAAAGGGCATCCATGTCCTTTCAACATGCAAAAAGCAAGCAAATTCATTGATGCGAAATAAATGCCGGCAACCAATCTAAAAAAACACACAACATGCAAATCGGTAAAGAATTTAAGCAATATTCGTCGTCAGATGTGAATTGGCCAAATCAAATAAAAACAACAATTTTTAATTCATTATGTCAAAGATCTTCACCATGAGCGGTATTAATCACATCAGCATAATCGACGGTATGTGTTTAATGATTGTCATTTAATGATTGGACATATAGAATATAATGAATATAGATTAAAGTCACCATGCTATTCGGCTTGTAAAAGTGCTACTCAAATGGAAATTCTCTTTAGAAACAAATCCATAGGTGATAAGAGCTAAATGACATATGGCAATATAAGGTGATACTCCAATACCACAAGTAGAGCCGCTGCTACCAGTAGGCGTTCATAGCCTCAACAGGGTTGCTTTTTAACCCCCTAAATGAGCCAGAGTCCTTCTTATAGTTAATTTTTCTTTTCTTTGTTAGAAAGAGACCACTATTCTGGCATGGTGACCAGATAACCATAGTGCCACTCACCAGGGTGTAACAAAGTGATCAGGTTGGCTCGTGATGAGACCCCCTATTCTTCTGACATATTTAATTATCAAGAAGGTCATTACCTTGGTTTGGTGGCCAAATTGGAATGTCACCTATTACATCCTTATGATCATGGTAGGCTGGCTCGTAATGAGACCCCTTATCCTCTTTAGACAATGTTTTAAGAATTTTCATATTTTACCATTTCCATTTTTCTTTTGCAATTCTTATTGTAAAAAGAGGGAGGCTCATTTTCTCCTTAAGAGTCAGGGATGGTGTAAGAAGTAAAAAGATGCCAATGAAAGTGTTATACTCTTATCCCCTTATCATTATATCAATGAGTTTTATCCATTTGGGAGTATAAACATAAGCCAACATGGATTAAGAATAATGAATCATTTCATGATGTGTCCCAAAGAAAAGATGTTCAGGCAGTCATTGTAAAGATACAGTGTATTAGCCTATGAATAAAGATAACCGTCAAAAGGCTTTAGAAGTCATAATGATATTATTATTACCATTTTTCATTAGAAGAGGCACAAATCAATTCAAATGGTGCTTATTTGCAATACAAAAGAAGAAGAGAGAATGGCATAATGATAAAAAATGAGGAAAATTCACAATTTATCTTCTTAAAAGGTGTTGTTCAATCGATTGAACAACAATTGTTCAATTGATTGAACAACAATTGTTCAATCATTTGAATAGTGAAATCAAAATACAAAATTAAAAGTGTTATTCAATTGATTGAACGACAATCGTTCAATTGTTTGTAGAGTGAAATAAAGAGAAACAAAAAGTGTTGTTCACTCAAGTGAATGACATTCGTTCAAATTTTTTTGGACAGTGAAAATCAATCAAAAACAAAAAGTGTTGTTCAATCAATTGAATAGCAGTCATTCAATTATTTTAACAACGAAATCAACAAAAATGAAATGCAATATTCAATCAATTGAATGACAGTTGTTCAATTGTTCGAACAACGAAATCAAAATAAAAATAAAATGTGTCGTTCAATCAATTGAATGACAGTCATTCAATTGTTTAATCAACCAAAACAAATGAAAACAAAATGTGTTGTTCAGTCATTTGAATGGCAGTCGTTCAATAGTTTGAACAAAGAAAACAAAATGAAAACAAATTGTGCTTTTCAATCAATTGAATGACAGTCATTCAATAGTTTGAACAACGAGAACAAAATGAAAACAAATTGTGTTGTTCAATCAATTGAACGACAACCGTTCAATAGTTTGAACAACGAGAACAAAATGAAAACAAATTGTGTTTCTCAATCAATTGAACAATAGTCGTTCAATAATTTGAACACCAAAAACAAAATGAAAACAAATTGTGTTGTTCAATCAATTGAACGACAGTTGTTCAATAGTTTGAACAACGAAAACAAATGAAAACAAATTGTGATGTTCAATCAATTGAACAGCAAGTGTTCAATAGTTTGAAAAAAAAAAAATGAAAACAAATTGTGTTGTTCAATCAATTGAACAACAGTCGTTCAATAGTTTGAACAGTGAAAAAAAAGAAGAGGAAAATGTGTTGTTCAATCAATTGAAAGGAAATTGTTCAATTGCTTGAACAACAAAAAACAAAAAGAGGAAAATGTGTTGTTCTATCAATTGAACGACAGACGTTCAATTGTTTTAACAACGAAAAAACGGAGGGAAATGTGTTGTTCAATCAATTGAATGACAGACGTTCAATTGTTTGAACAACGAAAAAAAAAGAGGCAAAAAACAACTTCCAAACTTTGTGAAACTTCCTAAAAAAATTCATATTTACATGGTAATTCCTAAAAAGGGTATGTAAATTATTTACAATTTCTCAAGCAATTTCAATTTTTTGAAGGAAAAGTTGTTGGGTCCTCATTCCCTACTGCTAGAATTTGCAAGGAAGGGTCCTCACATACCTACTCGCAGAAAGATTCCTTGGTAAGTGGTTGATCATAGAGGTGCACTCGATGCCCGTTTACCTTAAAATAATGGACAGATTTTTTGATGGTAGTCAAGGTAAGAGTACCATTATTATGCACTTCTTGAATCTCATAAGGGCTGAGCCATCTTGTTTGCAACTTTTCCTAGAAGTCCTGGAACCTGGAATTGTACAGAAGTGCCTAATCGCCTCTTTGAAATGTTTTCTTCTTGACAAGGTTGTCATGCCATTTTTCCCTTTGCTTCAGAATTATTGCAGTTCATTGCAAAGCAAGCAGTCGAGCCTCATCTAGTTCATTGATCTGTTGAAGATGCTTGGTTTGGGCTTCTATTAAATCCAACCCCACTTTCTGGGCCATTCTTAGAGTCTTTATTTCGAATTCGATTAGAAAAATTGGTTCCTTACCGAACACAAGATGGTATGGAGAGTATCCAGTAGTATTCCTCCAAGTCATACAATAGGCCCACAAGGCCTCTGGTAGTCTAGTAGACCAATCTCGCTAGTGTGTTGAGACTGTCTTGGTTAAAATCACTTCTATAATCTTATTGGTTCTTTTGACTTGCCCGTTCTCCTGTGGGTGATACAAAGAAGTGATCTTGTGCGTAAAATGATGGTTTTTGAGAGTGGCAGTAATGTTGTGCCCTGTGAATTGCTTTCCCCCATCGGTGATCACTTCTCACGGTAATCCATACTGCACAAATAACCCAAAAAGGAAGTTAATCACCACCTCCTCTGTAAATCTCGGTAAATCTACTGTTTCCACCCATTTTTTTACATAATATGTGGCTACCAGTATGTAGGCCTTCTGATTGGATGGCAGATGGAATGGACCTGCGAAGTCCAATGCCTAATGCTCAATGGGATCTATGACTAATTGGGGCTATAGAGGCATTTCATCAGATTGACCAGGCCAACCCATCCTTTGGCAACTATCATAGGCCTGGGCATAATTTTTAGCATCATTAAAAATAGTGGGCCAATAATAACCCATTTGTAATACCTTATGTCCTGTCCTTTAATATACGAAATGTCCCCCGTAGAGTTCGTCATGGCAAGCCTTCAGAATGTCATGGATCTTATCCTCGTGGATACATCTGCATATACACATGTCAGCCCCTGTATGAAAAATATATCCACCTAACCAAGAGAACCGGGCACTGTGCTAAACAATTAGTTTTATTTCTCTTGTTGTCAAATGTTTAGGTAGCTTCCCTACTGCCGGATAATTTGCCACATCTACATACCATGGCATCTTGACTGCCACAGAAAACAGGTGTGCATCTGGAAATTTGTCATCTACCACCAGTGAATCATTCACCTTTGGGATTCGAGATAGAAAATTAGCAACTAGGTTTTCCTTCCTAGGAGGATATTTAATGGTAATGTTGAACTCCTGCAAAAGCAATAGCCACTGTGTTACTCAACCATTTGTGATTGGTTTATTAGCTAAATACTGAATGGTAAAGTTATCAGTGTACAAAAATACTTGGTAGCTGGTTATATAGTGTCTAAATTTGTTTATTGCATAAATAATAGCTAAGAATTATTTTTCTGTCATTCTATAATTAAGTTTTGCAGAAGTGAGATTTTTTCTGATATAATATATAGCATAAGGTTTTTTGTCATCCTCCTGGACAAGGATAGTGCCTATAGCGACATCTGATGCATCTGTGGAGATGTGGAAAGGCAGCTCCTAGTTTGGTCCATGTAATACCGGTGTTGTTGAGACTAATTTCTTTAAACCTGCAAAAGTTGTTTCACACTTGTCAGACCAACTAAAATCAACATTTTTAGTTAGAGCATACAAGGGTGTAGCAATCTATGAATTTTTTTTAATAAACCTATGATAATAACCTGCATATCCCGGGAATCTACATACCTCTGTTTGATTGCAGGGCGTAGGAAGTAAAAGAATTACCTGTATTTTTGCTGGACCTACCTGTATTACTGTTGCGGAGATATAATGTCCCAGGATCATGCCCTTGGTCATCATCATGTGACACCTGACATTGCTTAAACATAACATGGTAGCAATGCATTGTTCTAAGACCTTTTTTAGCGTTTGTAATGCTTGATCGAAGTCATCCCCATATGGAGTAAAGTCATCCATATATACCTCAAGTCCTTCATTTATTAGATCAGCAAAGATGCTGAGTATAGCTCTTTGGAACATGGCTGGGGCATTACATAAGCCAAATGGCAATACCCTATATGCGAATTTTCCCTAGGGACAGGTGGAGGTTATTTTATCCTTGTCTTTAGGGGCAACCTGAATTTGATTGTAGCCATTGAAACCGTCTAAAAGGGAGAAGAACTGCTTCCCTACCAATGTATCGAGGACCTGATCAATGAATGGGAGGGGGAAGTGATATTTCTATGTTGCCTTGTTTAGCTCCCGATAGTCTACACAAATACGCCACTTTCCATTTTTCTTAGGGACGACCACCAATGGAGAGACCCATTTACTATCTGAGATAGGATAAATAAAATTTACATCCAGCAACTTCTGCAATTCCTCTTTCACGATGTCGTTGAGGTGTGGGTTCAACCTCCATTGAGATTGCCGCATGGGTTGAGCGTCCTTCTCTGTATAGATGTGGTGTGTACATAGTTGTGGGTCTATCCCTTTCATATCAGGATAATCCCAGGCAAAAGCCACTTTATTTTTCTGTAAGACCTGGATAAGCTTATGCTATTGTTCGCTATCCAAATTGTCATTGATATTTAGAAATTTTCCTCACTTGATCTCAACGCATTTGTTGTTATGAACAACAGTCATCTGAATATGCTGGTCATATGTATCCTTTAGGGGATCTTCCATGGCTTCGTTATCAGAGATTACTTTCAACATCTGACACTGTACATTACTCACTTTAGCTAGTTGATTTATAAAATTATTGATGACGTCATCTTTAGTCTAATCTTTAAATTCTAGTGCCTCTGCTACTGTGAGTGGTGAACGGATGTTGTCTTCCAAGTATGCTGGTGGCTGCTTACATATTTTTACAGTGGGAAAACTTGGCCTAGAATGAGGATATAACACCAGGTTTTTTTATAGCATCCCCCTTCATAATAGTCATGCTTCCTTCTCGGCAGCCAATATATGCACCATCTGTTGCCAGCCAAGCTCGGCCCAGAACAAAGGATGCCTTTCCAATCGACTCCTTGGGTTTATAATGAGGAAATTTATTGGATATTCCCATGAGTCAATAGAAACTATGATATCTTGTAAAGTCCCTTCTGGTCTTACCACTAATTGGTCAGCAAGTTCTAATAAAGTGGTGGTTGGTTCTAGGGTTGTAATACCAAGTGTTTGACAAGTTTCTATTGTTAATATGTTAATGGCAACTCCTAGATCAACTAGTGTATTTGGAAAAGAGTCCACATATCTGAACTGTTACTATGGGGATTCCAGGATCTTCGTACTTTATTGGAGTTTCCTCTCCCAAGAGTAAATCAGATAAGGTTCCTACAACATGGATAGTGGGTGAGGTTTTTACCTTCCTCGCAAGCTTCCTTACACATAGTTCTTTAATTGTTTTGGCATAGATGGGAATGTCTTGAATGTCCTGGAGGAGAGGGATCTTAATACACAAATTTTTCAGTTCCCCTACAGATCGAAATTTGGGTAGGCGATCAGTTTAGGTATCGTAGTCTTCCAGGGAATGGAGGAGAAGTGACTATAGGTTTTTCATGGTCATCATGCTAATCTATTTCTTCCCCTTGCTTCGATTCAGTATTATTTACAAGTGGTGGAATATGTACAGGTGGAGTTACATTTTAAATTAAAGGCTTGCCCCTGTTTTCCTTATGGGTGATGACATGCCCTGACCTCAATCTAAGCTCATTATATTCTTTCTACTCAATCTCATAATTTGGATTTTCAATAATTTGTATCAACTGGACTGGTCTGTTATTAGGATTCGAGTTTGGCTGAGCTAGTAACTGCGGCCGCAGAAGAGGTTGAGAATTTTGCTGTAATGTGTATGGAGCTAACAGTGCGGGTTGAGGTCGAGGGCCCATCACCATAGGTACATTGGATATCCCTAGAGGCCACTGCCAACTTGTATACTAGTTTGAATTTTGAGAGGTGGAGGTAAGCCACTGGGATTGATAGGGATTTCCTTTCCAAATAGGAGTAAAAGGATAATTCGACTAGCCATTTCCTCGAAAATATTGTGTTGGCTAGGATTACATAGGGAATTGTGGGCTCTGCCAATTTGGGTAGGACGATTGGCCTTGCCGGGCTGCACCTGTTGGGTTGGGTTATATTCTTTCCACGACTAGCCGACGTAGTTAATCGGGGGCTTAGAAGGGGGGCAAATCCCCCCCTTCGTTGGGCCGATTGCATAGCAAGGGGGGCCACAGGGGGTTTGAGGGGTGTAGGTAACCCCACTCTATGCGGTCCATGGTAGCGCCCTGGAAAATTTTGTTTTTGGACGCTATATTAGGTTGGGCGAAGCTACCTATGGTTTTGTGTGTGATTTTTCACACATGGTTTTGGACACGAAGGTTTTTGGTCTATGGTTTTGGACGTGGATGTTTTCAGTCCATGGCATTGGATGCTTCGGCATGTATAAATATGTATTGTAACATTGAAAGGAACATAATGAAAAATCAAGCTAGTAGTCTTGATTTTGGGATCCAAGGGAAAATCTTTTTGTATATGTGTTTTATGTGTTATGCTCTCGCATTGTTTATTTTCTGTGTTTAAGAATCCGTATGCAGGTAATTTCTGTACAGGGTTGAAACATACATTTGGTATCAGAGCTATTTTGGTTTCAAGGGGATGCCTTTGTTGCTGAGGGGTTTCACTCAGGCCTGTGGTAGACCTTGTTCAATGGGAGATCTTCGAGATCGATTCTAGTGGTAAAAGAATATGGCGAGTAGTGGAAAGATAGAGATCGGGAAATTTAATGGTCAGATTTTTGAGTTGTGGAAACTCAAGATGGAGGATTTGTTGGTGGATAAAGATCAGTGGATCGCGGTAGATCCAGGTACTAAACCAATGGGAGTGTCCAATGAAGAATGGAAGAAGTTGGATTAGAAGGCAGAGAGCACAATACGATTGTGTGTCTGAGATTTAGTATTGCTGAATGTATCAGGGGAAGCTACGGTGAAGGCTTTGTGGGACAAGTTAGGGACTTTGTACCAATCTAAGTCTCTGGTGAATAAATTGTTCCTACAAAAAAAATTGTATAACTTGAGGATGAAAGATGGAGACTCGATGATAGAGCATCTGAATGTTGATATTAAAATTTCAGATGAAGATAAGTGCATTAGTTTGTTGTGTTCTCTACCAGATTCATGGGATAGTATGGTTATTGCAATAGGTAGCAATGCAACTACCTTACAGTTTGATGAAGTAGTCTCATCCTTGCTAATGGAGGAGATGAGATGAAAAAATATGGAGAGCCAGAATGGAGATTCCTTGTTTGTACGAGGATGATCCTAGAATAGAAACAAAAGTAATTCATCAAGTGGGAGATCTAAATCAAGAGGGGGATCTAAATCTCCAGGAAAACTTGTAAAGGTGGTGTGCTAGAAATGCAGAAGGGAAGGGCACTACAAAAGGGACTGTAAAACTAAATCTCCTGACAAAGGAAAGGGATATGATGATGCTCCTTCTGCAGATGTGATAACCACCTCAGATGAAGGTGGGGATGTGTATTTTGCTTCTTCAAGTACACATGTAGATCATGAGGCATGGTTGATTGACTCAGGTGCATCCTTTCACTTCACTCCCCATAGAGAGTGGTTCTGTGAGTATGATAAATACAATGGTGGTGATGTCTTCTTAGGGGATGATAGGAAGGCTAGAATCATTGGTCATGGAAAAGTAAATTTGAAGTTTCAAGGTGGAAGGGTTAGAACACTTCCGGGTGTTCTGCATATTCCTGCATTGGCCAGAAATATTATTTCTGTAAGCAAGCTATATGATGCAGGTGTAAAAACAGTGCTCGATAAGGATACCTGCAAGATGGTTCGGGGAGCACTAGTATTGATGTAGGGAGTTCAGATTTGAACTTTGTACAACCTTCAAGGTAGCATTGTCGTTGATGGGTGCAACAGTTCTATGGTTCCTGAAAGTGGAGCAGAAAATCTAGTGGTCTGTGGAGAGAAGACGATGCTATGGCATCAAAGGCCTGGACATATTGGAGAGAAGGGCCTTCGAATACTTCATGGTAAAGGTATGGTAGAAGGTATGAGTAATAGCTCTCTGGATTTTGATTTCTGTGAAAATTGTGTATATGGGAAGTAGAATCAGGTGAGTTTCCCCTCTGGTGGTAAGAGGGTGAAACAGATATTAGAACTTGTGCACAGTAATGTGTTTGGACCTGTGAAGGTTCCATCACTGGGTAAGCCTGTGTACCATGTATCATTTATAGATGAATTCTCAAGGAATACATGGATATATTTCCTTAAGAAGAAATCTGAAGTCTTTGACAGGTTTAAAGAATTTAAGGCTCTGGTGGAAAACCAAACAGAGAAGAAGATAAAGGTGTTGAGGACAGATAACGGTGGAGAGTTTTGCAGTAAGGAATTTGAAGAATTATGTAAGAAGTGTGGTATAGCATAGCAGAAGACTACTCCATAGACACCTTCATCAGCGTTGGAGGATAAGACTCCACAAGAGGTATGGACTGGTAAGAAACGCTCTCTTTCACATCTGAGGGTATTTGGATGTGATGCATATGTACATGTTCCAAAGGAGAAAATAACAAAGTTGGATAGTAAATCTAAAAATTTCATCTTTATTGGGGATAAGGATGGTTTAAAGGGTTATAAGCTTTGGAACCCAGTAATAAGGAAGGTTGTGTACAATCGAGATGTGGTGTTCAGAGAGGTGAAAGATTTTATTAAACATGAAGTCCAATCAAAGGAACCTGAGAAGATAGAGTTTGAGCTTAAGGAGGAAGATTCAAACTCTACAGCAAAAAAGGAATCAGAAGATGAAGAGCCCCAAACTCCGGGTGTGAGAAGACCAGTTCAAGAAAGAAGGTGGCCCGAAAGGTATAGTCCATCTGCTTTCTATTCAAATTTTTCTTTATCTATTACTAATCATGATCCCATAACTGTGAAGGAAGTAATAGATTCAAAGGATGGCAAACTCTGGAAAGAGGCCATGGTTGATGAAATGGCGTATTTGCACAAAAATGAGGCATGGGATCTAGTGGAGTTTTCGGCTGGAAGGAAACCCATTGGCAACAAATAGGTGTTCAAGAAGAAGACAAATGCAGAAGGAGAGGTGGAGAAATACAAAGCTTGGTTGGTAGAAAAAGGTTATTCCCAGGTGCCGGAAATTGATTTTGGTGATATTTTTTCTCTTCTTGACAATATAGCTTCTATTATATTACTTTTATTTGTTGCTTCTACTTTTGATTTTGAGGTAGAAGAGTTGGATGTGAAGACAACATTTCTTCATAGGGATCTGGAAGAGGAGATCTACATGAAGCAACCTGAAGGTTTTGCATTGAAGGATAAGAAAGAACTGGTATGAAAGTTAAAGAAGTCTCTGTATGGGTTAAAACAATCACCAAGGATGCGGTATTAGAAATTTGATACATTTATATGGGGACTTGGCTTCACGAGAAGCAAAGAAGATTACTATGTGTATTTTAAATTAACTGGTGACCGTGTTATTTATCTAGTCTTGCATGTTGATGATATGTTGCTGGTTAGAAATGACAAAGAAATTATCTAGGATTTGAAGACCCATTTGTCCTTCAAATTCGATATGAAAGATCTTGGTGCTGCAAACTATATTTTGGGCATGGAAATTAAAAGAGATTGGAAAAAGAGGAAGATCTGGTTAAACCAGAGGAAGTATGTCAAGACAATATTGCAAAGGTTTAATATGCAGGAGAGTAAACTGGTGAAGGTTCCTATTCTCGTAGGTGTAAAGTTATCTGCTGAACAGTGTCCCAAGACACAAGAAGAGGAAGAAGACATGTTCCATGTTCCATATGCAAGTTTTGTCAATAGCCTAATGTATACGATGGTATGTACTAGACTAGACATTGCACATGCAGTGGGAGTATTGAGCAGGTTTAAGTCAAAACTAGGGAAGGAGCACTAGACAATAGTGAAGCAGGACAACAGTGAAGCGGGTTTTCAGGTATTTGCGTGGCACTAGTGATTATGGCTTGTGCTACCAAGGAAGACTAGGATTGGATAGAGTGTTGGATATTCATGGCTTTGTTGATGCAGATTAGGCTGGAGATTTGGATCAGAGAAGATCTACAAGTGGGTATGTGTTTGACCTATTTGGAGGTGCAGTTAGTTGGATGAGTAAGAAACAATCTGTAGTGGCACTATCAACTATAGAGGTAGAATGCATGGCAACCACTCATGCAAAAAAGGAAGCAGTTTGATTGTAGATATTGTGTTCAAGTATGGGGTTAGTACAGGAAGCTATAATGATAGAATGTGACAGCAAAAGTGCAATTTTCTTGGCAAAGAACCCTGCATATCAACTAAAGAAAAATTACATTGATGTTCAGTATCACTTTGTGAGGGATATGATAGAAGACAAAAAGGTGTTGCTGGTAAAGGTGGACACTTTGAAGAATACTACAGATGCATTGACAAAATCTATGAGCTCTGAGAAGTTCTCTTGGTGTAGAGAAACAATGGGCGTTGCAGGGTTGGATAAATGACTAAGATCTCCTGTGGCCCCCTGTGGAAATAAAACAACAAGTGGGAGAATGTTGGGTTGTGTTGCATTCTTTCCATGACTAGCCAACGTAGTTAACTGGGGGGTTAGAAGGGGGACGAAGGCCCCCCTTCGTTGTGCTGATTGCGTAGAAGGGGGGGTCAAAGGGCATTTGAGGGGTGCAGGCAATCCCACTCTATGGGGTCTGTGGCAGCACCCCAGAAAATTTTGTTTTTGGACCCTATACTAGGTTGGGCGGACCTACCTATGGTTTTGTGCATGATTTTTTGCAGATGGCTTTGGACGTGATGGTTTTTGGTCTATGGTATTGGATGCTTCGGCATGTATAAATATGTATTGTAACATTGAAAGGAACATAATGAAAAATCAAGATGGTAGTCCCGATTTTGGGATCTAGGGGAAAATCTCTATATATGTGTTTTATGTGTTATGCTCTCACATTGTTTATTTTCTGTGTTTAAGAATTCGTATGCAGATAATTTATATACGGGGTTGAAACCTACAGCCCCAAGGTTCCGTTGTTGATTAAACTGTGGGGAAGGAAATAATTGGGGTGCATCTTGTGACATACCTATAGGTTTAGCTTGCCATTGTCGACGTTGGTTCATCAAATATACTGGTTCTGTTTCTTCCTCTGCTTCTTTGAATACTGCTTCCAGCCCTGGTAATGATGGACTTTCCTCAGTGTCATTATCTTTAGTAAAGATAGCGTATGTTTGAACCATGTCTAATGGCATTCCCGTTGGCTGTGCTTCTTTCGACAATGTGGGCAGAAGATGGCCAATTTTGTTTTGCTAAAGCCTATATTTTTTTAGCTTATAGGACGTCCAGCTGTGTTGTAAGTGTACCCAGGATGTTCATCTTAAAATCTTTTAGGAGGTTACTGATCTCCATCCATGTTAAGCTATGTGGTTTGCTTCCTCTACTCATGGGATCTTAGCTTCCTGCTCTTCTGCGTGTGCTTCCCTACAAACACTTGATACACAAACAAATAATTTCATCATAATCTTCCTTAGAAATATCTCCTTTTCCCATTAAGTTTAGAGTTTCTACCCAGTCCTCTTTCATTCCTTTAATTAAGATAGCTCTTATGACTTCTTTTGGTAGGAAAGTGTGTGGAGACCTCTGCAAATTATAATTAAATCATTATACATATTCTTCTAGTGTTTCATTATCTTTTGCAACCATCTTAAAAATCTCATCTTTCAGTTCCCTAGTTTTACAAAAGTCCTATTATCTTTTGAGGAAGGAGTTTTTCATTTCATCCCAAGAATTGATATTTCGCCCACCTAGACCCATAAACCATCTTAGAGCTACCCCTTTTAGAGTGGAAGGGAATAATTTTAGCTTTTGGGGGTTGGTGCTATAGTCATACCCTCTACAGAGGACATCAAAATCAAACAAGAAAGAATCAGGATCCTCTGTGATCATTCCATGGAAAGTTGGGATTCTCTACAGAGGAATAGCCTTCATAGGAGCATTGGCCACCTGGTTGACTATGGGGTACTCTAATGTCGAGGTTTGACCTTGGGGTGGTTGATCTGCCATTTGATCAAATATGTGCCAATAATTTTTGGGGACTTCAAGGGGTGCATCTGGAGTAAGCAGAGAGTTAGCAACCCAAGCTGGCTTTGCAACACTACCTAGGTCTGGGATCTCAGGAGATCCTTGTTCAAACAATTGTGATTCTACCTTAGCAGCCCCACTAGTTTCTCCTTTTCCTTCTCTTAAGTTACAAGATTTTCCCTCTTGTAGAGGATCATAGTGTAAACTTATTGTAGCTTGAAGACACTATTCTGATCATCCTACTTGGCTTTGAATCTCAGTGTAAGCTGTAGATGGTGAGCCTGCTGCTTGAGGGATAACAGTAGAACTTTTTCCAAGTATAGCTTGGAATCCTACTGATGCTTGAGACTCTGCACTTCCTATGATTTCTTCTATAAAAGTCGTTCTTCGAAGGTTCACTGATCCTTTGGGTTTCGTAGGTTTTTGTGGAGGATTCTGCTCTTTTTCTATTTTTCTATTCCCAGTCATTCATAGAAACAAATCCTTATTTAGCCTCTAAGGTTTTGTTGTAAAGCGGGTAGGTAAGCAAGCACTTTACTTGCTAGGTACGTAGGTTCTTACCTTCCGTTTTTAAAATCCAATTTTTTCACAACAAAAAAATAAAAACAATCACTTGAAACACTCTCCCCGACAATGGTGCCAAAATGTTGGCTCACTAAGATGTCTTTTTACAGGAAATCTCAATCCCTACATTAGTTGTCAACCCAAGGTAAGTCTTTTTATCTCAAGAGTGTTAGCATAGTATATGCAGTGAATCTAGAGGTTATCTAATGATGAATCGTTGCAATCACTAATGACTAATTCTTCAATTCACTTCACACAATTCTGGAAAGAACTATCTATGGAAGAAATACTCTTACCACACTCTGCAATTCTATGCAACTTGTTTCGAAATCAATTGAAACTGAATGAAAATACGAATCAAACTTGGAATTATTCAAATAGACTTAAGGCTAACTTACTCAATCAAGGAAAGAAACTATAGCTATTGAACAACACTGTTAATCTATAGCAACCCAAGTTAACTTGCAATTCTCAATTGAACAACAACAGTAATTGAACAACAATCGGTAATTGAACAGCAAACAACAATTGAACAACAAATAGCAATAAAGGATTTCTAAATAGCAAATGATCTATATTGAAATCTGTGGAAATTAAGTAGAATTATCTCTAAGATCTATGGTAACATCAATCAAAATGAATAGCAATCTGCTATTAACACTAATTCACTCATTCGAATCAAAGCACTACTTAAGTATGTCACACGGCTTCACTCTGAATCTAATTGAATAGCAATATGAATCAATATCACAAATCTTTATGATAAATGAAGTAACCAATGATTGAACATTAAATCAATAGCAAAGACTAAATATAAAGACTATTGTTGGCATTATGATGTATGTGTTGTACTTGATGGCAACCCACTTGTAGCAGAACAACTCACTTTTACATGGTAACTAGATGAATCTACAGAAGAGATATCAGATGTGACAAAATGCATGGCAGTAATATTTATAAATATGATGAAATGCAGGGCAACTTCAAGGAATCAGTTTAGAAGGCAACTCACTCAGATGAAAGATCACAGTATAGTAAGTAAACAACAAAGAATTACAGATTAGTCTTTACAGAATGAAGAAATAGGGGTATATACAGGTTCACCTTGACCAAGATGCGTATACACGCGGGTTAATAGAAAAAAAGGAGTGTATAATGTACACACACACACTTTCACAGAAGGAAAAGCACGTATACCTTGGAAAACTAAGTTTTTGGTCTGAAGTATTTGGTCCATGGTATTTTGATCCATGGTATTGGTCCAAGGTATTTGGTCTGA
Source organism: Pinus tabuliformis (assembly GCA_031772625.1). NCBI lineage: Eukaryota > Viridiplantae > Streptophyta > Pinopsida > Pinales > Pinaceae > Pinus > Pinus tabuliformis. The sequence continues at coordinate 1,056,534,537 of CM062807.1, forward strand.
GGTATTGACCCTAAGTATTTGGTCCAAGGTATTGGTCCTAAGTGGTTTTGGTCCATGGTATTGAGAAAGGCCTAAAACTATATAAGGAGGAGAGGATCATTAGGCCAAAGTGCACAAGCATTTTTTGAATATCTGATGAAGTGTGAGATCTAGTATGCAGTTTACAGGTTTATGATGCTTTGCTTGATCTGAACCAAGAAGGAGCCTTAGCGGTTGATGGAGGACAAGATCTAATGATGGATTGGGATATTAAGGCTTGGAATAAATGATCCTTATATGGTTTGATCATGTTTATTCTAGATCTATATACTGATGCATGCGTTGTTCTATAAATATTATGATTTGGTTATAACTGAAGTCTAGAATAGCTGCAAAATTATGAATGAATATTTACAGATGTATATGCTGGTTGACTTTGGTAAAAGCGCGTATACACGTAGGTTCGACACATTGAAGTAGCGTATACCTTGTGAACTATGATTTTTGAAGTTGCAATTGGTTCTAGTTGTTGATGCAGAGATCTAGGTTTTGCTTTATGTTCTAGTGACTGCATTCTGGTAACAGTGTTCAGATTGATTGATTGTGATTTGCTTCAGTAATGATGGATGAGATCTAATAATGGATTAGAATCATAATGACTTATCATTATGTGATCTGATGGGCTAGATCTGGTTGCTAACACATGTATTATCCTTTATATGTGATGATCTGGGTATGTCTGAAGTTGGGAAGTGCAGCGAAGTTATAAGTAAGTATTTGTAGATCTATACACTGGTTCACTTTGATGAAGTTGTGTATACACACCGATTCAGCTCTTCCAAATTGTGTATACACTTTGATGCATGGTTTTGAGGTTACAGCTGAATCTGATTAATGATGCAGTGTTCTGGGTACAAATCTATGTATTGGCTACAGTGATCTCTCTGTTCCAGTTGATTTGTTGAAGTTGATTAAAGTATGAATGAATGGTTATTTTAGTTGTGTCAGAGGTTCAGAGGTTGTTAGAAAGTAATGATTGAGTTTCAATGATTGGTTGATGCAGATATAGTTGATGGTTGTGGTGATTGATTTGAGCTTTAATGTTGTTGATAGGTCCAGTATGAAAATTGGATGAAACGTGCCCTTTTGATTATGGTGTTGTGTCCCAGGAGTATCCAGTCTGAAAATTTATGAAACGTGGTCCCAAGAGGAAGAAAGAAGGTCATAGTCTTCTATAGGTCGGCGCCTACGTACTAGTAAATATATCGGCTAGTACAAGATCCAGGGGGTTGTAGCTCCCTTCTAGTAGAAGCTAGAGAATGAGAGAAGGTTGTATCCTTCTGCAGGTAGAAGCCTGTGTACTGGTATGAGTCTGCACAAGTACAATGTTGTAAACAGATTTACTTATTATTAAAAGAAGACAGAGATGACAATGGCAGGTGGTTTTTAGCCACATTGGGTTTCCACTTTAAATCTTCGTGTTCATGTGTGGTGCTTATGTTTGATGGTTTACTCTATTCTTAACTGCATATGGTTACTATTTAATGTTTAGTAAGGTACTAATGCACAGATTAAAATATCAACATATGATGAATTAACTGAATCATTAGTTTGTCGGATATCTGCTTGTTTCCTTAAGCACAATTGTGTGTACACGTGGGTTACCCATATGGAAGTAGCGTATACAAATTTGAGTATGAAAAGAAAAATATTATTGACTTGAATAATATTGATTCACCCCGCCCCCCCTCTCAGTATTATTTCCAACAATTGGTTTCGGAGCAGGTCCTTTGGTAGAAGATTGATCGCTTGAAGGAGATCTGTAGAATACTGGGGAAGAAGCTAAAGAAGAAAGCATCTCAGAAGAAGAAGACATCTCAAAGGAACTATGATAGTGGGAGAGTCGATTGGGGATTATGTGGAAGCAATTCTTCAGATTCAGAATCACCTCATAATGAAGATGAACAAGCAAAAGAACTATCAGGTATGAATTTGTTATCCTCTGGTGATACATTTCTCCATCGAATTGAAGATGATGAAAGTGATAGAGAAACAACTGAATTTGCTCTTATGAGTGAGAAAGAAAGATATCAAATAGAGGTATAATTTAAAAGGCTTACAGACAAAATTAGAGATCAACAAGATCTTTTTGACAAAAGGGTATGTGCCTTCAAAGAAGAAGCTACCAATCTAAAAGCTCAACTAGAGGAAGGAAACAAGGAAAAGGAAGATCAATGTCAAAAGCTGCAGGATGAAGTGACTTCATTAAGAAATGAAGTAAATAAAAGGAGCACAACAATCAAGAAACTCAAAGATAGATCTATTTACTATGAAAATCTTGAAGCTAAGATGCTCTCTTTAAAAGAAGATCTTGAAAAATCAAATAAGCAGAATGAAGAACTACTCCAAGCTCTTGAAGAATAGGAAAACAAAGTTCTCGAATTAAGGCAAAAAGTGGAAGAAGGAAGAAAAGCTGAAGAAATCATGAAGAAGCAGTATCTTGAAAAGGAAGAGCAATATCAGGTTGAGGTAAATATACTAAAAGGTAAATTAGAAGAAAAGGATAAGCTTTTATGATTTCAAGATAGTACTAAGATTTTGGATGATATTCTTAGTAGTCAAAGGTCTCCTGCCATCAAATCTGGTCTTGGTTTCCATGAATCTGTTGAAGGTGAATCTAGCTCACAAGCTAAGGCAAGGAACTCTAATGTAAAACCTGAAATGCTCAACAAGGAGATTAGAGGTCAACTCCATCAACAACCAAGGAAAGAAATTCTTCAAAGAAAATCGTTTACTCTTAAATCAACATAAACTTTGAAAGAGGAACTAATAATGTTACTCGTTTTGTAGAGATAGCAAAAAAGTGACCCGATTTTGAAAATTGGTGATGCAGAACACACATGTTTTTTTTAGAGCATAGTTTTTGGCACTTTAATTTTTTTATGTATATTTTGTTTTAGAATGGTAGTGATTTTCATGCTGATTTTAAAAAGTGGTTATTCTGCGTCAGACCCTTTTTCTAAAAGACATATTTTTTGACTTTAAATTTTCTAATGTATGAAATGTAAATAATTATTTTGTAAATTTAATCATTTTGGAAGTGGTCTTCTTCTTCATATTTTCTTGTTTTTATTTTTATTTTTATTTTTTTTGTAGTGAGGTTTTTATTGATTTGCATATTTAAAGAAGGTCGATATTTTGTATTTTTGATATTCTAAATATTTATACATCGTTAATTAAATTTTCAATCCACATGAAATAATTGTCTCTAAAAAATAAATATAAAAATATATATAAAAAAGACAAAAATAAAAAATAAAAAATGTTACAAAAAAATTATCTCATAAACCATAAAAGAATTTGGAAAAAAATAAATAAATTAATATATATATATATATATATATATATATATATATAAATATATATATAAGTAAGTAAAAATTGAGAATTAAAAAAAAATATTAGCAAAAACTAGAAAAAAATAAAATAATAAAATAAAAACCAACTAATTTAAAGAAAAAATAGAAAAATAACGAAAAAAAAAAAAAAACTAGTAAAGTTAATATTAAAAAAAACAAAAAATGTAAAAAAAAAATTATCTCACAAACCATAAAAGAATTTGGAAAAATAAGTAAAAATCGAGAATTAAAAAAAAAATATTAGAGAAAACTAGAAAAAAAAATAAAATAAAAACCAACTAATTTAAAGAAAAAATAGAAAAATAACGAAAAAATTAAAAATAAAAAAACTAGTAAATTAATATTTAAAAAAAAAAAACAAAAAATGTTAAAAAAAAATTATCTCACAAACCATAAAAGAATTTGGAAAAATAAGTAAAAATTGAGAATTAAAAAAAAAATATTAGCGAAAACTAGAAAAAAAGAAAAAAAATAAAATAAAAACCAACTAATTTAAAGACAAAATAGGAAAATAACGAAAAAAATAAAAAGAACTAGTAAAGTTAATATTAAAAAAAAAAAACAAAAAATGTTAAAAAAAAAATTTATCTCACAAACCATACAAAAATTTGGAGAAAAAAAAAAACAAAATCACTATATATATATATATATATATATATATATATATATAAAATTAAGCAAGTAAAAATAGAGAAATTAAAAAAAAAATATTATCAAAAACTGGGAAAAAAAAATTAAAAACAAACTAGTTTAAAAAAAAATAAATAGAAAATTAATGAAAAAATTAAAAGAATGGTAAAATTAACATTAATAAAAAAAACAAAAATAAATTTAAATTATAAAAAAAAAAAACCGAAAAATTGCGTATTTTTTTTTAAAAAAAGAAAAAATGTAATTATTTTTTATTAAACATACATATTTTATTTAAAAATAAATAAATAAATAATTTTTTTTTAAACAATCTTTTTTTTTATTAAAAATAAATAAATTTTGTTTTTAAAACAATCTTTATTATTATTATTATTATTATTATTATTATTATTATTTAAAAAATACAAATTATTAAACTTACATTTTATATTTTAAAAAAAAATAATAAACCTAAATTTTATATTTTAAAAAAAAATCATTTTTTTTAAACAATCTTTTCTTTTATTAAAAAACGGTTAAAAAAATAAAAAATAAAAGTTAATATTGATTTTTTTATTTTTTATTTTAATTTTAATTTTAATTAATTTATTTATTTATTTTTAATTAAAAAAAAAAAAAAAATTGGTGGCCCTTCGCCCAAATTAAACAATTTTAATTTTGAATTATAAATATGTTTATTAAAATTGTTTTTATTAAATATTTATTAATAATTTAAAAAAAATTATTAAACAATTTTAAATTTTGTTTTTTATTACTTTCAAAAAAAAAAAATCGGCGCACAGCTGCACCACCACCGGGCGGCGGGCGGGGCGTCGAGTGATTCCCGCCGCCCAATTGTGGCGCGGCCGTCACGCAGCCCTATGCCCATGGCCGTGCCACCACCGGGGCCCGGTCGGGCCATTGGGCGATTCCGGGAATCGCCCAACGGCCCACCAGCCCCCTGGTGGTGGCATTGCCGTGGGCTTTTATTTATTTATTTTTTTTAGTTTTAAAAAAACAAAATTAAAAAAAATTAAAATTAAAATTGTTTAATAAATTTTTTAATAATTTAATTTTTATTAAAATTGTTTAAAATAATATTTTTATTAAAATTGTTTAATAAATTAAAATTTAATAATTTTTATTGACATTGTTTAATAATTTTTTTTTCAAATAAAAAAAAAATCGTTTAAAAAAAAATTATATTTAAAATTTATTTTTTTGGTTTGTTTTTAAATAAATAATGAAAATTTAATAATTCTTATTTATTTATTTATTTATTATTTTAAAATGAAAAACACATTTTTTTGTAAGTTTAAAATGTTTTGTTTTTTTGTTTTGTTTTGTATTTTTTTTTTTATTGGAAAAGACGTATATTTTTAAAATTTGATATATATATATATATATATATATATATATATATTTCCAAATTCTTTTATGGTTTATGAAACAAATTTGTTTTTTTAACTTTTTTTATTTATTTTTTGTCTTTTATGTATATTTTTTTACATTTATTTTTTTAAGTAATCATCATTTTAATCTTAATTTCACTAGTTTTTAATTTATTTATTTTTGTTAATTTTTCTTTTTTTTTTTAAATCTAGTTTGTTTTTAATTTTCAATTTATTTTTTTTTAGTTTTTTGTTAATGTTTTTTTTTATTTTTCTATTTTACCTACTTAATTTTATAGTTTTTTTAAATGCGTTTTTTTTTCTTTTCCCAAATTTTTTTATGGTTTACATATTTGCTTTTTTTTTTTAAATATGTTTTTTTTACTATTTATTTGTTTATAATTTGTAATTTTTTCTTTAGTTTTTTAATTCTTATTTTTTATTGGTTAATTTTGTTTTTTTTTTTTTTTTGTTTTTTTTTGTTACATTTTTATGATTGATTTTTTTTTTTGATGTTTTATTTTTTTTGTTTTTTATTTTTATTTTTTGTTTTGTTTTTAGTATATATTTTTATTTATGTTTTGTTATTTTTTTTTTACTTTTTTTTGTTTTGTGTTTTTTCATTGTTTTAATTTTAACTTTTAATTTTAATTTTAATTCTATGTTTTCATTTTTTTTTTAAGTTTTAATGTTTTTCGAGTCATGATAAAATATTTTACGCTATTATTTCGAAATGTTGAAATTTTACCCTTGAAAAAAAAATTGTTATCCCAACATCAACACTTTTCGTTTTGAGGGTGTTTTTTGCACAAAATTTACCATTGAAAAAAAAAATGTTATTCGAACATCAACACTTCATTTTGAGGGTGTTTTTTGGATAATTTTTGCACAAAAAATTGGTTTTCACTGCCATTTTTAAAACATGTTGAAAACTTACCCTAGAAAAAAAAAAGGTGTTATTCCAGCATCAACACTTTTCATTTTTAGCATTGTTTTTGATGTTTTTTCGGGGTTTTTTGGCCATAGATCTCGTTTCAAAGTTTACATTGATTTAACCATGGAAATGATAGTCAGTTATTTCCTCAAATGAAAAATGTTGAATATTTTATATGTCATAATCTTGGACATGTTGCAGCAAGATGCAGAAGTAGAATGGTTCAAGACCATCACACAGAAAGATCATCAGCTTGCAGGTACTTTAAGGGATATTGTTTTTCTTGCAATATGTTTGGTCACAAAGCCATTGACTGCTATAGAAGAAATATGAAACATGTAAGATGTTATACATGTAACAAGTTTGGACATATAGCAAAGGAATGCAGGAGAAAATATCAGGCACCATACCAAAAGGAGAAAACATCATCACACTCAAAGATATGGAAGAAGAAGGAAGTACAGTCAGAAAAATGTGGCATGGCATAGTGTACAGACATGACAGACTTCGGAGAAGCTGAAAATATGAAACTTCAATGTTCTAAATCTCATACGCAAGTTGCATGAAGACAAGTCACGTATATATGTGATTTCAAAGCTGCATAGTCGCGTATATGTAGTGTGAGAAAAATGTTGTGGGACAGTCTCAGAAAAACTGATGTGATATGATTCAGACAATTATCAGATATCTTTTCTGTCATAGATGACTGCAGTCTATGGATATTATTTAGAAGTGTCTTGATCCTAACAAGTTGTTGATAACTTGATGTATATCTGATTGATGATGATGCCTTGATACTTCTTATTGATATATGCAATGATCAGATCTGACAGTGAACAGGTTCAGGGGGAGAACATGCTATGCTTCTAATAAAGCATTGTTGGCATTATGTTTAGAAGTCTTTGGTATCTAATCAATGATGATGAAGCTTATGTGGCTAAATAATACATCTTGCTATATTACGGTTATGAGTTTCCCATGATAAAATCTCAGATGATACTTGGGGTCACATAGTTGGTATTCAGATCAGATTTATGGATGATTGTGAATGACTTTTTGATGATGCATATAGTACATATATGTTGCTTACATGGTGATCTTCATTGGGACAAGGAGAAGTACAAAGCTTGAGTACACAACTTCATTATTTGATGATGAGCCACTCATTTCTTTTATGTTGCTGTCATCATGCCTTCAAAGATGCATAAAGTTCATATGGTGCAGTTATGATACAGGATTCCTATAGATCTTGGCTCTCATTGTAGGTTTTAACCCCGTACAGAAATTACCTACATACAAATTCTAAAACACAGAAAATAAATAATGCGAGATCATAACACATAAAACACATATACACAGAGATTTTCCCCTGGATCCCAAAACCGGGACTACCAGCTTGATTTTTCATTATGTTCCTTTCAATGTTACAATACATATTTATACATGCTGAAGCATCCAATACCATGGACCAAAAACAATCACGTCCAATACCATGCACAGAAAACCATCGCGTCCAAAAAACATGTGTGAAAATCATGCACAAAACCATAGGTGGGTCTGCCCAACCTAACGTAGAGTCAAAAACCAAAATTTTCCGGGGTGCTGCCCTGGACCCCATAAAGTGGGGTTATGGGCGCCCTTCAAACCCCCTGTTAACTACGTGGAAAGAATATAACACAATCCAACATTCTCCCACTTGTTGTTTTCTTTCCACAGGGGGCCACAAGAGAGCTTAGTCATTTTCCCAGCCCTGAAATCCCCATTATCTCTCTACGCCAAGAGAACTTCTCAGAGCTCACAGATTTTGTCAATGCATCTACAGTATTCTTCAAAGTGTCCACCTTTACCAGCAACACCTTTTTTTCTTCTATCATATCCCTCACAAAGTGATACTGAACATCAATGTGCTTTGTCTTTGAATGATATGCAGGGTTCTTTGCCAAGAAAATTGCACTTTGACTGTCACAATCTATCCTTATAGCTTCCTGTACTAACCGCATACTTCAAAAAAATCTCTACAACCAAACTGCTTCCTTACTTGCATGAGTGGCTACCATGTATTCTGCCTCTGTAGTTGATAGTGCCACTACAGATTGTTTCTTACTCATCCAACTGACTGCACCTCAAAATAGGTTAAACACATACCCACTTGTAGATCTTCTCTAATCCAAATCTCTATCCCAGTCTGCATCAACAAAGCCACGAATATCCAACACTCTATCAAATCCTGGTCTTCCTTGGTAGCACAGATCATAATCACTAGTGCCACGCAAATACCTGAAAACCCGCTTCACTGTTGTCCTATGCTCCTTTCCTGGTTTTGACATAAACCTGCTCAATACTCCCACTGCATGTGCAATGTCTGGTCTAGTATAGACCATTGCATACATCAGGCTACCCACTGCACTTGCATATGGAACATGGGACATGTCCTCTTCCTCTTCTTGTGTCTTGGGACATTGTTCAACAGATAACCTCACACCTACAGGAATAGGAAACTTCACCGGTTTACTATCCTACATATTAAACCTCTGCAGTATTGTCTCGACATACTTCCTCTAGTTTAACCAGAGCTTCCTCTTTTCCTGATCTCTTTTAATTTCCATGCCCAAAATATAGTTTGCAGCACCAAGATCTTTCATGTCGAATTTGGAGGACAATTGGGTCTTCAAATCCTGGCTAATTTCTTTGTCATTTCCAACTAGCAGCATATCATCCACATACAAGACTAGATAAATAACACAGTCACCAATTAATTTAAAATGCACACACTGATTTGCTTTGCTTTTGGTGAATCCAAGTCCCCGTATAAATGTATCAAATTTCTGATACCACATCTTTGGTGACTGTTTTAACCCATACAGAGACTTCTTTAACTTGCATACAAGTTCTTTCTTACCCTTCACAGCAAAACCTTCAAGTTGCTTCATTTAGATTTCCTCTTCCAGATCCCCATGAAGAAATGTTGTCTTCACATCCATCTGTTCTACCCCAAAATCAAAAGCAGGAGAAACAGATAAAAGTAATCTAATAGAAGTTACCTTGGCAACAGGAGAAAAAATATCACCAAAATCAATTCCCAGAACTTGGGAATAACCTTTTGTTACCAACCGAGCTTTGTATTTCTCCACTTTTCCTTCTACATTTGTCTTCTTTTTGAACACCCATTTGCTGCCAATGGGTTCCCTTCCAGCAGGCAAATCCACTAGATCCCAAGCCTCATTTTTGTGCAAAGATGCCATTTCATCAACCATGGCCTCTTTCCAGAGTTTTCCATCCTCTGAATCTATTGCTTCCTTCACAGTTCTGGGGTCATCATCAGTAATAGATACAACAAATTTGAACAAAAGGCAGATGGACTATACCTTTCAGGTTGCCTTCTTTCTCGAACTGATCTTCTCAAAGCCAAAGTTTGTGGCTCTTCATCTTCTAATTCCTCCTCTACTGTAGTGTTTGATTCTTCCTCCTTTAGCTCAAACTTTATCTTCTCTGGTTCCTTTCATTGGAATTCATGTTTAATAACATCTTTCACCTCTCTGAACACCACGTCTCGGCTGTACAAAACCTTCCGTGTGATTGGGTTCCAAAGCTTATAACCTTTTAAACCATCCTTATACCCAATAAAGATGCACTTTTTATATTTACTATCCAACTTGGTTCATTTCTCCTTTGAAACATGTACATATGCATCACATCCAAATACCCTCAGATGTGAAAGAGAGGGTTTCTTAGCAGTCCATACCTCTTGTGGAGTCTTATCCTCCAACGCTGATGAAGGTGACCTACTGACCAGGTAACATGCAGTATCCACTGCCTCTGCCCAGAATTCCTGTCCTAACTTGGCAACACTGAGCATGCTTCTTGCCCTTTCCATCAGCGTCTTATTCATTCTTTCTGCAACTTCATTTTGCTGAGGTGTATATGGAGTAGTCTTCTATTGTGCTATACCACATTTTTTACAGAATTCTTCAAATTCCTTACTGCAAAACTCTCCACTGTTATCTGTCCTCAGCACCTTTATCTTCTTCTCTGTCTGGTTTTCCACCAGAGCCTTAAATTCTTTAAATGTGTCAAAGACTTCAGATTTCTTCTTAAGGAAATATATCCATGTATTCCTTGAGAAGTCATCTATAAATGATACATAGTACATAGACTTAACCAGTGATGGAACCTTCACAGGTCCAAACACATCACTGTGCACAAGTTCTAATATCTATTTCGCCCTCTTACTACCTGAGGGGAAACTCACATGATTCTACTTACCATATACACACTTTTCACAGAAATCAAAATCTAGAGAGCTATTGCTCATACCTTCTACCATACATTTACCATGAAGTATCCGAAGGCCCTTTTCTCCAATATGTCCAAGTCTTTGATGCCATAGCATGGTCTTCTCTCTAGAGACCACTAGATTTTCTGCTCCACTTTCAGGAACCACAAAAATATTGCACCCATCAATAACAGTGCTACCTTGCAGCTTGTACAGAGTTCCAATCCGAACTCCCCGCATCAATACTAGTGCTCCTCGAACCATCTTGTAGGTATCCTTCTCAAACACTGTTTTTACACCTACATCATCCAACTTGATAATAGAAATTAGATTTCTGGCTAATGCAAGAATATGTAGAACACCTGGAAGCGTTCTAACCCTTCCACCTTGCAATTTCAACTTTACTTTTCCATGACCAATGATTCTAGCCTTCCTGTTGATGAGCCCCAATTTTTGGTACAATTTGGGCTCATATTGGCCTACTTACCTTGCTCAACCATTCATCTTTTATCACTTATGCATTCATTTCTTAGTATATTCGTGTTGTTTGTAGGAAGAAGGGCAGGCATTATATCTATGTGGCTAATACATGATGATTTCAGGTTTTTGGCATTAAAGAGAGCAAAAGACCACGCAAAAGGAGACAAGGAGACAACAAAGGTGGCATTGCAGGTTTATAGGGAGGTTGTCTACAGCCTTAAATGACTTCAATCATGATTGTCACCTTAACTCCGAGCTCCAACAGCTCTCCCCACCGAGCTTAAAGGCAGCCAACACGTTCTACAGGATCAGCAGTTTGACTTTCAGTTGGACAGCCAAGCTCCACGAATGGAGGAAGCCAGCTTGATCTTCAGTGTGTATAAATATGAAGGTCTTAGCCTTTGTTATAAGCTTTTTTGACCTTTGGAATTACTATTGTAATCTCTGAGCACGAGTTACAGCTCGGTGTTTGTTTGTTTTGTAAGCCAGTTTTGGCATGACATTAGACTTTTGATTATGAATAAAGGCAAGCAGATTTGGATCTAATTCTGAGTTTTTAAGGGAGCTATAGCTCTCAGGTTAGGGCCCAACCTGAGAGCAATAGACCTCCTCTTCTTTGTAGTGTTATTTGCCTTTCGTTGCAGCACTTTATTTCCTCTGTTTAATATGCATGTAGAATTTATAGTTTGCTGATTTGATTTCGTTAATGAGAATTGAGTAGGATTAGTTTATGATTAAAACGCTTTCAGTTGCTTAGATCAGAATAGGAGGTTTGTAATTCACTGGAGCTCCAAGAAAAAGGTTGTTAGTGCCTCCACTGCCATCTCTGTTTAGGGATTGGGGTGCAGTCCATATCAACCACCAAAAAGAACGCAGTCTTTTACTTCCATGCAAGCTGCAATATAGTCATTTTCATTGAAGATCCATTCATGCATTTTGCTCTTGAGCCATACTTCGTCACTACAGTTCCATGCACTACTTTTCTTCATTATTTACAGCATTGTTCATTGGTTTAATAGCACAGGTATCATTGGTTAATGAATTCTCATTTTTGGTGCAAGACATAAGCGATTTGTTTTATTTACACTGCTCAGTATCATTCTACTTCCTTCTTATTCTTCTTAACCTCTCCTCAAGCCACCTACTCGACCTCTGTTCAGCTCGTTCACCTTCCAACTCTTCCATTGCCCACGTAGCTTCATCTTTTTGACCTTTCGTTGATCCCATCCTTCTATCCACCAACCACTTCGTGCACTCTTTCTCCGTCTTACTTCTCTGTCCCTGAGCCATCACAGCTCCATCTCCACCTTACCTATCCACCCATACTGTCCCATCACTTCACCATCACCCAAAACTTCCACTTATAGCACATCCTGTAGAAGTTAGCAGATTTCCTGTAGAATCCCTGAGTTTCCTGTAGGATCCCCTGCAGACATCCTGTAGAAGCCTGCAAACTTGGTTGCCGAGCATCCAAACGTTGTAGACTTCTGTGGACTGATGCTAAGGATCCCCTGGGACCTCTCCTAGCCCCCCTGACCTTTCCCAAGCTTTCCTTCCTTTCGCACCACCTCTGCACAACCAAACCCTAATAAGAAGCAAAATCATCATCACTCCAACCATTTAAGCAAAAATACAAAAACATGTTCTTTTCAATAAAAGTAGTTTAAGTTCATACATTTCACATCATTAGAAGTAATGGCATCATTTCCAGACACTTGCACTCCCACCATTGCATCATAGAGGTTAAGCTAGTCAGATTAGGGTTAACTAGGGTTTCCATGTTTTGGTTGGCTTTCAGTTCATTTTTGCAAAGTAGATTAATTTCCTCTGAGATAGCCTTCGTCCATCATTTAGCAAGCTTCTTCTGAGAGCATATAGAAGTTGGCTTGAGCCCTAGCGGACTTGTGCCAGCTGACCAAGTGACAGCTGCGACAAGAGCTAGTACTTGTGCATACAACACCATCGCTTCCAAGTTTGTACGAACTATCGGGTTGATAAAATTAGAGATAGGAAGCCCCAGGAGTTGTAGCATTATTGCTACAATACTGGAGCCCACCATCTTTTTGGCGCCGTTGCCGGGGAAGCGTAAGAGTATTAGTAATTGTTGCTTTTCTTCTATTTTCTTACTCTTGCCTTCTGCTAAGTAGTTTATTTCATTTCCATTCTGCAAAAGTAGCATAGACATTTCCTGCTTTCATAGATTAGCATTTCCTGCTTTCAAAGACTAGCATTTCATTTCTGCAAGCGTAGATTAGCATTTCCATTCTTGCAATTTCATTTGAGCAAAGTAGATTAGTTCTTTCCTACTTTCAGTTTAATTCTGCATCTTTTATAGTTAGTTGTAGATCAATCTGTTTCAGTTTTGCAGGTACCAAAGAAAAAAACGCAAAAGCAATCAAAAGAAAAGGAAAGTCTTTTCCATTTCATGCCTCGTAGGAACCGAGATAAATCAGGCAAATTCCTACCCAACACCCCCACCACATCACTGAATCACCCTTTTCTCTTCTTTGGTGACAATGACCCAGAAGAACCTATAGGTGAACATCCTGAGATAGACAAAGATCCTATAGAAGAAGAAGAGTTAGAGACCACTCCATCTGAAGCTATGGCTGACAATAGAAGAGAAGATGAGAGAATAGAAGGTGCCTTCCCCATCCGAGAGACCAATGGAGAGATGAAAATGAAGAACATTAGCCCCTCTGCCTTACCTCACTTCCATGTACTGACTACTGAAGATCCTGATACCTTCCTGTTTGAGTTTGTTGTCCTTTGTAGAACCTATGACTATACTGAAGATGAGCAAAAGTTGAAACTCTTCCCTTCAACTCTTAAGGATGCAGCATTGCGCTGGTTCATGGGATTACCTGGGAATAGTATCACCACTTGGGCTCAGATGCAGCAAGCTTTCAATACCAAGTACAGGGATTACTGTAGGTCCAAGGAAACCAAGGGAGAAATCTTTCAGATGACCATGGGGAATGATGAGTCCCTAGAGGATTATGAGGAGAGGTTCCAACTTAGCTATAAGCGGGCCAGGTGCACACTTGACCCTGAATCCCTCAAGTTGGTCCTGCTCCGAGGAGTCCCTGAAGACCTCTTAGATACCCTTCACATGTTAGCTGGGGGGGACATTTACCAACTGCCTTATGAGGACATCAAAACTGTGTTTAAAAACCACTCCAGGGCAGCTCGGAAACGAGGTAGAGGAAACCTCCCCTCAACTAGTGTCCCTTTCTCCAAACATGAGCTTGCAAATCAATTAGAAGATCTCAAGAGTGAGGTGAGACAGACCATTGCCATGCAGCTGGACACATTTAGGATCCAGCAAAATAAAGAGGAAGAAGAGAGAGCCTTGGCTGTCTTCTGCCCTAGGTGCACAAGGAGACACCCTAAGAACGAATGCCCATTGCATTCGGTTGAAGTGCGTTTCGTTTGTGAGGAGGACCATCCCACAAATCAGTGTCCAACCTTACCTGGGTTTAAAGCCATGTACCAAGGGACAGAATCTCCCACTGAACCTCTCTATTACCTCAACCAAAGCAGGCCACAAGGATCTAGACCTTATCAGCAGGGAATGCAAGGGGCACCTCAAGCTTACTACAGCCCCAACCAATCGACTCCTATGCCTTCCTGGGGTCCCCCTGCCCATCCTTCCTGGTCCATGCCTCCTCCATGGTCTTATCCACCTCAGTACCCTACTCAACCTACTTCTCATTCATACCATTCACATGCCCAGCCATAGCCTCAGTGGAATGCACCTCAGTCAGGGTGGAGGCCCCAATACAACACTCCTCCTGCCATTTTGCCTCCACCACCAGTTCAACCTCAGCCTTTACCTCCTGCTCCTCCAAGGCAACCTCAAATGCCTGCTCAACCGAACCCGAACCCCAACAACAGACAGGCTCAGCAGGTATACACTGGGGAAACCTCATGCCCTACCTATGCTGTGGAGATCCAGGAGATCAACCTTCGATCTGGAAAGACTCTTCCAGATCGCCAACCTCATCCCCCAGAGGACGAGGAAGATAAACAGGAAAGTGAACCAAAGGCTATTCCACCCTTTCCTGAGAGACTAACAGCCACCACACAACCCAACCCAGAGGAGGATGAGCTTCTGGGTGAGCTCAAGCAGTTGTGTGTGAAAATACCACTTCTCCAAGCCATCAAGGACGTGCCAATATACAATAAACTAGTTAAGGAAAAGTGCTTCAAGCACCCAGGCAGGCGGAAGAAAGATGCTTCAACCATTAATGTCATAGGACAACTGTCTGACCTTATGCTAGGACAAGTCATCTTCCCAAAGTACCTAGATCCTGGAAGTCCTGTAGTAGATGTCCACATCAATGGCACCATCATACCTCACACCTTGATTGATCTGGGGGCTGCCATTAATGTGATGACCAGGGATACCATGCTCAAACTTAATCTTCAGGGTTCCTTGAGGAAGACCTCGACAGTACTGCAACTAGCAGATCGTTCCACCGTGACTCCCGAAGGGATTGTGGAGGATGTCTTGGTCTCTATTGACTCTTGGGAATACCCTGCAGACTTCCTGGTTCTGCAACCAAAGGAAAAGCTTACTGGATATCCTCTCATTTTGGGAAGGCCTTGGTTAGCTACTGCAGATGCTTACATAAGTTGTCGTGCAGGAAACATGACCATCAAAAATGGTCCCATGTCCAAGCAACTAGTCCTATAACCTTCTGCCCAACCCTCCTTAGAGCATGACTTACCACTCTGGTTGGAAGAAGGAGAGGAAGACAAGGTGTACTCCGCACCTCTGTGCACCTTTGATACCACTAGAAGAGACCCCCCAACCGAGGATGACTTGATCGAGACCTTGATCCAGAATCCACCTTCCAGTGCACTACCCTTAGAGAAATTGGTGGAGGATGCCCAAGCTAGCACCTTAGTGGATCTTTGTACAACCAACCCTGTTACTCCCAGAGTCAAGAATGTGGAGTTCGGCCCTGAGAGAGCATTGAAGATCAGCTCCTCCCTATCTCCTTCCCAGGAAAAGGAGCTGTGTAGCCTGTTGGCCAGCCACCTAGATGCTTTTGCTTGGAGCTATAAGGAGATGAAAGGAGTCCATCCTTCGGTCTATACCCATCATATATACATCAAAGAGGATTGTAAACCGGTTAGGCAACCCCAGAGGAGAATGAATCCAGCTCTTAAGGACATTGTCAAGGAAGAATTGCAAAAACTGTTGGATGCTGGATTCATCTACCCCATCTCAGATAGTGAATGGGTGTCCCCTTTGGTGTTGGTTCCCAAGAAAAATGGGAAATGGAGAATCTGTGTGGACTACCGAGAGCTGAACAAAGCTACCAAGAAAGACCATTTCCCTCTACCTTTCATAGATCAAGTGTTGGATGGACTGGCAGGAAAGAAGTTCTTCTCTTTCCTGGATGGGTTTAGCGGGTACAACCAAATCCAAATAAGCCCGGAAGACCAAGATAAGACCACCTTCACTTGTCCTTGGGGTACCTTTGCCTACCGAGTTCTTCCCTTTGGGCTATGCAATGCTCCTGCTACTTTCCAGAGAGTTGTCTTAAGCATCTTCTCGGAGCTGGTCCATGATGCAGTGGAAATCTATATGGATGAATTTACTCCTTATGGGGCCAACTTCCAGGAAGCATTGTCCAATCTGGGAAAAGTCCTAACCAAGTGCATTGAGATGAACTTGTCCCTTAGTCCTGAAAAATGTGAATTCCTAATGACTGAAGGGACCGCGCTAGGCCATACCATTTCTTGCCAAGGGTTACAGGTGGATCCTAACAAAATTGCTCTCATCAAAAGGGTTCCACCTCCTCAAAAGGTAAGGGATGTCCGGAGTTTCTTGGGATTAGCAGGATATTACCGGAGATTCATTAAAGACTTCAGCAAGCTAGCCTCGCCATTGTTTGGCCTGTTGGCAAAAGATGTGGAGTTTAAATGGACTGACGATTGTCAGAGGGCTTTAAATGAATTGAAGGACAAGTTGGTGTCAGCCCCAATCCTGAGAGGTCCAAACTGGGCCCTACCTTTCCACATCCACACTGATGCCTCGAACAAAGCCATAGGTGCAGCTTTAGGACAAGTTGAGCAAAAACTTCCATATGCCATTTACTTTGTTAGCAAAAACTTGTCCAAAGCTGAGCTGAATTACACTGTAACCGAGAAAGAATTCTTGGTTGTGGTCCATGCGTTGAACAAGTTCCGACATTATATTACTGGCTACCAAACCTTTGTACATACAGACCATGCTGAAATTAGATATTTAATGAATAAACCAGATGTGAATGCTCGTATTATTAGATGGTTACTTTTATTGCAGCAGTTTGATTTGACCATTGTTGAAAAACCAGGTAGAGAAAATGTTGTTGCTGACTTTTTATCTAGATTGGATTTGTCTGCAGATGAGGATGGAACAGTGGATGACCAGATGCCCGATGAACATATGTTTGCTATTTCAGTACTCTCTCCATGGTTTGCTGATATAGCAAACTACCTTGTTTCAGCACAGTTCCCTCCACACCTATCTTCAAGAGAGAAGAGCCGAATCATCAGAAAAAGTGTCTCATTTACTTGGATCGGGGGCAATCTGTTCAAGCTTGGCCCCGATCAGATCTTAAGGCGTTGTGTAAGGGAGGAGGAAGTCTTTGATATCCTCCTCAACTGTCATGATGGGCCTTATGGAGGACATTTTGCAGCAAAGAGAACTGCCTTCAAAATCCAGCAGGCAGGCTACTATTGGCCCACACTTCATCAAGATGTCAGAAGATATGTCAGCCAGTGTGACCAATGCCAAAGAATGGGGAAATCGACCCAAAGGGATGAGATGCCTCTCCAACCTCAAGTGACTCTTGAGCCATTTGAGAAGTGGGGTATGGACTTTGTGGGCCCAATCAACCCTCTTTCGAGGCAAAGGTCTTACATCATTGTGTGTACTGACTACTTGACAAAGTGGGCAGAGACTAAAGCAATCAAAGTAGCAACAGAAGAAAAGGTGGCCGAGTTCCTAAGAGAAAACATCTTCTATAAGTTTGGCTATCCAAGAGAGCTGGTCACCGATCAAGGGAGCCAGTTCACATCCAACTTGGTTGAAGATCTACTAGCTCATCACAAGATCAAGCATAGGACTTCCACCCCCTATCACCCTCAAGCAAATGGGCAGGTGGAAGTCACCAATAGAGCATTATAAGGGATCTTGACTAAGGTGGTGAGCAGCAGCAGAAAGGACTGGGCAGATCGCCTGGTTGAAGCCACATGGGCTTACAACACCACTTGGAAGACCACCACCAGCTTCACACCTTATGAGCTGGTCTATGGGAAGAAAGCTTTGCTGTCCATTGAGTTTGAATACAACACTTTGAGGATGGCAGCTCAGCTGGACCTAGATCTCAGCCATGCACAACAAGAAAGGTTATTGCAGCTGAATGGACTGGATGAACACCGAATGCAGGCCCTCCTTCACTCGGAAGTGGTTCAACTTCAGAGAAAGGTGTGGCATGACCAACATCTCCATGACAAGCAATTTCAGCTGGGAGATTGGGCTTTGTTGTATGACTCCAGATACAAAGATTTCAAGGGGAAGCTGAGAACTAGATGGCTAGGGCCATATTCAGTGGAAAAATGTCATGACAATGGATCTTTTCTTATTCGGACCATTGATGAGGAAGCCATCCCCATGCTTGTCAATGGGCATCGATTGAAGATCTACAGGAAGCCTCTCTCAAGACAAGAGTTCATCAAAACTATGGAAAAGGCAGTGTTGGTCATAGAGAAGGGTTCTACCTTTGCTTTGGGCATACCCTGAAGAATCTAAAAAAAATAATAATAAATAAATAATAAAGATCCTTAGGTGAAAACCTTTCTGAGGCGCCCAAGGCAGGTGGTAGGGGTGAAAACCTCATTGAGGTGCCCCTATTGTCTTTCCAAAAAAAACAAAAAGAGATAAAGATTTGAAAAGATCCTTGAGTGAAAACCTCTCCGAGGCGCTCAGGGCAGATGGCAAGGGTGAAAACCTCATTGAGGCACCCCTGTTATCTTTCAAAAAAAAAAAAAGAGAAGAAAAAAAAAGAAAAACACAAGAAAAAACAAGGTCAACAGATTCATTATGTAAAATTGCATGCAGATGTTCTATGGAGGAGAGGAAGCCTCTCAACTCAAAGCTAAGGGTCCTCATCATGCAGTCAAAACACCTCACCAGCACCCCCTCCAGGAATACTCATTTTTTCCAAGGTATGTGCAATTTTATTACAGCTTGAGTCTTCTACAGGAAGACGCAGATTTTCTACAGGAAGATGCAGATTTTCTACAGGAAGGTGCAGACTCTCTACAGGAAGCACAGCCTTTCTACAGGAAGCTCTGTATTTCTATAGGAAACTTCCTGTAGAAGCCCAGAACGGCCCAGAATTCATTTCATGAAGAGAACTAACGGCTAAGGATCGGTTTGGACGCATGCACGCCACTATTGTCAACCATGCACATTGCTGTTATCTTGTTCCACCATCCTTGTCGACATGCAACAAAGTTACCTGCACCAGCAAAGCAGATCGATGAGTCTCGAGAAAAAGCAAATTGTAAATGGAAAAAGCGCTAGAGATCTCACACCATATTCATCACAGTCAGCCAGAAGCTCCGAGAGCATGATCGTGAGGCCATCCATCGTCGTGCAGCATGCACCCAAGGAGGAAGAACTGTTCCAAGACATCCCGCGGGAGTCCTGTAACAGTTAAGCCTGCTAGAGTGGATACCATTCACAGCACAGGCCATATGCAAGGAAACGTGGGCACATGCAACTGAAGCATCCCATCCATCGACGACAGCTCGTGAAAATGGACCTCCAGGCCTGTGTAAGTTCGCCAGCAGCAGGTAAATCGACTCCTCAGCGTCCAAAGAGCTGAAACATCGTGTGTAGCCGCGCAGGTAAGTGTCTCGACCCTTCCTTCCATCAGACTGCATGAATGTTACTTTGATTAATTGCTAAGTGTAAAGGTGAATGGGTTGAGTGGACGTATGGCCATTTGGCCGGCCACGTCGGCCAGTGAATGGTCTAGTTGGATGTGTGGCTGGCGGCCATGACAAAAAGAATGAGCAGCATGCACGTGAGATCGATCCCGTCGAGAAAACGATTTTAACCAAAGAGGCGGCGGCAGTTCTGCGAGAATTGATGCGGCAGCAAGTGAACGCGCAGTTGAATGATGGGGTGACGTCACCCAACGGTTCGGCGGGGACAGCTCACCCCCCGCGCCACGGATTCCGCCGAATTCAAAATCTAATCGGCTAGATTGCACTCATGCATTTATCAACCACCATTCTGAACTCGAGCGGCTATCCTGATCCTTCTGCAGTGTGATACGCCGAGCCTTTGGCCATCAGAACGATTGAGAAGCACACCCAAGGCGCAGACCGACTGCAGTCTCTCCCGAAAATCGCACGCTGCATTCTACAGGAACGCTATCATTCTACAGGAAGCTGTCATCCTACAAGAACGCAGTTTTCTACAGGAAAGCGGGTGCCTCACATAAAAAGGTGGCCAATTAAAGAGGTAACCCTGAACTCTTCATGCAACTGGTTATTAAAGGTGGCAGAATTGTCGTCCATAGTCTGGTCATAGAGAAACGGTGAAATTGTTGTCTGTTGTGCCTATACTGTCATTCTACAGGATGTCGAGTAATTAAACTGTGTTAAGTTCCTCAGCGATAAGTTTGTGGGTTATGTGCATGACATTCTACGCTCTGTCTCAGTAAACCAAAATCTCTTCCACAATCACCACCTCTGGTTAAGAAAACTGTTTTATCATGCCGGGTGGGTTTATAAGACGAGAACCCATTGATTCAACCAAATTAAGGGAAAACCAGGAAGTGGTAGAGCTCTTCACACGGGTTCAATGGATATCTTTTTGTGACAAGTTGCATGGATACGATGATGAAGTGGCAGAAGAATTTTTGCAGGCTCTGAAGTCGAAATCCAAGACACTGGCCATAGTGAACTTCAGGGGTCTAAGCCTCAAGCTAACCCTGCAATATATCAGTCGAATTACTGAACTTCTAATGGGTCTACCGTGGGATAAGGAAGAACGGAAGTTGAGTCAGCAGGCCAAGAAAGAATTCTTTCCACCTGAGGAAGAATTCTCGGAGGACAAAAATGGGGTGCGAAGAACAAGTCTGTTGCCACCATGGAACAAAGTTAGCCTGCAAATCATGAAATATATAACCTGTGAAGGCCGTTATCGCATCGTGTACGGGTATCACTTTCGATTGCTCACTGAATTGAGGCACCGGATTGATCTTCCTGTAGAAAAGAAACTAAGAATTCCTTATTTCCTGCTACAGTCTTTGATTGAGTGTGCTACAAAGCTGAAAGAAGGGATACCAGATCAGGTAGCCCACCATGGGTTGATCAAAATTCTTGTGGATGATGCACTTCATTCATATAAGGTTCCCCTCTCATGGGAATCATTCAGGAATTTAACAAGAGATGGAGACATAAGGATGCTCACCGAAGAAACGGGTTCCTCCAGCAGTGAGGAACAAGAAGTAGTGGCCGAGGGAAAGAGAGAAAAAGGCCAGAAGACCCCGACCACAGTGCAGAAGAAAGAACAAAAGAAGAAGCACGAGGAAAAGGATGACAAAGAAAAAGGTGGCACACCCATCTTATCAACAAGAGAAAAGAGGTTGAAGAGCAGAACGGACAAAGCTGAGGTGGTCCACATCAGCCCAAGTACCTCGTCAGCACCTGCAACCAAACCAAAAAGAAAAACCCATGCAGCTAAGCAAGAAAAGGTGGTGACACCCGTGTCTACAGGAAAGCAGAAACAGGCTTCTACAGGAAGCCCGAAAACAGAGACAAGGGCTTCTACAGGAAACCCGAAATTGGCAAAAGGGTCTTCTACAGGAAGCTCGAAAATTACCAAAACAGGGGCTTCTACAGGAAGCCCCGAAAAGGTGAAACCCAAAGAGAAGAAGGTAGATATTCTGGCACAGGAGGCAGCAACTGTATTAGCTGGCCTCAGCACACCACCTAAACCAAAAGAAAAGAGGAAGAGGGAGACCCCTCTATACTTTAAAGCTCGAAGAAGTGTTAGGATAAAGACGAGCAAGCCACAACCTCCGTTCAGCAGCCCGATTGTCATCGAAGATACCCCTGCTTCTCCCAAGGAAAATTCCCCCTCAAGGATAACAGTCACCTACGAGAAGGGGAGTCCAAAGAAAAATACGTGGCAAGAAAGGTTAGACCTGTTAACTGAAAAAAACTTGGCTACAGGAAGCTGAAAATGTTCTACAGGACACTCTGGCCCAGCTACAGGAAATGGAAAAGAGGGAAGGAGAAGGACCCTCATCACCACCGAGGGAGGGTGAGGTAGAGCCACCTGAAGAGATAGAAAGAGAACATATACCAGAACCTAGCCCTTCGCCTAGTCTGAGTTCATACTACACCTTTTTAGAGGCGGGCAAAATCATACCACAGAAATTTACTGTGCCTCTATTTTTCGCATTAGAGGAGGAAAGAGTCTGTACCCACACATGGACGCAGATCTCCAAGTCAAAGGGTGTGGCGGACATAGGTCCCTTACAAGAGCAACTCAAGGAGGTCAGGAGTGAATTCGCCATGGCTAAGCATGTGGCTAATTACCAACGTGGGCTTCTACAGGAAGAAAACCAGAAGTTGAGATTGCAGCTACAGGAGCTAAGGGCAGGGGTAGGTACATCCTCCAAAGACACCACAGAAGAACAACAGGGCAAAAGGGAGCTGACCACCAGTCTTGAGGGGCCAATGACACTTCTACAGGAAGCAGAACAGCAAGGCCAAATTGAAGTGCAAGCTCTAAAGGAACAGCTACAACAAAAGGAAGCACAATTGGCCTGCATGGCCAGTTGGGCCATGGAGGCAATAAGGTGCAGACAACCTGCAAAATCCTATGCTTTGTACTTGAAAGACCAATGGCTGCAGTTCCAAATAAACACCTTGGCACAAAGAGGTATTTCTCAGATACAAAACCCCCAGCAATTTTCTGAATTGTGCAATACTAGTTCGTCAGAAGACAAAGCCAAATTAGCAGAGTTCTACCTCCACAATTTGGCTTTGCCTAATGAAGTCTCCTGGGATCCCAATATTGCCTTGGGTGATATGCAATTGATGGCGTTCGCTTCATGGCTGAACCATGAGGATCAAAGAGCAGCTGAAGCAAAATCGGTCATGAACAGAGAATTGAGCGAGCCACTGCTCATTCGAGCAGAACCAGAGGATCTGGTTGCACTCATCTCAGCACACCAACAGTTGTCTATTGATCCCACAGCTTCCTTGAGATTTATGGACCAACAAGCTCAAGCCATCGCTCATTTTGAAGACATGGAAAGATTGTTAGGAGAAAGTGTTGCCCAAGCATGTACACGCAGATGGAATACCTTGGCACACAGTTTGAAAATCCGAGAATACCACACCCCAATTCGGATGAGGGAAGCTTTGGCAAGGGTAGACCTTTACAAGAAATCCATGCAAAGCCTCCAGGCCAGCTGGATTGGCCTTAAACTCAGCCCACCACTACTGCTAGGGTTGACTGAAGGCAATACAGAGGAGGATGACAGTGAACAATGGGAAGAGGTGAACAGGAAAGCAGGGTTTCATATCAGCAAAGAGGACACTACCACAGAGGCTTGGGATGTAAGGGAAGCTGTAAAAGCAATGAAGTATGAAGATTTGGACTAAGTTGCTCAAGGATGAGCAAATATTTTAGCTGGGGGGTGATGATGAGCCCAAATTTTTGGTACAATTTGGGCTCATATTGGCCTACTTACCTTGCTCAACCATTCATCTTTTATCACTTATGCATTCATTTCTTAGTATATTTGTGTTGTTTGTAGGAAGAAGGGCAGGCATTATATCTATGTGGCTAATACATGATGATTTCAGGTTTTTTGCATTAAAGAGAGCAAAAGACCATGCAGAAGAGACAAGGAGACAGCAAAGGTGGCATTGTAGGTTTATAGGGAGGTTGTCTACAGCCTTAAATGACTTCCCTTGTGATTTTCACCTTAACTCCGAGCTCCAACAGCTCTCCCCACCGAGCTTAAAGGCAGCCAACACGTTCTACAGGATCAGCAGTTTGACTTTCAGCTGGACAGCCAAGCTCCACGAATGGAGGAAGCCAACTTGATCTTCAGTGTGTATAAATATGAAGGCCGTAGCCTTTGTTAGAAGCTTTTTTGACCTTTGGAATTAGTATTGTAATCTCTGAGCACGAGTTACATCTCGGTGTTTGTTTGTTTTGTAAGCCAGTTTTGGCATGACATTAGACTTTTGATTATGAATAAAGGCAAGCAGATTTGGATCTAATTCTGAGTTTTTAAGGGAGCTATAGCTCTCAGGTTAGGGCCCAACCTGAGAGCAATAGACCTCCTCTTCATTGTAGTGTTATTTGCCTTTCGTTGCAACACTTTATTTCCTCTGTTTAACATGCATGTAGAATTTACAGTTTGCTGATTTGATTTCGTTAATGAGAATTGAGTAGGATTAGTTTATGATTAAAACGCTTTCAGTTGCTTAGATCAGAATAGGAGGTTTGTAATTCACTGGAGCTCCAAGAAAATGGTTGTTAGTGCCTCCACTGCCATCTCTATTTAGGGATTGGGGTGCAGTCCATATCAACCACCAAAAAGAACGCAGTCTTTTACTTCCATGCAAGCTGCAATATAGTCATTTTCATTGAAGATCCATTCATGAATTTTTCTCTTGAGCCATACTTTGTCACTACAGTTCCATGCACTACTTTTCTTCATTATTTACAGCGTTGTTCATTGGTTTAATAGCACAGGTATCACTGGTTAATGAATTCTCGTTTTTGGTGCAAGACATAATCGATTTGTTTTATTTACACTTCTCAGTATCATTCTACTTCCTTCTTCTTCTTCTTAACCTCTCCTCAAGCCACCTACTTGACCTCTGTTCAGCTCGTTCACCTTCCAACTCTTCCATTGCCCACGTAGCTTCATCTTTTTGACCTTTCGTTGATCCCATCCTTCTATCCACCAACCACTTCGTGCACTCTTTCTCCGTCTTACTTCTCTGTCCCTGAGCCATCACAGCTCCATCTCCACCTTACCTATCCACCCATACTGTCCCATCACTTCACCATCACCCAAAACTTCCACTTACAGCACATCCTGTAGAAGTTAGCAGATTTCCTGTAGAATCCCTGAGTTTCCTGTAGGATCCCCTGCAGACATCCTGTAGAAGCCTGCAAACTCGGTTGCCGAGCATCCAAACATTGTAGACTTCTGTGGACTGATGCTAAGGATCCCCTGGGACCTCTCCTAGCCCCCCTGACCTTTCCCAAGCTTTCCTTCCTTTCGCACCACCTCTGCACAACCAAACCCTAATAAGAAACAAAATCATCATCACTCCAACCATTTAAGCAAAAATACAAAAACATGTTCTTTTCAATAAAAGTAGTTTAAGTTCATACATTTCACATCATTAGAAGTAATGGCATCATTTCCAGACACTTGCACTCCCACCATTGCATCATAGAGGTTAAGCTAGTCAGATTAGGGTTAACTAGGGTTTCCATGTTTTGGTTGGCTTTCAGTTCATTTTTGCAAAGTAGATTAATTTCCTCTGAGATAGCCTTCGTCCATCATTTAGCAAGCTTCTTCTGAGAGCATATATAATTTGGCTTGAGCCCTAGCGGACTTGTGCCAGCTGACCAAGTGACAGCTGCGACAAGAGCTAGTACTTGTGCATACAGCACCGTCGCTTCCAAGTTTGTACGAACTACCGGGTTGATAAAATTAGAGATAGGAAGCCCCAGGAGTTGTAGCATTATTGCTACAATACTGGAGCCCACCACCTGTCATCCCCCAAGAAGACATCACCACCATCATATTTCTCATACTCGTAGAACCACTCTCTATGGGGAGTGAAGTGAAAGGATGCACCTGAGTCAATCAACCATGCCTCATGATCTACATGTGTACTTGAAGAAGCCAAGTACACATCCCCACCTTCATCTGAGGTGTTTTTTGCCTCTGCAGAAGGAGCCTCATCAGATCCCTTTTGTCAGGAGCTTTAGATTTATAGTCCCTTTTGTAGTGCCCTTCCTTTCCACATTTCCAGCACACCACCTTTACAGGTTTTCCTGGAGATTTAGATCTCCCTTTAGATTTATATCTCCCACTCGATGACTTATTTTTGTTTCTGTTCTGGGTCCGCCCTCGTACAGACAAGGCATCACCATTTTGGCTCTCCATATTTTTCCGTCTCATCTCCTCCGTCAGCAAGGATGAGACTATTTCATAAAAATGCAAGGCAGTTGCATTGCTACCTATTGCAATAACCATACTATCCCATGAATCTGGTAGAGAACACAACAAACTAATGAACTTATCTTCATCTGAAATTTTAATATCAACAGATGCTAACTAACTTACCATGGTATTAAATGCATTCAGATGCTAACTGACTTACCACAGTAATACTTCTTGGAGATATGACTTATGCTGAGTTGATTCATGGAAGGAAATGAAGCAAGTTGATCTTGATGAGATCAAGAGGATGAGTTGATATCTATATGCAGACATACTTTGTCACATGTTGATGATATTTACACTAACATGGACATATACATGTTGTTGGTCTGGATGTTGTTGACAGATGCTTATGGAGCAGATCATACATGGTGTGTGATAGTTGCTGATGACTATCATGGTCTTGTCTTTGTTATAAATGTCATGTATATCATTCAATGTAAAGGTCATATCAAGATCCTTGTCTCTGTCTGTTGTAGTCTTTTGATGAAGTCAATTTTTGGTCATTTGATGTAATTTGTACCCCCACTATGCATGGGAAGGATGATGTAATATTTCATTCATGTGTAAACAATTGGTATATCCCCACTTGGATGGGTGAATGAGTCAAGTTTGGTATATCCCCACTTGGTTGGGAGAATGAATGTATGTATGAGTTATTGGTGATAGGAAGGTCAAACTCACATAGTTGAGTTATAGAGTCATGTTATGTTTCTTGAAAATATTTGCAGAGTCTGATGTGCTCAAGGGGAGCATGGATGATATAGTACATATCAACATGAATAAAGGGGGATTTCAACTAGAGAATTCAACATGCACTCAGGGGGAGCATGACCCTTTGCCCTTGATGTCAAAGGGGGAGAGTGACTTGGTGTGGTTGTTGTTTCCATCAAGTCCAAAGGGGGGGATTGTTGGCATTATGATGTATGTGTTGTACTTGATGGCAACCCACTTGTAGCAAAACAACACACTTGTACATGTTAACTAGATGAATCTACAAAAGAGATATCATATGTGACAGAATGTATGGCAGTAATATTTATAGATGTGATGAAATGCAGGGCAACTTCAAGGAATCAATTCATAAGGCAACTCACTCAGATGAAAGATCACAATATAGCATCTAAACAACAAAGAATTACATATCAGTGTTCACAGAATGAAGAAAAAGGGGTATACGCAGGTTCACCTTGACCAAGCTGCATATACACGTAGGTTAACAGAACAAAAGGAGCGTATAGTGTACACACACACTTTCATAGAAGGAAAATCATGTATACCTTGGAAAACTAAGTTTTTGGTATGAAGTATTTGGTCTGTGGTATCTTGATCCATGGTATTGGTCCAAGGTATCTGGTCTGATGTATTGACCCTAAGTATTTGGTCCAAGGTATTGGTCCTAGGTGGGTTTGGGCCATGGTATTGAGAAAGACCTAAAACCATATAAGGAGGAGAAGATCATTAGGCCAAAGTGCACAAGAAGTTTTTGAATATCTGATGAAGTGTGAGATCCAGTATGCAGGTTATAGGTTTATGATGCTCTACTTGATTTGAACCTAGGAGGAGCCTTAGCGGTTGATGGAGGAAAAGATCTAATGATGGATCGGGATATTAAGGCTTGGAATAAATAATATTTATATGGTTTGATCATGTTTATTCTAGATCTATATATTGATGCATGTGTTGTTCTATAAATATTATGATCTAGTTATAACTGAAGTCTAGATTAGCTGCAAAATTATGAATGAATATTTACAGATGTATACGTTGGTTGACTTTCGTAAAAGCACATATACATGTAGGTTCGACACATTGAAGTAGCATATACCTTATGAACTATGATTTCTAAAGTTGCAATTGGTTCTAGTTGTTGATGCGGAGATCTAGGTTTTGCTTTATGTTCTGGTGACTACATTCTGGTAACAGTGTTCAGATTGATTGATTGTGTTTGCTTTAGTAATGATGGATGAGATCTAATAATGGATTAGAACCATAATGACTTATCATTATGTGATCAGATGCGCTAGATCTTGTTGCTAACACATGTATTATCCTTTATATGTGATGATCTGGGTATGTTTGAAGTCAGGAAGTGCAGCAAAGTTATAAGTAAGTATTTGCAGATCTATATGCTGGTTCACTTTGATGATGTTGCGTATACACGCCGGTTCGGCTCTTCCAAATTGTGTATACACTCTAATGCATGGTTTTGAGGTTACTACTAGTTCTGATTAATGATGCAGTGTTCTGGGTACAAAGCTATGTACTGGCTACAGTGATCTCTCTATTCCAGTTGATTTGTTGAATTTGATTAAAGTATGAATGAATGGTTGTTTCAGTTCTATCAGAGGTTCAGAGGTTCTTAGAAAGTAATGATTGATTTTCAGTGATTGGTTGATGGTTGTGGTGATTGATTTGAGCTTCAATGTTGTTGATGGGTCCAGTATGAAAATTGGATGAAATGTGGCCTTCAAATTATGGTGTGGTGTTCTAGGAGTATCCAGTCTGAAAATTTATGAAACGTGGTCCCTGGAGGAAGAAAGAAGGTCGTAGCCTTCTGTAGGCCAGCACCTATGTACTAGTAAATATATCGGCTAGTACAAGAGCCAGTTGGTTGTAGCTCCCTTCCATTAGAAGCTGGAGAATGAGAGAAGGTTGTAGCCTTCTGCAGGTAGAAGCCTGCGTACTGGTATGAGTCTGTACTAGTACAATGTTGTAAACAAATTTTCTTATTATTAAAAGAAGACAGAGACGATAGTAACAAGTGGTTTTTACCCACATTCGGTTTCCACCTTAAATCTTGGTGTTCATGTGTGTTTCTTATGTGTGATGGTTTACTCTGTTATTAACTACATATGGTTACTGTTTAATGTCTAATAAAGTACTAATGCACAGATTAAAAGATCAACATATGATGAATTAACTGAATCATTAATTTGTTGGATATACGCTTGTTTCCTTAAGCACAGTTGCGTGTACACGTGGGTTACCCACATGGAAGTAGCATATACAAATTTGAGTATGAAAAGAAAAATATTATTGACTTGACTAATACTAATTCACCCCCTCCTTTCAGTATTATTTCCAGCAACGGGAGCACTAGAACTTCTCGTGACCGGGCCTAGAGTCGCCAGAAGCCTGCGATTAATAAGAACTCAGAATATGAATATGTATCAAACGTAACCTTATTTCATTAGTGCAAGTAACATCTTACAGAGTCACTAATTACCTTTCGGCCCTATATATAACATAAAAGAGTAACTCGATAAAAGCGAATACTCAGGATCAGGGGATCCTGAGGATTTTGCAATACATAATCTGATCATGTGATAAAATAGCATTGTTCGAGTTGATATCCCACTTCCTTGTCTGCCCAAGAGGTTGTAGCTTTTCCCTTTTATGGCCTCGTGTTGTTCTGTCAACTGAACGACTTTTGCCCAGTCCGCATCTTTACACACAAAGATAGAAAAAAAATCAGTTTCTTGTGTTAGATTTGCCTATTTTGTCACCAAATGCTTTCATCCAAATTTAGCTAATATTTTCCTCATTTTAATGTATAAATAGAGATAATAGTATAAGGATGAATGGTAAATAAAGCATTTTGTGAAGAGAAATCATACCTTTTTCCTGACCCAACATCTTCCATATGTCCCCTTCAAAAACTCCACTCTGATGAAAACCACTTCTTGAATCTCATTCAATGAAATTCTTACCATTCTTCTTGGGCACCCACACAAGAGGTGCACTACATGTTAGAGGAGTAGGTTGAATGATCCTTTTATTCAACAATCCTTGGATTTACTTCTTAATTTATGCGCTTTCCATTACTAACATCCTGTACATGCCAATGTTAGCAAGAAGACATTTTTGTTGCAACTGTATCTCATGTTGGCTTCCTCTCTTGGGAAGTAATCTTTTTGGTTCCTGAAACACCTCATCAACATGGTTAAATAATCAACCATTTCATATTTCAAATTAGAATTACAATAATTAAATGCTTCACAATCAATATCATTCTTGGGTTTGATAATGAGAAGCACTAAATTCATGCTCGAATTCACTATTATTTTTCTCTTCCCTACATTAACAAGCAAAAGATTTATTTTCTTGCTATGAGCTCTCACAATATATTATACTCCATTCTTGAATAAATGATATTTTTTCATGTCTATGGAAGATAGATTTTCTGTCATAAAGGTATGGACTGCCTAAAACTATGCCACATATATATAATGACACAACATCAAGCTCCACTAATTTGCAGTAATTTCAAATTTTAGTTTACACTTTCTCATAAACTGCTATTGCGCTTTGTCACACACCCATCCAAGTGGTTACGGTATATGATGTGGAATGATTTCAAAGTCTAAAATTTTTACATTGTTTTGAGAGATAAGATTGGCTTGAGAGTCGCTATTAAACATCGTATCAATCTTTTTATGTTTTGAGATCACCCTTATGTGAAAAAATTGTATTCTCATCTTTTCATTTGGAGTTTCATTTTGCGATTCTAAAAAAAATTGTATTCACATAAACTTGCAAACAATTAAATCCTTCTTTCAAAAAGCAAACCTAGTCATCTGATACCAAATTGATCTGATTTATAATATTAGATTATTGTTCTAAGATCATCCTCATATTATAAACAAAATGCTTTTATTGTTCTTAAGGATTCATGAATTTTTTCAAGTGAAATGAAGAGTTTTTATGTTAATTTTATGAGCAATTTAACATAAATAAGAAAATTAACAACAACATAAACATGTACAGAACATCATCAAAAACACATTATAACAAGCACATGATAAATTAGTTCACCCCTCTTAGGATACATCTCCTTGGTCCATAATCCAATGGCTTGGGCCTCTCTATTATGCTAAAAAGGGTAAAAATATGTGTTTACAATGCTCAAATGCTTTTAAAACCTGCTCCACTAAGTCCAAAATATTCAAAAATGATCATCTAGCCTCTTTTCTCGTCAAATTTGGTGGAAAAATGAAGAAGTTATGACTTCTCCTTGTTCTTCCAATATTCGCTCCACAAATTTCCCCATTTCCAGCATGATCCTACAAATTAGCCCCAAAAACGCGCTAACTGAGCGAAAATTTCACCGCGTGGCCATAATATGTCAGTCGACTGTGTTATCGCAAATCACAATCAGCGAGGAAAGCAACAGTCTTATGGTCTGTGATCATGACGGGTGATGTGCGATTGAAATGTGGTGGTCTTGACAGAAGTATTAACCGCAACCGATAAACATATCACGTCCAAGATCCTTTTGCAAATCACAATTCGATAGAGTATCAGTGGTCCATATATGCGGGACTTTTGTTTTTCTGCAAAGTGTGATTGTGATTTGAAATTCATCACATCGCAACTCTGGGGCCAATCCCTTAATGCCTTTCTGCCTATCTTTTGTGAAGTGTGATTGTGATCTGTGATGCATCGCATCATAACCCTTCCCTGCTCGGGGCTGATTCTTTAATGCCTTCCTGCCTGCCTTATCGCATTGCATCTTGGCTGTTCTAGGGCTGATTTTTAAAGCTGACTCACCTGAGACATGTGATTTATAATATGCAGGGGCCAATGGTAGCTTGCCACTTGTTGCCTCCCCATTCCCTGAAGGGCCTTTCCACATCATCTTTTCCTGCCACTTGTCCAAGTCAAACCTGAACCTTTACTTGCTCTAACTTCTTCATACGAGCTCTTATTGGAGTGATGTTTGCATCGTTGGAATTATAATGATGATCTCTTTGATTTGAAGCTAAGTATATTAAGATTCTGACACTTTTAGTTTTGAGCCAAATTTTGAGCACGTAATCACTTGGTCACAAATATGGCCTTACATTTTTCTATGGTTTTGTTTGTTGCCTTCATAACCTTGAAGATCCATCGCGAACCCACAACTGATTTAAGTGTTGGTCTTGGGATCACTTCCCAAAATATTTTTTTTACAATGGATTCATACCTCTCCACCATTCCATCAACCCATACAAATTACTCTATTGCTTCCTCGAAAAATGATGTCTCAGTCTCTACAATCTTATTCATTATAACCATGTAGCTAGTGTACCAATTAGGTGACCTTCTCTCCGTAGGAAAATTTGAAGGAGAACCCACATTTTTATAGGCCATTT
The DNA here is from genome assembly GCA_031772625.1 of Pinus tabuliformis. NCBI lineage: Eukaryota > Viridiplantae > Streptophyta > Pinopsida > Pinales > Pinaceae > Pinus > Pinus tabuliformis. The sequence continues at coordinate 1,056,567,073 of CM062807.1, forward strand.
TTTCACATCTGATCAGTGAGCATCCTGCTAGGATCAATCAACATCCTATTCCCCTTTTTCACCATCTTTCACAAATCCCTAAGCATGTACCTTTCATTTCCTAGAATTTCAACCCTAAATTGCATCATCTGAGCCAATTCAAGGATCAACACTCCCTATAGTCCTACTAGGGTGTGTTCACCAGCAAGTTGTTCCATTATGGCTTATGGTTGTCACTAGCAAGTTACTCCCTTTTGCACCTGTGTTGGTTCTAAAAATATGGAAGAATGATAAGGATTCTGAAGGCTTCCACTTCTAGGAGTTTCCAGAATTTGTTTCAACTACTTACCTTAGATAAAACATTCAGATCCTATCCTTCCCTACATTGGAGTTATCCCTGATCCTATCCCTCAATCAAAGGTGGATCTCTTACCGTATATTGGTAATTGGATAAGAACTCCCAACTTACCCTATTTCTCTATATATTCCCAACCTTCTATGTGGTTGGGGGTTGGTTTTTGGAGAGTGATTCTACTCTTATTTTGTTGTAGTGAGTGGTTATCATCTCATGCATTTAGGGTGATTGGAGGAGCATATTGTGACAAGGAAAGGACAAGTCAACAACTTGGAGGAGCTCTTCTATAAGATCAAATGCTACTTATGGTTATAATCTCCTTCCATTTATATTAATGCAAATAATTCATTTTTTTCCTATATGTGATTTTGTTATTTCACTTATTTCAATACCATTTTGATCTATTGAGCGAAGTACTTAAATGATGCTGCATAGATCTCGTAGTTTCTTGGCCTGTGTTATATAATTGTTAATGTTATAATTTTGGAAATCAGAGTTGGAATTTGATCTTCCAAGCCAAATAAGGAGCGAACTGTGCAAAGGATTCCACGTAGGCCTCACTCTGCAATCTATTTACTTTAAGGAAAATCATTATGTTCGTTGTCTCTCTATTGTTCTAGGTTAGCCACCAACCTAGGGGAGATACTTTTGTCCAAATTTATAAATTATCACTTGAGTCTGCACACATGAGACTACTGATCAGATGTATCAAAACCTTCAAATTCTCAATGTACACCTCCTCCTCAATTATTCCATTGAGGAATGTTGTTTTTACATCCATCTGGTGGATCCTCCAACCCATCTGTACAGCCAGAGCAATAATTGATCTAATGGATAAGTACCTTGTTGCAAGAGCAAAGGTCTCCTCATAGTCAATTCCTTCAACTTGAGTACCCCTTGGCCACAAATATGGCCTTATATTTTTCTATTCTTCCTTATTCTAACTACTTAACCTTGAAAATCCATCATGAACCCACAACTAATTTATTTGTTGGTCTTTGGAACACTTCCCAACAATTGTTCTTTGCAATGGATTCATACTCCTCCACCATTCCATCAACCCATACAAATTACTCTACTTATTCGTAAAAAAGGTATGGCTTATTCTCTACAATATCAGTCATTAGAGCCATGTAGCTAGTTAACTAATCATGTGACCTTCTCTTCCTATGCAAATTTGGAGCACCCACATTCTCCCTCACATTCTACGCAAGTCTCTCATCTTCCTTGGTTATTTTCTGACCTTCTTTCGATGGTTCAAATCAAGTCGTTGTCTCAACTCTCTACTCCTTAATTTGTGGTTTCTCCACAACTTCTTGAGGTTCCTCCTCTGGAACTAAAAGCTCCTCTTTTGGTGGGATCTGAAGCTCCCTCTCAAGAGAGAACCACATCACTTTCTTCTCATCAAATTTTACATCCCTTCACACAACTATCATTCTGTGGGATGGAAAACACACATGGTAGTTTTGGGTAGTTTCTATGTAACCCACAAATGCCCCCAATTTTTTTGTCGGATCTAGCTTCTTCCTTGATTCTTTGGAGACATGGAAATAAACAGAGTCTCCAAGAATCCTGAAGTGCAACACATCAGGATTTCTCCCCGAGAAAGTCTCCTTCGGCGTAATTGTGCACAGAATCTAATGAGGACTCTGGTTCTCCAAATAATTTGTTGTGTTACATGCCTCATCCCACAAATCTAGAGGCAGGCCTTGGTGATGCAACAACACCCTTAGAGCTCCCACAATGATACAATTCTTTCTCTCAGCCACCCCATTTTGTGGTGGGTTGTGGGGTGCTATTAATTCTCATTGAATGCCTTATTTTACAAAAAAAAAAAAAACATTCAAAAAGTACAAACTGGAATTATCATTCCTAAGAGCCTTCACCTTCTTATTAATTTATTTCTCAACCAATGCCTTGAATTTTACAAACTTGGAGAATGTCTCATATTTCTCTGCATAAAGAAGATCCAGCACTTCCACAAGAAGTCATCAATAAAAATAACAAAATAGTTGCGCCTGGCAGTGGAGGTTGTCGATAAAGTTCCACAAACATCAGAGTGGATCCTTTCTAGGACTCCATGCACTTGGTTGTCCTAATCATGCAATTTGGATTTTGTGTACTTCCCCAAAGTACATCCTTTGCATACATCTTATTGATCATTTGCTCCTTTGGGGAAGCTCATTTTTATCTATTGCATAATCTTTAGGGTACATAAAACAACCATGTCTTATGTGCCAAAGTTCACCAACATTGTGGATTTGCACCTTATCTTCCTTAGTTCTTAATGCATCAATGTATTCTATATCTAGATTATACATGTTCTTCACACGAACCCCAATATACTTGTTGGCCCCGTTTTTAGCCATGAAGACTATTGACAGGAATGGAATATCAAATACCAAGATGAGGTGGATGCCTTGTCACCAAACACCACTACCATTCTGTACTCAATACTTGAATCCCCAATTTGTAATCAAGGTGGTAGTGGCCAAGTTGAACTTCTTTTTGATGGATGCACACAACTCATGAAGATATTCCACTATCGTGTGCCTGATATGCTTATGACCAATATGGAAGAGGTTTATCCATTGATAGCAAGTGGTTATATAGAGGAAAAGAAATTTTGTCATAGCCACAAATAGCAGATTCGAAGAGATCCGAATTGTCCCAGATTGGTTACAGTTGATGAGTTGTCATAGTCAGAAACATTTTGTTAAATTTGCATTCGATAGTTTCCTTTAAAAGGTCTAATGTAATTTTAATTCAGACATTCTTGTTGTTATTATTGGTTTATGCAATGATTTATGTAATAACTTGTTGTTAACTCTACTCCAGAGGATTTAAGATTATATATGATCATCTTTGAGCTTTGAATCAGATTAGTTTTCAGCATATTTTACTGTGAGTCATAATGTTCATGTTTTAATTTCCTTTTTATTGCAGTAAACTAGCTTGCTCCAGGCATGGGAGGGCCCATCACTACTACAACCAAACCTAATAGCTAGTATAGATTAGGAAATTGTGTGATTTTACAGAGTTAGTTTTCATTGATTTAAATTTTGCAGAGTGTTTGAACGCTTGTCGTATAATATTGAAACTAAGATTTGATTTGATTCGTATAGGTTTAGTAATCATTTGCATCGAAGATCGATTGATTAGAGAGAATGTTTCCACTGGACTGTGGTATTATAGTTCACCATTATTCAAATCTGCGCTCGCATAATCGTTTGACAACCATACTTTATTATTTCCATAGACAAATGAGCGTGAATACATCAAGATTCCGTAGTTGAAAGTTTTCCTGATATGGAATGAATTTAGAGTTAAAACGATTTCTGAATGTGTACATGTCTTGTTTCTTAACTTTTAAGTGAAATTTTTTCTCATGCAGGCTTGAACAGTTGTTTTATGATTGAGTTTTGTAGTAAGGCATTTTAAGTGTAATTGGAATGGTTTTGTTTTGACAATGGTAGAGTTTGATTTCGATTAGGAATAAATTGCGTTGAAGCAGTGTTTAAATCAAATGGATTTTGTTATTGCAATGCAACTTGATCAAAGTGATTTTGTTATCTGCAACGCGACTTGATTTGGGTAATTATGTCCTGAGAGGATTATTGCAGCAGTGTAAGAACATAGAAGTTTGATTTCAGTTCAGAATGATTATTACAACAATGTAGAACAGAACAAATCACTTTCATTTGTGAATGGTTACAGAGAAACTTGATTTGAGTGATCTTGTTTTTACATGGTTGTTGTAGTTGTCTCAAACAGAGTAATTCGATTTGGTTTTGAATTGGTCATTACAATAGTTTAGGATAAGAGTAACTTAGATGTATTTCATTTTGAATTAATTCCAAAATAGCTCTTATAACAAGTGATATTAGCATGATTTGAATTGGCTTAGTTTGGTAGTCTAATGATTGAGTTAATATTATTTCTCAATAAGTTTAATTTGAATTTTGATTTCGCATGAACAGAGAATTTCCATTCTTAACTAATTCAATCTCATTTAAGGTAAATAGTTTCATTTCAACTTAACATTGTATGAGAGTTATTTTTCTTTCGAATATATATAGATTGAGTTTTTTAATCAAGAGTTATTTAGAATAAATTGAATGAGTGTGAAGATTTGAGCTATGTTTTATAATTCATCAGTTAGTGTATGGTTTGAACTTCTTTGAGCCATATCAGGCTTGTATTTACTATCAATCTCTTTGCGAGAGTGAAAGTAATCTAGAATAGGAATAGTGTGTTGTAGGTTTGATAAGGCAATTTGAGTTAAATACAATTTCTTTGGAGTTTTATATAGATTGATTTCATTAAATAGATAAAAGAGTTATCTTAATAAGATAAGGTGGGTTTTGACTTGCTTAAATAGGTAAAGGATTTTTCAAGTCATTCTACACTCATAATGAATTATTAAGGAAATCTTATACTCTCAATTTAATCTTGAACCAAGATGCAGTGCAACTTGTGTTTACGATTCTTGGTCGATAACTAAATATTAGGATCTTTTAATCACTAATTAAAACTCCCAACAATACTTCACCTATCCCATGGCTACGTATCTTAGGAATGTCTCTCCTTTGCTAAAGATCACATCATAACCTGGGTCTTCCAAAAGTGTAAGAGAGATGAGATTTTTCTTGAGGCCTAGAACAAACATGACATCCTTGAGCTTGAGGGGTGAGCTTTGTTCCCTCTGAAATGTGACTGTACCAACTCTAGTCACACTATACCTTCCATCATCCCCCATCTCGATGTGCATCTACAAATATTTTTCTTCTAGGTCACTGAAAAAATATCTACATCCTGTCATATAAAGTGATGCACCTGAGTCCAAGTACCACACACTACCCATTACTCTGTTGGCCCACATGTAATGAGGGTAAATTCAATCTCAAATATCGAAACCAAGCCTTCACCTACTGCTCCTCTTGAGGTCTTCTTTCTTTCATTTTTGTGTGGAAACTTCATGGAATAGTGTCTAAATTCGTGACAATGGAAGCATTTAATTTTAGAAAAATATTTCTTCTTGCCCCATTAGCTGGACTTTGGTTTGGATTGAGATTTATTCATGCTTCTCTTCTTTGCCTTTCCGTCCAATAGAATGTTTTCTTCATCCTTGCCCTTGGATGAAGTCCCATCTCTGGTACTCTGCCTTATTTCCTCTTGTACCAAATCGGATCCTAAGAACTCCCAATTTGGTAGTTTCTCCCTCTCGTTCATAGAATCTTGATAACTATGCTAGCTCTTGTAAAGTCCCAAAAGGTATATTCCTACCAAGTCTTCTTCAGGAACATTTACACCAATCCCGCCAAGTTTATCAAAACATTGTGTGAACTTTCTTAGATACTTCAAAGTTTATTGTTGAGCGCCAACTTCCTGTGCTCACTATTATTCTTGAACAATTTTGTCAGTGCTTTCCACATTGCAAACATAGTTTGTTTTCCATGTATATTTGAGAAAATGTGATCTCGTATTCTAAGATTATTCTCCTTATCTTGGCTACATATTTCTTCCACTAAGTAAGGTTATGGGCATCAGATTCTAGTGGTTTTGCAACATCTCCCTTGATGTACTCTAGCAATCTATTGTTATCCAAAACCTCCTCCATACAATCCTTCCATGTAGCAAAATTAGAAGTTCCTTCCAAGGCATACTCTAGCCTTATTCCATTGAAGTTCGTCATCTCAGATCTGAAGAGATCCTGTTACACTTAAATCCAAATTCGAACCTCCTGAGAAGCAACTTCAAAATTTCTTCTCTAATGTGAATCTTGCTATGATAGCATGTAGAAATTACGATGTAGATTTGCAACTACTCATGAAATTTTAACCAAAATCATAAGGTACAAACCTACTCTACAATTATGCAAAAATAAATTCACATTTTATAACAATAGACATAAACATGCAATGAGAAATAACACACATGCAAAGAGTAATTTTCTTGGGGAAAGAAATCTGGTAAAAACCCCAATGCCTGCTTGCATTAATATGATTAATAGAGATGTATTACAATTTCTTTACTCAACTGAGAAAATCTTGCAAGTGCATAACCTATCTCTTTTCTCATTGAGAATATATGAGCCAAACATAGACAATTTTGGCCTCTCCTTGAGACCCTATTTCCTTGTATTGTTCCTTGAGAAATTAGACACCTATTATTGTGGAATTTCTCCGAAATGGATCGTGCAATTCCTTAGGTTGATAATCTGACTACATGCAACACATTTACACTTAAGAATAGTCTACAACTGATGTTACACTACCTTGGAATATCCACCAATCATGGGGAACTTGAATTCACTACATACACTAGCTAATTTGGGTTGATTGATCAGTTAACTGGATGATCACAGAGAATGATTGAAGTCCCACTACTTAACTAACCTTCCATTAGTTCCTTTAACAATTAGAACTAGTTTAACTGAAAGAAACCTAATATAATTGACCTTGATTGCTATAAATTAGCAATCACACATTCTTAACTGAACTCTAACTCCTCCAACTCGAATTTACTGATTAAATTGGGTGACACAAGCCATGTTACACAAGTTAACTGTATTGAAGGTTTTTTTTGTAAGCTTGGTAGGACTTCGATTTTCATGTTTTTACATGTCCATTATTCACCCCTCTAGGGGGGAGGGTAGCACAATATTTGAACCCAAGACTTCCAGTTCGGTGAGACTTCATTTCCACGGCCACTACCACTTGAGCTAATCTGTGATGTGAAAATTCAAATTTTCTCAATTTAATCAAGGAAAAATAAAATTGAGAATTTCTTGTTACATTTTTCAACAATTCGATCTTCTTGGAATGGTAGTAGGTTTTGTTCAACCATCAATAGCTTGATCCACAAGGGGGCTTTCTTTCAGCAATCTTCCCTGCAACCCAAACTTGAAAATTGTTTCTGCTCGGGAAAAGGAATTACAATATTTAGTTGCAAATGCAATAATATAACCTTTTATTATCGCATGTACCAAAAAATCAACAACCCTTGTCAGATCTATATCCAATCGGTGGAGTTCAACCATATCAGTTGTTGATCAATCTCTACGAATCCTAGCATGACTTCCAACCCTTGCCTTGACTCGTAATAGTTTTAACCAGTCTTGTAGCTTCTTAGGAAACTCACTGTAGAAGATATGTTATTAGTCACAAGTAGGTTCAACATATAGGACTTCTTATTTAACCCATTCAAGTTACTTCTACCTTAGATGAGCTTGTTGCAACATAAAATGCTCAACTTTCTCATGCCACCAATTTTGAATACCCTTGCTGAAAATTCTAGATACCATGATCTAGATCCCTTTTAAAGCTTAGGGTCCTAACAACATAACCATTTGTTGGAAAAAAAAAAATTAAAGTGATAGTGACCTAGGTTCGGCTTGAGTTTCCAACAAAAGAGTTCATCATAGTCTAGCTTTTCTCCAGCATGTTTACTCCCTTTACAAAGGTGTGTCTCACCCTTGGTAAGCTAGAACCATTAAAATGATTAAGGGATGTAGATTAGTGTCAGACTATTATTTTCACCATCAAGATTTTATTATTCACATGACTGTTCTATGACCGATACATGCATTTAGAAAAGGCTAAATAGAGACATCATTCATATAAAAGAAAGAAGAAATTTTAAAAGGGGGCTATGCATTCATCAAATCAACAACATAGAAATTCCCAAAACTCCCTTTTTATTAAGATCGGTAGCTATTACATCATAGATCAATAGATATATGAGACTCTCTCTCAGATCAAAACATTACATTAGATTTTACAGTGCATAGATCAGAACCTTTGTGCATATACAAAGTTCTACAACAACTACTAACAAGAAACACATAAAAGAGAAGCTTAGTATATGGAAAATGTTGCTCGATTCGTCCCTCTATGCCTTCCTTTATAGGCTCACTCACTGATCTGAATTTAAACAGGAATGCAACAAATTACAGAGATAAGCATAAATACAGAGACGCAACAGAAATAATACTTCATTTCATTAATGTAAAATACTGAAATGGAAATAAGCTAGCTCGGGCGATGGTAGCTTATCTCTGAGAAGAGATGTGGTGGCTACATGCCTCTGAACAACGTTACAATAAAGCTCAAGGGATTTTTTATTATTGAACAATAAGAGAAAACCTTAAACAACAAAAACCCTAACTCGGGGAGATGTAGTTCACCAAGAGTTTATTGTCCCCGTTGGGGTTAGTTGGACATCCAACTTCCTGGGGTCGCGACTTGGTCATATTGTCTCCCTCTGACGTGCATGATACCCCGTTGGAAAGATCTCTCTGAGGACTATGATGGAAAAGACAATTTTAAAATAAAATCATTGGTACAAGATTTCCAAAAAAACATCATTTAGGGCCTCAAAATGGCTTCGGAAGTTTAGGACCTAAATAACTGCTAAAAATAGTAAATTGTGCTACAATTAAGGAAACAGAAAAGCTGAAAGAGATAGTTGTGGGGGTCCAAGTGGGATAGGTGGGTGGCCACCAAAATCCACCTAGATCATTCCTCCCCCCTTAGGAAGAAATGGTCCCCATTAAGTTGAGTGCCTTCGTGAGATGGGGAAACTTCTGTTGAACTTGGTCCTTGGTGAGTTATTCTACAATCTCTGATGTGTCCAGTTGGTGGGCTCCAGTATTGCAGCAATAATGTTGCAACTCCTGGAACTCCCTTCTTTAATTTTATCAACCCAGTAGTTCGTAACAAACTTGGAAGCGATGGTGTTGTATGCACAAGTACTAGCTCTTGCCGCAGCTGTCACTTGGTCAGCTAGCACAAGTCCACTAGGAGCTTAAGCCAGATTATATGAGCTCTTAGAAGAAGATTTTTAATTGATGGATGAAATCTAACTCGAAGGAAGCTAATCTATTTGCGGAAAGAGATTAAAAAAACTTAAGGAAAACTCAAACCCTAGCAAACCCTAATTCTACCAACTAGTCCTACTGATGCAAAGGAGAGAATGCAAACTACTGGAAGGGATGCCATTACTTCTATGAAGGTAAAATACATGTGTCTAGACTACCTCTACCTGAAGAGAACATCTTTTTGTATTTTTGAATAAGTTATTAGAATTATCATGCATGTTCTTTTAACTGGATTTTTACTGTGCAGGGGTGGATCAAGGAGGAGAAATGCTTGGAAAAGGTTGGGAAGGTTCAAAGAGGGTCTAAGGAGTCGCTAACACCCTTCCAGAGAGTTTCAAAAAGTTAAGCTATCAAGAAACCTCATTTGTGAGCTTCTATAGGAAGTCTGTAGGGGTTCTACAGGATGTTCAGAGATTTCTACAGGATGTTCAGAAATTTCTATAGGATGTTTAAGAAGTGGATTTTAGAGGATGGGTGAGTGAGGGAAGATGCATGAATGGATAGGGAGGTCAGATAGCGGCCTGGAGTGACCCAGGGACAGGTGGATGGAGTGGTGAGAGGGTGTAGAAGGCTGACTTGGCTTAAAGAAGGCTAAGACAATGATGGAGCAAGAAGGTAGGGTTACGTGGGCAAAAGGACAGGTGTGAGATGAGGAACCTAGCTAGGAGATGGAACAGCTGGCTCTGATGAAGCTTAGGCGGATGAGAGAGTGGTAAGGATGCCCTGCACTGTGTACATTTAACCAAATCAACAAAGTCTTGCAAATAATCAAAGTCCTAGCTAATCTAATCTAACTGTCAATAAAACGAATGAACAACAGCTTTATTTGAAAGATAACCATGTATAACAACTATGCAATGAACCATTTCGGAGATCTAAAAACATAACCAACTTCTGCAAATGAAAACAATACACTAAGGATTGCATGGTAAAGCAAACTAGTGTTTTTGTTTGGGACAACATGGTTACTTCAATTCCATCCCCTGATCCAATAAGGAAGATGTGAAACCAAAAGTGTTTGTTGACCCCTTTTTGGAGCCTTTTTCCTCTTATTATCCTACCAACTAAATCTGAACATGAAAAGCTACTTTAACCATCAAAGCAATCTAAATAACAAAGCAAGATTTAAAGCTAAAATAGCATATTTTATTCTAAGAATGTAGCAAAGACTCATGAAAGTAAACAAAGGAGGTACTGGGCACTTGAGATGGGCCCAACCCCAAGAGCTACAGCCTCCTAAGAGAGATTTAGAGCTGGTGCAAAGCTGGATTCATCTTTATTGACCAAGAAATGTTACATTCCAAAAACTTTCCACAAGGAGAACTTGAAAATGTGCTGAAAGCAAAGCTAATCTACTGCCTAAAAATCGAACTACAAACTAGCTAACTTCTGCCTACAACATGACTAAAAAATGACTAAAAAATGACTATAAAGTGACTAACCATTGGCTAACCAAAATGAGGCCCTAAGCCTTCTTATTTATACAAATTGAGGACCCCAACAGTCCTCCTAAACTTTAGGGACTCGGCTGCTGAAAACTTGTAGTTAACAGCAGTCCTACTTGACTTGCTTGGCTGCCCTTGTGATAATCAATTTGGTGGCCCTTGAACTCCGAGCTGATGGTGGAGAATTTGAGGTAAGGGCCCATAAAGGGGACACCTTCCTACAAATCCTCTCCCTTGTTCTACCACGAATTTGGCTGCCAAGTGCTCATTTAAACCTTTGATTTTGTCTCCAAATTGACCAAAAAGGCTACACAAAGCACACATTAGACTTGTTGGCATAATGACTAACCCAATTCACTATATTAGCATAAATATAATCAAAAAAATGCAATAAACTAATGAGAATGGTGGATTAAGTCGAATTAGGAGGTTGAATGAGCCCAAATAATTATCCATTTTTGGGGCTCATCATCACCCCCCTACTGAAAGTGTTGCTCATCCTCTGAGAAACCAATCTATCTCCTCGTTTTTGATGGCCCTGGTGGCCTCCCTGTCATGCTAAAATTTTGAAGTGATGTCCTCTTCTCAGTCATGAAACCATGCTTTTCTCTCTGCTCCTTCCCACTGCCTGTGCTTCTTTTCCTAGAGAATTCTCAACTTCCTGTAGAACTGTCTCAGCATCCTGTAGAACTGTCTTTGAGTCCATTATCTGAATTCTCTCTCTCCAAGTGAAGGTTTTTGGCTTCCTCATTCATAGGTGATGGACATCCTTGAAGGAGGCTCCTCCTTTTGTTTAGCTTTTGTGTCCTTAATGACAATTTTCTCCTTTGTCTGTGGTTTGGGTCTACCCACTTTGATCTGTGTGCTCCTTCTCGCCTTAAAATACATGGAAGGCTCCCTCTTTCACTTCTCCTTCTGCTTGGGGGATGTGCTTAGGGTGGCCAGCACAACTTCTGCCTCCCTAGCTAAAATCTCGGCCAATTTCTCTTTCTGCTACCCTTTCCCCAGACTTCCTGTAGAAAGTCTTGTAGAAGCAGTTTTCTATCTTCCTGTAGAAACAGTTTTCCATGATTTGGCTTGCATGGCTGGGGGTGCCTTCTCTTTGACTTGTGCTGTGGTTGCCTTGGGTGTGACAACTCCCATTTGGGCTTTCTTGGCCTTGTTTCCGGCCTTTTTTCCTTTTTCTCCCTCTCTGTTTTTGTTGTTGTCTGCTTTTCTATCTCATGCTCAGTGGTCATGTCAAATTCCTCTTTTTCCTTCTGTTCTTCCTCTGTTTTGCCCTCTGTTTGCATGTCTTGTGCTCCCTCATCAATGTTCTTCTCAATTTCTTCAGTTGGCATGGTGTTGAGTTTGTGTTTTAACCAAAAAAAGAGAAAATGCTCAAGTGGAAAAAACACAGTCAATCACTGAAATAGAGGACAACTGAATTCGGTCTTTTTTTTTAACCCAAGAAGGAATTTTTCACGTGCTCTTTACAACATCAAATGGCAGTAATTCCCTTGTGTTAAAATTGGTGTCACCTCGAATTGGTCTGTCTGTTTATGAAAGAAAGTTTTCACAGATCAGAGCATAAGGACACTGGTTTTCTAACACATTGATAGATATGTAAATTCGGGTTTTTCCACACACAGGTTGGTCTGCTGCATGTCTTCCTTGCAAGGGAATTTTTTTATTTTCTTCTTTTTCTTTTTAAAACTGATGAGGAGATTTTGAAAGTAGAAGAAAAGAATGGGTAAACTCACTGAATCATGCAGGTATGCTTCCACTGTTCTCAATGCACTGGCATACTTTTTACTCTCATTTTTCAATTTAATGTCGTGTTTCGGTGGTTGCATGATGGATCCTTTGTGCTATAAGCTCTTTTCTGTCTGATGTGTGGTTATTTTTCTTGTGCGGGTATCCTCTAGCCGGATCTAAGCTGTAGGAGTTCGTTTCCACGTTCAGATCTGCACCCTCAAGCTGCTGCTACTGAATTTTCAAAGGACCTAAATTTGTTTTCGCCATTGCTCCCAAACGATAGATCCGATCGATCTGAAACTTGCTGAGCATGTTCTTATCATCATTATGCACCTCCCATAGCAAAATTGCGATCAATGAATGCACAAATTTCGATAAAAATGGAAAATGGCTGAAGATTTTAGAGATCAATTTCTCGAAAACCGTGAATCGGAATTGGCTGAAACTGCTTGGGTAGGCTACTATCACCCATGTGCATCTCCCCGTGAAACAGGTTTTGAAATGGATGCACAGATATGGAGAAAATGCAAAAATGGCTGACGGTGATGGAGGCGGATTTCTTGGAAACCATGCATCGGAATGGGCTGAAACTGCTCGAGTATGTTGCCATCATCCCTATACAATTCCTTGTAAAATGGTTTTTCAAATGGATGCATGGTTTTCAAGTTAGGGCAAAAACAAATTCTGTTCTAGGTATTTTTGCTTCAAGCCATTCTGCAAGTTTTTGCATGGTAAGAAAAACTGAGCTTGGGTTGTGATGCAGGCATGGAGATGATGGAGAAGGAGTTTGAAGATTGCAGGAGGACTTCTAACCCCTTGAGGAAGCTCTCATGTTTTCCAAAAGACCTTTTTTCAAATCCATTTCTAGCTTCCTGTAGAAATCCTGTAATTTCTACAGGAACTTCCTCTAGAACACACAGTTTTGAGGAAAGAAGCACAATGAGATGGAAAAAATGATGGAGAAGGGTGAGGGATGGAAACATGGATGCTTATAGGCCTCATGGAAAGATTCTCGGCCTTTAGGTCCTCTTCAGAGATCAATTTTGGCTCGTTTGTAGGCTTCTTGTAGAAGAAACAGAACCTCCTGTAGGAGACACAGAACTTCCTGTAGAAGGCATAGAACTTCCTTTGTCTTTGTTTTGAGTGATCCTCATAACCTGTAATTTCCTTCTTGCAACCTGCAATTATCCAATGGAAATTAGGTTTATTTTTATTTTTCTTTTTCTCTTTTTTTTTTTTGAAAATCAACTAGGGCGCCTCATGGAGGTTTTCACCCTAATTGCCTGCCCTGGGCGCCTCCAAGGGAGGTTTTCACCTAGATATCTTATTCTCTTTTTCTTTTCTCTTTTTTATTCTTTTTTTCAACCCATTGACCGCCTCATGGAGGTTTTCAGTCAACGAGCCAATCTAAGGCGCCTCAAGGCGGTTTTCACCTTAGATTTTTCCTCTTATTTCCATTTTTTTCATTTTTTTTCTTTCTTTTTTCTACCCTACCCTACTTGAAAAACAAAAATATTTTCAAGTGTAAGAATACTTCCAATGGAGCCATGTGCACATCAAGATTAGAGACAAGATGATGTGGAGGCTTGAAATGCATGCTTTGACAGCTATCCAAATTTTAGAGACCACATGATTTGACTTTGAAGGGATCAAACATAGCTGAAGAAGAGAGTACTGCTGCAACTTAGTGACCGTCTGGAACCATGTCTCAATATAGCTTTGATATCCTTGGTCCTTTTGTTGATCTGGATCATTCTCCATATATTCTTCTATCATGGCGTTCACATCTTCCTCTTTGTGTTGATTTTTCTCTTGACTACATGGAGGGGTTGATGGTAGCCATGAGGGAGATTTCTTGATTTCTACTTCTGATGTTTTCTCTTCATCAAGTGCAGCCCATGGTGCTGTGATCTCCCCTTTGGAATCTTCTTTTGCCTTTGGTCCTTCAATGTTGTCAATATAATCTATGTTTTTCAATACTCTTCCTGAGCTATGGTGAGGATCATCGAGCTCAAGAGGAGTCATTTGGACATGTTGTGCCTCAGCATTGTAATTGGATTGAGCTACTCCATTGTATGGTTTTGGGAATGGTGGTACGGGTAGCTGAGTGGGGATGTATTTTTGAGATGGATGTGGATGGGGTTGTGGTTGGGCAGGCATTTGGGGTTGCCTTGATGGAGCAGGAGGCGATGGTTGCAGATGAGCAGGTGGTGGAGGAAAAGAAGTGGGAGGAGTGTTGTATTGGGGCCTCCACCCCTGATGAGGTGCATTCCACTGAGGCTGTGGCTGAGCATAAGAGTGAAACGAATGAGCATCTGGTTGGGCATAATGTGGATCTGTGAAGGAACAAGGAGGAGGTGTGAACCAGGAAGGGTGAGCAGGGGGACCCCAAGAAGGCATGGAAGTGGCTTGATAGGGGTTATAATAGGTTTGGGATGTCTCTTGCATTCCCTCCTGGTAAGTTCTAAGTCCATGTGACCTCCTTTGGTTCATGAAATAGAGTGGCTCAGTGACTCCTTTAGCTCTATGATATGCAGCTTTGATTCTGGGTAAGAAAGGGCACTGATCTATAGGATGGTCTCTTTCACAAGCAAAACACACTTCTATGGAGTGCAATGGACATTCATTCCTAGGATGCTTTCTAGTGCACCTGGGAAAAAAGATGGCCAAAGCCCTCTTGGCTTCCTCTTGCTTCCTTTGGATCCGCAAGGTATCCAGTTGCATTGCAAGAAACTGATCACTCTTGAAATCTTCCATCTGATTTTCAAATTCATTTTTGGACAAGGTACTACTCCCAACATTTCTGCTTGTAGCCATTTCCTCCAGAGGAATGTTTCCTTCTTCTTCTCCCGTAGAAGTTATTTAAATATGCCTTGATGTCCACCGAGGGGTTCTTCTTAGTCACAGCCATCGAAGAAGAGAGAAGGTTGGCTATGTGAAGAAATGGGGGGGTGTTGTGAAAATAATTTTCTGACTTATCTCTACTCCTACTAGGCATGAAAAGAAATCTTTGTGGTTGATTTTTGCTTTTTTTTTTTGCTTGTACCTGCAAAAACTAAAATAGATTGAACTGCAAATAACTATCTTGTTGAAATGAAAATGCGGAATTGAAATGAAAGCACGAAAGGACTAATCTATTTTGCTCAAATGAAATTGCAGGAATGAAATGCTAGGCTATGCTTGCGGAATTGAAATGCTAATCTACGCTTGCAGAAATGAAATTGCGGAATTGAAATGCTAATCTATGAAAGCAGGGAATATCTACTTTACTTTTGCAGAAATGAAATTGCAGAATGGAAATGAAATAAACTATTTAGCAGAAGACGAGAGTAGGAAAATAGAAGAAAAGCAACAATCACCAATACTCTGACGCTTCCCTGGCAACAGCGCCAAAAATATGGTGGGCTCCAGTATTGCAGCAATAATGTTGCAACTCCTGGAACTCCCTTCTTTAATTTTATCAACCCGGTAGTTCGTAACAAACTTGGAAGCGACGGTGCTGTATGCACAAGTACTAGCTCTTGCCGCAGCTGTCACTTGGTCAGCTGGCACAAGTCCGCTAGGAGCTTAAGCCAACTTATATGAGCTCTTAGAAGAAGCTTTTTAATTGATGGATGAAAGCTAACTCGAAGGAAGCTAATCTATTTGCGGAAAGAGATTAAAAAAACTGAAGGAAAACGCAAACCCTAGCAAACGCTAATTCTACCAACTAGTCCTACTGATGCAAAGGAGAGAATGAAAACTACTAGAAGGGATGCCATTACTTCTATGAAGGTAAAATACATGTGCCTAGACTACCTCTACCTGATGACAACATCTTTTTGTATTTTTGAATAAGTTATTAGAATTATCATGCATGTGCTTTTAACTGGCTTTTTATTGTGCAGGGGTGGATCAAGGAGGAGAAATGCTTGGAAAAGGTTGGGAAGGTTCAGAGAGGGCCTAAGGAGTCCCTAACACCCTTCCGGAGAGTTTCACAAAGTTTGGCTATCAAGAAACCTCATTTGTGAGCTTCTATAGGAAGTCTGTAGGGGTTCTACAGGATGTCCAGAGATTCTGCAGGATGTTCAAAAATTTCTACAGGATGTTTAAGAAGTGGATTTTAGAGGATGGGTGAGTGAGAGAAGATGCATGAATGGATAGGGAGGTCGGATAGGGGCCTGGAGTGACCCAGGGACAGGTGGATGGAGTGGTGAGAGGGTGTAGAAGGCTGACTTGGCTTAAAGAAGGCTAAGACAATGATGGAGAAAGAAGGTAGGGTTATGTGGGAAAAAGGACAGGTGTGAGATGAGGAACCTAGCTAGGAGATGGAACAGCTGGCTCTGATGAAGCTTAGGTTGATGAGAGAGTGGTAAGGATGCCCTGCACGGTGTACATTTAACCAAATCAACAAAGTCTTGCAAATAATAAAAGTCCTAGCTAATCTAATCTAACTGTCAATAAAACGAATGAACAACAGCTTTATTTGAAAGAGAACCATGTATATCAACTATGCAATGAACCATTTCAGAGATCTAAACACATAAACAACTTCTGCAAATAAAAACAGTACACTAAGGATTGCATGGTAAAGAAAACTAGTGTTTTTTGTTTGGGACAACATGGTTACTTCAATTCCATCCCTTGATCCAATAAGGAAGAGGTGAAACCAAAAGTGTTTGTTGACCCTTTTTTGGAGCCTTTTTCCTCTTATTATCCTACCAACTAAATCTGAACATGAAAAGCTACTTTAACCATCAAAAGCAACCTAATAACAAAGCAAGATTTAAAGCTAAAATAGCAGATTTTATTCTAAGAATGCAGCAAAGACATGTCATGAAAGTAAACAAAGGAGGTACTGGGCACTTGAGATGGGCCCAACCCCAAGAGCTACAGCCTCCTAAGAGAGATTTAGAGCTGGTGCAAAGCTGGATTCATCTTTATTGACCAAGAAATGTTACATTCCAAAAACTGTCCACAAGGAGAACTTGAAAATGTGCTGAAAGCAAAGCTAATCTACTGCATAAAAATTGAACTACAAACTATCTAACTTCTGCCTACAACATGACTAAAAAATGACTATAAAGTGACTAACCATTGGCTAACCAAAATGAGGCCCTAAGCCTTCTTATTTATACAAATTGAGGACCCCAACATTCCTCCTAAACTTTAGGGACTTGACTGCCCAAAACTTGTAGTTAACAGCAGTCCTACTGGACTTGCTTTGCTGCCCTTGTGATAATCGATTTGGTGGCCCTTGAACTCCGAGATGATGGTGGAGAATTCGAGGTAAGGGCCCATAAATGAAGGGGACACCTTCCTACAAATCCTCTCCCTTGTTCTCCCGCGAATTTGGCTGCCAAGTTCTCATTTAAACCTTTGATTTTGTCTCCAAATTGACCAAAAAGGCTACACAAAGCACACATTAGACTTGTTGGCATAATGACTAACCCAATGCACTCTATTAGCATAAATATAATCAAAAACGTGCAATAAACTAATGAGAATGGTGGATTAAGTCAAATTAGGAGGTTGAATGAGCCCAAATAATTATCCATTTTTGGGGATCATCACCGGTAATGGTGGGAAGCATGGTCGAGGGTGGTCCACATTGAACACTCGATGCAAGCCAAGGAATTGGGGAATGTTGTGCTCCAAATCATTGTTTCCCACAATCTTGGTAATGGTGTAAGGACCATATCGAAGTGGTCTGAGCTTTCGATCAGCTCTTGTAAGACGTTCTTTCTGTAGATGCAACCAGAATTTGTCGCCCACATGAAACTTGTGTGGCACCCGATGTTGATCAGGTCGTTTCTTGTATTCGGCATTTTCATAAATGGAGAAGTGATATATCGACTCCTTCAGTAGAGGTGCTCTGGGATTTAGATTGAACAAATCCAATTTCTTCTACTGCGTGGAGGAACCCTTCCTAGGGGCCATGGATGTAGCTACGATCCTCCCCTCACTTTGAGAGTGAACAAGAAAGAAAATAAATTTCCTAGTCTGGGAGATGATCTTACTGCATTTCTTAGTAGAGATCAAAGAGGTGGTGGTAGGTGGGGCTATCTCTGGTATCCTGTATAATGAATTACCCAAAGAAATAATAATGACGCGAGGCCTTGACTCGTACACAACATGTCACTTCCACAAGTATGGTTGGCCTAATAGTACATCACAAACATCAAGAGGTGAAACATCACACAATACCTCATCTGTGAAGGGCTTGATGCTATAGGGAAGGCAACATTGCTGGAAGACTTGGAGATCTCATCCTTGGTGAAGCCACGCGATGCTGTATGGTTATGGGTGTGGTATGTTCAGTATTCCCAGCCACTTCAAGACCTCTGCTGAAATGAGGCTCTTTTGGCTGCCATTGTTAATAAATAAATTGCAGCGGTGAACCCTTCACCCACATCTGTGAGTGGAAAAGATGCTCAACCTCCTCTGATATTCGGGCTCATTTTTTTGGATCTTAGTGGTGGCAATAGTGGCGCTAGGATTCGCATTAATGATTTGCTTCCCTTTGTCATTCCTCTTATTGGGTTCTGACTCAGGGTTGGAACATGCATCTTATTCTGAAGCCTTCAACTTGGCCACCAACGACTGCTTGGATCGACACTCACTTGTGCTATGAGTGGGGCTCTTATGGAACTCACACCACTTTCCTGTGTCCTTCTTTGACTTCGTGGTGTTGTTATTTTCTTGTGGCTTCGATGGGTTGTCTTGGGTCACCCTGCCTTGGCTTTGTCCTTTGTTCTTCAGATTCGCAGATCCAAAGTCTCGCTTCTTTTGTTTAAACTTTTGCTCGATATTGATAGTGTATCAGTATGTCATGCTGAGCAAGGAGATTTCCATGAACTCCATCTTGTCCTAGATGTATCTGTGTGCAGTATTTGAGTACCAAATGCCACTCAAAATCCTTGATACCCAACTTTGTGCGAAGGGTATGAAAAATATTGGTAAACTTTGGCAATTCTTGGTCCCTTGCCTACCACAGTGTGGTCCACTTTATGTATTTATCCTCATAGCTTCTGACTGGGTAGTACTACTCCTTGATGGCATCCTGGAATGAATTCCAAGTGTGTGTGGCTAAAAACAGTGAGGTTATACTTTCATCCTTCTGCTCGCAGTAGGTTTCCCATTAGTCCTTAACGTGGGGGGAGGCTTTGAGAAGAGCAAAAGTAATCTTTTCCCACAGGAAAAATCATGCATAGAAAAATATCCTTCTAGTAGATTTAACCATTTATCTATGACATATGCATCTATCTGACCCTTGAATATGGGGATTTCAAAGTTAACTTGTACCTTAAAGGGTGTGGCGTTTCCAGAGTAGCTTCTGGAAGTAGATGTGTCGCCCCTGGGTAACCATTAAAGGATCTGGGAAAAGTTGTCCATTATCATGTTCCTTTGTCGCTTGAGGGATTCTTTGACCAAGCTTTTGATAAGATCTACTACCCCCTAGTCTTTTTTTTCATCCACCATGGGAGGCTGTCGAGATTTACAAGGCTAGTCTTGCAAAGGTTTGACCAGTTCAAGCCCTAACTCCTTATATCTCAACCTCGTTGGGTCATGCAAAGAAAAATAGAGAAAAAGTAGACCCCTCTAATACCACTAATACGAATTTAAACATGAACACAACAAATTACAAATATAACCATAAATATAGAGATGCAACAAAAATAATACTTCATTTCATTAATGTAAAATACTGAAATATGCTTACAAATAGAAATGGAAATAAACTAGCTCGGGCGATGGTAGCTTATCTCTAAGAAGAGATGTGGTGGCTACATGCCTCTGAATTGCATTACAATTAGGCTCAAGGGCCTTGTTATTATTTAAAATAAGAGAAAACCCTAACCCGAGGAACTGTAACACCAAGAGTTTATGGTCCCTGTTGGGGTTAGTTGGTCATCCAACTTCTCTGAGTCACGACTTGGTCATATTATCTCCGTTTGACACACATGATACCCCATCGGAAAGATCTCTCAAAGCACTACGAAGGAAAAAAAAAAAATTAGATAGAAAATTGTTGGTACAAGATTTCCAAAAAAAACGTCGTTTAACGCCTCAAAACGACTTTGAAAGTTTAGGACCTGAAAAAACTTCTAAAAATAGTAAATTTTGCTAGAATTAAGGAAACTGAAAAACTGAAAGAGACAGTTGTGGGGGTCCAAGTGGGATAAGTGGGTGGCCACAAACATCCACCTATATCACTCACTTATTCTATTCCTCATAGAGGTTGCTTGATCCTGTGTTTGATTTAGTCTTCTTTGATGAAATCCTAGAGTTGTTTCTGTTTTTCCTCTTGATCCTTTCAAAATTGAATTCAATATCCTATTTCCGTGGGCACGCCTCCCTGTTTTTCGATTTCGTAGGTCCAACTGTTTTAGTTTTCTACTGTGTTTAAACTTTTGGTGACCTACTTCCAATAGGTTTACGCATTTCTTTTTCATGACTTCTATTCACCATATTTCTCCAAAAAAATGAAGGACCCAATACCCTTTTAGAATTTTCCTCTTTTCCATACATAACAGTGATAATATTCAAAGTACAGAGATTAGGGAGACAACTTTCATTCTTCATCTATGAAGAACTCTAATCCTTTCTCCTCTTTTTCTTCCATCCCAAATGCAGATATTAGTATTGTGTATATGAAAACATTGGGTCACATTCTTTCACTTACCATTGTATTCATCAAAGTAACAACTTCACTTCATTATAGAAGCACTGATACAAAACATTAAAATCCATTCATTTTAGGTAACAATATCAGGTTGGCATTTTTGTTGTTCTCCATTTTTTCATAATATCGAGAGCTTCTCTCTGCTACTCGTAGATACTAAGAAGAGAATTGTATGTGATCCTATCCAAGTCACATCCAACTTTTTTTATCTCTTTGAAAACATTTGATGCTTCTTCACACATCTAGCTCTCTATGCTCTGGGTGAAATTTTATCATACTCACAAATTGAGGCCACAAGTTACAATTCACATTTTAATTAGATTGTTGTGGACTGTAAATGTGATTGACGACCTCCAGTAGCTGAATCAAAAGCCAAGCTTAGGTCACAGTCTTAATTCCTTTCACAAGTCGCAACATTGGGTGGAGACATTGATGATGCAAAACACGATTTGCGACAAAATCACAACTCACCATCCCAGTGCAAGTTGTATTACATGGTTGTGATTTTGATGATGAATGGAATGGGTATTCTTTTATTGCATGAATCAACAAAAGAATTGATGCAATTTGATAGTGAGAATACTTTCAAATGCCCAAGGAATTTCAGGACATTGATTATAGACCGAAAAAGAAAAATTGATTCTAATGTCGTAATCTTTTAGAAATAATTCAATGCTAATTGATCGTTCTTTGGAAATTCCTGTGATCAAAGATGTCCAGAAATCATATTTGACTCATGCTTTTGTTTTGAAGAAATGCATCTAGAATTATCAACACAACTGCCATGCACACACACCCAATCAAGCTATGGATTATGTTAAGAGAGGTTAAGGATGATTTATTCACAATTCACATACTGATGTTTAACACATTTGAATATTATAATATCATGACTGCAAATTTCATTACACATTAAGTCACAACTCCTTATCAAAATTCCAGTCGCATTTAAAAAAATTTCCACCAACACTGACTAAAAATGTGACTTATGACTTGAAGAAGACAAAGACTATCTCGGGTCGCATTTCTCTTCCTTAGCCTGGTCACACTTGCAATTTCTAGTCTCACTACTGATTGCAAGTGTGATTTGTGATTTGCATGAGAAGTCACATTTCCCATTATGACATGGCCACTAATTGAATTAACATTTGTCATCTCTCAAGTCGCATTTTCCATCTCTATCGCAAGTCACATCTTCCAACTCAAGTGTAGGTCACCTTGTGGTTGGAGATTACAATTGCAATCCGCGACTAAGCATTGATGACTTACTTAAAGGCGTAATTCAAACTGCAACTTCACCATTAGGCAACCTAGAATGTGAACCTTGAACAACTATCTATACCTACTATTTCTATTGGCCATATCTAAGAAAAAACTGGCATTTCTCCAAAGACATGTTGTCCCTCGGTGCCTAGAGGGACACCTTTCTTACCATATTTAACTTCATTCTAGTGTAGCTAAGTGATTATGTTGTAGAGAAGAATGAAGCCCAAAGTTATTATGCTTAGAACAACCATCTCTTGTCTCGCTCCCAAGTTGGCCCTTTTAAATTTACATGCCTTCAAATCCCCTCAAATACCACGATTATGCCTCAAATTCTCTAATAGTATCCTATGCAACTTCCATTCATTGAGATCTGTGATATATAAAAACTATATTATTAATACTTTTAATGCATCTTCAATGGTCTACGAGCATATTTGACACTACCATAATATGACTTATGCACATTGTTTCAATGCCCTCATTTTATCCCTTTAAATGAATGGTATTACATCATATTATCAAAGTAGTAATGCAATTATTGCTTAACGCTTGGCAATTCCCATGTGATGTATTATCCTTTTAACGCCCGTTCTACCAAAACCCCAATGATTGATAGAAGAACCAATCATAGGTATGTGGCTTCCAGGAAGCACTATGTATCATATCACACTTTGTATTTCATTTCTCAACGTTTCCCTTTGTATTCTTTGAATGCAGTTATAAAATAGCTTTCAACGCATATTTTTATTGCTTTCAAAGTAGTTTGAGGTGTTCAAATGAATTATAGCACAACCTTTGTAATCTCCTGCCAACACATGTGTAACACTTCATGAACACTTGTTTTAATGTGTATTTTTATTGCACTATAATGGATTGGTTTATATTGGGTGGTCTACATGTTTCCTTTGAGGGAGTATTCAATGCTACCATAATATGACTTGTGCACATTGTTTCAATGGCCTTGTTATATTGCATTTCTATTACAATGATCGTCTAACACTTTTCAATGCATTTGCGTTATTATGATAGGTTATCTTTATTACTGCACTTGCACAACCTTCAAGTACTTCAAGTATACTTTTTCATCAAGTATATTTAATATTAGGGTACTTGAGTTGTTTTTTTTGTCTATCATGTTTTTGTAAGGGTGTCAAGAGGCTTCCTTTCAACACCTCTAGTTCCAAGAATAGTCAAATTGATTAGGTGGAGAAGTTTAGGCCCTGGTGATACACTAGGAGACTTTAATACCAAAGCTCGTAGCTATGGCATACCTCATCAAGCAAGCGCAGTGGGGCAAGGAAATAAATTAGTAGAGGAATGACATTTTCGTTAAAATTTGAGAAGGTTTTAGGGTGGATCGTTGTCTATCTCTACCCAACAAGTCCCTAGAGATGCTCCAGAGGGAGGTAACTTGCGTTGTAAATAAGTCAGCACTACCTCCCGAAGTTGAATAGTTAGTGGGGTGGGATCCACCGATCAACAACCTAAATTGATTATGGGGGATCATGGCATGATCCTACCCCCCATTCTTTCACCTGCTAGACAAAGGTGGGGACCACCGACCAAGTCACGAACCCACCAATGTTGTCGACAAGCAAGCGATGAAGGTAAAATGATAAAATCCTCCACCTACTCCTGTCCACCTATCACTTTTCACTTCTCCAATCATTGTTCGTAATGTATCCCACCCGACGTCATATGATGATAGACGATCATTTATGCCTCCACCTATAAAAACCCTTCTCAGTTCAACTATTTGATTTTAATTTCTTTTTCCTGTTGCAAATTCTCCCCCCTTTGTCATTTGACTTGTCTGCAACATCATTAGTCCACCAAGTCTATCCAAATCTTCTACAAACGTCATTTTTCAGCAATCACTTTGTCAATCAAGTAACATGTCGATCTCCCAACCTGCAACTTGTTTCTATATATGATAAAAATGGAGAAAGAAGCCGCCAAAACCCATAAATCCCGGGAAGTCAAACCTTCCTCCAATGTCCAGCTGCTCATGGACATGGAGGAACATATTTCAAACCTCCCTGTCCTTACCACCTGTCAAGCCTTCGATTTGACATGTATGGCCACCATGTCATAGGAGGACCCATTACGAGTAGTTGACTCTAGGTTATACTATCAAATTGCAGTGTCTATGTATTATTTCCTTAAGTTCATTTCTTAGCTAGTCATTTCATATGTTGAGGAGAAAAACTACCTCATATCAGCTACGGGAGCCAAAATCCTAGAGGTAACCTCAGAGGTGATTAAAAAGGCTATGATATTCCTAGTCTCCTATAAACCTAAAGAAATCGCAGAAACACTTTGATTTATAGTTACACGACCCTCTCAGCTGGAGAGAAATAATATTTTCTACAAATGGTCCTTGCCTCGGGACCTTAGTCTTTTCCCATCGTTGATAGTTTCCCGATATCGATATTTACAGAGTTTGTGCAACCTATTCTGTCTATAATTGTTAATTTATTTGGGGATGATAATGTAAGTATGTCCAATAAATCCTCCCTAGAAATTCTGAGGGAGATGATGCAGCCTGATCACTTGTTTGACATACCCTCTTTCTTGGCAGAGTCCATAAAATTCCAATTGCACCATTTCTGAGTCACCTCATATTTCATATATTATTCCTTACTATTCTATTTGTTTGTGTACACCCATGCAGATAAGTTTAAGTGGCCAGTTCTCAGCCTCAAAGCCCCAAACAAGCAGAGGAAGTTTGTTTTCGATTAGGATGTTGTTTTTAGGAGGAGACTAGACAATGATAGCTATTCCCAGTTCATATTTTCTTACATAGCCAGTGCTTAGAAAATCATTCACAATGTCCACCCCCCCACCCCCAAGAATCTTGCCTCAGTAAAAAATGATACTCTAACTCAACAAGGATACGAGGGTGGGAGACTAGTATTTGTTTGAGGAATATACAAAGATTAGGGTTTATGGGTGTGAGCGCCCTCCTTATCTCTTGCCCATGTTCATGCCAATGAGGATATTCTCCCCGAAATTCATTAGGCAGAGTCTCAATGTGGACCAAATCCATTTTTTCCCTGCTAACATGGGATACATGTTCAACTTGGGTAAACCTATAGGCCCCTTCATTGTTAACTCCAGAAAGTCTTTTTCGGTAGTTGAGGATTTGCTTAAACAAATGAATTTTGATAGGGGATATGTTTGGCATGATGATCCTCATAGTGGCATTGCAAAGAAGAGGAAAAACATAAATTCTTCAACTTATGATCATGAATATATGCTTGAGATTGAATGGAAGGCTAATATTAATTCATGGCCCGTTAACACAAAGATGGAGATTAACACTCCAACCGCAAAAGGTAAGGTACAAAAGAGGATCATGGATAAAACAGGGGATGTGGAAATGGAAGATGACCACACCAGCAAAAAGGCCAAGATCCAAGAAACAAAAGAAGAATAAATAGAGACTAGGTTGGTGTAGATAAAACCTAACCAACCAAATTTCCAGGTAGCTCTGGAAGACCCACTGCAAGTTGTTGCCTCATCATCTTCAGAGGTATCCATTTTGAGTTCAGCAGGGAGTGTGACCCTGACCGAGACTAGTTGACGTGTAGTTTTGGGTGTGGAGCCTGATTATCTTCTTTGTTCAGAGGTATCACCACATTGGACCGCAGTTCATAATGGGGTGGCAATGCCACCTGTAATATTTGCATTGCAAGGGGGGTCTAGGGTGGTTGGTTGTGACCTTTGGGAGCCCCCCCTGGTGGGGGATCAGGGGCAGCACCCCCGAAGCTAAAAATAGATTTAAAATTGCCTTGTAAAATGTTATAATTTCATAGTAAAACTGGGTCATTCATTAGGTGAAGATCTGTCAGTAGAAGTTATGTTTAATTTAGGGTTCTTTTCCCAAGAAGGAAACCCCTTGCTATATATGAGGGAATTATATTGTGTCTATGTAGATCTGTATTCTGAGTGAGAAAGAGAGAGGCGTTTGTATGAGAGCGAAGAGGGAATTATAAAGGATCTGATGTAGGTTGTATCTCTTCAGTTTGTTGGATAATATAAAAGGAAGGACTGGTTGTTTCTCCGTGGACGTAGCCCAAACTGGGTGAACCAAGTATATCTATGTCTCTCTTGTTTTATGTGTTTTCTGTGTTTATATTTCTGCAATATTTTATGTGTTCCATTGCTTTATAATATATAATTTTCAAACATGTAGGGAAAGAAATAAAAGAAATAAATAAAAATATTATGGAGGAGATGCAACAGCAAATGGGATCCCATTCGATCCCATATTAGGCTAGAGTCTTGGCTACTATGGACCTAGAGAGGAATCAAATTATTTTTTCACTACACCACCCATTACCATAGTCACGACCATCAGGCTCCCATTTCAAGGATTTATATGTCTCTTTGGAATTGAAAAGTGTCCCTCTACCTTACAAGATCAAATTCCATAGGAAAGTGGGAGAACTATTGTATAGTTAGCTAACTCGGAATACCATTGCCATAAGCAAGGCTGAGAAGTTGTTGGAGAAGGCTACAACCAAACTGAAGAAGGAGAAAACTAATTCTAGATCTCTACACATGTAGAATGATAATTTCAGATAATTGATTCTGAAGCTAGGAGTGAATGCAAAAGACAAAGCCGTGTTTGAGACCATTCTCCATAGTTCACAAGAAGAGATTTAGGAGTTGAGGCACAAGCTAAAGATGTTAGCTAGTGAACATGTGTAGTCCAAAGAACTTGCATAGGTGGATAAAGAGAAAGAGATATTCGCTAGAGAGCTTATTGAGAGGAAAAATGAGGGGTGGATCTCAAGTAACATATAGCAGAGCTTCAACAAAGGATAGACACACACATTTGTGTAGTACTCGTGCCTAAGAACCTCAGAATCCCATAGAAAAACTCACAAAGACCCTCACCAAGCTCCAACTCTCAGAAGGGGAACTGAAGGAGCTGCTGATGGACTAAGACACTGACCAACGAGCCCTGACATGAAAGGAAAAGAAGCTTTAGACTTCGAAGACCAATTCAAAGCTAATCAACAAGAACTTGTAGGAAAATAATCCTAAGATCTCTGATCTTAAATATAAACTGAAAGGAAATATGTCCCTCCTACAAGCTAAACAAGTGATTTGGGATGAGATGATATTAGAGATGAAGAACAACTAGGAACACATAACTTTGATGGATGAGAAAAATATTGTGATCAAAGACTATGAGTTCTTCATCCTAGCTTCTAAAGAAGAGAGTGAAAAGAATGCCTATACTACCAAGAAATTCATCCAGTATGTGAATGAGAAGCCACTTAGTGAGTTGATGGTTATAGACATGGTGGATAGGGTGTCTGCAATCATGGAGATTTCCAAAGTAGTCCAGAAGGAAGAGGCTAGAGGTAAAGTTGAATAATGCCTGGAAGTAGTGTTGAAGGATGTGGCTACCTTTAACTTAGAGTTTGAGGAGAGAGTTCAAGCAGAGCTACCTAGCTCTTGGGATTTCATTGGAGTGTTGACCCCATGGGAGAAATACAGTCAGATTTTGGTAGAGGCCAAAAGGAAGGTCGATTCATCCCACGAGAAGACTTCTACCTTGAAGGGTAAAATTGTTGTAAACTACTTTAGAAGATATTTTCAACTGTTGGGGTTGGTAAAGATCTTATTCTGCACCAGGTTGAACTATATAGGGCTTACTAGTATTAAAATTTCCTATCAGCTGTTCTTTCATGCTCCTCTACCAAGTACAACATTGTGGCAATGATGTGATCATTTCATTAATCCTCCACAACTGCAGATCATCGATCTAACAATGTTGCCTCCAATACCAGTCCATCAAGATTGAAGATACTCCTGATTGTGGCAATCATGACACTTTGTGATTTTATGTTTTATGTAAATATTTTTTTTCCAAAGACTCAATGCCAATGAGTTAGGATACAGCCAGTACAATTGTGCCACTAAGCTTGCTGATATATTTTTGTTATGAGGATGCACTGTAAAATCAAGAAATAATATTTTGTTAGGGGTGCTCTTCCTGAGGCCCTATAAAAGATAGTTTATGATACAAAACCAAGGGTTCCAAATTTTTTTAAAGAGGGAAGCTCTGCAACTGTGAAGGAAATGTATGCCCTATTTGAATATTAATGAAATCTTTTGATGTTTCATATGAGACTATAATACATATTCTCTTTAGTGTTTATTCCATATATATTCATTCTTCTTCTCAGATTACATGTAATAGTAGTTGTTGGATGTGTTTTTTATGAAATCATGGATTCATCTATGTCTAATGTTAAATATTGAGTGTAAGTGAAAAATCCCAATAAATCATGCAAACACTCATCAAGATGCCTTATGCACTGGTCTCTCCTCAAACCAAGGGTTGTCTCTAGGAATACAACATATTTTGGTGTCACTGTCAGGGATGAATCATAATATTTTCCTTGGGTACAACACTTGTACACTCTTCAGATTAGGTGAGTAAGAAGGTGTGCAGGTTGAAGATTTCTCATGTTGGTTATTCCAATTTCTAAATCCTTGTTTGAGCACCCTAACTTTCAAGAGACCCCATACTCTGTCTAACACTTCACAACAGAGAAATTCCCCTATGTTTGACCCTGAAAATATCATATCCAAAAAGGCCTGGAAAGAAAGAAATCCTATAACTCCAGATCATGTGACCTCGTTTCGTGAAGTGTTAACCTCCAGCTCTCAGAAGGTTGTGATCAATTTATGAATCTTCCTCTTAAGCCTTGGAATGTTTTGAATAATGTAGTGTGTTGTTTAGCCCATTTCCCTCCATAACCAAAATCAAAGAAATTTATGTCAATTCACCTCCCTTCACATTTCATACCTCCCTAGAACAAGAAGAAGTAAAAATTATCCTCATAAACAACTGAACTCAGAGAATCACTAGCATTCCGCCTTAGCTCCAACTAGCTACAATAATTCATACAACTCCTTAATAAGGCCCTGTAATAAACCTCCTGCTACCTTCCTTGCAAAACATGGTTGTCGCTGATTTTCTCTCAAATAAATATGCTCCAATAGACCTGTAACAACCCCTAAATGGGATGCCACAATATTATCTCAAACTCCTCCCAAGATTCACTAGAGAGGATGATATCTATGCTCAAAGGCATATAGAACCCTTTTGTGCATTTTCAGAAAATATGAATGTAGAACATTTGGATGTCGATTTAAGACTCTTTGTTCAATCTCTGGATGGGGAGGAGAGGAAATGGTTCAAATCTCTACCAAATGCTTCAATTACTACCTGGGAGGAGATGAAAAACTTTTCTATGCATAATTGGAGAGAGAAAAAGGACCACGAATACATCCTCATAGAATTTAATGCATTGAATAAAAAACATAATGAAGATGTTTTAGAATTTATAAAAACGTTTAACAAATTATACAGTATTTTACTTGTTGAAATTAAACCTCCACAAGTTGTTTCCAAAGTGGTCTTTGTTGGAGCCTTTGAACCAGAATTTGTGTTTACCCTTAGAGAAAGGAAGTCTTGTACCCTATACCAAATTCAAATAGATGCTCTAGAAGTTGAAGCAAACTTCACCTCCACTAGGAAGTGTAGAGGGAAAATGGAGTATGGTGATAGGAGGAGGCGAAGGGAAGAAGCTAGTTATTCAAGCTATGGAAAGGAAACCCAATAGAATAAACTAGAGAAGATGAACAAATTGATAAGAAATTTTTCTAACAAGCTTGTGAAATTGGAGTTGGAAAACAAAAACCACCTCGACAAAATCAATCAATCCCAACCGAAATTTCAACACTCAGTATAGGAGGCCACCCTCATAGCTCTTGTAAAGGGAGAGAAAAGGCCATATTCAACCCCCTTTGTATCTAGAAGATGATCCTGAAGATAATGTCTAAGATACTATACAGGTCCAAGAAAACCATTTCTCTTCTCTTTCTAATGTGGAACATGAAATAGAATAACTTGAGAAACAAGGGGATGACTTGGATGCCCCACTGGATTATGGTGAGATTGATAATTATTGTAGGCAGTTTTCTAACTTCATGCACAATTAGTTGCACAAAAAATATGATCTCAAGTCCTCTAGGAAAAGGATTTGAATGTAGGATCAAAATGAGGAACCCCCTCACTCAAAACCTCCTAAGTCAACGGAGAAAGGAAAGAAACCTCTTGAACATGTCCCACCAAAAAAAAGGAGTCATCAGATCTTATTCCTCATGAAATCCCCAAAACAGAGCAGTTGCCACCACAAGTGAAGCCAGTCTATAATGAGAATAAAGAATCTATGGATGTTTCCAAAATTGATAGGAACCCTTCTGTTTTCAACCTTCAAAAAGAGTTGGAAAAGGTCAAAATATTTGTTTCTTCAACTGAATTCTTGAAGTAACCTAATTATAAACCTCAAGTATATCGATTCATGTATTCACCCATTGTAGCCCCTCTACAAGATATCCTGAACCTTCAAGAGGAAAGACCCATGGTTGTATTTGGACCTCATTTTGATGAGCAGGACTCTTCCATTTCCCCTTTCTATGTTACCCTGGTAGTTCATGATCTCCTACTGCATAATTTTATGTTTGACTTAGGAGCATCTCATAACCTAACACCATTGTCTATCATGGAGAAGTTGGGATTGAAAAGAAAAAAACCATACAAAGATCTATACTTCTTTGATTCCTAGAGGGTAAAATGCTTGGGTGTGATTAAATACTGGTCAATTTGGCTCAAATACCAATAAAAAGTTTGGTAATGGATATTCTTGTTGCTGAAATCCATACAAGGTTTGGTATGCCTTTGTCTAGGTCATGGGTATTGAAAATCACAGGGTCCATCAAAATGGATTTCACATATGCTACGATTCCTTTGTTTGGTGGAAAAGAACGTTGATTGTATAGAGAATATAGATTTGTGAAGACAGTTACAAGGGTTGATTGTTCAAATAATGCTCCTGTGCATGGTAAAGAAGAGGATTTTTCTTACTTGCTAATAGAAGAAAATGATCAAATCATTCAAATTATATTTTGATGGTGCTTATTCCACGTAAGGAAATCAGGCATGTGTGTTATTGGTGTTTCCAGAAGGAAGCTTGATTCCTCTCTTTTTCAAACTAGAGTGTGAAGCCACTAATAATATTGTTGAATATGAAGCATTGTTGTTAGGACTACAAGCCACCAGAAATATCAACATTGAATGCTTGGCCATATTTGGGGATTCAAATATGGTGGTGAAATATATCAAAACTCAACGCTAAACCAAGCATTCAATATTAAAGGCTTATCAAAATGAAGTATGGGATATGATTGAAAAAAATTCTTAGCCTTCAATATCTATTTTTTTCCCAGAGAAACAAATTAGATGGTTGACTCCTTGGAAGTTTCTGCTAGCAATTTTAAGCCTCCTCAAAACCCCCTTCTCAGATATAAAGTTGAGGTCATGTACATACCTTCAGTACTATTCAATGTAAAGTATTGACATGTGTTCAGAGATGAGAAATAGATCAAACTATTCATGGAGGTTATTAGAGATTTTTTGAACTCAGTGATCGACCGGGAGGATGAGAAGACAATAGATGAACAATAAGTCAGTTAGGAAGAAACCATTGTTTGGCACAAGGTTTTACAACTAAAGGGTAATACCATCCCTAGGGGAATCGTCCCATTAGAAATATTGTGTAACCTAAATTATGTTGATGCTAAGCCAACTAAACAAGATCTTGAAGACTAGGTGGAGGATTGTAATATCGGCACAAAACTAGATCTTAGGGTGTTCAAGCTAGCTAAAGAAGTCCTTAAAGAATACAAGCAAAGGTATCGAGATCTGTTTAAGCAATATATGGATGTGTTTACTTGGTCATATGATCGTTTGAAAACATTTGATAGTATTATCATTCAACACAAAATTCCTTGGAAAAGTGAGGTGAAGCAGTATAAATAGGCAGATTATCCTTCTATTACTTCCATAAATTGAGAAAGAGGTGAGAAAATCGTTGCAGGCCAAAATTATTGTGCCTTTGAGGTATTCAGATTGGGTAGAAAATTTAGTCCCTGTCAAGAAAAAGAATGGAGAAATAAGGTTCTGTGTTGACTTCATAAATCTAAATAAGGCCTGACTAAAAGATAATTACCCTCTGCCTATAATGGACTACATTCTACAAAAGTTCATAGGGTTTGCTTGGATGTACATGATGGATGGTTTCTCTGGATACAACCAATTCATTGTACCTCTTGAAGATCAGAAGAAAATTGTTTCCCTATACCCTGGGGGATTTTTATGTATGCCAGAATGTCACTTGGTCCCAAAAATGTTGGAGCCACTTGTCAAAGAGCTATGGATATAACATTCATTGGAGAATGGGAAAAATTTGTAGTAATTTACCTAGATGACATCATTGTCTTCTCAAAAACAGATGAAGAGGACATTAAACATTTGCAGCTTATTTTTGAGAAGCGCGGAAAGTACGGTGTGTCCTTAAGCCCCAAGAAATCCCAGTTTTCTCTAAGTGAAGGAAGCTACTAGGCCACATTGTGGCAAAGGAGGGAGTAAATATTGATCCCCAAAGGTTGGAAGCCATAACCAACATTCCACTACCAAGAAACAAGAAATAAACTTAGGTCTTCTTGGGCATAATCAATGTTTTGAGAAGGTTTATACCCAATTATGGTAAAATTGTCAAAGATATCAAAGAGATGTTGAAGAAGGACAGGGGAGTAAAGTGGATTGTAGAAGCTCGGGAATAATTCTCCAGAATCAAAAATTCTTTTGTAGAGGCCACAATATTAGTTAGCCCATATTATCAAAATTCATTTCTCTTTTTTATTTTGCTTCTCCTTACACGGTGATTGTTGTCTTGTTGCAGAAAAATAATGAAGGACATTAGCAACCAATTACATTTTCTAGCCAGGTGTTATGATATGATGAGCTAAAATATAATATTTTAGAGAAATAGGTATATGCCTTAGTAAAATCCCAAAAATCTTTTAGAATTTGTCCTACAATCAAACATAACAACTTATGTTCCTACAATTGTTGTGAAAGATATCTTTGTGCAGGGTGATATATTTGAAGGCAAAATAGGTAAGTGAATTATCAAGATATAGGAATATGACATGGATATCAATCCCACCAAGTTGATCAAGGGGCAGGGGTTAGCTAAAATTTTTCCTGAAGAAGACTGCCAAGTCTTGGATATAAACATGATCATAGGGAAGGATGGAGAAAGTGGAAAAGTATAGGAATAAAAAAAAATTGAGGCCTCGACATAGAAAATACAGATGAAGTACCTTGTGTCCCATTGGTATAAATATATTTTCCATTATTTAATTATTTTGAAGTGTCCAATAAATTTTGACAAAGTTAAATATAGGGATTCGAGATTGCAAGCCCATAAATTTGTCATCTCAAATGGCTAGTTGTATTGGAAATACCTAATGGGGCTTTTAGTTTCATGTCTAGTCAAAGAAGAAATTCATAAAGTGATTTATGAATTTCATAATTGTGTCTATGGAGGACATTATAGTTGGAGAGCTACAACCCATAAAATTCTCAAAGCAGACTTTTATTGGCCTAAGTTTTTTGGTGAGGTGCATACATATGTTCAAGCCTATGAGAAATGTCAAATGTTTGTAGAAAAATAGGTTGGAACCCCTTCCCTTTATCCTCGTGTTTATAGAAGAACCCTTTAGGAAATGGGGATTGGAATTCATTGGATAAATACACCCACCATCTAGTGGTCAACATAAATGGATACTCATAGCCACTTATTAATTCACTAAGTGGGTGGAGGCCATCCGAGAAACAAATGCAACTAATGCAGTGGTTATCAAGTTTATGGAGGAGTACATCCTTGTTAGGTTTGGTTTCCGAAGGAAATTTTTCATTCATTATGCCATGGTATTCAAGTCATCCAATTTTATTAATTTCTTCCAAAAGTACAGTATTATAGTAGACCACTCCACCACCTTTTAGCCACAAGGGAATGGATTGGCTTAATCCTCTAACAAAAATTTAATAATGATTATGAAGAAAACAATATCTGAAAACCAGAAGGACTAGGAATCACAGCTGAAGTTCACTCTATGGGCCAATAGAGTTACTACTAAGAGGTCAAATAGAAAGTATCATTTTGAATTACTGTATGGGAAGGCTATGATTTTCCCTATATAATTAGCAATTCGAATAGCTAAAATCCTATAAGATGTGGAGGAGGATCTAAATTCTCTTACCAGAAGAATAAATCAATTGGTAGAACTTCAAGAAAATAGAGACTAGTAAGCTAGAATTTGATTAATTATCAGGAAAGGATGAAATCTCTTTTTGATAGAAAAGCAAGGGACAAATCTTTACAAGTAGGATATTTGGTACTTAGATGGGATGCCAGGAGAGAAGATAAAGGATAAGATGTGAGGTTTGAACCCTTGTGGTTTGGAACTTTCAAGATTGCTGAAGAAAAGGGGAACAATACTTTCTTGCTAGAAAATTTGCATGGTGAATTTCTTCGACTGCCTGTAAATGGGAAGTTTATCAAGCTCTATTTTCAACATTAAGGAGGTGCATTCTCACCCATTATAAATACCTGTGAGCCATTGTACACACCAACAATGTTTTGTGTTCTTATTTCTTCTATTTTTTTCATGAATGTTTAAATAAACTGACTCCATGCCCAAGGAGTAAGGCACTAATATGTCGGTTCTTAATGCATTGCATATAATACACTATCTCCATTTGGATCCAATGCTGTTGTTTATCATATTTTTGCAAGGTTTCAAGAGGCTTTCTTTTAACACCTCTAATTCCAAAAATAGTCAAATTGATACACTATGAGCCTCTAATACAAGAGCTCATAGATATGGCATACTTCATCAAGCAAGCACAGTGGGGTAAGAAAATAAATTAGCATAAAACTAACTTTTCGGTTAAAATTCAAGTAGGTTTCAGGAAGGATCGTCATCCATCTCTGCCTGTTGGTCCTCGACGACACTTTGGGGGGGTAACTTGCATGGTAAATAAGTAGATGCTACCCCCTAGATTTGAATAGTTAGTGTGGTGGGATCTACTGATCAATGGCTTAGATTGATTTCTTTGGGGTCGCAGCAGGATCTAGCCCCCCATTCTTTCATCTGCCAGAGGAAGGTGGAGACCACCCGCCACATCACAAACTGGACAATGTTGTTGAAAAGAAAGTGATGAAGTTAAAATGGTAAAATCCTCCAAAGCGCCCGTCCACCAGTCACTTGTCACTTCCCTAATTATTTTCTACAATGTGTCCACCCAGCCCCGCATCATCTAACGTCAAATGACTATTTCCCCCTCTGCCTATAAAAATGTTTCACAGTTTAGCCATTTAATTTTAAATTCGTTTTCTTATTGCAAATTACCCCCGTTTGATTAGTCTACAATGCCATTTTTCCCACCAAACCGATCCAGAGCTTCTACAAACATTAGTTTTCAGCTATCACCTGGTCAATTAGGTAACCTATCGGTCTCCCAACCTGCAAATTGTTTCTATATATGATAAAAGTGAATAAAGCGACCCCCAAAACCCCTAAAGTCTGAGAATTAAAACCTTCCTCCATTATCAAACCACTAATGGACATAGACGCATAGATTTTAGACCCCCCTGTCCTTACCACCTGTCAAACCTCTATTTTAACATGTATGGCCACCATGTTAGAGGAGAGGACCCGTTACGAGTATTTGACTCTGGGTTATACTATCAAATTGCACCCTCTACGTATTATTTCCCTAAGTTCATTTCTTGGCTATTCGCTTCATATGTTGAGGAGAAAAATTACTTCATATACTCTATGGGAGCCAAAATCCTAGAGGTAACCCAATAGTTGATTCAAAAGAGTCTAATATACCCAGTCTCTCCTGAGCCTAAAAAATTCACATAAACCACTTTGATTTACAATTAAATTACCCTCTAAGATGGAGAGAAGAAAACTTTTTTACAAATAGTCCTTACCACTGGCTTGCAATATTTTCCCATCAATCATAATTTCCCAATATCTATCTTTACAGAGTCTGTGCAACATATTCTATCTATAATTTCTTATTTATTTAAGTATGATAATACCAGTATGGACAATAAATCATCCCTAAGATTTATGAGGGAGATGATGCAATCTAATCACCTGTTTGACATACCCTCTTTCTTGACAAAGTCCATAATATTCTAATTGCACCATTTCCCAGTCACCTCATATTTTAGATACTATTCCTTATTGTTGTATTTCTTTGTGTACACCCATGCAGATGAGTTTGAGTGTCTGGGTCTCATTCCGATGGTCCCAAATAAGTAGAGGAAGTTTGTTTTCGATTGGGATGTTGTTGTTAGGAGGAGTCTATACAATGATAGTTATTCCGAATTCATCTCTGCTTACATGCCCATTTCTTACAAAATTATTCATAATGTCCTGCCCTTAGAATCCAGCCTCCACAAAAAATGATCCTCCAACTCAACAAGGATACTGGGGTGGAGACTAGTATTTGTTTGAAGAATATACATAGATTAGGGTTTATGGGTGTGAGCTTCCTCCTTATGACATGAAGACATTCACCTTGGAATTCATTAGACAAAGTCTCAATGTGGACCAAGTCTGTTTTGTCCCTGCTAAAAAGTGTTACATGTTCAAATTGGG
Organism: Pinus tabuliformis; assembly: GCA_031772625.1. Lineage (NCBI taxonomy): Eukaryota > Viridiplantae > Streptophyta > Pinopsida > Pinales > Pinaceae > Pinus > Pinus tabuliformis. The sequence goes on from CM062807.1 coordinate 1,056,604,017, forward strand.
CAGGGAAAATTTTAAGAACCCCCCCTAAATTTATAAATATAATAAATGGGCGAATCTCCATGGTATATAGGAAAAATGGAAGGCGATTTTATCAATAATATAATATGTATATATAATTTTTTGGCGAATCTCTCACCAGGCATGGCGAATATTTTACTCAATTATAAAATCTTGTAAGATCTTGGCGAGTCTTTCACTAAATAATAAAACTTTGTAAAGTCCTAGTGAATCTTAGCATAGGCTACATGCTGGTTTAATTCCCCCATTTAAATAGGCTACATTCCAGATGATTACCATGGGTCAATACCATGTGCCATTTTTGTGAATACCATGGGTCAATACCATGTTCCATTTTTATTTTTATTAATTCTAATATTAGGGTTAATAATGGTTTTTTGCATGGTATTAATAACAATCTAGTCCATGGTATTTGTCCCATAGTATTTTGGCCATAGGTTTCACCTAAATATAACCTGTTTTTTGAGTGTTCTTAAATATAAGGTGACTTATGGAGTAAATATAAAAAAATGTTTTATTTTTTTACCATACCTCTCATTTATTTACATTTTTATTAATTTACCATACCTCTTTTACAAATATGGTATTTGGCCCATAGGATTCACTTAAATAAAACCTCTTTCTTGAGCCTTCATAAATAGAACGAGGGTTATGGACTAAATACAAAAAGAGGTTTTATTTATTTACGATAGGTCTAGTTTATTTATATTTTTATTTATTTACCATACCTTTTGAGTAAGTATAAAAAGACGTTTTATTTATTTACCATACCTCCACTTTACTTATATTTTTATTTGTTTACACCCTTACATGTGACTTATGGAGTAAATATAAAAAATGTTTTATTTATTTACCATACCTCTCATTTACTTATATTTTTATTAATTTACCATACCTCTTTTATAAATATGGTATTTGGCCCATAGGATTCACTTAAATAAAACCTATTCTTGAAAATGGACGAATGGATTCACTTAAATAAAACCTATTCTTGAAAATGGGTGAATGGATGGTTGTAAGTCCTAATTTCAAGGGCTAAATTTACCTTTTTTACCCTCTCCCTTAAAATAAGGTGGGCTATTTGAGGTGATTTGTAAAAATGTACTATGATACAAAATATTCGCCCACTAAAAATTTAAAACCCCTTAATTTCGCCAAAGGACGAACATTCGCCCCTAAAATTATCCTTGAAATTGGGTAAATGTATTGTTGGCATTATGATGCATGTGTTGTACTTGATGGCAAACAACTCATAGAAGATCAACTCACTTATATATATCTAGTTGAATCTACGGAAGAGATATCAGATGACAATTCTCAGTATGACAAGTCCAAAGGGGGAGATTGTTGGCATTATGAGACAAGTGTTGTCCTTGATGGCAAATCACACAAATGATAAATTATAGTGCAGCAAATTTATTTGATAAATTATAGTGCAAAAAAGTTTATTCCATGTAGAGAAAAGTTCACGCACTTTTATGCAGAGAAAAGTTTATTCCATGTAGAGAAAAGTTCACGCACTTTTATGTAGAGAAAAGTTTATTCCATATAGAGAAAATTTCACGCACTTTTATGCAGAGAAAAGTTTATTCCATGTAGAGAAAAGTTCACGCACTTTTATGCAGAGAAACGTTTATTCCATGGAGAGAAAAGTTCACGCACTTTTATGCAGAGAAAAGTCTATTTCATGTAGAGAAAAGTTCACGCACTTTTATGCAGAGAAGAGTTTATTTCATGTAGAGAACATTTCACGCACTTTTATGCAGAGAAAAGTTTATTTCATGGAGAGAAAAGTTCACGCACTTTTATGTAGAGAAAAGTTTATTTCATGTAGAGAAAAAGTTCACGCACTTTCATGGTTGGCTCATGGTATTAGTTCGACAGTTTTTGATCCTATGGTTTTGGCCCGTGGTATTGCATCCAAAAGTGTTGATCTCATGCACTTTCATGGTTGGTTCATGGTATTAGTTCGATAGTTTTTGATCCTATGGTTTTGGCCCGTGGTATTGCATCCAAAAGTGTTGATCTCACGCACTTTCATGGTTGGTTCACGGTATTAGTCCAACAGTTTTTTGATCCTATGGTTTTGGACCATGGTATTGAGAAAGGACTAAGGCTATAAAAGAGGAAGGAGATCATTTGGCAAAGCATCATCTGAATTATTGAATATCTGATAAAGTTCTAGATCTGGAATACTGTGATTGGGTTATGGTGCAGATCTGGATCTGAGCTAAAGAGGGATCTCACCAGTTGATGGAGAACAAGATCTAAGGATAGATCGGGATCAAATGGTTTGAAATGAACTATCTCTATATATTTGATTATGCTTATTCTAGATCTATATATTGAAAAATGATCTGAACTGGGTATAACTTAAGTTTGAAATCGCTGCAAGTCATGTTTGAATATTTATAGATCTGTACGTGGGTTGGCTTTGGTGTAAGCGCGTATATATGCAGGTTTGGTTCATTGTAGTAGCGTATACAATTTGAGCTATGATATTTGAAGTCACAGGTGGTTCTGGTTGTTGATGGGTTCTGATGACAGTTTAAAGGTGTCAGTATTCTGCATATCCTATTTGGTTGATTGTGTTTAGCTTCAGCATTGATGGATGAGAACTAATATTGGATCAGGATCATAATGACTCATACTTATGTGATCTGATGGACTAGATCTGGGTGCTAACACATATATTATCCTTGTATATGTATTGATCTGGTGTTTGGGTGATTCAGAAGATTGATTGATTATGTGCTTCAATGATATTAATGGGTCCAGTATGAAAATTTGATGAAACGTGGCCTTTCAGATTATGTGTTGTGCTTCAGGAGTATCCAGTCTAAAAATGTATGAAACGTGGTACCTGGAGGAGAGAAGATTGTAGGCCGGCGCCTACGTACTAGTATCTTAGCTAGTACAAGAGCTAAGGGGGTGGTAGCTCCCTTCCAGTAGCAGTTGAAAACTTTGGAGCATTGTAGCAGGTAGCAGCCTGCGTACTAGTAAATGGATCGGCTAGTACAAGAACTATGGGGGTTGTAGCTCCCTTCCAGGAGAGACTGGAGAACGAGAGAGGGTTGTAGCTCTTTGCAGGTAGAAGCCTGCGTACTGGTATAAGACTGCACCAGTACATAAATATTGTAAAAGGATTTTCTTATTAAGAAGAAGATTGAGATGACTTGCAGCAGGTGGTTTTCTCCCACATTGGGTTTCCACCTTATATCATGGTGTTCATGTGTGTGGCTTATGTGTGATGATCTGTTCTATTTTACTGCACCTGTTTACTATTAATATGGTTGATAATGTTCTAATGCACTCATTAAGGATCAACTAACTGAATCATAAGAAGTTGTGGAAGTAGCATATATGAATCTGAATATGGAAATGAAAAAGTTTTATTGATGTGATAATACTGATTCACCCCCCCCTCCCAGTATTATTTCCAACAATTGGTATTAGAGTAGGTACTTTGGTAGAAGCTTGATCGCTTGAAGGATATCCGTGGAACAATGGGAAAGAAGCTTAAGAAGAAAGCTCATAAGAAGAAGAAGACATCTCAAAAGAACTATGACAGTGGGAGAATCGATTGGGGATTAGGTATAAGAAGCTCTTCAGATTCAGATTTAGAATCGGAATCATTTTAGAATGAAGATGAACTATCAGGTATGAATTTTCTATCCTCTAATGTTCCTTCTATCTATCCATTTGGAAAAGATGGAAGTGATAACGGAACAACTGAATGTGCTCTTATGGGTGAGGAAGAAGGATATCAAATAGAAGCAGAATTTAACAGGCTGACAAACAAAATTAGTGAACAAGAAAGACTTCTAAACATAAAGAGTGGTGCCCTCAAAGAAGCTGTTACTAGACAAAAGGCTCAACAAGAGTTATTCAAGGAGAAATATCAAAAGTTGTAGGTTGAAGCAACATCTCTAAGAAATGAAGTCAATGAAAAGAACACAACCATCAAGAAACTCAGAGATAGATCCAGTTACTATGAAAGTCTTGAAGCCACGATCTGCTCTCTAAAGTAAGATCTTGAAGAATCAAAGAAGCAGAATAAAGATCTAGTCCAAGATATTGAAAAACAGGGAAACAAAGTTATCAGCTTAAAATCTCAGCTAGAATGTGCCTTCAGAATTCGTCAAATGCAACAGGATCTGAATGAAGAAAAAGAAAAGGAGATTCTCAAGCTAAAGTATCAGTTGGAAGAAGAAACGAAAGCTGAAGAAGACATGAAGAAGCAATATCTAGAAAAAGAAGAACAACTTCAGGTTGAGGTAAATATCTTGAAAAGTAAATTAGAAGAAAAGGATAAGCTCTTACGTTTTCAAGATAGTACTAAAGTCTTGGATGATATTCTTAATAGTCAAATATCTCCTGCTATCAAAACTGGTCTTGGATTTCATGAATCTGTTGAAGGTGAATCTAGTTCACAAGGTGAGGCAAGGAACTCTAAAGAGAAACCTAAAATGATCAACAAGGAGATAAGAGAGATGAAAGGTCAATCTCATCATCAACCAAGGAAAGAAATTCTTCAAAGAAAATCTTTTACTCCTCCTATGAATAATGTTGAATGTTATGTATGTCATAACCTTGGACATGTTGCAGCCAGATGTAGAAGAAGAAGGGTTCAAGATCATCAAACAAACAGATCATCTCAGTCAAGGTACTTTAATGGATATTGCTTTGCTTGCAATATGTTTGGTCACAAAGCTGCTGATTGCTACAAAAGGAATATGAAACATGTAAGATGTTATGCATGTAACAATCTTGGACATATAGCAAAGGAATGCAGGAACAAAGCACGGACATCACACCAAAAGGAGAAAACATCATCACACTTGAAGATATGGAAGAAAAAGGAAGTTAGTCAGAAAGTGGCGGCACAACACATTATACATACATAACAGAGGGAGTCGGAAGTGTAAAACTTCAATCTCCTATGCAAGCTTGATAAAGGGAAGTTGCATATATATGCGAATTTGTTACTGCACAGTCGTGTATATGATTGTTTGAAGAAAGGCAGTAGGGACAGATTCAAGAAAAGGATCAGTTTTGCTCTAATTTATAATGGTTGCATTTTGCTAATGATGTGTGGATATGATGGTTAGAAGTATTTTGGTTCTAACTTGATATTGCTGATGTCTTGATACTTCTTATTAATATGCATGATCATATCTGACAGATGGCACAAGTTTAGGGGGAGCATATGCTCTTAATGCATTGTTGGCATTATGGTTAATAGTCCTTGGTGATGATGCTTATATGGATAAATGATTCATCTTGCTATGATATGGTTATGAGTTGTTCAGATGATTCTTGGGGTTACATAGTTGATATTTAGATCAGATTTGTGGTTGATTCTCTAATGGTGCTTACATCGTGATCTTCATAAGGATAAGGAGAAGTACATAGCTTGATGATGAGTCACTCATATGATGTTTTCGTCATATGCATAAAGATCATATATTACAGTTATGATGCAAGATTCCTATTGTTCTTGGCACATATATGGATGAGAATTGTTGGTTGGATACATGGATGATTATTCAATGTTGCATTGTTGGAGACATGATGATGATGAGTTCTTACCTATATGATGATAGTTGCTATTGACAGATACTATGGATTAGATCATACAGTGTCGTTGCTGATGTTTATCATGATCTTATTTAGGTGTTTGGTCTCTATATAAATGTCATGTATATCATTCGATGTAAAGGTCATATCAAGACTCATGATGTAATAGTGTCTCTATCTTTTGTAGTCATTTGATGAAGATCTCTTCAGGTCATGTAACGGCCTATGTTGGTTTCCCCACTATGCCTGGGATGAATGATGTTATTCTCTTATGTTATCTGTAAACTTTTGGTATATCACCATTGTGATGGGAGATAGATGTATGTATGAGTCTTTGGTGATAGGAAGGTCATTTATGATGTATAGAGTCATGTACTTCTTGTAGAACATCTTTTTGCAGACCTTGCTTAACAGTCAGGGGGAGCATGAACAAGCATATTTCAGCAGAGCAGATATTTCCGCATGTTCTCAGAAAAAGCATGGATAGATTGGTGCACCATGGCATATACAAAGGGGGAGCTCATTCAGAGATTTCAACAGGTACTCAAGGGGAGTATGAACAGCGGAATGCCTTTCTAGGAAAGAGAATATCTTGGTTCGCCCTTTGCCCTTGATGTCAAAGGGGGAGAGTGATTTGGTGTTGTTGCCATCAAGTCCAAAGGGGGAGATTGTTGGCATTATGATGCATGTGTTGTACTTGATGGCAAACAACTCATAGAAGATCAACTCACTTATATATATCTAGATGAATCTACGAAAGAGATATCAGATGACAATTCTCAGTATCACAAGTCCAAAGGGGGAGATTGTTGGCATTATGAGACAAGTGTTGTCCTTGATGGCAAATCACACAAATGATAAATCATAGTGCAGCAAATTTATTTGATAAATTATAGTGCAAAAAATTTACTCCATGTAGAGAAAAGTTCACGCACTTTTATGCAGAGAAAAGTTTATTCCATGTAGAGAAAAGTTTACGCACTTTTATGCAGAGAAACGTTTATTCCATGTAGAGAAAATTTCACGCACTTTTATGCAGAGAAAATTTTATTCCATGGAGATAAAAGTTCATGCACTTTTATGCAAAGAAACGTCTATTTCATGTAGAGAAAAGTTCACGCACTTTTATGAAAAGAAGAGTTTATTTCATGTAGAGAAAATTTCACACACTTTTGTGCAGAGAAAAGTTTATTTCATGGAGAGAAAATTTCACGCACTTTTATGTAGAGAAAATTTTATTTCATGTAGAGAAAAAGTTCACGCACTTTCATGGTTGGCTCATGGTATTAGTTCAACAGTTTTTGATCCTATGGTTTTGGCCCGTGGTATTGCATCCAAAAGTGTTGATCTCACGCATTTTCATGGTTGGTTCATGGTATTAGTTCGACAGTTTTTGATCCTATGGTTTTGGCCCGTGGTATTGCATCCAAAAGTGTTGATCTCACGCACTTTCATGGTTGGTTCATGGTATTAGTCCAACAGTTTTTTGATCCTATGGTTTTGGACTGTGGTATTTAGAAAGGGCTAAGGCTATAAAAGAGGAAGGAGATCATTTGGCAAAGCATCATCTGAATTATTGAATATCTGATAAAGTGCTAGATCTGGAATACTGTGATTGGGTTATGGTGCAGATCTGGATCTGAGCTAAAGAGGGATCTCACCGGTTGATGTAGAACAAGATCTAAGGATAGATCGGGATCAAATGGCTTGAAATGAACTATCTCTATATATTTGATTATTCTTATTCTAGATCTGTATATTGAAAAATGATCTGAACTGGGTATAACTTAAGTTTGAAATCGCTGCAAGTCATGTTTGAATATTTATAGATCTGTACGTGGGTTGGCTTTGGTGTAAGCGCGTATATATGCAGGTTTGGTTCATTGTAGTAGCGTACACAATTTGAGCTATGATATTTGAAGTCACAGGTGGTTCTGGTTGTTGATGGGTTGTGATGACATTTTAAAGGTGTCAGTATTCTGCATATCCTGTTTGGTTGGTTGTGTTTAGCTTCAGCATTGATGGATGAGAACTAATATTGGATCAGGATCATAATGACTCATACTTATGTGATCTGATGGACTAGATCTGGGTGCTAACACATATATTATCCTTGTATATGTATTGATCTGGTGTTTGGGTGATTCAGAAGATTGATTGATTATGTGCTTCAATGATATTAATGGGTCCAGTATGAAAATTGGATGAAATGTGGCCTTTCGAATTATGTGTTGTGCTTCAGGAGTATCCAGTCTAAAAATGTATGAAACATGGTACCTGGAGGAGAGAAGATTGTAGGCCGGCACCTACGTACTATCATCTTAGCTAGTACAAGAGCTAAGGGGGTGGTAGCTCCCTTCCAGTAGCAGTTGAAAACTTTGGAGCATTGTAGCAGGTAGCAACCTGCGTACTAGTAAATGGATCGGCTAGTACAAGAACTATGGGGGTTGTAGCTCCCTTCCAGGAGAGACTGGAGAACGAGAGAGGGTTGTAGCTCTCTGCAGGTAGAAGCCTGCGTACTGGTATAAGATTGTACCGGTACATAAATATTGTAAAAGGATTTTTCTTATTAAGAAGAAGATTGAGATGACTTGCAGCAGGTGGTTTTCTCCCACATTGGGTTTCCACCTTTTATCATGGTGTTCATGTGTGTGGCTTATGTGTGATGATCTGTTCTATTTTACTGCACCTGTTTACTGTTAATATGGTTGTTAATGTTCTAATGCACTCATTAAGGATCAACTAACTGAATCATAAGAAGTTGTGGAAGTAGCATATATGAATCTGAATATGGAAATGAAATTTTTTATTGATGTGATAATACTGATTCACACCCCCCCTCTCAGTATTATTTCCAACACGTATAGGCCCCTTCATTATTAACTTCACATAGGCCTTTCAGGAAGCTAAGAATTTACTGAAAAAAATGAATCTTGATATGGGAGATGTTTGGAATTATGATCCTCATGGTGTCATTGCAAATAAGAGGAAAATCATAAATTCTTCAACTTATGATCATGAATCTAGGTCTGAGATTGAATGGAAGGCTAACTTTGATTCATGTCCCATTAACATAGAGATGGAGGTTGAGAATCTAGCTGCAAAAGGCAAGGTGCAAAAGAGGATCATGGATGAATCAAGGGATTTGAAATGGAATATGTACACACTAGGAAAAAGGTCAAGACCAAAGAAATAGTAGAACAAGAAATATATACTATGTTGGCGGAGACAAAACGAAACTAACCAGGTTTCTAGGTAACTCTAGAAGACCCGCTCAAAGTCGTTGCCTCGTCATCTTTAGAGGTAGCCATTTTGTATTCAATCGGGATTACAACCATGAACGAGACTAATTGACTTGTAGGGAAAGAAATCGAAGAAATAAATAAAAGGATTAGGTAGGAGATGCATCAACAAATGGAATCCCATTTAGTCCTATATCAAACTAGAGTCATGGCTTCTATGGACATGGAGAGAAACTAAATTAAAGTCTCACTACACCACCAATTAGCATAGTCACTACCATCAGCCTCCCAGCTCAAGGTTCTGGATGTGTCTTTGGACTTCACAAGTGCCCCTCTACCTGACAAGATCAACTTCCACATCTAAGTGGGAGAAATGTTGTGTTAGTGTCAGCTTGTCTTTCCGCCCACCAATGATCAAATGTTCTCTTTCAGAATATCCATTAGCTTTTAAGGTCAAGTTTTTTCCATTTCAGTACGTCTTCCATTCAAAAACTTTGGTCACTGGTCAGTGTGTCTAGGTTGTCAATTACTCCTTTACAAATTGCCATGTTTTGGTCACTATCATTATGCAATTGGATGTGCCATCTATGAAAATATTTATGGTCATATCAGTCTCATTATCATGGTCTTCATCAGGCTCACTATCATCCATTAGGTCACTAGGGTTTCAGTCACTGAAATTTCTCATTCCATTCATAAAAAGCATGTAAAGGAAAAGTGTTACAAAATGGTTTAGAAAGGTTTTATTTCAAAGAATATTTTGTAATAAGTTTGCATAATACCAAAGCTGCATTCAAATGTTCACAAGTACATGATTTTCAAATCAAGAAAAAGAAAGGTATATGGTGGGCCACCCCACTATAATCAAAGCAGGTCACTTCTCAAAGCTAAAAAATACCATTTTTCTCTCATTTCCTCATTCATCACATTGTCAAGGGATCTCTCATCCATGATTCATCATTTCCTCACAAGCTTAGGGCTATATTTTTTCAAAAAAATAGCATTTTCCCCAATTGTTGTGCATAGAAAGCTTTCGTTGTGCCTCTAGACAAGGACGTTGCGCACTAGTGAACTATGATGTGCACACGAAGACTATGCTACGCACGGGCCATAGTTTTCAAAATATTTTTTTTTACTACTGAAATTCATTTTTCAAGGTTCCTCTTCTATTATGTCATCCTCCATGTTTCACAACAAGTAAGTTAAATCATTCTTGTGCCTTCCTTTTTCCTCTTATGTCAAGAATGGTTCAGATGCTTCCACTCCTAGGGTTTCTATGAATTTCCTAGTTTTAATCCTCAAATGATGAAATTCTGCCCCAAACCCTAGTTTTATTGTCCCTACACCTTTGTTTGAAACAAATACACTATTCACATCCACCACAGAACCTTGTCCCCCCATTTTGTATCCTTTTTCTCTAAACCATAATCTACCCTATCTCTTCTAAGAGAAGGCTTGTGTTTTTGCCTCTTTCACTCCCTCCCTCCAATCATTTCTCAAAATTCCATTTACCTCTACTCATTAACATCATCCCCTACCCTCCTAAATTGCCTCAAAAATTTAGGCAACTCCCAAGTCCATCATATCACCACATTCCCTCATAGTAGCATAATTTACTGTTTTTACCTATTTTCCACCTAGGGTTTGAAAGTTTGGAGCCTGATTCACCACCATTAGAGAAGAGGAAACATAATAAGCGAGGAAAAATACTGAGGTTTGAACCCTATAATTACAATGAAATCACCTCCTTCCCTTTTGTCAAGAAATTTTTTGAATATGTCAGTTGTTTAGAGTTTTTTCAAAAAGTGCAGGAAGTGGGTCACCATGAACATCTCACAGGTATATCTTCCCTCACCTTGAAGGAAGAAAAAATCACCATTGTAGGGACTAATTTCATGTTTTCAGTGGATGCAATCTCTCAAGCTACAACTATACCAAACCATTGTGAAAATTCGTTCAAAGTCATGAACTTATACCTAGAAGAGTATAAACCCTACTTGAAATCACAGTATAAAGAAACTCACTCACATGTTTTCCCATTCATATATTTGTTGGAGAGATATGCACCATTAATGAAGGATGTCATGAAATTATTTAGATGTGAGGGCAGATTTTCTAGGTTGCATCAATATGACATAAAGTTGCTCATGCAATTTAAAGTAGCCAAGTCTCTCAATTTATGTAGTTACTTGTATAGGAGATTAGCTAAGATGTCTGAAAGGGTACAATTGAGAGGAAAATTGAATTATCCTAGTCTCTTTCATCATTTCCTGATAAAGGTTATAGTTCTCCATCAATTGATAGAAAATAACATAACGTGAGACACTTTCATTGAGGCAACTTTGAAAATGCATATAACTACTTCACCAAGCCAACACTAAACTATGTTAGCACAGTCAATGGAGATGGAGTCATCAAGAAAGCATGATGAGGTTTCCAAGGAACCTAGGCCTGAGGTGACCAAGACATATCACTGAGGCAGAGGGTTTGTGTTTTCTCCTCAAATTGAGGAAGGGGCCAAGCATACTACATCAACAAAACAAGGATAAACATCACATAATGAGTCTTCTTTGCATGATGAGGAGCTCATTGAGCATGATTTTGACCTAGTTGACTTGGAGGCATAAGATGAGAATCAAACCTTGAAACAGGTCATCAAAGAGAATGATTCACAGATCATGGAGCTCAAGGACAATTTGGAAGGGGACAAATTCATCATTTCATTCCTTGAGAAAGAAAATAGTCAAATTAAAGCACAACAACTAGCTATGGAGAAAGAAAAATTCAAAGTCAAGAAACAAAAGATGAAGGGAAAGGAAATGGTGGACCATGATGACACTGAGTAGCATGAAGAGCATGTGGCAAGAAAAATACCAAGAACAGCTGGTCTTAGGAAGGCAATTCAGAAAGAAAAGGAGCAAAGACCACCAATGGAATAATTAACCTTTGAGGAGAAGATTGCTATGGAAATAAATGAGGACATGGATTTTTGGATTGAAAAGGTAAATTTCCACCTTGACAAGCTCCTTGAAAAGGAGAAAAGGGATAACACGTTGCAAAAGAGGATGGCCATCCATTATTACACAAGGAATGATGTTGCCAAGGTCAGAATCAAGCAATTGAAGGCCAAACTCAGGGAAATCCTAATTAGCCAAAAGGATAAGGGTAAATTAGAGTTGCTTTCTGATGGATCCATGGTTGCATAAAACACCTCATCAGGTATCTTTGGACAACTTTTTAGAGCATTTGGAGAAATTTTTGTGTTTTGGTACAAACTTTCAATTTTTGGTAATTTTCTATCTAGGTGAGCAGTAAGCTCACACTGCGCTTTTTCCCTAGGGCCCTAAATTACAAAAAATCATCATTTTTGGAAATATTTTGACCTCCTCTAAAAACCCATTTGCTCACTTTCCTAATCCAGGGCTCATTTTTTGAGAATTTTTCAAAAAAGGGTCAAAAAATCACTTTTCTTCCTATATTTTTCCTTTTCGCTGTGCACCTGGAGACATCTTGGGAAAATGGCCATATCTCAGCCAAAAATGAGTCATTTTGAGTGAAAAGATAATCTAAAGACATATACACTCTCTCATATTTCCATAATAGGATTCAGATATATATTGGGACTTTAGAAAGGAACTCAAAAATGGCCTCCAATAGCTCGTTGTGCATCTGGAAATTTCTGAGTTTTTTTTTGTGAAATTGTCATTGTGTAATTTTTGTAATTTCTTGTTCAACTTTGGTAAAGGTCAAAATGGTGAATTAGATGAATGTGAGGGTAAGAGGAAATGTAAATATGATGTATTAATTAATGGTTAGTCTTGGTTTGATGTAAATTGAGCTTCATTTATGAGGGAGGTTGCAGTCAAAGTTAATTGTAGAAGTTGTTTCAACCTCCATAGACATTAGGGTTTGGTTAGAACACCTCATGGAATAGTTCCTAGAGTCATGGATTCGACCCCTGAGAGTGGGGAGAGGTTGTTTTGGTCTATATGTATCATTTTCTCAGTCATAGAACAAGTTGGACATCTGAGGAGAAAACTATTGTAGCTTGTATTTGACATTTATGGAAATCAAAGGACACAATTTGCAGCTATTATTTAGGAATTCATGTGCAGTAAGTTTGTGATGTTGTTTTTTCTCTGTTATAGATTTACATGAAAGATATTCACCTTCTCTTTTCATTTATTAATTCTTCAAATGGTTTTCCTTACAGTTTATAAACATAATTCTTGCAATAAGCTCTGTTTTGATGGAAAATTATTATGTGTTACTTTCTCTCTTGCTTAATGAATTCATGTTTCATGCTCATTAAGACCTCTTATTTCTTCTCAACACCATACTACACTGGAAAACCCTAAGATCCATCACAAAAGTATTGGTACCTTTCTCCTTCATATCTTTGTTGTTGTAACCCTTTGATCCTTTGACTTAGTTACCTGTTTTTCTACCTTATCCATCAACAAAGATCTAAATTTTCCAAAACCTACCTAAGCCTAGCTATCTAGCCTAAAATCATTTACATCTCAGTCATATGTTGGCTGTGATTTCATAGAGAGAGCCCTCTCTGGTTTGGTAGGGCTAGTTACCAAACTAAAAGCTTGGTCTATGGTTACTTTATTGATTCCTCTCAGCTTGGTACATTGTGGAGGATAACATTTTGGCATCGATTCTGGGAAAACGACTATTATATCATTCATGTGATTAGTTCTATAAGTTCTTTCAATATTGGTTTCGTGGGTGAAAGATTCCAGTATCCAAAGAAGGTTGATTTAAGAAATCACATCAAGTTCAAGGTGTAAAAAACTTTGGCTCCTAAAAGGTACATGAGGTCAAATACTGACCCAAATCCACCTACTATTGTTGGTGATCCAGAGAAGTTCCTTAAGAAACTCAAATCCCCTATTCCAGAAAGTGAACCTCAAAATTGGTAAAAACTACATCTCTACCTGATCAATTATTGACTGTTGAAGATATTTATTTTGATATTCAGTTTGAGCAATCGTTGTTTCGATCCAAATCTGAATCTTCCCTTTCGAAAGTAGTTTTTGACCCTATTAGGTTTAATTCCTACCTTCCTTCTGCTAAATCTTTGTTTTCCAAAACTAATCACGAATTGTGGTTAAAATTTGATAAACTTCAAATCACTATCGAGAAAGCTTACATTCAATACCATATTGAAAATCTGGATACTGCTTCATCCTCCACTTCATCTCCAAATACAACAGCTGCAGCATCTGCCCTTGTTAGTTTACCACTACCTCCACTAGTGTCATCATCTCCATCAACACGGCCTATTGTAGTACCTACACAACCCATTTTAGTACATCCATGTTAAAATTGGCAACCAAGGAAAAACTTCATGTGGGTCATTTTATTCATGGCTAATAATATTTATATTAGATTCCTCTCGTCGAGAGGTGTAGGATTGATATAAATATCATCCAATTCCGATAAGTATTCATGAAGATATGAATTTATTTTGATTATGGAATTATTATCAAGCCGACCTACAACTCATGTAGGCTCAGAAACCCAACAGTCGCATCTATTCACCCACCAACGTTGTGTATAAATATAAGAGGACTTTTCCTCATTTGGACTCACTCATCTCATCACATCTCTCTCTCTCTACTGCGCAGATATGAGTCTCTTCTCTACTGCGCTGAAATGAGTCTCTCTCTCTCACACATGTGAAGCCGGAAGCTGTTGAATTTGAAGCTGCAACTGCAGAAGTAAAGATTGACTTGCGTGGCCTAGAAGATCTTCTCTTTGGAACTGCTCTGTAGGCTCATCTGAACCTCCTTTGAAAGCCGCAACTTTTTGTGGTGGAATGAAGTCAATCCGACGAACGGTTTGCAAGATATCGACTGCCCTAGTTTGAAACCGAAAATTGTTGAAACTGAAGCTGCAACTGCAGAAGTAAAGATTGACTTGTGTGGCCTAGAATATCTCCTCATCTGAACTGCGTTATAGGTTCATCTGAACCTCCTTTGGAAGCCGCAACTTTTGGTTGTGGAATGAAGTCAATCCGACGAACGGTTTGCAAGATATCGGCTGCCCTAGTTTGAAGCCGGAAACTGCTGAAACTGAAGCTGCAACTGCAGAAGTAAAGATTGACTTGCATGGCCTAGAAGATCTCCTCATCTGAACTGCACTGTAGGTTCATCTGAACCTCCTATAGAAGCCGAAACTTTTGGTGGTGGAATGAAGTCAATCTGATTGTCGGTTTGTGAGATATGGTCTGCCCTAGTTTGATAATGAAGTCGTTAATGCTGATGCTACTGATCTAGGGTTTTCTACTGCTGATATGAATCAGATTTATTGTACTATTTCTCTCTGCTGAATTATTGAAGATAAAAGAAGATTTGATCAAAGGGTTTCCCCACACATTGTGGGGTTTGTCCCTGGCTAGCCGCCACATCTTGTGTCTCTTGTCTTGGCTTGTTTTCTGTCGATCATTTAATGTTCTATCTGAACTTTACTTTATGTACATGTGATTGCTAATCGATGGAATATTATAAGAAAATGAAGTAAACTGTTATAAGTATAGAACATACCATAACTTAACATGGTATCAGAGCTGAGGTGAAGACAAAGCCCAAGCAAGAGCAAGAGAAATCATTGAAGAGAAGATTGGCATTGCTATCTTGAAAGAACTATGGGGTCCTCAACACTCTTTCCTGCCGAAGACAAGCTCCGTGCGAAAGCTGACTATCACAGATGGAAGATGTCTATCAATCTAACCCTTGAAGATCAAGGAGTGTTGGACCATGTAAGAGGCAATATTGTTGAGCCTTCATCAAATGCATCTGCTACTGCCTGGAACAAATGGAAAAATGGAGAAGTCAAAACAAAGAAGATCATCTGGGACTCTATCGACAAGCGCTTGGTGGCCTACATCTCTGATCTAGACACCTCCAAGGAAATCTACGACAGACTGGTGAGTTTATTTAAAGTTAATGATGCAAATCAAGTTTTGTTTCTTAGAAATAAGTTGAGGGAAATCAAGAAGGGTAAAGATGAAAGTATGCAAGCATACTTCTTAAGAATCACCGAGATCAAGAACGATCTCCTATCTATTGGGGAAACTATTACTGACAGATAAATGGCACTCATAACTCTTGGAGGATTGCCATTTGAATGGTATGTGTTTAGGACTACTCTTTTGAACTATAATGTAATTCCTGGTTTCGAGGAATTAATGGCTAGATGCATTCAAGAAGAAACAAGGGAAGAAGTGCAAGAAATGCCCATGCCTAAAGGTCCTCCTGCTGCTTTTTCTTCTCATGCTAAGAAAAGAAATAATTCTGGGTCTAAATCGAAAAGAAAGGCTGGATTTAAGGGTGTAAGAAAAGGACGATGTTTCATTTGCAATAAAGAAGGTCACTATGCAAGGGAATGCTCTTATAGAAGGACTCTCACCGTGACGATGATCAAAATCCCTCTCATGGTAATCGAAGGAATGGAAAATTCAATAGCAAAGGAAAAAGGAATGCGGGAAATCAAGGAAGAGGGCAACCATTCAAGAAGGCTAGAAATTCCAGGTATGAATCTAACACTGTTGACGATAAGCAGGCTGAATATTATCTACCAGCTGCTCTATCTACCTCCGCTCCTTCAGACTCAATGGGAATTTGGCTCATTGATAGTGGTGCCTCAAGACACTTCACTGGTTAGAAAGAAGTACTCTATAATCTGGTAGAGAAAGAAACTAACATGGAAATTGTCCTTGGAGATGACATGAAATACCCAGTGAAAGGTGTAGGCAATGTTTCTCTTAAACTGAACCAAGGTAATACGATTCACTTACAAGATGTATTATATGTACCTGATCTCAAAAAGAACCTGGTATCCATCTCGGAAATGGAATACAAAGGCTATAAGGTAACCTTCAGCGATGGTAAGGTACGCATATGGAAAAATAATGTTAAAGATGCTTTCACTCTTGGGTTTC
This sequence comes from Pinus tabuliformis, assembly GCA_031772625.1. Taxonomy (NCBI): domain Eukaryota; kingdom Viridiplantae; phylum Streptophyta; class Pinopsida; order Pinales; family Pinaceae; genus Pinus; species Pinus tabuliformis. The sequence continues at coordinate 1,056,620,811 of CM062807.1, forward strand.
GAGTTGATTCTTTATATCAAGTCAGTGGAAGTCCGCTAGGTTTCATGTCTTGTGACACAACGCTTCAGTCCGATCTTTGGCATCGGAGGTTTGCCCACCTTCATTACAAAGCTCTACCCGATGTAAGATAGATGGTAACAGGGATGCCCGAATTCCAAGTAGAGAAAGAAGGTGTATGTCCGGGATGTGCCGAAGGAAAGCTCAAAAGGGGACCATTCCCCTCAAGCCAAAGCAAGACCTCCGATATATTACAGTTGATGGAAGCTGTCCGGGCCATGCTACATGATCAAAGACTTCCAAAGTTTCTATGGGCTGAAACTACAATCACCGCCGTATATGTACAAAATCGATGCCCTCATCAAGCATTGGGTTCCAAGACTCTTGAAGAAAAGTTCGCCGCAAGGTGAACAATCTTCTGACTTTGAGGAGCTCTTAAGAAGCCGACACCAGGGAACTGAAAGAAAAGGATGATGAATCAATGCCTGATGTAGAAGAACCCATGGATCTGATTGATTCTCATCCACATGAGCCTTCCTCTTCTAGGAAGAGGCCTTCATGGCTTAGGGGGATACTTGATGATTCTGAAGGACATGCTGCACCCTGAGGAACCTTCCGTCAAATTAAGAAACTTAACAAGTATCAGGGATACCTGACCATAATGAGCACGATCATACAAAATGAGCCTTCATCATTCTCAGATGTCGTCAAGCATTAACTATGGAAGGGTGCTATGACCATAGAATATGAGTCTATTATGGAGAATGATGTCTGGGAAGTAGTTCCTAGACCCTGGACAAGACAATTGTTACTTCAAAATGGCTTTACAAGATAAAGCATGCAACAAATGGAAGTATGGAAAAGTATAAGGTTCATTTTGTTGCTCGTGGTTTATCCCAGAAGGAAGGTATAGACTATGATATTTGCACCTGTTGCCAAATATACGACCATCCACTCGATCATAGCCCTTGCCGCTTCACAAGGATGGAACCTACATCAGAAGGATGTCAAGACTGCATTCTTACATGGCTCGATCAAAGAAGAGGTCTACATGGAGCAACCCGAAGGATTTGAAATTTATGATGAAAAATCTCATGTCTGCAGGTTGAAGAAGGCTCTCTATGGGCTGAAGCAAGCACCCCGAGCATGGTATGAGAGGATCGACAACTACTTGATGAAGCTAGGATTCACTAGATCCTAACCTTTACTTTAAGGTTGAAGATGACAAGCCTCTCATACTGGTGTTGTATGTAGATGACCTCTTTCTAACAGGTGCAGACCCTCTCATTCTCAAATGTAAGAGGGAGATGGCTTCTGAATTTGAAATGAAGGACCAAGGACTTGAAGTGTGGCAGAAGCCAAGGGAAATTTTGTTATCTCAAGGAAAATATGTGGCAAAGATATTGGAAAGATTCGGTATGATGGACTGCAAGCCTATGACTACCTCGAGGATCTTAACTTTTAGAAGTTATATGGTAGTGATGTCCGACCAGACTTGGGAAATGCCTCTGAGTTTCAAAAACTCATTCACATTGATGTTCTTGGTGAACCTCCGTTCGAACATATGTTTTTCAGTTAACATTATGAGCTCATATTTGGCTGAGCCTCACTGGATTGATGCCAAGAATCTTCTGAGATATCTTCGTGGCACAATGGGTTAATATACACTGTCGAAGATGTGAGACTACTTGGATATACTGATGCTTATTGGGCAGGCAGTGTGGTGGAACGTAAGAGCACTTCCAAGTGCTGTTTCACCTTGGGATCTACTTCGATATCCTGGATGAGCAGGAAGCAGAAGTCGGTGACTTTGAGCACCGCTGAAGCAGGATATACTGTTGCTAGCATGACCTCATGTGAGGCAGTCTGGTTGCGAAAGCTCTTCAGTGAGTTGTTTGGATTTACATTGGATACCATTGTGATTCTCTATAACAACCAGAGGTGGGATTCGATTATTGAGGAATCCCGTATTCGTCAATTGCTCCAGCAGATAGACATCATCTGGGGTATGGTAAGTCGATGAGCAAGGAAGCTCCATCACATTAAGATGATGTACAGGTTGATACACCTTGTCAAAGCCCCGAGGAAAGATCTAATCTGTGATTTTCCCAAACGACTTGGAGTCGGCAAGAAACCCTTGTACAAGGGTCCTGCATGTTGCATACATTGAGCTCTGGCTGCTCTGAGGGCTTGTGGTTCCTAATGGAGCAACATATGACCACAGGGTGACTCACCCTCCCCTGGTGGTGCACACTGGAACAAGATGATTCACTCTCTTGTGGGACAGGATGATTCGCTCTCTTGTGGAACAGGATGATTCTCTCTCCTGTGTAGCAGGATTATTAGTTTTCCCGTGAGGCTTGGATTGATGTGTTCTCCATGGCAGCCTGGATTGATGTGTTCTCCACGGCGATTGTAGCAGGATTGATGTGTTCTCCTGTGAGGCCTGGATTGATGTGTTCTCCATGGAAATTGTAGCAGGATTGATGTGTTCTCCTGTGAGGACAGGATTGATTAGTTCTCCTGTCGAGGCATCCTACCCATGCAGTCTTGGACTCATGGGAAGTACCTCTCATCTGATCAATGAGTAGGGAAATGAAGTTAGGGACCATAGTAGTACCGATGGACGCATCGTTGTAACTACCGTACTCCCTACGCTAGGATGACCTCCATTGATCTAGGATCAATGATACTGGTCTGGGGCCAGTGGTAGAAGTTGTACCATACTATGACGCTGACTTCGGGTCGGTTGAGACTGGTCTGGGATCAGTGGTAAATACTCTAAGACTGACTTTGAGTCAGTGGAGGATGATATTGGTCTGGGATCATTGGAGTTGTACTCACTATGACGCTGACTTTGGGTTGGTTGAGACTGGTCTGGGACCAGTGGTACATACTCTGAGACTGACTTTGAGTCAATATGATACATCCTCGATCATTTCTTCTTCTTCATAATTCAGACAAAAGCAGAGTAGAACAGAACAAAATAGTACAGATCAGTGCAGAGAAAAACAAGACAAAGTAGAACAGGCAAAATAGAGCAGAGCAGGGCAAGGGTCAGGTTGTACAAGGCAGTGCATTTGATGGATGAATAGTAACGACCGATAGACAGATTGCAGATGAAGTTCTCCATGGTTGAGAGGGAGTGTTAAAATTGGAAACCAGGGCAAAACTTCATGTGGGTCATCTTATTCATCGCTAATAATATTTTTATTAGGTTCCTCTCGTCGAGAGGTGTAGGATTGATATAAATATCATCCAATTCCGATAAGTATTCATGAAGATATGAATTTATTTTGATTATGGAATTATTATCAAGCCAACCTACAACGCATGTAGGCTCAGAAGCCCAACAGTCGCATCTATTCACCCACCAACGTTGTGTATAAATATAAGAGGACTTTTCCTCATTTGGACTCACTCATCTCATCACATCTCTCTCTCTCTACTGCGCAGATATGAGTCTCTTCTCTACTGTGCTGAAATGGGTCTCTCTCTCTCACACATGTGAAGCCGGACGCTGTTGAATTTGAATCTGCAATCGCAGAAGTAAAGATTGACTTGCGTGGCCTAGAAGATCTCCTCTTTGGAACTGCGCTGTAGGCTCATCTGAACCTCCTTTGAAAGCTGCAACTTTTGGTGGTGGAATGAAGTCAATCCGACGAACGGTTTGCAAGATATCGACTGCCCTAGTTTGAAGCCGGAAACTGCTGAAACTGAAGCTGCAACTGCAGAAGTAAAGATTTACTTGCATGGCCTAGAAGATCTCCTCATATGAACTGCACTGTAGGTTCATCTGAACCTCCTTTGGAAGCCGCAACTTTTGGTTGTGGAATGAAGTCAATCCGATGAACGATTTGCAAGATATCGACTGCCCTAGTTTGAAGCCGGAAACTGCTGAAACTGAAGCTGCAACTGCAGAAGTAAAGATTGACTTGCGTGGCCTAGAATATCTCCTCATCTGAACTGCGCTGTAGGTTCATCTGAACCTCCTCTAGAAGCCGAAACTTTTGGTGGTGGAATGAAGTCAATCCGACTGTCGGTTTGTGAGATATGGTATGCCCTAGTTTGATAATGAAGCCGTTAATGCTGATGCTACTGATCTAGGGTTTGCTACTGCTGATATGAATCAGATTTATTGTACTATTTCTCTCTGCTGAATTATTGAAGATAAAAGAAGATTTGATCAAAGGGTTTCCCCACACATTGTGGGGTTTGTCCCTGGCTAGTCGCCACATCTTGTGTCTCTTGTCTTGGCTTGTTTTCTGTCGATCGTTTAATGTTCTATCTGCACTTTACTTTATGTACATGTGATTACTAATCGGTGGAATATTATAAGAAAAAGAAGTAAACTGTTATAAGCATAGAGCATACCATAACTTAACAATCTACTACGTCCTCTAGTAGTCATGGCATGATTTTCTCCTTTACTATTCCCTGGTCAACTTGTTGTCCTACCTTAGAACTATGGTCAGAGACTCCCTCTTTTTTATGGAACTTCAAAGATCGCAACACAGCAACATGTTAACAAAATAATAGATTTTATCGACCTTGAAGAGGCTGATGAATAGGATGCAAAGATGAGAATCATAGCCCAGAGTTTTTCCAGGGATGTAAAGAAATGGTTTCGTAGTTTGGAAAATAATTCCATCAATAGTTCTCAGCGGTTGATAGAGTTTTGCCTAAGTGTAATTCCATGAAAGGAAACCTGAATGAGATAGTGTAGGAGTTTACAACACTGTTCAATCTAGTTTACAATTTCATTCCTAATGATATCAAACCTCCCCCTAGATTAGCCCTCCTCCACTATACGGATGCCTTCGATCCAGACATGGCATATTAGCTTATGGAGAGACATCCTCGAACTTGGGAAGAAATGCAGTGTAAGTGTGGAAGCTAATTTTCTTATCAAGAAGTCCAAAATCAAACTAGGGAAACCTGAGAAGAAAGTTATTATCAAGGAGGAGTCTTCATCTTCTTCCGAGGTAAAGCTTAAAATTTTGATTAAAACAATGGAAAGAATGATGGACAGAATGACAATTTTTGATAGATAAGAAGAGCCTTCAATAAGGAATCCGCACTATAGGGGATAGTAGTAATCACAGTTGCAAAATAAGAAGAAAGAACAGAAAAATTAGGGTTGTTGGACAGGTAAATCCCCTCTGCGGACAGAGGTGATCCCACTAGCCTAAAACAAAACTAGCCACAATCAAACCACGCTGCTACACAAGTTCCTAGTTATGCATCAAAGGTGAATCAAGAAGACCAACCTGGAGTCCAACGCTATGATTGAAGCAGAGTTGATATTCCCGCTCCCTCACTCCAGCAGATCATAAACGAACACCTGCACATGCAAAGGGAGAGACAGATACCAACATAAAATCTACCAAGGCACAACTATATTTTAGTCAGAAAGGAAATAAATCAACACATCACCATAATAGACAATGAGATTGGAACTATAATAGCAGTCGCTCATTAATTAATAATAAACAGGAAAAGTTACAACCATGGTTCTGACGTTGAACCTCTCCTGGCTGGGCGAGTAACTATATGTGTCTTGCAATGCATCTCCTCTCCGGCAGCATAACCTCTCTAGCTCTCACTAGCATTCCTCCAAGAACTCAAGAACTCAACATCTAGCACTCCATGACTAACCATTATCACTAGCTTGTCAAATGCATAAGGACAAGCTTATATAGATGAAGAAGGGAGGAGGATACGATGAACCGGGACACCTATTGTGGATTAACATTATCCCCAAAAGCCATTAAAGATGGAGATAGGATAGAGCTCGACATAAGACTGATTTTTTATCTTCAAAAAAGCTCCATGTAATGAAGGAAACAACAGTCGGACGTGCGTTAAGGAAAAAAGCATGACCAAACTTGGTTGGCGCGACTGCTGCTCTAAGACAGAGCGCCAATGGTCGCGCCCTCTTTTGAGGATCTCCATGATTGGCGCGGGTAAGATACTGTGGACTTGCGCCAATGGAAAAAGAGCACTTTTCAGGGATAATCTGTAGGAGGTGTCTTCAGGGAACATGAAGTACATACTCAAGGGAACATAATGCAAGTGTTTTTAGACTTTGTCACTCCTTATAACTCCCGGGATGAGTCCTCCAAGGTACGACAGGAGGAGTAACAGGGATGGTGACAAATTACTGTGTAACAGATGCCCCCTAAAGCATGAAGTCTGAGAGGTGGAGAGGGGTGAAATGCTTTACAAGAACACACATAAGAACACATATAGTTACCGCCGCCGAGGATCTGTATCAAGAGACATGACTGATAGTTCATTTACATGATGTACGTGGTATGGTCGCAGCCATCCATAAGAGAGTACATAAATAATCTAGATCCATAGTATGGACGCAGCCATCTGGTTAGGATCAATGGATTGACTCAGGTATGGTCGCAGCCATCCAGTGAATGAGTCAAGTATCAAGAATCACGCCTGGATTACAACAGACACAATCCAGGGTCTTGCACTCCATCTCGACCCGAACAAGAGTACAAGTTCAAGCATGTGAATATATGAGCTAAAGTCGAACATGCATGAACATCGTCTGATTAGCAGTCAGTAGTGGAAACTGTTAACAGACGCGAGAGGTACCACCAATAATGACAATGGTCCTCAAGGTGCTATAGGTACAATCTACGGCGCGTGAATGAATTATCTGAAGTCGAACACCCGTAGAATTATTCGATCAGAGGCCAATGATGAAAACCTCACGTCGAACACGAAGAACCTACCATTGAGGCATGCAGGCTCCAAGGCACCGGAAGGGAGTCTCTAGATCAGCTTCCTGGATAATGAGTTGAAGTCGACAGGAAGTGACCTTGATCGAAGGTGGGCCATAATGTTTCCCACATCATCGACATGAGACAGAGAGATAATGCTGTGAATCAAGATTGTATGAACTATCAGAGGGAGGTTGTTTCTTTGCAGAGGTCAACTTCTCTTGAACATATCGGCGACACATTAATGGAATTGGCAGTATTCGACATCAACATATCAAAGGTCATGATGACGAGGAAATGAGTGGATGAGAGGTCAAATAAGGTACCCAAGTCCATGGAAGCAAGTGAAAGATATGAGATGAGGTATCCCCACCCTAGACACGAAAGCAGAAAAGTGCCATGTTCAAGAGTGACATACTGTCGTCACGGTAATAATTATGGTTCAAAAAAATTTCTTTTCCCCCCGCCATTTCTGGCGAGTACCCTAGTTATTTTTAACAAGCTTGATGGGGATAGCATGTTCTTGTGGTGTGACAAAATCCGATGTCATTAAGTTTTAACGAGTCTGACAAAGGAATAACTCGGTGTCTTTTCATGTTTAGAGAGTTTGAAAAGACAGCAGAAAAGAAAACTCCAGGGGTGTCCTTTTTCGTAAAGTTGTGTCTCTCGGGCCCGAAAAAGTATAAAATAATACCCGAAAGAACCGCTCGATCATTACGATCGAGGAGTACTTTTCATAATTAGTGATTTCGACCTGAAAAAGTAGAAAAGCGGTCAAAACCACGTCGTTTCGGAACCATTAACGAGTTTGAAACGACAAAAACCCGGTAATCTTTTTATGTTTTAACAGTCGACAAAAAGAACTTAAAACGACCGCCCCTTATTAACATTTAACGAGTCAAGAGGAGCGACTCGGCAATCTTTTCTTCTTTAAATGGTCAGAAAAGAGCTGAAAGCGGACCTCCATTTTATTCTCTTTAACGAGTCAAAAAGGAAAAATACTCGGCAATATTTTCATATTTTACGAGTCAGAAAAGAGCGTAAAGGCGACTCCTCCTGAAGGAACGAGTGGTATAAAGGGTAGCAACTGGTTCTGGTAATGGTGGAACTTGCTCGAAACATGTAATGGTCAAGAGGCTGGCTAATAAAACCACTCATCGCTGCGGTCCCTCAGGAAAGGATAAACATCCAAGTGAAAGCGTATGATCGGCCAAAGAGATGGTGGCGATGGGATGAAACAACCAAGGCTCATCTAGTAGAATTTAGCAGATAAAAGGCAATCACGGGATGTAAATCAGGTATGGGTTCATTTTTACACAAGCTTGAACCATGGAGAACTCTGCTTGAATTCAATTTCATTTTTACATAAGCTTGAAACGAAAAACTATGCTTATTAAATGTTTGCATGCCCCGAGCATGATAATGAAAATCGAGGTATATGCCCCCCAAGCTTCATGGCATTCACGGAGTGGATGGAATGAAGGTTCACTTGGAAAGACTCGATTTTGAAGGAGGATGCATGCCCCCCGGGCCTCAGTCATGCGCCCGGGTCAGCTGCCGTCATCAGAATGACGGAGCGGGCGTTGAGGCATTTCCTGTGGAAATAAGACCATTTAGGAATGGTAGATGACTATATGTGAAGTGTGAACCGGGGAACGAAAGTTGGTCTATGATCCTGATCGTCCTTCCTTCGTGCGGAAAACACATCACTCTGAAGAGTGAGGACACAATTGCACGTATGCGATAAATATAGTCTCGTCCAAGGAGTAAATTGTAATCTAGCGGACCTTGGACGACCATGAGACCCATTTGAACAGTCTTCCCTTCTAATGTGATAGGCACATTGGGAAGAATTCCTAAAGATCGAGTGGTTTCTCGATGGAAACCTGTAAGGTTTCTCATCTCAGGCAGAAGCAGTGGCGAACCAAGTGCTTCCCAAGTTGTTGAAGAAAGGATACTCACAGGAGATCCCTCATCAATAATTGTACCGGCCATAACCATTCGGTAGACTTGGACTATAATTCGAAATGGTATGGAGGCTGGTAACCGAGGATTGACTAGTTGATCCCAATTGAAGGAAACAACTAGGTTGCTTGGAGGTGGGACCGGATAAACGGCCGGGTATGATTCTGGTGGACTTTCTTCCTGTTGTGAAGGATTGAGAGGGATGCTCACTTGATCATTAGAGTCTATGTTGATGAATAGAATTTGGATGGTGGGGTCTTCATTCTTTGCAGTGATAATATCATCGGAGGAAGTAACTTCTGAAGGCAAAACCGGGTCACTTGTAAGCTGGACCTTTTGACTTGTGTCTGGTTTGGATTCAGATGGAAGATCATCTAAGAATGGAATTTCTGTAGGCAACATCGGGTCACTTGTAAGCTGGACCTTTTGACTGTTGTCTAGTTCGGATTCAGATGTAAGATCATCTAAGGATGGAACCTCTGTAGGAAAAACCGGGTCACTTGTAAGCTGGACCTTCTGAAAGACCGGGTCAACTGTAATCTGGGACTGTGGACTTTCGTTTGGTTTGGACTCAGGTGGTTCATCTTTGATGATAGAGTGGTGCATAGATGATGAATATAAATCAACACTCGGTCCGACCAGGGACTGGTCTGGAGCAGGTGGAGCACGGGTAGGTTCAGGAAGAGAGAGCTGGACCAAAGAGGAATCATGTTTGATCCCTTGGTTAGCAGAGCGATGATTTGCAGTTGCAAAAAGACGCTGATATCGAGCGGGTAGTTGGGGTAAGGGAGCTGACAGACTTTCCAAAAGACGGGAGGCTTCATCCATAAGTGGACAAAGGCGAAGGAGATGATTACATTCACAAAGTCGACAAGGGAAACGAACCTTCCCTTTTCTCTTACCAACTAGTAAGGTATCGTTGATCTGCGACGTCAAGGGGTGAGTCGGGTCACGGGACCATATATCTAGGATCCTAGGAATACCAGGACAATCAGAAAGAAAATGGTCCGCCTTGCATAATCAACAAGGAGACTTAGCCTTCCGCGGAGGAGCAGAAGGTGGTTCTACTTCAGATATTTTTGTGGTAGATGTGACCTTTCCCTTAGGGGACTTCTTCTTTTTGGTCTTCTTCTTCTTCTTAGCCACCTGGTTACTGAAATCCAAGGTTTCACCAGGCGAAGTAGAAGATGAGGACGCAGCAATGGGCGAAGAAGGGGAGGGCTCCACCTTAGAATCAACATGGTGTTGTTCGGGTGGAGGAGGTGGTGGCGGGACAGGAGTTATCACACTCAAAACCACCGAGTTCGAAAACAACCATACGGGTAAGCCAATGGTCAACCCAGGCAAAGACAATGTTGCGATATACTGAACACCGACATTTCCAACAGGAGGAAATGGATGAGGGTTCCCATCAAGAGGAATACCTTGGCCGGTGGGCACCAGGAAGGCTGCCATCGAATAATAAATAATCCTACTCAGGCTAACGCAATCAAAATCTAATTGGGTAGATGTTATCGTGGCCAATAAATTTTAAGACACTGAACTTAACCTTTTCATTTTTAAGAGTCGAGAAAAGGATAAAACATGACTCTAGTCTCCTTCGAATATTTAATGAGCACGAAGTGACAAGACGCTCACAGGCACCTTTTCGTTTAGGGAGTCCGAAAAGGATCAAAAGTGACTGCTCTGGAATTCTAGGTAGAGGGTGTGCCAAACTTTTCGTAAAACCACAGAATACTTTTTAGGGTACGGGTGGTCGATCTTCGTGAATGTTGTGTTCACTGCATTGCGAATCGTAGGGCGGCTGACACGGCTTCCTATGGATAAAGGCTTTATTCCTATAGGGGTCTCCCAATATATACGCGACGGTACGTGGGAGCACAGTCCGTATTGGCACCTATCGTTTCACCATGGAGGAATCACCCAACCACTCGACGATAAACTACCAGGTTTAAAGACGCCGGAACACGTCTCTAACCTAGACCTCTAGAGTATTTGCGTTATGTTCCAATGCGTTGTTATGTTCATTGAGTTGATTTTAAAGTTTATCTTCAATTATGTTTCAGTTTTTTGGTCCTACCGTATGTGATATCTCAAAAACTTCTTAAATGCAAACTATATGCCAAAATTATATCATTTGATTCGATGAATTCTATCTACAGGAGGGTTGAGATCTTTTCACAAACGAAATGATCACTCAACAAACAACAAAGATCCTAATGCAGCTAATAACAAGAAATGAAATTTTTTCTTTTTCTTTTTAATAGCAACAAATAACAATAAATGCTAACTACTATGATGCAAAAGATTTTTTTGTTTTTCTTTCCTTTAAGATGGCATGATGCATTTAAACAAATTTTAAGAGATATGCACAATCCAAGTTCAGTCTATGAAATAGAACCAATTCTGAAACACCAAAATGAACCATGCAAGCAAGGAAAAACACAAAGACTTTCACTGAACCATGTAATCTAAGTTCGAATGAAGTCAAGTGAAATCCAAAGAGGCTAGAAGTGAAGCACTCAGAGTATAGAAGATCAAGCTTTAACAAATCACTGGATAGGTGCAGAACACAACTAACAAGCTGACTGGATAATCAAGAGACCGAAACTTCCCACAGAAGGCTAGACATGCAAAGTCACTAGATGTCCTAGGGCTGAGACGAAAATCAATAGAAATAAGCAAACAACTGAAGGATAAAGGCTAAAACCAGTCAAGTAAAGGTTCAACACACTTCCAGAGGCTGTAAGAGATATCAAAAGAGGCTGAAAGAGCTTTCCACCCACACACAGGCAAAATTTGCAGGGCTGGCGCGACTGTCAGCCTGCAACTTGCGCTACCAAAGGATTGGCGCGAGTTGCTTTTGAGCAACATGCGCCAACTGGCGCGACTGTCAGAGTAATAACCGCGCCAATCAAGCTTGCCGGCTAGAAAAATAAATAATACAACCTCAGGTCGGGTTGACAGTGCTCAGATGGGTCAAACAGTAAAGAACAAACTCAAAACTGACTCAGGAAGCTCATTCACTCAAGCAAGCAAGAGAAAATTAACATGCAAGACAAACTCGAAATAGTTTCTCCCCAGCGGAGTCGCCATATTGTTGGACAGGTAAATCCCCTCTATGGACAAAGGCGATCCCACTAGCGTAAAACAGAACTAGCCACAATCAAACCACGCTGCTACGCAAGTTCCTAGTTATGCATCAAAGGTGAATCAAGAAGACCAACCTGGAGTCCAATGCTATGATTGAAGTAGAGTTGATATTCCCGCTCCCTCACTCCAGCAGATCATAAACGAACACCTACACATGCAAAGGGAGAGACAGATACCAACATAAAATCTACCAAGGCACAACTATATTTCAGTCAGAAAGGAAATAAATCAACACATCACCATAATAGACAATGAGATTGGAACTATAATAGCAGTCGTTCATTAATTAATAATAAACAGGAAAAGTTACAACCATGGTTCTGACGTTGAACCTCTCCTGGCTGGGCGAGTAACTATATGTGTCTTGCAATGCATCTCCTCTCTGGAAACATAACCTCTCTAGCTCTCACTAGCATTCCTCCAAGAACTCAAGAAACTCAACATCTAGCGCTCCATGACTAACCATTATCACTAGCTTGTCAAATTCATAAGGACAAGCTTATATAGATGAAGAAGGGAGGAGGATACGATGAACCGGGACATCTATTGTGGATTAACATTATCCCCAAAAGCCATTAAAGATGGAGATAGGATAGAGCTTGACATAAGACTGATTTTTTATCTTCAAAAAAAGCTCCATGTAATGAAGGAAACAACAGTCGGACGTGCGTTAAGGCAAAAAGCATGACCAAACTTGGTTGGCGCGACTGCTGCTCTAAGACAGAGCGCCAATGGTCGCGCCCTCTTTTGAGGATCTCCATGATTGGCGCGGGTAAGATACTGTGGACTTGCGCCAATGGAAAAAGAGCACTTTTCAGGGATAATCTGTAGGAGGTGTCTTCAGGGAACATGAAGTACATACTCAAGGGAACATAATGCAAGTGTTTTTAGACTTTGTCACTCCTTATAACTCCCGGGATGAGTCCTCCAAGGTACGACAAGAGGAGTAACAGGGATGGTGACAAATTACTGTGTAACAAGGGTCCTCAAGGACAAATCAGAACACCATTTCAGCAAAACTATACACAAGACCTGGAAGATGATGAAGAACAAATTTCTGAGGCTACTCATTTCTTTGAGGAAGATGAATTGCCTACCTTTCTGACTAATGAAGATTAATTTTCTCAGGAATCAGTAACACCAAGTGATCAGGAGCTTGTCTTTGCCAATGATTATTCATGGGAAATGTAGATCAGAGAGTATCAAAAGGGATATCAAAATGTCCTCAGTCATTTGCACAAACAATACAACTTGAGGAGAATAAATGTCCAATGTTCGGAAAGATACACCAGATAAAGAAGCAGCTCTTGCAGATCAAAACAAAGAAAAAAAGATTGTCATTTTGAGTTGGGATAAAAATAATGAAGCTTCTACCAGTAGTGTGAGGAGGGAAAAGGACATTCAAACTAAAAGTCAGAAAAATGAATGTCAAGCCAAAGGATAGCCCGAAAGGAAGGACACTGTAGCAAAAGTAGTAGACAAACAATCCAATCTGTTTAACTTAGAGAATGAAATTTCCAAATTGAAGGTTTTCATTCCTCTAACTGAACTAGTAAAAAATGAAAAGTACAAATTCCAAATTGCTAAGATGTTGAAAGTAGATCAAATTTCAGATACTATCAATGTTTCTAATGATGAGCCTACAATTTTATTTGGTCAAGCTGTAGAGGTAAGTCCTGAGGATAATGAAGTTCCCCCTTTCTATCTTAGTTTGAAACTTCATGAGTTTATACTCCATAATGCCATGCTAGATTCCAGTGCCTCACATAACCTGATGCCAAAAACTATTATATATTAACTAGTACTAGACATTACTTGACCTTACCTTGACTTGTATTCTTTTGATTTGAGGAGAGTCAAATCCCTTGGCCTTATCAAAGATCTATTTGTGTCCCTCGACCAAATTCCAGCTAAGAATTTATTGATGGATGTAGTGGTCGTTGATATACCTCCACAATTTGGCATGTTGCTTTCACAGTCTTGTGGGGAAAAGTTGAAAGGAACCTTGCAACTTGATTTTTCATATGCTATTATACCAGTATTTGGGTAGCTTAGAAAACTATACTGGGAGAAGAAGATGAAATTCATGATTAGTAGCAAAGAAAGGCCAAATAATCACCCTATCCACATTGTACATATCGATCTAAAGTATTTCATTTTGTATAGTGATATGAATCTAGTTGATGATGATAGTCAAATTGTTCAGATTTTAGAAGTTTCGAATGTCATAAGTAGTGTACAGGAAGATTTGATTGTAGAAAAAAAAAAATGATGCAGAAATTTTGCAGGCAGAAAATTCACCCACAAAGATTATTGAATCAGTGCCAGAAACTCAAATTGTTGAGAGAGTGATTCATCCTCCAAAAAATCAAACAGATCATTCTTCCAAAATTTTGTTTCCCGATGAAGAAGGTCTTTGGAACATGGAATTTGATGGTGCATTGAGGAAAGAAGGAGATGGGATCAGCATGTGGATTCATGGCCCCTTGCATCAGTCATGTAAAATTCCTCAAAATGTAATATTAATTTCTTATAAATTGGCTTTTGATTGCTCGAATAATGAGGTGGAGTATGAAGCAGTGATTGTTGGCCTTAAAATTTTGAAGAAACTGGGATCAAAGAGAATTTCAGTTTATTGTGACTTTGAGTTAGTAATTAAATAGGTAAAACGGTAGTACCAAGTTAAGCATCCAAGGATATGAGATTATCGTAATGATGTCCTTGACATTCTTAAGACTTTTTCAGAATATACTTTGTCTTTGATTCCTAGAACTCAGAATATTATGGTTGATTCCCTTGCTACTACAGCAAGTATGGTTAAGATTCCTACCCATTCAAGTAAGAAGTATTCAATTCATGTTAAGCACCGCCTATCTATCCCTGACAATATGAGATATTGGTAGGTGTTTTGGGACGACAAATAGATTAATAAATTTTTGCAGATGGAGGATGAATTTCTAAATTCCCATATTGATGATACATGTGATGACGGTGATCAAGAAATTGAAGCAACCGAGGTTGAAGTGTGGGAGTTGAAAGACAATAACATTCCATGAGGTCCCATAGAAAAAGGTGTTGAAGATGTAAACATTGGTACAACAGACAAGCCCAAGATGGTCAAATCGTCAAATACTTTATCTCTTGAGATCAAAAGTAAGTATATTGCTTTGATGATAGAATTTTCTGATGTATTTACTTGGGATTATTTAGATTTAAAAGTGTATGATAAGAACATCATTCAACACACTATCCTGGTCAAACCTGATCAAAAGCCATTCCACCAGAAGCTGAGGAGGATTAATCCTAATTTGCTACCATCCACTGAAAAAGAGGTAAACATGCTTTATAAATCTGGTATTATAGTTCCTATAAGTTTTTCTGAATGGATGTCAATTCTTATGCTGGTGATAAAGAATATTGGGGAAGTTTGCCTTTGTATTGATTTCAAAAATTTGGACAAAGTGTCCTTAAAGGAAAATTATCCCCTGCCGAAGATGGACCATATCTTCCAAAGGGTAGTTGAATCTTCTAGGATGTCATTGCTTGATGGATACTTGAGCTACAATCAAATTTTAGTGCACAAGGATGATCAGTTGAAAGAAACCTTTAAAACACCATGGCATACATTTATCTACGTGAAAATGTTTTTTGGATTAAAGAATGCAGGAGCAACATTTCAGCGGGCTATGGACATCACTTTTGCCAACAAAAAGGATGTTTTTCTAGTTATTTATTTAGATGATCTCACCATTTTTTTAAAATCTAATGAGGAACACTTACATCATCTAAGAATTGTCTTTTAGAGATGCAAAAAAATTGGCATTTCGCTGAATCCTAAAAAGATCCTTTTTTCCATGGAGGAAGGTAAGATGTTGGGGCACATCATTTCCAAGGATGGCATCCAGATTGACCTTGCAAGAGTTGAAGTCGTTCAGCAGTTAGATTTTCTGAGGAACAAAAAAGAAATTTGGTCATTTAATGGGAAAATTAAATTTTTAAGGAGATTCATCCCCAACCTCATTGAAGAACATTTGAGAGAAATGACAGACATGTTGAAAAAATACAACAAGGTAAGATGCTCTGAAGATGCCAAGAAGTCTTTCAATGCAATCAAATTTTCATTATCTAATGATCCTACTTTAATCAGTCCTAACTATACTTTAGATTTGATTATATTTTCATTCACCTTGGAGCATACTTTAGCAGTCGTCCTAATGCAAAAGAAGGATCAGAAAAATGAACAACCCATAGCATTTTTCAGTTAGACAATAAGGGATACAGCACTAAAATACAACATTATTGAGAAGCAGGCTTTGGCTTTGGTGAAAGCACTTAAAGACTTCCGAGTATATATTCTTCATTCTCACACTACAACTTATATTCCAACAACAACAGTAAAGGAAGTCCTTATGCAAACTGATCCAGAGGGTTGGAGGAGAAAACAGATAGAAGCAATTTTAGAATACGATCTGGAAATAAAGTCAACAAATCTCATTAAAGGATAGGGTTTGGCCAAGCTCATGGCTAAATCTAATTTGCATGAACTAGATATGAATTTGATTGCTACCCTCCCCAAATAAGAAGAAAAAGATTCACAGGTACAGATGCCAGACATATTTACTTCATCTCCATGGTACTCTGACATAGTTTATGTATTGTAGCATCTAAATCCTCCACCAAAAGTACCCAAAGGTAAAAGGAGATCATTAAAACTGAAAGCTTAAAAATATTGCATTCTTGATGGTGTTTTGTTTTGGAAAGATCCAGGTGGTGTATTGTTGAACTATCTTGTTGAAAATAAAGCAAAGGATGTGATGACTGATTTCCACAAAGGAGATTGTGGTGGCCACCTCTTTTGGAAAACTACAACCAACAAAATTTTGAGGGTTGGGTTTTATTGGCCTACTCTTTTTTCTAATGTGTACAAAATAGTAATGAATTGCCATGAGTACCAAATTTTTCAAGGGAAAAGAAAACTTTTAACATTTCCTTTGCAGCTAGTGTCAGTTTCATCTCCATTCTAGTAGTGGGGTTTTGATTTTGTTGGGGAAATCCATCCTTCATCGTCTGCACAACACAAGTGGATCCTGACAGCCACAGACTACTTTACAAAATGGATTGAAGCAATCCCAACCAGGAAAGCTACTAATTCTATTGTCATTCAGTTTATTGAAACTAATATTTTGTCTAGATTTGGCTGCCCGCAGAAAATAATCACTGACAATGTTGTTGCTTTTAAGTCCAAGAAGATGGTGGAGTTTTGTGAGAAGTACCATATCACATTGGGGCATTCTACCACTTATTATCCTCAAGTAAATGGGTTGGCTGAATCCTCTAATAAATCTATGATCAACATCATTAAGAAGGTTTTAGAGGTCAATTAAAAGAATTGGCACAAAAAGCTCATTAATGCTTTATGGGTGGACATAGTCAGTAATAAGAAATCCATAGGAATTTCTCCTTTCTAGTTGGTGTATGGGGTTGGTACCGGTTTTCCTTCATCCCTTCCTATTATAGTCATGAAAATTCTATAGGAAGTGAGCAGAAAACCGAATGATGTGTAGTGGAGGATAAGTCAAATGATCCATTTACAACAAACTGGGGGAGAAGTATTTCAAAATAATTCCAATATTTAAGAAAGGATTAAAAATACTTATGACCGCAAGACCAAAGAAGATAACTTCAACATGGGTGATGTGGTTCTTTGTTGGGATGCACGGAATGATAAGAAGGGAAAACATGACAAGTTTGAAAACCCATGGAAGGGATTGTACAAAATCTCAACCTTCAGGGTGGAGAATGCTTATCTATTGGAAGAAATGAATGGGAAAATTTATTTTGGAGGAGCAATCAAGGGTAGGCTTCTCAAGAACTATTATACCTAAAGAAACTTCTAGAAATTTTCATGATCATTGTATATACCAGTTTACATTTCATGTCAGAGTTTGAAGTGGCTATTTTACGAGTTTAAAGCCCGAGGAGAAGACCATAAGGCTTCTTTGATAAGCTGTTGATTTAAAGTTTTTGTTTGTTTTGTATAATTTTTTTCAAATTCAGTTATTTGGTCAATTTTTTTTTTTTAATTTGAAGTTAGTCTTTGCATTTTTACTCCATGCCCAATGAATAAGGCTACTAGGTCTACAATGTTCTTAAAACCTCCTATGGAGCTTCCATCCCCCGCTGGAGCCAATGTTAGTGTCAGTCAATTTTTCCTTCCACCAGTGATCAGATTTTCTCTTTTAGAATGTCCATTAGGGTTGAAGGTCAAGTTTTTGTGATTTCACTAGGTCTTCCATTCAAACACCTTGGTCATTGGTTAGTGTGTCTAGGTTCGCAATTACTCCTTTACAAATTGCCATGTTTTGGTCACTTTCATTATGAGATTGGATGTGCCATCTCTAAAAATATGTATGGTCATATCAGTCTCATTATCATGGTCTTCATCTAGCTCACTATCATCCATTAGGTCACTAGGGTTTCAGTCATTGAAATTTCTCATTTCATTCATAAATGGCATGTAAAGGAAAAGTGTTACAAAATGGTTCAAAAAGGTTTCATTTCAAAGAATATTTTGTAATAAGTTTGAATAATACCAAAGCTGCATTCAAAAGGTTCACAAGTACATGATTTTCAAATCAACAAAAAGAAAGGTATATGGTGGGCCACCCCACTATAATCAAAGCAAGTCACTTCTCAAAGATACAAAAGACCATTTTTCTCTCATTTCCTCATTCATCACATTGTCAAGGGAGCTCTCATCTATCATCCATCATTTCCTCGCAATATTAGGGCTATACTTTTTCAAAAAAATAGCTTTTTCCTCTGTCGTTGTGCATAGAAATATTTCATTGTGCTACTGGACAACCATACTATGCATCGTTGAACTACGCTGTGCACAGGAACTGCGCACAAGAAGACTATGTTGCACAGGGACCAGAGTTTTCAAAAATCATTTTTGACCACTGAAATTCATTTTTCAAGGTTCCTCTTCTATTATGTCATCCTCTAGGCTTCACAACAAGTAAGTTAAACCATTCTTGTGCCTTCCTTTTGCCTCTTATGTCAAAAATGGTTCATATGCTTCCAGTCCTAGGGTTGTAGAATTTTCTCTACAAATCAGCTAGCTCACTGATATCATGTAGAAATTTCACCTGCAGATCAAACTAATATATGCAACGTACTAAAGCATAATACTAGATCTACATCTACCATAAACTTTGTGGAAGCTTAATCAACCATGAGCATCATCAAGCATGAACACATATAACTGATAAGAAGGAATCAATCACACATAACACAGAAGAATTTGTCTAGGAAAAGCTCCAGCCTAAAACCCCATCTCTATATTATCAATCAAGTGGAAATCCTCAACAACATACAAAAAGAATTAGCTCAAAAGCTATCTTGCTCTCTCTGTACTCTGATGATGTAGCTCATGGACTATCTAGGCTTGTATATATAGGCTGCACAAGTCCTCCAAGCCCATATTTCCTTGTCCAGTTTTGATTGGGGTCCAATTACATAACATGTGTGAATTGGCCCAAATCATACCTGCTGTCATCTTAGGTCCAACTACACAGTACTAGAAGGAATAATATTCCTTCCTCATGCAAGGAATATTCACTAGGAATATCCTAGCAACTGATAGTACATTGTCCCTCATCTCATCTCAACTGGGTCTCTGTCTGAACTGAAATGCATCAGTTATCCATGAGTTAATACTTAGTTATTTGAAAATACCAATTGTCACATGCATGCAAGCATCAACAAACTGAATCTCATTAATTTAACAACTTGTTAAATTAATCTAACTGGACTTGACTAAGTTAAACTAATTCAACTGATCCTCTCAATATAGAACTCATCCTTAATTCCTCAATCAGTGGAGCAAATCAAGGACACATTCCCCAATCAGTGGAGAAATTATTGGATGTTCCCACAAAGACTTCAAGTTTGATTTTCCTTAACTAATTAACTCAAACTGAATTAATTAATTAATATTCATACTGCTGGTAAGACCAAATTCGAATTTTACTTCCTATTTCTAGTCCAGGGATTGACTAAAATAGGAATCCACACTGCACTGCTAAAAATAGAACTTCTATTTTTAGCACTTCCATTTTTCATTCCTTGTTTCCCAATCCAGCACTGATGCCCAAACTGCTATTTTTAGCAGTTCTATTTTTAGCAATTTCTTGTTGCCAATTTTCAACACTCCCTCTCAACAAGAAAGGCTTCCTCTCGAACACAATCCTGTACCTCTGGAATTTTCTGCATGCAACACATCTACCAAGTGTGGTTTCTCCAACAACTCTCGGAAGAAAAAAACTCCCAACTAACCCCTCTATTGGGCTAGAAACATACTCTGATGCTGAAGCTCTACTTGCCACTGACAAGTGCTCCCTCTCTGAGCTCTGCACTACTGCAACATCTCGCACTTTTGCACCCTTCTCTGTGCTACCCTACACTGTGCAACACACTTGTGCCTCTCACATTGCTATAACCTGCATGCTCTGCGTTGTCCTGGGATTCCGTACACTATAGCTCTCTCTACCGCTCCATCCGCATCTGTCTCTATCCAATCAGTTAGTTCTACTACTCCTCATCGAGGCTCTTGTAGCAAAGTCGAATCAAAGAGGTTGGGTACCTCAAGGATCCTGCCCCTCGTCCTTGGGACAATCACTCTACATTGCCCCACATCATACCTAGAGGTATGGCTGCATGTGATCCCTCAGTCCACCTAGCTTGAAGTTTCCCCCTACTGGAGGTCTCTGCATGAGTAGATGTCTCTACTCGATCTCCACTCAGCTTCCCCTATTGTGGCTGCTCCACAATATCCTGAAGCTGCTGCACCAATCGTGGCTCCTCCACAATTGTCTGAGACTTATTCTAGCACTACATGTTGAGAGGTAATATACCCTCCCTCTCAACCACCAAGTCTCCATTAGTTGCCTTGCTGCTCAAGGCTTTGCAGGCATCTAAACCTCAAGAGCATATAGGTTCTTGACCCATGAATCAATCTGCTTCACCTGTCTAGTGATGATGTGTCTAAGGAAAACTTTTCCCTTACTAAAGACTACATCATAGCCTCTGTCTTCCAGCATCGCGATCGACAACAAGTTTCTCTTCATTCCTAGTACATACTTAACATCAGTCAAGGTAAAGTGAGCTCCATGGTCCCTCTGAAAAATAACCGTGCCTATACCTGAGACACTATACTTTTCATCATTACCCATTGCTATAGTATATGGAGATCTTTCTCCTCCAAAGTACCGAATAAACTCTTGTCGCCGGTCGTGTGGAAAGAAGATTCACTGTCAAGAAACCAACCACTTCCCACCATGGATGAAACCATGCATGCAAAGAGTGTGAAATATAGCTTGAACTGTGAAGCAAGTGCCTCACCTTCAGATCCTTCCTCGGATCCCTTCTTGGATTTCCTCTGTGCACAATTTGTAATAGAATGGCCCACCTCATGACAATGAAAGCATCTCATTTTCGATTTGTCAATATTCTTCCCACCATGGGAAGAACTGGACTTGGAAAGAGAAGCCTTCTCCTTCCCCTTCTTCACCTTACTTGCTAAGGCACAGTTCTCTTCATCCTCCATGGATGAAGAACCGTCTCTGGTGCTCCATCTGATCTCCTCCTGCATCAAATCCGACCATAGTCGTTCCCAATTTGGCAATTTCTCCCTTCCATTAACCAAGTCCTAGTAGCTATGCCAGCTCTTAGGAAGGTCAAGGAGTGCTAGACTCACCATGTCATCATTATCTGTCACGACCCCTACACTTGCAAGCTAATCCTTGCATGAGGTGAGCTTGGTCAGATACATAGAGATCGTGTCACCCTTTTCACACTTGATCTTTTGAAGTTTTTCCTTCAGTGCCAGCTTCCTCTAATGACTACTCTTTTGATAAAGATCTTTTAATGTTTTCCACATCAAAAATGGAATCTCCTTCCCATGGAGGCTCAAGACTATGTGATCTCGAATTCCCTCCACGATGATTCTCCTAGCTCTAGCCACACACTTCCTCCATGCCACCAACTCTTGGGCATTAGATCCCGAGGGCTTGGGGACTTCTTGATCAATGAAGTCCTTCACCTCGTTTTCCTCTAATACTACCTCCATGCGATCCTTCTAGGCTATATAGTTTGAGCTACCATCTAGTGCATACTCAAGCCTCAAACCATAGAACGCCATTGATGAAATATGAAATTTGATAAGAACTCGATATCTATATCTAGAAACCACAAAATTCTTCCTTCTTGTATACTGTTCTTCCTTGACCACCTGCCCTCTGATACCATGTAGAATTTTCTCTACAAATCAGCTATCTCACTAATATCATGTAGAAATTTCACCTGTAGATCAAACTAATATATGCAATGTACTAAAGCATAATACTAGATCTACATCTACCATAAAATTTGATGAAGCTTAATCAACCATGAGCATCATCAAGCATGAACACATATAACTGATAAGAAGGAATCAATCACAGATAACACAAAAGAATTTATCCGAGAAAAGCACCAACCTAAAAACCCATCTCTATATTATCAATCAAGTGGAAATCCTCAAAAACATACAAAAAAAAACAGCTCGAAAGCTATCCTGCTCTCTCTGTACTCTGATGATGTAGCTCATGGACTATCTAGGCCTATATATATAGGCTGCACAAGTCCTCCAAGCCCTTAATTCCTTGCGTAGTTTTGATTGGGGTCCAATTACATAACATGTGTGAATTGACCCAAATCATACTTGTTGTCACCTCAGGTCCAACTACGTAGTACTAGAAGGAATAATATTCCCTCCTCATGCAAGGAATATTCACTAGGAATATCCTAGCAGCTGATAGTACATTTTCCCTCATCTGATCTCAAATGGGTCTCTGTCTGAAGAGACATGCATCAGTTATCCATGAGTGAATACTCAGTTATCTGAAAATACCATTTTTCACATGCATGCAAACATCAACAAACTGAATCTCATTAATTTAACAACTCATTAAATTAATCTACCTGGACTTGACTAAGTTAAACTAAGTCAACTTATCCTCTCAATATATAACTCATCCTTAATTCCTCAATCAGTGGAGAAAATCAAGGACACATTCCCCAAGCACTGCAGAAATTATTTCATGTTCCCACAAATACTTTAAGTTTGATTTTCTTTAACTAATTAACTCAAACTGAATTAATTAATTAATATTCAAATTGCTGGTATGACCAAATTCGAATTTTACTTCCTATTTCTAGTCCGGGGACTAACTAAAATAGGAATCTACACTGCACTGCTAAAAATAGAACTTCTATTTTTAGCACTTCCATTTTTCATTCCCTATTGCCCAATCCAACATGGATGCCCAAACTGCTATTTTTAGCAATTTCTTGTTGCCAATTTTCAACAAGGGTTTCTATGAATTTCCTAGTTTTAATCCTAAAATGATGAAATGCTGCCCCAAACCCTAGTTTTCTTGTCCCTACACCTCTGTTTGCAACAAATACACTATTCCCATCCATCACATAACCTTATCCCCTCATTTTCTATCCTTTTTCTCTAAACCCTAATCTACCCTATCTCTTCCAAGAGCAGGCCTGTGTTTTGGCCTTTTTCACTCCCTCCCCTCACTCATTTCCCAAAATTCCTTTTTCCCCTACTCATTAACATCATCCCCTACCCTCCTAAATTTCCTCAAAAATTTAGGCAACTCCCAAGTCCCTCATATCACCTCATTCCCTCATAGTAGCATATTTCACTATTTTTACCTATTTTCCACCTAGGGTTTGAAAGTATGGGGCTTGATTCACCACCATTAGAGAAGAGGAAATATAATAAGGGAGGAAAAATACAAAGGTTTGAACCCTCTAATTTCAATGTAATTACCTCCTTCCCTTTTGTCAAGAAATGTTTTGAAGATGTTAGTTTTTTAGAGTTTCGTTAAAAAGTGCAGGAAGTGGGTCACCATGAACACCTCACAGGTATATATTCCCTCACCTTGAACAAAGACAAAATCACCATTACAGGGACTGATTTCATGCTTTCAGTGGATTCCATCTCTCAAGCTACAAGCATACAAAACCATGGTGAAAATTGGTTCAAGGGCATGAACCTAAACCTAGAAGAGTACAAACCCTACCTGAAATCACAGTATAAAGAAACTCACTCACATGTTTTCCCATTATGATATTTGTTGGAGAGATATGCACCATTAATGAAGGTTGTCATGAAATTCTTCACATGTGAGGGAAGATTTTCTAGGTTGTATCAATATCACATAAGTCTGCTCATGCACTTTACAACAGCCAAGTCTCTTAGTTTGTGCAGTTACTTGTATAGGAGCTTAACCAAGATGTCTGAAAAGATGTAATTGAAAGGAAAAGTGAATTATCCCAGTTTCTTTCATCATAGCCTGATAAAGGTTATAGTTCTCCATCAGTTGATAGAAAATAACATGACATGGGACACTTTCATTGAGGTAGCTTTGAAAATGCATATAACTACTTCACCAAGCCAGCACAAAACTACGTCGGCACAGTCAATGGAGGTGGGGTCATCAAGCAAGTAGGATGAGGTTTCCAATGCACCTAGGCCTGAGGTGACCAAGAAATATCAGAGAGGTAGAAGGCTTGTGTTTTCTCCTCAAATTGAGGAAGGGTCCAAGGATACAACATCAGAAAAATAGGGATCACCATCACATTGTGAGGCTTCTTTGCATGATGAGGAGTTCATTGAGCATGATTTTGACCTAGTTTACTTGGAGGAACAAGATGAGCATAAAACCCTACTACAATTCATCAAAGAGAAGGATTCTCATATCATGGAGCTCAAGGAAAATTTGGCAAGGGCCAAGTTAATCATTTCATTCCTTGAGAAAGAAAACAGTCAACTTAAAGCACAACAACTAGATATGGAGAAATAACAATTCAAAGTCAAGAAATAAGAGATGAAGGGAAAGGCAATAGTGGACCATGATGAAACTGAGCAACATGAAGAACATGTGGCAAGAAAAATACCAAGAACAATTGGTCCTAGGAAGGCACTTCAGAAAGAAAAAGAACAAAGGCCACCAATGGAAGAATTAACCTTTGAGGAGAAGATTGTTATGGAAATAAATGAAGACAGGGAGTTTTGGCTTGAAAATGTAATTTTCCACCTTAAGAAGCTCCTTTACAAGGAAAATAGGGATAACAAGTTGCAAAATAGGATGGCCATCCATTATTACACAAGGAATAAGGTTTCCAAGGTCAGAATCAAGCAATTGAAGGAAAAACTCAAGGAAACCCTAATCAGCCGAAAGGATAAGGGTAAATTAGAGTTTCTTTCTGATTCATCCATCGTTGCATAACACAGCTCATCAGCATATTTGGACAAATTTTGAGAGAATTTGGAGAAATTTTTGTGTTTTGGTGCAAACTGGTGCAAATTTTCAGTTTTTGGCAATTTTTTGTCTAGGTGAGTAGCGAGCTCACGCTGCGCTTTTTCCTCAGGGCCCTAAATGATAAAAAATAAGAATTTTTGGAAATCTTGTGACCTCCTCTAAAAACCCATTTTCTCACTTTCTTGAGCCAGGGCTTAGTTTTTTAGAATTTTGCAAAAAAGAGGCTAAAAATCACCTTTCTGCCTCTCTTTTTCCATTTCGCTGCGCACCTGGAGACATCTTGGGAAAATGGCCATATCTCAGCCACAAATGAGTCATTTTGAGATAAAAAAAATACTCAAAATCCATCTACACTCTCTCAGCGTTGCAAAATAGGATTCAGATCTGGATTTGGACTTCATAAAGGCACTAAAAACTCGCCTCCAACAGCTCGTTGTGCATCTGGAAATTTTTGAGTTTTTGTTTCGTGAAATTGTCACTGTGTAATTTTTGTAATTTTTGGTTCATCTTTGGTAAAATTCAAAATTATGAAGTATATGAATTTGAGGTTAAGATGAAATGTAAATATGATGTATTAATGAGTATTTAGTCTTGGTTTGATGTAAATTTAGCTTCATTTATGAGAGAGTTTGCAGTCAAAATTAATTGTAGAAGTTCTTTCAACCTCCCTAGACATTAGGGTTTGGTTAGAACATCTCATGGAAAAAATCCTAGAGTCATGGATTCAACTCCTGGGAGTGGGGAGAGGTTTTTTTGGTATTTATGTATCAGTTTCTTAGTCAAAGAATAGGTCAAACATCCGACGAGAAAACTATTGTAGCTTGTATTTGACATTTCTAGAAATCAAAGGACATAGTTTGTAGCTATTATTTAGGAATTCATTTGTAGTAAGTTTGTGATGTTTTTTTTTCTATGTTATAGCTTCAAATGAAATATATTCACCTTATCTTTTCATTTATCAATTCTTCAAATGGTTTTCCTTACAGTTTATAAACGGAATTCTTGCAATAAGCTTTGTTTTGATGGAAAATTATTATGTGTTACTTTCTCTCTTGCTTAATGAATTCATGTTTCATGCTCATTAAGACCTCTTATTTATTGTGAACACCATACTACATCGACAAACCCTAAGATCCCTCACAAAATTACTACTACCTTTCTCCTTCATATCTTTTTTGTTGTAACCCTTTGATCCTCTGACCTAGTTACCTGGTTTTTCTCCCTTATCCAACAACAAAACCCTAAATTTTCCAAAAGCTACCTGAGCCTAGCTATCTAGCCTAAATCCTTTGCATCTGAGTCATTTGTTGGTTGTGATTTCATAGACATATCCCTCTCTTATTTGGTAAGGCTAGCTGCCAAACTAAAAGCTTGGTCTGTGGTTACCTCCATCAGTTCCTCTTAGCTTGGGACATTGTGGGGGATAACATGTTGCAGAGTGAGCTAAATCAGAATTCCATGACCATAAGCATGGCCAAGCAGATGTTGAAGAAGGTTACAACTAAATTGATGAAGGAGAGAGATAATTCTATATATCTACACATGCAAAATAAGAATTTTGAAGAATTGATTGTGAAGTTGGGAGTGAACTCAAAGGAGAAAGCCACATTTGAGACCCTTCTTCATAGTTCACAAGAAGAGATTCAAGATTTGAGGCACAAGATAAATATGCTAGCCAATGAACATGTGTAGTCCAAATAACTTGCATAGGTGGAGGAAGAGAAAGAGATCTTGGCCAAAGAGCTGACTGACAGGAATAATGAGGTGATGGCTCTCAAGAAACACGTAACAGAGATACAGGAGAGGATAGACACTCACATTTGTGCAGTACTCATGCCTGATAACCCTTAGAATCCACATAACAACTCACAAAGACTAACACCAAGCTCCACCTCTCAAAAGGGGAACTTAAGAAGATGCAGATGGACTTAAACATTGCCCAATGAGTCATGACACAAAAGTAAAAACAAATTGAGACTACCAAGACCAATACATAACTAATCAGAAAAACTTGTAGGCATCTAATTAGGAGATTGGTGAGCTTAAATACAAATTGAAAGGAAATATATCCATCCTATAATCTAAACAACTGATGTGGGATGAGATGATTGCAGAGATGAAGAACAACTAGGAACACATAACTCTAAGAGATGAGAAAAATATTGTAATCAAGGACTATGAGTTCTTCATCTTAGATACTAAAGAAGACGGTGAAAAGAAAGTGCAGACAACCAATAATTTCATCCAGTATGTGAATGAGAAGCCACTCAGTCAGTTGAGGGTTATAAATGTGGTGGATAGGGTATCTGCAATCATAGAGATTTTCAAAGTAGTTCAGAAGGAGGAGCATAGGGCTAAAGTGGAAGAATGCCTAGAAGTAGTGTTGAAGGATGTGGCTACCTTTAACTTAGAGTTTGAGGAGGATTTCCCAGTTGTTGTGATTTCATGGGAGTGTTGACACCAAGGGAGAAATACAGTCAGATGTTGGTAGCGGCCAAAATTAAGGTTGAATCATCCCACGAGAAGAATTATACCTTGTAGGGAAAAACTGTGGTAAACTACTCGAGAAGATAGTTTCAACTGTTGGGGTTGGTGAAGACCTTATTCCACCCCAGGATGAAATATAGAGGGCTTACTAGTCTTAAAATTTCCTAGCAGGTGTTCTTTCACGCTCCTCTAGCAAGTCCAAAATTGTGGAAATGATGCTGCTCTAGATCATCGATCGAACAACGTTTCCTCCTAAACTAGTCCATCGTGATTGAACATACTATTGATTGTGTCAATTATGACAATTTTCTATTTTATGTTTTATGTAGATATTTTATTTTCAAAGAATCAATGCCAATTAGTTAGGATCTAGCTAGTATAGCTATGCCATTAAGCATGCTGATATATTTTTGTTACAATGATGCATTGTAAAATCAAGAAATAATATTTTGTAAGAGATGTTCTTCCTGAGGCCCAACAAAAAAAAAATATCATACAGAACCAAGGGTTCCGAATTTTGTTTCATGAGGGAAGCTCTGCAACTGTGAAGGAAACATATGCCCTATTTGATTATTAATGAAATAGTTTGGTGATTTTATATATATTTTTTTGTTTTGATTCAATATGTATTCATTCTTCTTCTCAGATTACATGTAATAGTAGCTATCGGATGTGTTTTTTATGAAATCATGGATTCATCTATGTCTAATGCTGATTTAAGATGCCTGTGGTTGATAAAACTTAACATCCTTAATACACACTCCATGTAACTTAGCATATCATTTAAATGTTTCTTTCGTTCATTTCATACTAAAGTCTAATGCACTAGATTATTAACTAAGCCCTGTATGTTTGGTTTCACTCCTTCATAATTATTCTCTCCCATATTCTCCAATAACTGATAAACTACATTCTTATGTATTTTTGGCCACTAGAGTCGGAATTTAATTCTTCTATGAGTATTACTTTGCAACCATATCTTCATTTCTCTTGTTAAAGAATATTTTGAACCAATTCTATTTTAAAATATGTTAATTATTGAGTCTAAGTGAACAATCCCAACAAATATTGCAATCACACATCAAGATGCTATAGGCACTAGTCTCTCCTCAACCCAGGGGCTATCTCTAGGAGCTCCAATAGTTGCTATGAAATTTCAGGAAATTCGATTTGATTCTTGAGAAGATTGTTCCGATGGATTTTTGTCAATAGATATTCTCCTCGAAGGAAGGATTATAGTGTTAGATGCATCATTATCCCAGGGTTTTGTCAAATGAAAAAAATCAAGAGACTCTGAAAGATTACCCTGCATAGGAAACAATAAAATGAAATAATGAATTATGCAACATGAGATTTTACAATTTAAAATGTACAATGGATTACAAGCATGAGGTGGAAAAATGAGGTGTAAAACTGTAATATGCTCTTGTGGATGTTTTTGTCTTGAATATGAAAGCAAATATTTTTCTTAAACCTACTTAACCTCAATAATATGGGTTTCCCTGATAACTGAAGGTGGTATGTTTATGCAATTCAAAATTCAATTATGATCATGTAGCCACTGTGACTATAAATAATTAAGAGGAATCAAGTTAAGGGCTGCATCTTGATGAGTGGGAACCAAAGTAAAATATGCATGAAGAGAAGCCCGCAAATCCTAATGCAGTTATAAGAACAAGAAACAAAATGAATCCAAGAAAATGCATGTAACATACATCATGAGAGTATAAGATCCTATCAAATTCGATGGAAACTAAAAGCTTCACCCATTCTGAAACAAAAACCTAGCCATTGGAACTTTTAAAGGATATGGGGGACCCAAAATTTGGTGTTAGGGCAAAGTTTTGGGTGGTGTTATAGTGGCTACAAAGCCTTAGTAATTGGTATTTTCTATATCTATTTGTTGGACTCTTTGCTTGCTAATTTAGCTCATCATATGGCTATACAAATATTAAATTCTATAGTTTTCTCCAAGCACTTACAGTCACTCATAAAAAAGTATCATGCATTCACTTACTCTATTCAAATACAAGTCTTAATATTATTCCTACTTGTATTTACCAGTGGTTGACACAAATATTTGATTTTTTCATATACGTTCTATCTTAGACTTAAGCAACTAATACCACTAGCCTTGTGGTGAAGTAAAATTATGAATGCGGACACAAACAATTCCTCTAGCCCGATAATGGGTCTAGCCACAACCGATACATTCTATCGAAGATTCCCTTAGGTTAGAACCAATTAAGAGGGCCTACCTCTTAGTACGTTTATCCCATTTGATGATGGCCTTGCTTGCTTTCTCTAGCTATTTCCTGTTTCCTTCTTCGAACACCTGAAACAAGTAAACAACAACAAACAACAACCATGATATAGACAAATTGTAATTCAACCTACTTAACAAGTCAAGAAACATTATGCCATAAATATGTGAGATGGCACATTCTGTAGGAAATCAATTGATAGTTGCATATATATTGAATCAAGAAGAGATTACAACCATTGTCTTGACGTTCCCATTCTCCTCTGACAAAACCAGGTTCCCAAACACTTCCATTAGCATTCCATGATGGCCTCAACAATGATAGTTTTAGGGCTCTTCCCTTTAGGCTTCACAATAAAAAAAAAATACACTTCTCCCTCACACACAACTAGAGATCTACAACTATGAATAACTTGTTGATTACTCCAACATCAAAACCTCAACCAAAGTATAATTAGAACTAGCTTGTGCTTGGGAAAAATGGAGGTTTATATAGCAGGAATGGATGGGAGATGGTGTCTCTTCTCATGAGAGAAGGTCTTATCTCTTGAGGTAGTTCCATCCTTATATGGTAAAGGAGCCCAAACTCACATCCTCAACCCCATATGGCTCAACCATTTACCAAACTTCTGTTACGAAGCTTCTAGAGATGGAAGTTTCGGCTCCTTATTGAAAAAAAATTCCAAAACAAGATTGGCACAACTAAAACAAAGCTTAGTCGCTTCAGTTGGTGCTATGGATAGTGTTAACCCCTGCATATCAGTGCGAGGAGGACAAGGGTCATTAGCGCCGGTCTTGTAGACTAAGAAAAACAGAATATTTTGGGGAAATGGTGCAAAAGGGAATTGTTCTGCTCACAACCATCCATCTAAGAGAGACATGCATATCAACATAATCATGCTACATCACCTTGCAACCTGGAATTTTGTAATCTGAGCCCAGGGTCTTGCGCTCCAACATGACTTGATCAAAGTGCAAATTCTAACATGTGAATAGATGAGTTGACATCAAACATGCTAGAAAATCACTTGATTACCAGCCAATGATGTGAATTGTTAATAAGCGTGAGAGAAACCACCAATAATGACAATGGTCCTCAAGGTAATATCGGCACAATTCACGGAATGTGAATGGAGGAAATAAAGTTGAACACCCATGAAATCACTCGATCAAAAGTCAATGATGTGAACTTATCATCGTGTGCGAAGAACTTGCCATTAGGGCATGCAAGCTCTAAGGTACCGGAAGGGAGTCTCTCAGTCAACTTCTTGGATAATGAGCTGAAATCGACAGGAAGCGACCGTGTCGAAGGAGGGCCATAAGGTATCCCACATCATTGACATGAGACAAAGGGATGCAAAATTATTTTGGATGATACAGAGAATCAGTGGTATGTGTAACTGCAAAAGGACAACTCTTGAACATATCAGCAACACAAATGAAAGTTTGGTAGATTTTGGATCCATAGGATCGGTGATCATGATGACAGGGCAGAGAACAAATGGAAGGAAAAAACGAGAGGCCCAACCCAGGAAGGTCAATGATACAGAGGAGGATATCCCAACCTGACACAGAGCAGAAAGTGTCATGTTCAAGAGTGAACTGCCAACACAACTGATTGAATTTCCAAATTTCCCCCCACCGTCTCTAGTAGGTACCCCAATTAGTTTTTAATTGCAAGCTTGAAGGGGATAACATATTCTTGCACTATAAGTTCATCCTTCAGATGAATCTGACCTAGTAAGTTTAACGAGCCCTAGGAAGGAGGATCTCATTTTTGTCATGGTGATGAATCCAATGTCGTTTAATATTTTAACGAGTCCGAAAAAGGTACAACTCGATATCTTTTTCATGTTTAGAGATTTTGAAAAAGACATGGAAAAGAAAACTCCACATGGTCCCTTTTTGTACATTTGTGTCTCCTGAGCCCGAAAAGGTAGAAAATGATACTTGAGAGAACCACTTGACCATTTTAGTGAAGGAGTACCATTTTCATAAATAGTGCATCCCAGCCTGAAAAAGGGGTAAACGTATACTAGGTGCACGATGTTTCGCATCCGTTAACTAGTTCGAAACGATGAGGGCTCAACTATCTTTTCATTTTGAAAGGGTCGGAAAAGAGCTTGAAAGTAGACCCCCCATTTTATTCTCTTTTATGAGTCAAAAGGGAAAAATACTTGACAATCTTTTCATTTTAGTTTTACAAGTTGAGAAAAGAGCTTAAATGTGTCTCCACACCACACAAAGAACAACAAACCACACAAAGTATCTATGCCAGATGACCTAAGCATAGTACTTTTTGAGATAAAGCCCGTTGCAGGGCTTGTCCAAAGGATTTCCTTCATAATCAATATGCTCATAGGCCCCTTTTTGCAAAACATGTTTTACAATGTAGGGCCCATGGCACATGGGTTCAAACTTGCCTATCCCCAGCTTATCATTAGCTTGATCGTATAGTAAACCAAATCACCCTCAAAGAACATGCGTGGGGAGACCGACTGATCAAAATGGGACTTGACTTACTTCTTTTGTTCTTCAATGACCAAAGCAGCGAGACAACGAGTCTCATCCAGACGTTCTAGATATAAGAGGCACTCTTCTTGAGGTGATGTTTCGGGGAGAAGTTCGACCGCTATCTTGAGTGAAAGTATTTCACATTCAATCGGTAACGTTGCTTCCATACCGTAGACAAGCTGGAATGGTGTGAAACCAATTGCGTATTTGGCCAAGGTTTGGTAAGCCCATAGAGCTGCAGAGAGCATGAGATGTCAATTTGACTTGTGCATACCAATAGTACGCTGAAGCATTGTAACCAAAACTTTGTTCACAGCTTCAACTTGACCGTTGGCCTGAGGGTAATACGGGGTTGAGCCATCATGGTGCAAACCCAACATAGAGGTCAGCTCAACCATCATGAAATCTCGGAATGGGAGCCATGGTCTGTGACAATGGCTTGAGGTATGCCAAACCTAGAAATAACGTGATTGAAAAGAAATTGAGCCACAATTTTACCATCTGCAGAGTATCTAGGAATCGCTTTAGCACATTTGGTGAAATAATCCACAGAAACAATAATATAACCATCCCCCCTGGCTGAATGAGGGTTACATGTCATATACTCAATTCCCCATTTGGCAAAAGGACCAATGGTTAATGATGGGGTGTAGGTGAGTGGGTTGGGCACGCATATTGCATTGGTAAATTTCGCATTCATGGCACTTGCGAATAGCAAGGATGCAGTCCTTGAAAATGGAGGGCTAGAAATGACCAGTGTGAAGGATTTTTTGAGTGGTAGTATAGTTAGACATATGACCACCACATGCCCTAGAATGCAATTCATTGAGAACTCTCTCAGCCTCCTCAAGAGTAAGGCATCGGCGAAGAACTGAATCGACACCAACACAGTATAAAGTTTCGCCAATAATACGGTAGGGTAGGGAGTGATGCCGAATTCGTTGACGATCATCCTTAGTTAATGTAGATTAGAACGTGGATGTCTTGAGATACATGATGATATCACTATACCATGGGTCAAGGGTGATGATCAGGAAAAGAGTCTCATTTGGGAGCTATTCATCTGCACCAGTAGGGAGAGACGTAGAGGGAAGGGAGCAAATCAACTCAACAAAAAATAATGACTTCTTAGATTTGGCAGTGGTAAACACCAAATCAAATTCTTGTAGGATGAAAATCCATTTACAATACTTGTCCCCCTAGCAACTGATGGGTCTAAATGTAGGTTATGTGGTTGCACTCAAAAATCACTCTAGTAGTGCGTAAGAGAATGTAGTGTCGAAAGCACTGAACGACCTGTGCAACAGCCAAAGCCAACTTCTCAACATGGCAGAACATGTTTTGGTGTCAAGGAGATTACAACTAAGGTAGTAGATAACATGTTCATTGCCTTCATTGTCGTCTTGTACCAATACCATAGCAATGGTGCTAGGCACTGTAGATAGGTAAAGGAAGTAATCACGATGATAATCCGGGGGATGTAGCAAAGGATCATTTACAAGGACAACCTTAAGGTCATTGAAAGACTATTGTGCAACCTCATACAAAACAAAGGGCATTCCTTGTTTGAGCAACCAGGTAAATCCTGAAGCTAGCCCAACATAATTGGTTATGAAACGATGGAGGAAATTTTCCTTTCCTTGTAGGCTTTGGAGTTGGTGTAATGAAGATGGAGGGGGTAAATTTATGATGGCCTCGACTTTAAGTGGATCAAGGTGAATAACATACTTTAAACAATAAATCCAAGGAGTTGTCTAGATTCTACGCAAAAAACACATTTATGTGGGTATAACTGAATGTTGTAGTGTCTACAGTGAAGAAAACTCTACAGAATATGGTCAGGGTGATCTCGACGCTTACGAGAATAAGCGGGAAGGTCATCCATGTATGGTTGAATGATGTTGTGAATATCATGAAACACATAGGACATCGCCTGCTAAAATGTAGCCCCAACATTTTTTAGGCCAGAGGGGAGATGTTTGTACATGAAAGTACCCCATGGATAGATAAAATTTGTCCTTTCTTGATCAGCCGGTGCAATGTTAATCTGGTTGTAACCAGAAAAACCGTCTATAAAGGAAAAAGTTTCGCTCCCAACACATTTGTCAATGATCTGATCAATGAAGGGAGTAGGGTTGTTAACCTTAGGATAGACATGATTTAGATCATGGTAATCAATGCAAACATGGATCATGTCTTGTTTCTTTGTCACCGGGACAATATTTGACACCCAATCTGTAAGAGGGATCAGATAGATGAAGCTAGCTTTGAGAAGTTTTTCAACTTCACCCTTGATAGCGGCAACGTTCCTAGGGTGCACTAGGCAGAGCCATTGGTGAATGGATTTCGCATGAGCATAAGTTGGTATTTCATGAACAACAATTCTAGGACCAATGCCAGGGATTTCTTCATAGGACCACGCAAAAACATCACAAAATTCTTGAAACAAACGAGTATAGGTCTTGATCTCATCCAGAGAACAAGTTACCCTGATATGGACATGTTCAATGATACCAGGCTCAATAGAAATATCAATTGGCATCATTTGGGTAATATTCCCCAAATTTCCTTCCAACCATACTTCAAGAGTTAGGATTGGTGCCGGAAGTAGAAAGGAAGGAAACCGAGAAGAGAACTCTTAGAGACCGGTAGACATGACTGTCATGCGAGGTAGGAATGAGGAACAATGATGAGTATCGGTCCAAGGTGGTTCCTCGAGAAACATTACTTCTATGATACTTTCGTCAGCAAGAAAAGTCTCGGCTAAGGGATCAGAAGATTCTGAAGCACCAAGCCATGGGGATTGAGGATATGTATCAAGAGAGGTCCTCAAAACAGGAGAATTATAGGATCTAGAACTTGAGGCTGAAACAATTTCCACATAATTGATTTCAGCAGGACTAAGTGGCATAACCTCGCCCTAGGTATCAACAAGAGCTGTTAAAGGTATGACCCAAGGATCAGATGTGATAGAGATCATGTTGATAGAGGCAACATGAGGAGATGGGAGTGGAAAAATTCCCATAAAGGCAGAATCTTTAAAAAGACCTGCCCCCACACTCTCATAAGGAGCACCAGTGTGCTTGACATATGGAACATTGCCATCCGAGGAGGAAGAGGCAAAGAACGAAAGCTGGTAGATAGTGACAATTTTCCCTTGATGGGGAAAATGAATCACATGGAATAGGGATGAGGCTACAACATGCATGGCATGGGTCCAACTCTGTCTGAATAGAAGATTATAATTGAGATTAACATCAACAATCTCTACCTTGACTTGTACTAGCTTGCCCTCGAAAGTAATGGCAAGGTTAGGTAAGACACCGAAGGGTCACGAATCATGCCCGTCGAAAGCTTATAAAGTGTTCGGGGATTGGTTCAAAGTAGGGGAACCAATGGCCTTCTAGCAGACGATTGACATGATGTAGGTAGAAGCACCTTCATCAATGACAGTCCTATGAATGGTTTTCTCATTAATGATCACCTAAATGAGAAAGACAATCTGATGAGGCAGGCATGGAACATGGTTCTATAGATCAAAACATATCAAATTTGAATTGGTAGGATCAATACCTGTAAGGTCCCACCTTACCAACCATCAGTATTATATTAAGGCTAACTCAAAATGTGATTTAAGTTTAAGTTTTTAAGACGTAAAAGTTAACGCAAAATTATATATCTATAATTTTATTTTTATTTTTATTGGTATTCTTTACACTACATACTAATTTCTACTAACTAACTAACCCATGGTAATATTAAACTTCTCATTAAGGCTACAGGGTCATGATTCCTCAAGATCCAAAACTTACAACCATAAGTCTTAAAATCACATTTAAATGATAGAGTCTTTAGTGGGATAAATAATATCAATATTTACAAACCACAATTTCCAATAAGCTAATGGTTCATTCTATTGCAATTAAGAGTGTTTAAGAGTGACTTATTTTATTTTGTTCTAGATAATATGCCTATGAATTCTTTGGTAAAACAAAGGAAATAAAAACAAGATAATTCAACTTCTAAAGGAGTGGTTTCCAATTATTATGAATTCAAATGTGAGCTAACAATTACAACATTTCATCTAACCAATTTTCCTTCCATGGATTTTTACTTCAATGGAATCATCATGCTTATTCTTTGAGATATTTCCAAAAATACCTTGGTTGCAAATTCTGAATTTACTTAGTCATTTTTATAGACGATTCATAAATATAAATAGCTACAACCATTGAATCATTATGTCAAACAATTTGCAAGCATGAAATGTACAGCCATTGAGGCATTTTGTCAAACACTTACAACCATAACCCTTAAGGCAATTTCACCAAAACTAACTAACATGAATCTAAGATTACATAATTTATTTTTCTTTATCAATAATGCCAAGAAGTGAACCTAATACATAAGTAGAACTGTCACCCATATTGATTGCTGCATATACAAAAATTTAGGCACATAATGACTATAAATATCTAAGAATTTTTATAAATAGCTCGCAGCGATGTAGCTACAGCCATTGGGAATTTTGAACAACGGTTAGCAGTCACAAAACAAGTTGCTAACTATTAAACTACAAAAAAATAGTCACAAGTTTATTAAATTGTCAATGTATTCACCATTGACACTTTAAAATAATAATTCCAAGTTTATATAACAGATTGATTTCATAAAAGGAGATTTCCAAGTAAATCATAGCTCCAAAAAATGCAGCAAGACAAACCACCAGGTAGCAGCAACAAATCTGTAAAATATAGAAGATTACAAAACTGGATTTTGAAACTCTATTTTTTGAAATGAAAGTTGGGGTGACATGGCCAAATGGTACAGATACCGCCTCAAGTTAAAATAAATCGAATCAGAAATGCCCAGCAATGCGATTATTTAAAACCACAACCAAAAACAAATTCATACTATCTCATTTATCCCTTTTGTCAAACATATACTCTGAAAACTTATCTACAACTATAAAAAGAGAAGGAAAAACCAAATTTATGTTATTAACATGTTTTCATAAAACTCATGGAAACCTGAGTGATTAAGCCATTAAGACATGATGTAAATCAACTTGCAATGAAACTGTACAAAAAAACCTTACATAAAATAAACTATAGTTATTGCAAAATTCCTTCAACATTTAGTGTGCAGCATTTGATATACATCTAAGTTTTAGTCAACAACCAAATAAGAAAAACCATGTAATGAACTACAAAAAGAAACACAATATAATGTTGTCAACATACCTGGCAGTGAATTTATACAACTCAAAAAATGGGAGTATACTCCAGCTCCAATGAGAGTATGCTCCAGATCCAATATCCTTACCAACTCATTGTGAACCACCTGGTTTTCCTCCCAACCATATCCAGGAAGAACATCCCCCCCTGGAACCCCTAAGCTACAAAAGCTCACAAGCAGTACCAAAAGACAACAGTAGAGAGATTTGCAAGGCAAAATAAGGAAGCAAATTTTCACTTCCTCTCAATATCACTCATGGCCAACCTAAATAGCTAGAGATCTTAGGATTTTAACAATAATTTCAGATTTATTATGGAAGCAATTGGCTACTCTCCATATCTCTCCCTCTCACTATTTTCCTCAAGTCTCTTCCACTCTTGGCCTCCTAATCCCCAAGTGAGAATACATGAGACTCATATATAGGAGCAAGCAATTCTTGTCATAAAGGAGGAGTAATGTGCATGCATTGGATTCCATTTAGAGGAGGGTAACTTATGCCATTAAGGAGAGATATGCATGCCTTAGTTAAGGAGAGTGTAACATATGCATTAAAGAGAGCGTAAGAGGAATATTTTATGACATATTTTTAATGAGTGAAAAGGAATATGCCATTCTTTGGTGAGTGCAAAAAATAGAGTATAATGAATTATTTAAAAGAGAGAGAGAGAGAGAGAGAGAGTTACATAGATCCATGAGAGTCATGAAGGAGATGTGTGAATTGATTGAGGAGATAAAATTGACTTGTAATTCCTTTTTAATAATAATATCATAGTCTTATAAAATATAATAATAATATTAATAATATTGAGGATTCAATCAAGATTGAACTATTAGGATTGATTAATGATAAGTTAATTCATTTTTCTTCAACTCTGCTTGATTACCAATTTATGTAAAGTGATTTACTATTTTTGGAAAGTCGTGCTTGAGATGCTGGACATGACTTTCTATTTTTAGAAAGTCATTCCAGAACTGTGAAAATGAAATTTTATTTAAGGAAATTCATCCATGAGTGGTATTTTTATTCTAGATAATAGGGATTCTGCACCCCTATTTCATGCATCTCCGTGCATTAGTAGATTGAGGACTCCACGCTCTGATCTACTCCAAAGATCCAAGCTTCCACAACTTGATCCTTTTAAATATTCAGGACTCCATTCCCTAAATATACAAGACTCCATGTCTTTATCTTTCTTGGATTTAGGACTCCATGCCCTAATTTCCATGCCCTCTCATCTACTATGCTTTGAAACCTTGTGTTTCTCCTTATGGTACTGATTGTGAGCTTTTACCCATCTAATGGTTCACTGGTAAGGTCTTGTTCAAAGACATGCACACATTACAATCTCATATACCAAAGGAATCAAATGAATTTCATAATGAAATTAACTTAATCACATTTTACCCAGAATGGTGCATGGCTTCCACAGTCATTTTGGTTTTGAAGAAATGACTTCCACAGCCATCCATAATTGAACGTCATTGTTGGAAAATGACCAGGTATCCTACCACATCCTACTTAGTACAATATTAGATATATATAATCACACAAATCATGTATCATCCATAAATCATAATTAACCATCTATTCTGCATAACCATGAGAATCCATGGGTATATGTGTCTCAATCTTGGATCACCATCCATGTCATACACCTACTTCATAAATCAGATACAAACAAAAAAAACATATGTATAACGTTTTACTTAACCAAAACCATCTAATCCAGATAACCAATGATGCCACATATAAGAGGAAATATAACTATATAAAACATTGTTCCCCAATCCAGTGATCAATTTATCATACATAAACGTAAAAGGAAATGTAACTATGTATGTAAAAAATTATTCCTCAATCAAGTGATCAACCTATCATATATATATATATATATATATATATATATATATATATATAACCCTTGATAGGAGTGACAAAACTATACTAGAAAAATAGGACACCACGTATTCTCCCTCTTGGAGTAAATATATATATATATATATATATAACCCTTGAT
The DNA here is from genome assembly GCA_031772625.1 of Pinus tabuliformis. Classification (NCBI taxonomy): domain Eukaryota; kingdom Viridiplantae; phylum Streptophyta; class Pinopsida; order Pinales; family Pinaceae; genus Pinus; species Pinus tabuliformis. The sequence goes on from CM062807.1 coordinate 1,056,660,574, forward strand.
AGGAGTGACAAAACTATACTAGAAAAATAGGACACCACGTATTCTCCCTCTTGGAGTAAACTTGGCCCGAAGTTTGACTAAACAAAAAAGGAAATTCAAGACGCATAGAAGATGCTTCTTCCCATGTGGAAGAACTAGGACTATATGGGTCCCATTGGACCTTTTCTTAGTCCACCATATGATGCCTAAGTTGTCGAGTGCGATGGTCTAAAATGCAAACTATCTCTACCTTTAGAGTTCCTTTGTTTGTTACTTGTAATTGATGCCAATCTAAAATGCGAGAAGGATCATGAACATTACTTACGTGGTACTGAAATATGAAATACATCATGCATACGATGAAAGACTGGTGGTAAAGCAAGACGATATGCCACAGGTCCAACCCTTTCGATGATCTCAAAAGGCCCAACAAATCGAGGAGAGAGCTTAGATCCTTTCCCAAACCTAATAGAGCTTTTCTGAGGTTTTACTTGAAGAAAAACAAATTCCCCTTCTTTAAAACTACGATCCACTCTATTCATATCAGCATAGCTCTTCTATCTATCCTGTGCCTACTTTAATATTTGCCTTATATAACACACTTGTTCTTCCATTTCTTGAAGAATTTCAGGACCTACTGATATTATTTCCTTTAATCTATCCCAACTTAAAGGTGTTATGCAAGGTCTTCCATACAATAACTCATAAGGTTCCATACCAAGGGAGCGGTGATAACTGTTATTGTAAGAAAACTCCACTAGAGGAAGATAATCTTCCCACTTAGATTGTTGATCCATTACGTACATTCTAAGCATGTCCTCTAACACTTGATTTACTCTTTTAGTTTGGCCATTAGTCCCCAGATCATAAGTTGTACTGAACTTTAATTGTGTCTGAAGGGCTCCCTAGAAACTAGTCCAAAATCTTCCTGTCTTATACGATTTTCTTAGGAAAACCATGAAGTCTAACCACCTCCTTGATAAATACTTGTGCTATTTCAGATGCTTTGTAAGTATCTCTAACGAGTATAAAATGGGCACTCTTAGTAAGTTTATCTACCACCACCAAAATGGAGTTATGCCTTTTGGTTGTTTCAGGTAATTCAACAATAAAGTCCATAGATATTGCTTCCCATTTGGACTCAGGAATGTTATGTGGCTGCAAAAATCTTGTTGGATGACCATGTTCTGCTTTAACTTGCTAACATTCCAAACATTTTACCACAAAATTTGCTACATCCTTCTTCATGCCTACCCAAAGGAAAATTTTCTTTAAATCAACATACATCTTCTAGACTCTCGGGTGAACCATATATGTTGCAGAGTGATATTCTTTCAAAATGAACTCACAAAGCCCATGTTGATCTGGAACTACAACATTTTGTATGAATCTCACCATACCGTCGTCATCACAAGAATACCCTTCTACCTTGTTTTTCTTAGCCTCCTCCCCAGAAAGAGAAACTTTAACTTCCTTGCACCATTCATATACATATTGTGCCCTCAAGATGCGCTCCCGTAAATCAATCTTCAATGGAATTACTGAAAATATTCGTGGTCTTCGACTGAGTGCATTGCCTACTCTGTTCAATGTACCCTTAATGTAAGTTATGTCAAATCATATTCGCTTAGAGTTCTGACCACCTTCTTTGCCTAACATTTATATCACTTTGAGTAAACAGATGTTGCAAACCTCTGTGATCTATTTTCAATTCAAATTTATTTCCCACCAGATAATGTCGCCAAAGTCATAAGGCATGAACTATAGCTGCTAGTTCTAAATCATGGGTTGCATAGTTTTCCTCATGCATCCTTAACTTCCTAGAGGCATATGCAACCACCTGACCATCTTGTGATAATATTGCACCCAATCCATCTTTTGACACATCGATACATACTATGAATGGTATATCCATATCTGGAACCTTAAGTATTGGAGCTGTAGTCAAAAAAATTTTGAGCTTGGAAAATGCTTGCTCACACTCATTTCTCTAATTATATCGTACTTCCTTCCTAAGAAATGAAGTGATAGGGCTGGCTATTTTTAAAAACCCCTCCACAAATCTCTGATAGTATCCTTCCATACCCATGAAGCTATGCACTTCATGCACATTAGAGGGTGTTGGCTATTCTAAAATTGCATCGATCTTTGCAAAGTCAACAACAATGCCTTCATTGGAGATAATGAGTCCAAGATAATGGATTTTTGATTGGAAAAAAGAACATTTGGACATTTTTGCATAAATTTTATTTTCTCTTAAGCATTATAACACCAATCTCAGGTGTTGCTCATGCTCTTCTGTGGACTTTGAATAGATTAGGATATCATCAAGGAACACTTTTAAAAAAATTTCCAAGTAATTCCTAAATACACCATTCATCAGACTCATAAGCACTCCTATGGCATTAGATAACCCAAAATGAACAACCACGAACTCATAGTGACCAAAACGAGTTCGAAAAGTAGTTTTGGAAATATCCTCTTCTTTAACTCTGACCTGATGATATCCATATCGAAGATTGATCTTGGAGAATACGGTGGCTTCCTTCATTTGATCAAATAGATCATCAATGTGAGACAAAGGATATTGATTTCTAATAGTTACTCGATTCAATTGCCTGTAGTCAACACAAAGCCGAAGGAATCCATCCTTCTTCTTTATAGATATCACTGGAGCTCCCCAAGGTGAAACACTAGGTCTAATCATACCCCTGTCTAATAACTCTTGAATTTTCACTTGCAACTCACGAACTTCAACAATAGACATTCGGTAGGGAGCTTTGGATATAGGTTCGGTACCAGGCTTTAGCTCTATGGAGAAGTCAATCTCCCACTTTGGAGGTAAACCAGGAAATCCCTCTAGAAAGACATCAGAGAATTCTGAAAGGAAAGGATATTGCTCAAAGGATGAAAGATCTCCCTCATTTAAAGTCATTATAGCATACATTTGACATATTTTACTAAGACTTCTCTTCATCTGCAAGAATGAGATAAGTCTTAAAGAAACAGGTCTCCTTTCCCCATGGATAACCATAGACTGGTCCTCATCACTCAAAAAATGAAGGGTTTTGCTTCGACAACTAAGCACATCCCATCCAAATTATCACATCATAGTGACCAAGTGGCGTCACATAAAGATTCACATTTGTGACACACACTCCCAAGTCTAAAGGGCACTCTTGCACTAAGCATTCAACCTTTTGAGATTGCCTTGAGGCCATCTGAACCTGATCAAAATCATTTTTCTCTATCGCCACCAATTTACATTTCAATAAAGCATTAGGAGAAATAAAACTTTCAGTTGCACTAGGATCAATCAAAATAGTAACAACCATACCATTTAGCTTACCTGATGCTTCAAGCACTGTAGATTGATGCTTGACCTGGAGATTTTGCACAACTACATGAATCCTATGGGCTCTGCCCATATCTCTAATAGTGGCTTGTTCCTGCTCTGATTGTGCTTCAGTCTTCTTTTCAGGGCAATCTCACTCATAATGAGGTCCTCCACAAGTCCAACATCCATTAGTGGGAGCAGTTTTCATAAATTTTACCCTTTTATTAGGTGATTCTTGAGTGCGAGCATTACTTTGTTGAAGATGTTGCCTTGGGTTATTTCTTTGGTTCTTAAAAGTATGATTCTTTTGAAATCCCTGATGATGTGAACCACCTGACTTATGTCTTACATATTGGCCTCCCCTTCGAGGAGGTTTCCCATGGAATGATAGATTTGGGGTTTTATGCCCCCCTTGTTCCCCAATAATTATTCCTCAGCTATAATTTCTTGTTACACTACCTCATGCAACATAGTAGGCCTCAAAATGTGCACCTTTTCCTTTATAATAGGATTCAATCCATACAAAAACTTGTTTACCTTAAGGGCTTCAATATTTAGATGGGTATCATATCTAAGAAACTCCATGAATCATGCTTCATATTCAAGGATTGTCTCAGTTCCTTGCTTAAGATCATGGAACTCATTCAATTTCCTCTCCAAGTATTCAATGGAAAGGTACTTTACTCGAAATTCCTCTTCAAATCATTCCCATGTCAAGGTAGACATGGAGTATTCCAATTGTTGTCATTATGACACAAGTTTTGGCACTATGACACAAGTTTTGTCCTTGATGGCAACTCACTCAGATGATAGGTCACAGTTCAAACTCACAGAATGAAGAAAGAGAGGTATACGCAGGTTCCCCATTGACCAAGCCTCATATACATGCAGGTTTACAGAACAAAAGGTGTGTATAGCGTACACACACACTTTCATGGAAGGAAAGGCATATACATGTCGGAAAACTTAGTTTTGGTCTATGGTATTTGGTCCATGGTATTGGTCCAAGGTATCTTGTCTGAAGTGTTGACCCCATGTATTTGGTCCAAGGTATTGGTTCTAAGTGGTTTTGGTCCATGGTATTGAGTAAGGCCTAAGACTATAAAAGGAGGAGAAGATCATTAGGAAAATGTACCTGAGCATTGAATATCTTATGAAGAGCAAGTTCCAGAATACAGGTTATTGGGTTATGGTGCATAGCTGGATCTGAATCAAGGATGAACCCTAGTGCTTGATGAAGGATAAGATCTAATGATGGGTCAAGATCTTAAGGCTTGAAGAGAAGTATCTTTATGTGGTTTTTATCTTTTATCTGATTAACTGGTGCATGTTGTAATCTGTAAATATGATGATCTGGGTATAACTAATGTCTGGAATTGTTGTAAAGTTTAAATCATCATTTATAGATCTGTACGCAGGTTCACTTTAGCAAAGGCGCATATACATGCTGGTTCTACATATCAAAACAACGTATACATCTTAAATTTGACTTGCAGATCTGTACGCAGGTTCAGCTTGAGAAAACATCGTATGCATGTAGGTTTGACACATTGAAGTAGCTATACCTCATAAAATATTCTTTAGCTACTTCTGTTTGCTATTGCAGTGTTCTAGGTTCTGGCTTGGGTTTTGGTTATTGTTACTATATTCTGGTTACAACATTCTAAGAAGTGATTGATTGATTTAGTTTTGTTTGGTGCAAAGGAGACTGGTTAATGTAGATATGTTTGATGTTTGATTGATGTTATTGATGGATCCAGTTTGAAAATTTATGAAGCATGGTCTCTCGAAGAAAAGAGAAGGTTGTAACCTTTTGTAGGCTAGCACCTATGTATTAGTAAACACATTAGCTAGTACAAGAGCTAGGGGGTTGTAGCTCCCTTCCAGGAGAAGCTAGAGAATGAGAGAAGGTTGTAGCCTTCTATAGGTAGAAGCCTGCGTACTGGTATAAGACTACACTAGTACAATAATTGTAAAAAGAAGTTCTTATTAAAAGGAAGATAGAGATGATTGCAGCAGGTGGTTTTCACCCACATTGGGTTTCCACCTTATATCTTGTGTTCATGTGTGTGATTGTCTGTCCTGTTTTTACTACACTTGGTTACTGTTTATATGGTTTTGATGCACAGATTAAAAGATCAACGTATGATGAATTAACTAAATTATAAGTTTGTAGGGTATACGCTAGTTTCCTTAAGTATAGTTACGTATACACGCAAGATTCATTAACTGAAGCAGTGTATATGAATCTGATTATGGAAATGAATAATTATTGACTTGCTAATACTGATTCACCCCCCCTCCCCTCTCAGTATTATTTCCAACAATTGGTATTAGAGCAGGTCCTTCAGAAGAAGCTTGATCGCTTGAAGGAAGATCTATCATCATGATTAACTACGAAAGAGATGGATCTATTACACCACCAATCTTTGATGGGAGCAACATCATTTATTGGAAGGTAAGATCCATAGCCTATCTTCAATCTCTTGGAACAGATGTCTGGGAAATCGTGGAAGGAGGATATACATTTCCATCAGCAATTCCTACATATACGGCAGGTAAAAAGCAATATGAAACCAATGCCAAGGTTGTCAATACATTATTGGGGAGTCTGTCACAATCAAAATTTGTCAAATTTATGCAGCTCAAAACCACCAAAGAAATATGGGACAAGATCATTCTAAGCTATGAAAGAGACAATCAGGTAAAACGTGCAAAACTACAATCTCTCAGAATTCAATATGAAACTCTCAAAATGCACAATGATGAAAGTATAGCTAATTAATTCTTACATATAGATGAGATTGTTAATTGCATGAAGAACTTGGGTGAAGAGACAAAAGAAGTTACTTTATTTGAAAAGGTTTTAAGATCCTTGTCTACTAAGTTTGAATCAAAAGTTTCTGCCATAGAAGAAAAGCAGGATCTTTAGAGTATCACTATGACACGGCTGCATGGAATCTTAACTGCTTTCGAAATGAGAAAAGGAGGTCCATCGGACATGAGAGAAGTTGCATTCAAAGCTTTAGGAAGAGAAGAACTCAATGAATCAAGATGTATTTCAGAAGGAGAGGAAGAAGCAAACTTTGTCAAGAACCTTCAACAGGGTTCTGGAAGATTCAGAGGTAAACTAACTTTCAAATGTTTTTCTTGTGGAAGAGTCAGTCATTATGTAGCTAAATGTCCTCATAAATATAAGCTTGATAAAGGTAAGGAATCGGAAAAATGGAATAGAAAACAGAGTGTAAGTAAGAAGAGCTACTATACACATGAAGATAGTGATGGTTTATCAAATAGTGATGAAGAAGAACATAGTAATGACTATAGACTTCTGATGGCTTTTGAAGATGATGATTTCTTGGATGCTTTAGATGAAGATGACCTTTATGAAGAAATATCTAAACTCAAAATATGTTTGGAAGAAAAGAATATGATTATAGATACTCTGACATTCCAACTTGCTGAAAGAGAAAAACACAATGAAAAACTAGAATGTGAAATTGTGGGTCTAAGAAAAGATATTGAGAAAACAAAAGATCTCAGTCTCAGATTTGCTAAAGGATCAGAAAATTTAGATGAAATTATCAAAGTGCAGTGTTCTCCTCTAATAAAGATAGGTCTTCGATATACTGAAGAATCATATCAAGCACAAAAGTCGTCAACCTCCACTAAAAGCTATCTTGATGCAGCAAAGAGAAGTGAACAGTTTGACAATTGTTAGCAAAGGCATAAAAGAGATCACCAGGTAAATCGGGTCCAAACTACTTCAAGGATGAACAGAAGCTACAACCAACCTTAGGTAAATCATACTTGAATTGCTTCAAGAATGAATCACCAGGTCAATAGATTTGATAATCGTAGGAACTTCTTTAATGGCCAATGTTTTTCATGTCATAACTTTGGACACAAATCTTCTCAATGAGTTGCTTACAAGACCATCATGACTAGAGAAGCACGAAATCAAAGGAATGTGACTGGGATCATGAAAATGACCTACAATAACTTTTCTCTTCTTGAAAATGAAATAGAATGCTCTATCTGTAACAACTTCGGTCATGAAGATTTTGAATGCAAGAGTAAATTTCAGCAAACATCTCAGAAGGAGCAAACTTGATTGAGTCTCAAAATATGGAGAAAGAAAGAAATACAAATAGAAAGATGTGGTATAGCCTTGTATGCAGAAGGATAGGAAAATCAATGGTACATCAACAGTGGATGCTCGAAACACATGACAGGTGATAAAGAAAAACTTCAGTCATATAATGCCTTAGAAAAGGAAAAGAAGGTCTCATTTGGAAATGACACTCCTGCTATCATAAAAGATAAAGGTTTTTTTCTCTTAAAAGAAAAGGTTAAAGCTGGGAATGTTATGTATGTTGATGGTCTAAAGCATAATCTATTGAGTGTCTGTCAAATGTGTGATCAAGGAAATGAAGTAGTATTTTGATCAAATGGATGTGTTTTTCATGAGCTTGACACAGGAGAAACAGTGATCAAAGGTATAAGAACTCCAAACAACCTATACATACTCAATGGAGGACAAAAACAATGCTATCTAAGCAAAAATGATGAACACTGGCTATGGCACAAAAGATTGGGGCATCTAAGCTTCTCTCAAATAAGAAAGGCATGCAAATTCCAGGCTGTTCGTGATCTTCCTGATATCAACATCTTAGAAAATACAATATGCAAATCATGTCAATTTGGTAAGAAAACCAGAGCGCACTTCCCTGAAAAGGAAGGATAAGCTAGTAAGCTTCTTGAACTTGTTCATACTGATTTATGTGGACCATCAAGGAAAAGGTCACCTCGTGGAGAGGAATACTTTATATTGTTCATTGATGATTTTTCTAGAATGTGTTGGGTAGGGCTTGTAAAGCATAAAGATGAAGCATTGAAAAATTCAAAGCCTTCAAAGCTTTGGTTGAAAATGAATCAGATCGAAAAATAAAATGCCTCATATCTGATCGAGGAGGGGAATTTATCTCAGATGAATTCTTCAACTTTTGTGAAGAAAATGGAATGAAAAGAGAATTCTCCACCGCAAGGGCTCCTAAGCAAAATGGAGTGGTAGAAAGGATGAACAAAACCATTCAACAAATGGCTCATGCCATGCTAGATGAATCGAGAACTCCTAAAACCTTCTGGGGTGAAGCTGCATTTGTTGCCGTCACTATTCTCAACAAAGCAAACATTCAGGTAAACAACACTCAAACTCCACATGAACTTTGGTATGGTAAGACTCTTACCGTAAAATACTTCAAAGTTTTTTGGAAGCAAATGTTAGATCAAAAGAACTGATGAAAAACTTGGCAAGTTTGAACCCAAAGTAGATGAAGGAATTCTCCTTGGTTACTCTTCCCGAAGTAAAGGATATAAGTGTTATAGTAAAAGAATTGGGAAAATTATTGAAAGTATTGATGTCGTGGTTGATGAAGTAGGCAAAAATCCAAATCAAGTAAAAACCAAAGATTGTGGAGAAGATGAGGATTATCCTTCCACATCAAATTAGACTAATTCTGAAGAAGAAGAAACCAATGACACACCAGAAGAACAGATAGCAGCAGAAGAAAAGACTCCATCTAGATATGTTCAGAAAAATCATCCAGAGACTCAAATCTTGGGATAGAAAGAGGCAGGTGTTCAGAAAAGAAGAACTATTACAGAAGCTTCAAGCTATCTAGCATTTATTTCCTCCATCGAACCTCAAAATGTAAATGAAGCATGCAAAGATGAATGTTGGGTCAAGGCCATGAATGAGGAAATTGAGCAAATTGAAAAGTATAATACTTGGGAATTAGTTCCTAGACCTCATGATAAGAATATTATAGGAACCAAATGGATATTCAAAAACAAGATGAATGAAAATGGAGAAGTTATTAGAAACAAGGCTAAACTTGTTTGTAAAGGGTATGGTCAACAAGAAGGCATAGATTTTGAAGAAACTTTTGCACCTATTGCTAGACTTGAAGCCATAAGAATGTTCCTTACTCTTTCTAGTTTTCAGAAATTCAAAGTATACCAAATGGATGTAAAATCTGCCTTTCTTAATGGAGACTTAGAAGAAGAAGTATATATTGAGTAACTAGACAAATTCATCCTTGGAAATGATGAAAAACTTATATGCAGACTCAGAAAGGCTCTCTATGGTCTAAAACAAGCTCCAAGGGCCTGGTATTACCGTCTTGACAAATACCTCCATCAACAAGGTTTTTCAAAAGGATCAGCTGATAGCAATCTATATACAAATATTGACAATAATAAATTGCTAATACTCGTTGTGTATGTTGATGACATCATTTTTGGTAGCAATGAAGAAGCCATGAGTTGGAATTTTGCATCAGTAATGCAACAAGAATTTGAAATGTCCCTGCTTGGTGAGCTTATATATTTTCTTGATCTACAAGTTCAACAAAATAAAGGCAGTATTTTCTTGTCACAAACCAAGTATCTCAAGCAGATCTTGAAAAAAATACAGCATGGAAGATTCTAAACCAGTATGTAGCCCCATGGTAACAGGATGCAGTCTCAGCTCAAATGATGAATCAGCAGCAGTACCTCAACCAACCTATAGATCCATGATTGGTAGTTTGCTTTATCTAACAAGTACCCGACCAGATATCATGCATGCAGTGGGAATAGTTGGAAGATTCCAAGCAAATCCAAAGGAATCACACCGTCAGGCAGTCAAAAGGATTTCAAATATATTCAAGGAACTTAGAATTTTGGTTTATGGTATCCTAGAGATATAGATCTTACAGTTCATGCATATATAGATGCAGATTGGGTAGGAAGTGTGGATGAAAGAAAAAGAACTAGTGGTGGTGCATTCTATATGGGTTCCATATTAGTGTCTTGGTTTAGCAAGAAACAAAGTTCAATTGCATTATCTACAGCTGGAGCAGAATATGTGGTTGTTGCATCTTGCTACACACAACTCCTTTGGATGATGCAAACATTGCAAGACATTCAAATCACATGTACTCCACCCATCTCCATTCTATGTGATAATACAAGTGCCATCAGTATTTCAAATAATCCAGTCATGCATTCCAAGACCAAGCACATACCCATCAAATGTCATTTTCTACGAGAACAAGTGCTTGAACAAAAGGTCAAATTGGAGTATGTTCTCTCCAAAGAACATGTTGCTAATATATTCACCAAACCACTACCCAGAGAGACATTTGAATATCTCAGACAGAAGCTGGGAGTAGCTGATGCATCATCTTGCTGTTAAAATTTATCTGTTTCAGAGAAAAGTGGTTATACGCGAGTTTCATGAAGTGTATCCATGTACATACACTAGTTTCTATGGATACAGTCGCGTATATGTTGGTTGGAGAAAAATAGTGGGCCAGACTCAAGATGAAAGGAGTCTGATATGAGTTTGACAGTGATCATCTGGCACAGGGTCAGGAGGAGCATATACTTCTAATAATTCATTGTTGGCATTATTTTCTTGGTACAAATTCACAGTTGTTTTGATCTAGGTGGAATAGGTTCAGGAGAAGATCATGGTTGCTGGTCTGGATGGTGATTGAAGGATGTTGCTGATGATAGTTGATCATGGTCTTGTTTCAGATATTTGGTCTCTATGTCTTGTATATATTTTAATATCAAGGTCATGAAATGACCTATTTTGTTTCCCCACTATGCATGGGATGGATGTTGTAATGTTCTTATGTATTGGTAGATCCCCACTTGGTTGGGTGGATGAGTCAAACTTGGTATATCCCCACTTGGTTGGGAGATGGATGTATGTATGATTCATTGGTGATAGGAAGGTCATTTATGATGTATGTATAGATTCATGTATTTCTTTTAGAACATCTTTTTGTAGACCTTGCTTGTACTCAGGGGGAGCACGGACTCGAGCATGGAGCTCAATCAACACACTTCAGCATCTCGAAGAATTCAGCAAGTACTCAGGGGGAGCATAACCCTTTGCCCTTGATGACAAAGGGGGAGAGTGACTTGGGGTTGCCATCAAGTCCAAAGGGGGAGATTGTTGGCATTATGACACAAGATTTGGCACTATCACACAAGTGTTGTCCTTGATGGCAACTCACTCAGATAACAGATCACAATTCAGACTCATAGAATGAAGAAAGAGAGGTATACGCAGGTTCCCCATTGATCAAGCTGCATATACACATGGGCTCGCAGAACAAAAATGTGTGTTTAGCGTACACACGCTCTTTCATGGAAGGAAAGGTGTGTACATGTTGTAAAACTTAGTTTTGGGCCATGGTATTTGGTCCATGCTATTGTGATCCATGGTATTAGTCCAAGGTATCTTGTCCAAAGTGTTGACCCCAGGTATTTGGTCCAAGGTATTGGTTCTAAGTGGTTTTTGTCCATGGTATTGAGTAAGGCCTAAGACTATAAAAGGAGGAGAAGATCATTAAGCAAATGTACTCAAGCATTGAATATCTTATGAAGAGCAAGTTCCAAAATATAGGTTATTGGGTTATGGTGCATAGCTAGATCTGAATCAAGGATGAACCCTAGTGCTTGATGAAGGATAAGATCTAATGATGGGTTAAGATCTTAAGGATTGAAGAGAAGTATCTTTGTGTGGTTTTGATCTTTTATCTGATTAATTGGTGCATGTTGTAATCTGTAAATATGATGATCTGGGTATAACTGATGTCTGGAATTGTTGTAAAGTTTAAATCATCATTTACAGATCTGTACGCAGGTTCACTTTAGCAAAGGCACATATACACGCTGGTTCTGCATATCAAAACATCGTCTATGTCTTAAATTTGACTTGCAGATCTATACACAGGTTCACCTTGAGAAAACAATGTATGTACACAGGTTCGACACATTGAAGTAGTGTATACCTCATAAAATATGCTTTAGCTACTTCTGTTTGTTGTTGCAGTGTTCTGGGTTCTGGCTTGGGTTCTGATTACTGTTATTATATTCTCGTTACAGCATTTTGAGAAGTGATTGATTGATTCAGTTTCGGTTAGTGTAAAGGAGATTGGTTGATGCAATATATTTGATGTTTGATTGATGTTATTGATGGATCCAATATGAAAATTTATGAAATGTGGTCCCTGGAAGAAAAGAGAAGGTTGTAGCCTTCTGTAGGCCAACACCTACGTACTAGTAAACACATAAACTAGTACAAGAGCTAGGGGGTTGCAGCTCCCTTCCAAGAGAAAATGGAGAACGAGAGAAGGTTGTAGCCTTTTGTAGGTAGAAGCCTACATACTGGTATAAGACTGCACCAGTACAAGAATTGTAAAAACAAGTTCTTATTAAAAGAATATAGAGACGATTACAACAAGTGGTTTTCACCCACATTGGGTTTCCACCTTATATCTTGTGTTCATGTGTGTGATTGTTTGTTCTATTTTCACTACACCTGGTTACTGTTTATATGGTTCTCATGAATAGATTAAAAGATCAACATATGATGAATTAAATAAATTATAAGTTTGCAGGGTATACGCTAGTTTCCTTAAATACACTTGCGTATACACACAAGTTTCATTAACTGAAGTAGTGTATATGAATCTGATTATGGAAATGAAATATTATTGACTTGCTAATACTGATTCACCCCCCCCCCCCTCTCAGCATTATTTCCAACACCAATTGGGATTCTAAGTTCCTCCACCATAATAGTGCACTCTCCTTAAGTTGGTATATAGCCAACTTTTCCTTTTGGTTGCTAGAATAATTCCACAACTCAAAACATAGGCACATGTTTTCCAACCAAGCTTCTGCTACCTCCCCTTTTGTGGTACCCTTAAATATAGGAAGCTTAACTTTTTCCAACTCTCTATGTACATCTCCATCAGATGGTATTTCTTGCCTCTCTAATTGAGATGAAGAACCAGGCACTAAAGGATTTCCCCCAACCCTACTAATCAAGACTTCAGTCATCTTTTGGAAAGATAACATCATATCCCTTACTTCCCTAATGGATATTTTCTTAGATTATTTATCTTGGAGAGGTGGAGATGAGACTTCCTTCCTCCTCCTTGATGTTCTCTCCATGATTACTTAACCTGGCCAAGGAAAAATTTAGGTAAGTAAATAAATATTAGCAGGCAAGCCCAAGGTCCTAGAGTTTTAACCTACTCTGATACCATATGTAAGGTCCCACCTTACCAAACATCAGTATTATACTAAGGTTGACTCAAAATGTGATTTAAGTTTAAGTTTTTAAGACGTAAAAGTTAATGCAAGGTTATATATCTATATTTTTATTTTTATTGGTATTCTTTACACTACATACTAATTTCTACTAACTAACTAACCCATGGTAATATTAAACTTCTCATTAAGGCTACAGGGTCATGGTTCCTCAAGATCCAAAACTTACAACCATAAGTCTTAAAATCACATTTAAATGATAGAGTCTTTAGTGGGATAAATAATATCAATATTTACAAACCACAATTTCCAATAAGCTAATTGTTCATTCTATTGCAATTAAGAGTGTTTAAGAGTGACTAATTTGATTTTGTTCTAGATAATATGCCTATGAATTCTTTGGTAAAACAAAGGGAAGAAAAACAAGATAATTCAACTTCTACAGGAGTGGTTTCCAATTATTATGAATTCAAATGTGAGCTAACAATTACAACATTTCACCTAACCAATTTTCCTTCCATGGATTTTTGCTTCAATGGAATCATCATGCTTATTCTTTGAGATATTTCCAAAAACACCTTGGTTGCAAATTCTAAATTTGCTTAGTCATTTTTATAGAAAATTCATAGATGTAAGTAGGTACAACCATTGAAGAATTATGTCAAACAGTCTACAAGCATGAAATATACATCCATTAAGGCATTTTGTCAAACACTTACAACCATAACCCTTAAGGCAAATTCACCAAAATTAACTAACATGAATCTAAGATTACATAATTTCTTTTTCTTTGTCAGTAAAGCCAAGAGGTGAACCTAATACATAAGTAGAAATGTCATCCATCTTGATTGCTGCATATACAAAAATTTAGGCACATAATGACTATAAATATCTAAAAAAATTTACAAATAGCTCACAGAAATGTAGCTATAGCCATTGGAAATTTTGAACAATGGTTAGTAGTCACAAAAAAAGCCATTAACTATGAATCTATCAAACAAGCAGTCACAAGTTTATTAAACTATCAATGTATTAACCATTGATACTTTAAAATAATAATTCCAAGTTTATATAATAGACTAATTTCATAAAAAGAGATTACTAGGTAAATCACAGCTACAAAAAAAAAGCAGCAAGACAAACCACCAGGCAGCAGCAACAAATCTGTAAAATATAGAAGATTATAGAACCAGATTCTGAAATTCTATTTTTTGAAATCAAAGTTGGGGCGACATGGCCAAATGGTACAGATACCCCTTAAAGTTAAAATACACTGAAATTGAAACACCCAGAAATGTGATTATTTAAAACCACAACCAAAAACAAATTCATACTATCTCATTTATCCCTTTTGTCAAATATATACTCTGAAAACTTATCTACAACTATAAAAAGAGAAGGAAAAAACAAATTTATGCTACTAACATGTTTTCATAAAACTCATGGAAGCCTGAATTATTCAACCATTAAGACATTATGTAAATCAGTTTGCAATGAAACTGTACAAAAAAACTTACATAAAATAAACTACAGATATTTCAAAATTCCTTCAACATTTAATGTGCAACATTTGATATAAATCTAAGTTTCAATCAACAACCAAATAATCAAAACCATGTAATGAACTACAAAAAGAAACACCATATAATGTTGTCAACATACCTAGCAGTGAATTTATACAACTCAAAAAATGGGAGTATGCTCCAGCTCCAATAAGAGTATGCTCCGGCTCCAATATCCTTACCAACTCATTATGAACCAGCCGGTTTTCCTCCCAAACATATCCAAGAAGAACTTCTCCCCCTGGAACCCCTGAGCTGCAAAAGCTACCAAGCAGTACCAAAAGACAACAGTAGAGAGATTTGCAAGGCAAACTAAGGAAGCAAATTTTCACTTCCTCTCAATACCATTCATGGACAACCTCAGTACCTAGATATCTTAGTATTTTAACAATAATTCCATATTTATTATGGAAGCAATTGGCTACTCTCCATATCTCTCCCTCTCACTATTTTCCTCAAGTCTCTTCCACTCTTGGCCTTCTAATCCCCAATTGAGAATACACGAGACTCATATATAGGAAGAGAAACCAATTCTTGTCATAAAGGAGGAGTAATGTGCATGCATTGGATTCCATTTAGAGGAGTGTAACTTATGCCATTAAGGAGAGGTATGCATGCCTTAGTTAAGGAGAGTTCAACATATGCATTAAAGAGAGCGTAAGAGGAATATTTTATGACATATTTTTAATGTGTGAAAATGAATAAGCCATTATTTGATGAGTGCATAAAATAGAGTATAATGAATTATTTAAAAGGGAGAGAGATATAGAGAGTTACATAGAGCCATGAGAGTCATGAAGGAGATGTGTGAATTGATTGAGGAGATAAAATTGATTTGTAATTCCTTTTTAATAATAATATCATAGTCTCGCAAAAGATAATAATAATATTAATAATATTGAGGATTCAATCAATATTAAACTATTAGGATTTATTCATGATAAGTTAATTCGGTTTTCTTCAACTCCTCTTGATTACCAATTTATGTAAAGTGATTTACTATTTTTGGAAAGTCATGCTTGAGATGTTGGACATGACTTTCTATTTTTAGATGTCATTCCAGAATTGTGAGAATGAAATTTTATTTAAGGAAATTCATCCATGAGTGGTATTTTTATTCTAGAGAATAGGATTCGACACCCCTATTTCATGCATCTCCATGCCTTGGTAGGTTGAGGACTCCACGCCCTGATCTACTCCAAAGATCCAATCTTCCACAACTTGATATTTTTAAATATTCAGGATTTCGCGCCCTAAATATACAAGACTCCACATCTTTATCTTTCTTGGATTTAGGACTCCATGCCCTAATTTCCATGCCCTCTCATCTACTGTGCTTTGAAACTTTGTGTTTCTCCTTATGGTACTGATTGTGAGCTTTTACCCATCTGATGGTTCACTGGTAAGGCCTTGTTCAAAGACCTGCACACATTACAATCTCATAGATCAAAGGAATCAAATGAATTTCATAATGAAATTAACTTAATCACATTTTACCCAAAATGGTGCATGGCTTCCACAGTCATTTTGGTTTTGAAGAAATGACTTCCACAATTATTCATAATTGAACATCCTTATTGGAAAATGACCAAGTACCCTACCACATTCTGCTTAGTACAATATTAGACATATATAATCACACAAATCATGTATCATCCATAAATCATAATTAACCATATATTCCACATAACCATGAGAATCCATGGGTATATGTGTCTTAATCTTGGATCACCATCCATGTCATACACCTGCTTCATAAATCAGATACAAATAGAAAAAAATATGTATAACATTTTACTTAACCAGAGCCATGTAATACATATAAACAATGATGCCACATATAAGAGGAAATATAACTATATAAAACATTGTTCCCCAATCCAGTGATCAATCAATCATACATAAACATAAAAGGAAATGTAACTAGATATGTAAAACATTATTCCTCAATCAAGTGATCAACCTATCATATATATATAACCCTTGATGGAAGTGACAAAACTATACTAGAAAAATAGGACACTAAAGAACGACAATTGGTCGACAGTGACGATTTTCCCTTGACAGGGAAAATGAATCACATGGAATAGGGATGAGGCTACAACATGCATGGCATGGGTCCATCTCCGTTCGAGTAGAAGATTATAATTGATATTATCATCAATAATATCTACCTCTACTTGTACTGTCTTGCCCTCCAAATTAATGGCAAGCTTAGGTAAGACACTGAAGGGTCACGAATCATGCTTGTCGAAAGATTCTAAAGTGTTCAACGATTAGTTCAAAGTAGGGGAAATAATGGCCTTCCAATAGGCGATTGACATGATGTAGGTAGAAGCACCTTCATCGATGACAGTCCTATGAATGGTTTTCTCATTAGTGATTACTTGAATGAGAAAGGCGATCTGATGAGGTAGGTGTGGAACATGGTTCTCTAGATCAAAACATATAAAATTGGAATTGGTAGGATCAATACCCCCAATAGCTCACAACAAATATTTTTGTTGAGACGGATAGCTTTAGAGCACCTAGAGAGTTGACATAGCTGATGGCACCTGAGCCAAATCCTCAACAATATTATAGTGCTAAGAGGCTCGAGCATTGGGATTGTACAAGGATTTCCTTAGCACACCTCGAGAGAGTGGTTGAATAGTGGAATCTGGGTTAGCGCGTTCAATGTGAAGAGGACCAGAACTTGGGGCAGAAGAAGAAGGGGTGGCCTCTTTCTCTTTCCCTGCTGTTGGAGTACGAGTTTGGTAATCTTTTGATCTAGTAGTGACATTAATAGGCGTACTCATCATGAACACTCGAGATCCCGAGGAAGCAGATGATTAAGGTTGGTCTACCATTTGAGTTTGCTGAGATGAAAACGTCTCTTTCAGGACAGTTGGGGTCCCTTTGAGAAAATGACTAACTTTGAACTATCAGGGACAATCCTTGGTATGCTAATCCTCCTCACAAATGAGGCACGAATACTTGGTCTTCTACTATGAGGAATCACCAGCAGATGGCTTAGGGGGACCTTGTTTTGGGGCATCGGCTTTACCCTTGCCTTTCTTCTTACCTTTCGAGGATTTTTCCGTTGTGGTAGACTGGATAGTGTGGACCTTTGAGGTTTTACCAGGACCGAGTGGATTTTGGGAGGAACTATTGGAAGCATTTTTTTAGACTGACTTCTGTTTGGAAGAAGATTTAGCAGGGGTCTGGGCCACTGAACCAATTACTCCATCAACAGGAGGTGTAGCCTGTGATGTCAATGCCGTGGGATTATATGATTGCCATGGAGCATCGGGTAATAACTCATACAAAGTGTCAAATTCAGAGTAAACAAGATTTAAGTACTAGGCGCGAACAATGTCTTGATCTTTGGTAACGCATCGACCCATAGCTATATTGCAAGCAATTGGAGTGACAAATGACTTGGTAAATCATTCGGTGAGCAACTAATCAACAATATTGAATTTGATCAGGCGACATCGACGTCTCCATTCATGGATGTGATCGAAGATGTGTGTTGTAGTATCTTGCTTAAGCGATGTGAGAAAATAGGTTCCAGTTTCATAACGAACTAGCAATTGGAAATGCGTGAGGAAAGCCATAGCTAAAGAGTTGAAGTCATGGTAATTACTTTGAGGAAGCTCGATGTACCACTTGGTTGCAGCACCTGTGAGGGTTCGTTGGAAAAGATGGAGATGAATAGAATCATCAACGTAAGAATTTGAAGAGCACCGGAGGTGATATGTCATCACATGGGCTTGAGGATCTTCTTTTTATTTCCCATTGAACTTAGGACAATCGCTCGGGATCTTGGATGGAACCGGAGGCCAGTATGGTGAATGAAGAATTGGATCATTCATAAGGCGAGACACATCTGGCAACTCTAGTGTGGCCAAGAACAGAAATTGAGTATTAAAAGGAATTGGAGGTCGATAAGTGGGTCCAATTGGAGGAGCCCATCCCTGCTGGTAAGGATTTTGCCCCCATAGTGGGGGATTTTGGCCATAGGGAGGATTTTGACCTTGAACACCTTGGAATTGTTCGATCATAGGTTGCTGATAGGAATCATACGGGTTGAGAGGTTGTTGAGCCTGTTGACCTTGGACATATGGATATTGTACCTGTTGTCCCTAAACATATGGGTTTTGAAACTATTTCCCTTGAACAAGAGGATTTTGGACCTGCTATCCTTGGACATAAGGATTATACACTTGCTTCCCTTAGACATAGGAATTCTGGACTTATTTCCCTTGGACAAACAGATTATGTCCCTCTTGATCTAGGACATTAGGATTTTGTGCCTGCTGCTACTGTACTTGACCCTGTCCTTGTCCATGCAAGGGTTGACCCTGTTGATATGTATATAAGTGTTGTTGCTGCCCGAGGTGGCTCTGCTATTACAAGGATTGACCTCGCGGCTACAAGCATTGTCCCTGGGGCTATAGAGGTTGTCCCTGTGAAGACATAGGCTGGGAGGCTTTCAGAGCATACTGCATCTATTGCTGCATGGTTTGCTGCAATGGTTGCGAGGGTTGCCCCTGCGGTTGTTGCAGTTGTCCTTTTTGTGGTATCATATGCCCTTACTGTTGCATGGATGAGCCTTGATGCAACAAAGGTTACCCTTGTTGTTGCAGAGGTTGTCTTTTTTGTTGTAAGGGTACTTGAACAGTGCCTGGAAAATTTCTGAACTAAATCTGGCCATAGCCACCCTGAAAAGTGGATGAGCTAGGCTAAACGTACTGCCTAGATTGAAGGACGTAAGGCAGATTGACCATTCCTTGAGAACCATATGGAACACAAGGATTTTGGTACTAAACCTAAGCCTCATAAGGCTACTGATATTGGAAATTGCTTGACCCAGATGGACCAACGAGATTTTGAACCTGTTGGTACTGGACATTGCTTCATCTAGGAGGACCAGTAGGGTTTTGGATAACGCCAGAAGAAGATTGGTTCATGCCAACCACGTAAGCCTATGAGCTACTCACATTGGTGGTGCCTGACACCATAGAAACACTCATATTCTACCCTCCAGGCGGTGGCACAGTTTGGCCACTTACTGGAGGGATCAGAGAACTGACAGTAACATCCTTCGATACTGCCCATTGAACCGAACGGGTGACTGGGATGGATGATACAAGAGGGTTCGGAAAAATGGGTTGCATCGGGACTGAGGTAACGACTTGTTGGGAGGTCGGGTTCGTAATGAATGGACCTATAGTAGGCATAGAAACAGAGGCTTAAACAGGGTTATCGTAAAGTGATGAGGCACTAGGTGTACCAGAGATCAATTGTGCTAAAGACACATAATTAGGTGGAAAATCCAGAAACACACTGATTGAATTGCTCCTTGTCATGGAAAATTTTAGGGGTGAATATTCGCCCTTAGGCGAAATTAAAGGGTTTTAAATTTTTAGCGGGCTAATCTTTTGTATCATAGTACATTTTTACAAATCGCCTCAAATAGCCCGCCTTATTTTAAGCGAGAGAGTAAAAAAGGTAAATTTAGCCCTTGAAATTAGAAGTGACAACATTCCATTCATCCTAATTTTCAAGAATAGATTTTATTTAAGTGAATCCTATGGGCCAAATACCATATTTATAAAAGAGGTATGGTAAATTAATAAAAATATAAATAAATGAGAGGTATGGTAAATAAATAAAACATTTTTTATATTTACTCCATGAGTCACCTTATATACATGAAAGGGTGTAAACAAATAAAAATATTAATAAAGTGGAGGTATGGTAAATAAATAAAAATATAAATAAACTAGACGTATGGTAAATAAATAAAACCTCTTTTTATATTTAGTCCATACCCCTCTTTCTATTTATGAAGGCTCAAAAAGAGGTTTTATTTAAGTGAATCCTATGGGCCAAATACCATATTTATAAAAGAGGTATGGTAAATTAATAAAAATATAAATAAACGAGAGGTATGGTAAATTAATAAAAACATAAATAAACGAGAGGTATGGTAAAGAAATAAAACATTTTTTTATATTTACTCCATAAGTCACCTTATATTTAAGAACACTCAAAAAATGCGTTATATTTAGGTGAAACCTATGGGCAAAATACTATGGGCCAAATACCATGGGCTAGATTATTATTAATATCATGCCAAAAAACATTATTAACCCTAATATTAGTATTAATAAAAATAAAAATAGCACATGGTATTGACCCATGGTATTCACATGGAATTTAGCCTATTTAAATGGGAGAATTAAACCAGCATAGATCCATCTTTACTCTGGATCTACTAAGCCCTCAGAGGGATCAAATATCGTGATATGCAAACTAGCATAAAGTGAAAAAATATTTGATCTCTCTCTAGGCTTGGTGGATCAAGAGTAAAAATGGATGTTGTAATTTAACGTATGTTAAACATTTTAACTTGGTTAAAATAAAAAATAAAATAAAAATCAATTATTAATTTTATTAATTTTTATAAATTACTAATAGTAATTTTTATGCTCCAGGTTTATGATAACCCATGGTATTGACCCATGGTAATACCATGGTATTCATGTGAGCATAGACTATTTAAAGCGGAAATTCCATCATCTTAGATCCATCTTGATTCTGGGTCTACCAAGTGATCAGAGGGATAAATAGACTTCATCCCCCTAAGAGTGGTAAATGTGGAGTTAAGATGGATATAGGTTGGTTTTTATGATAATGAAGATATTAAATAGACTTAAGAAATTATATTGTAAAAACATCTTAAGGTGGATGGTTAAAGCTACATTTAGTCACTTCACAAAATTTAGTAAAAAATATGAATATCTCCATTAATATTGGTTTTTAACTTTTTCTGATTTAACAAAAAAAATCAAAACAATGAAACCTTATCACTGTTTCTGCATCACCCTCGCAGAAGATTTCTCACCATTTTTCAAACATTCTCAATATGATATCTTCATGAAAAAGTTTAGGTACTGATGTTGGATTAGTTGTTTGAAAAATAAGTTGGTTTGTACAACCTTTCATCTTTTGTTCTATTCTTAGTTTGTCCTAATGATCTGTAGGGGTTGGAGCCACTGCACCATGTTTTCCTAAAAGGTGGAGATTGTTCACCAAAAAGGAAATTAATCCACATGTTACAACGCTGTTAAAAAATGCTAGACCTATGAAGGTAGTGAATTATACTAATAAGCAATTTAAATTGGGAGATACGTAATTAAATTTTAATATTTAATTGAAAATTTCCAATTAAAATAATAATAAATCTACATTTATATATTCATATATTGATTGGAAGGATTCTCACAATGGTCACTTCTTTCAATTAGATCCCCTTCAAGCCTTTGGGATACATAATACTTTCTTATACAATATAGTTGGGACTTGCTACTTGTTGGCATGTTGGGGTAAACAAACTTGATGTGTTTTTTTTTATCTCGCAGTTGGAGTCTATGGAATAAGAAAGAAATCTGATAACTTGAAAAAAGTGGTAGCTTGACAAAAGTTGTAGAGAAAAGATTAATACCTTGACAGAACTCGTTGTCAATATCAACACCTACAAGAACTTTGTTGTGGAATATTATCAAAACTAATAGAAGGATATGAAAGAGTGTATTGTAAGAACCTTGACAAACATGGCCACTGAAACTTGGAACAATGTTTGTAGGAAAAGAAAATTATGTTTCTTTTTTCCAAACATGTATGTTAGTATATTACAGTTTAATGAATATGTTTTCTTATTATCATATATGGTTTCATACTTTAACAAAACATTTGCCAAGACTTCACAATGTTTTATTATTCAGTAAAAGATTTGCCAAGATCTTACAAGATTTTATAATTCAGTGAAACATTCTCCATCACTATACAAGATAATATAATCTGGTGAGAGATTCACCAAAAAAATTGTATATACATATTATATTATTGATAAAATCGCCTCCCATTTTTCCTATGTAGCATGGGGATTAGCCCATTTATTATACATATAAATTTAGGATGGTTCTTAAAAGTTTCCCTGCTCCCTGTGTAGGGGAAACCTTCAGGAGGAAATTCAAGTTCCCCCTCTTAGATAAGGTGTGGAGAAGAAACTTGTGACTCATCCGGAGAGGTGACTGGAGCATTGCCTTCGGGCTCCACTGGGGAAATAAACGATGATGAACGACTGAAGGGGTACGAGGGGATAATTCCAAAGGATCAGCCGACTGATTGTATGGACTGTATGGACGTTACGGTGATATCGCAACAGGGTCAAACAAAGGTGTCAGAGGAAATATAACCAGTCCAAGCTGATCATCAGTAATCGGCGAACTCTCAGGAGTCTGGACAATATTGTTGGGAGATTTCGGGCCAATATCAGTAGGTGACCCAGTATCTGAAGTAGGTGGAGGACGATATGATAAAGGTTGAATACTCAGAATGATACCCATTTCAACACCTTGGTCCTCGAGTGACTCTGATAATTCAGGAAAAGGCTCCCCAGACAATCTTTCAGACGGAGGAGAGGAAGAGGAACTAGGTGAACTCGATTATTCAGCCATGGTGACCTTGCCTTAGTTAACAGGAAAAGAGAGATAAACGTCAAGACTTGAAATGTTCTTTTAGGGAAAACTCATGATTTGGTCTAGAAAAGACGAACATGATGTTATAAGATTGAAGGAAATCAATTTTTTAAGACACATAAATAAACTGATGCTCTTTCATGTTCTTAGAGTCGAGAAAGAAGCAAATATGACCCTATCACTTTCGATTGGAAACGAGCTCGAAAGGAAAAATGCTCATGTGATATTTTAAGTTTAATGAGTCAAAAAGATTAAATGACTAATCTGGATGAAGTAGGTAAAAAGGATTACCAAGCAACTATGAACTGCAGAATACCTCTCGGCGAACCGAGAAGTGCACGAAGGAAATCTCCCCGAAAGCGGTGTTCGGTGTATCATGTTTGCAAGGCAGATGACTCGGCTTCCTCTGGATAAATGATTGTAGTGTAGAGGGGTATCCCGTTATATACTCAACAGCATGGAGAGCACAAATCCATACTAGATGTTAGGTTCCTATACCAATAGGAGTCATAATTTTGAATGACTGAGATTAAACCATGTAATATGTACATACCTTTGCTTCCTGCAAATGTTTTCCATATTCAAAAAATAAAAAAATGTAAAGAGGGTATGTCCTTAAAGAATAATCAAAGGAAAAAAACAATGAAAAGGTCCAAAACAGTGAAAATGTGAACCCCACAAAAACAAAAAAGACCATGAAAGTGAGCAAGTCAAAATGCCACTCCTAGTTACTTTTATGCAGAATAAATGATTGTGTGCAGCTTGTAATCTTTGCCACAATCCATGATAGTCAAAATGTTTAAGCTTGGCTATTTCATGTTTTCAATTTCATGTCTATAAATAGAGAATAAAGATCTGACCAAACAGTGTAATCT
Organism: Pinus tabuliformis; assembly: GCA_031772625.1. Taxonomy (NCBI): domain Eukaryota; kingdom Viridiplantae; phylum Streptophyta; class Pinopsida; order Pinales; family Pinaceae; genus Pinus; species Pinus tabuliformis. The sequence goes on from CM062807.1 coordinate 1,056,684,977, forward strand.
TGGCAGATGATTAGATTAGGTAGAGTGAATAAAGGGAGCTCAACTCTTTATTCTAAGCCCTTGGATGTAATAAGGTTAGACTTAGTTAGATTACTATTGTAAAAGAAAAGAAAAATGTTTTGATAAGGGTTTGCCAGCTTAAGTGCACCCTAATAAAGAGAAGTAAAAAGTGGTAGGATGAGTAGATGGGTAAGTAGAAGAAAGGTTGCATAATTGTAATGATTGTTTGAAAAAAGTAGATTTATCACCATCATCATGAAAATTCCAAGTATGAATGAGCAATTGGACATGCATAAAGCTTCACAAAGTCAATTGATTAATTTCCCCTCACTCATTTGACCTTTTACTTATCTAATTTCCCACAATAAGTCTTAAATACCCAAAATCTTAAGTCAAAGGGGCTCAGATCATTTCTCTGACTTCTAAAGGGACCGGACCCTCGTCCCAATGACTTATAGATCTTAAGTGCTAAGAAACCCCTCACAAACATTTACCCCTTTCACTTCACCGCATTTTCCTAAAAAAATCCCTTTTCCTAAGGATAAAACACTATTTTACTAAGGAAAAGCAATTACCCCATGTAAATCACTCTTTTCCAAAAAGACCCTCAAAAAACACCTTAAGCCTAAGTTATAATATGTGCATGTGAAAAACAAATGAATCATGAAATGCATTATACTTAGCGCACATTCATTTTAACCATTTCCCATAATTTTCATATTAATTTCTAATTTCATTCATATATATTAATTCCCAAAAATAACCCTTTTCCCATATATATTTATGTAAACCCTTTAATATTAATATCCCTACCCCGAAGTTTGAAATATAAACTTTATAAAAGTACAAACCCCGACAAATCATAGAATTAATCAATCTGTGATTAATTAAATTCAAACCATCCACCATTCAAATCCCGCCCAATACAATGACCTTCACCTTAATCCCTAATTAAATCAAACCACCATGTTTAAATGCCCATTGGACCCCCTATTACTTTCTGTGCAACTTCATTGACCGATCACCACATAATCACCCCCCTCAAAATCCGACGGCCCGTGTCAATTTCAGAAGGTCCCGAAACCTAAACATTACTAGCCTGAAATGGGTTGTTTTCCGTTGGGCCCTCGATGCAAGGTGGCGCTCGATTAATGGAATCAGGCGGCCTCTCCCCGATACCGCCAAGCGCCCAAAAGCTGTGCAAAACAAACCACTTACCGCCAACCCGCTACATGCTAAAATAGCCACTGTTCACCCTGCTACATGACAAACAACCACTGTACACCCGTACCCACCAAATTGACTTTTACGCATAAAGCCATTAATAACCCTCCCTATCAACCCAACGTTTTCATAACAATTTGTTTTATTTTACAAGCGATCAAAAGATCGCAGCCTTGGATAAACAGTCTTAATACTAGTCATAAGACATTTTTACTCCGAGATTGTTATCAAAACTATTCAAACAGAGATGGAAAAGAAACATACAGTTAAAAGACAAGCAGAGGAAACATGAAATTAAATGATTTACTGTTGAAATAAACAGTAAAAACCTAAAATATACAATGAAGGCAAAAGGAAACAGTAAATAATAGTCAAAGTGTATCAGGGTTAAAGAGTATCATACTGAACACCAAGTCAAGTAAAGCAGCTAGCATGAAGACAAATAGCAGGGAAGACAATTACAAAGCATACAAATTCATGTCAAAGTGAAGATAAATGAAAAACAGAGTGGTTAAAGTAAACAGTAAAAGTAAAATGTTAAAGTAAACATAAAGGCAGTAAGGATTAAACAGAGATGGAAACACATTCACTAAAAATAATGAAGTTTATCCAAACTAAAAGTGAAAAATAGTTAAAACAAATTTAAGGTTAAAGGATGAAATCAGAGCAGAAATGATACATTTTTGAGAAATTTCCTGTTTAAGTCATAGTTTTTCAGAAACGATTGTGACCAATCCAAGATGTATTTTGTGAAACTGGAGGAGGTTTGGGTTCCTAAAAGGTCACTCTACAAAACCTTATCTCACTTTTTACAAAGGTATTATAAAAAGGGAGATAAATGCATATCTTCAGAGCCTATTTTTCAGACTGTGCAAAGTCCTGTTTGTGACATCGTTGTGCAGAGGATATTGTGAACATGTGGAGCTGCATTTTGGAAAACTGAGAGATGTTTATCTCAAAAACATACTTATCTACAATAACCTCTTTCACTTTTTACATATCTATCTCAGATTGAGATATACAAAGGTATCATTGGACCCTAATTTTGCAGAATTTCTGGGGCAGAATGCACAAAGGAAGGAAGTAGTTGGTGACTTGGAAGCCTCATCATCAATTAAGAGTTGCTATAAAATTCAAATTTCTCTTCTTCGTCACCCTCAATCCATAAATATAGTTCCAAATAGATTTCATTAGTTTTGAGTGTCCTTTATTTGAGTTCTATTAATGTAAAATAGTTTGAGATATTTGTAAAACCAATCTTGATATTTTTTGAAGATATTTCAGTTTAGAATTTGTATAAATACTTGTTCATTTGAAGTATTTTGGGGTGGATTCTCATATTTTCAATAGAATTTTTTTCAAAGACTGTAAAAGCTTTTGTATCACTAATTGGGCTAGCATGCTAGATGGATGAATAAATATCAGATGTTTCAAGGGACTCATGTGTGAAGCAGAGTACAAATGAGTAATTTTCTTGTGATGTTTTATCTCTCTTTAATTTGTTTCATAATATTAAATGTTCCAGAAGTCTGAATGTTTTAACTTGAATAATATTTTAGAATTTTCTTAACTGCACTCTGTCTAACCGTTAATTCATTCTTAATATTTTCTACTAAACTATCTTAGCTAGGGAATTCTTACTGCTCCTTAGCTTCCGTAGTTTCTCCCCTGGCCTATAGTAAAGGATTCTTAGCTACCCTTTACTCATGATTCATTGATGTTCTCCCATCTTAATTTCGGTCTGAGGATTTCTTAATTGCCCTCCCACCTCCTTTAAGACTCATTTCACCATTTAGCCAAAGGATTTGTGCTCCACTCTGCTACCTTTCCCTTTGAACATTCCCTTTAGTGAGTCAACTCCAGCATTACTACCTTTTCTTTGACTCCATAGCCCAATGGTTTGAAGGCCCTACTCTATTCAATTTTTTCCAAAAATTCAACCACCCAAACTCAATATCAAAACCAAAACCGATGAGCACTAAGAACTAGCCTAAAATCCCATAAAAAACAAAGTTAAATTATAAAGAGAGAGCCCTCTCTGGACTTAGGTTGGCTAGATCCTAACCCTAAAAGATTGGTTTGTGGTTACCTCAGAAATTTCTTTCTTTAACCTTGAGAAAGTTATGAGTGATAACACTAGCGTTGTCTAGTGCCCAAGCTAATGACAATCGTTAGGTTAAAAGATGTCGAAACACGTCTCTAGCCTAGACCTTCTAGATGTGATCATTAGGTTTCAAATGCACCTTAGGTCAATTGAGTTCATTTTAAATTTTATCTTGATTTATGTCTTAGTTTTCAGGCCTTAGCGATGTGACTCGAAAAACCCTAAATGCAGCGAAATGAGACAATACCCTTTCAATTCGATGAATTCTCTACACTATAGAGGGTAGAAAATACAATCAAATGCAAACAACCAAGCAACTAAAAGAAAAATGATTTTTCACTACTTCACTTTTTGAGAAAATAAACTAATGAAAAATACATTCCAATTCCTAATTTCCTAACAAATACACCCTAACAGTCCTTTCAAAATCAAAGAGAATTCCTTTTCTTTTCAAATTCCAATGCAATCCTAGCCTCCAATGATGCTAACTATCATAACATATTGATGCAGAAAACTATAATTTTTTACTTTTCATGAAATGACAAAATGAATTTCTCATAAAATAGTTCAATGAAAAAGTTTTCGAGACAATCAATTCTCAAGCAAATGAAAAACACGAAAAGAGAATCTCTTTCAGACTAATGAAATAATGACTTTACCAAAAACAAGACAAGCAATGTGATCTATGCCAAAAAAGAAACATTTAGAGATGCAAATGAAAACTTTTCAAACTTGTGTAATGGAGGTCAAAGCCGTAGAAGGACCATAAATGAAATTCAAGGAGTAAATGCACCAACAACTTGACTCACTGAGTTCACAATCAGTTGAATGGATGACAATCTAGATGCCCTAACGCCACTAACCATCTAATGACCAAAGCAATCAAGCGAAAAGATGACAAATCAACAAGGAAACAAACGAAATGAAAAGCAACTTTTTAGTCACGGAGAAGATGATCTAAAAAACTTTCAGGGTTGAAATCATGAGTGAAAAACACACTGCCCAAGATTTGGGGCAAACCCTAATATTCACTTACAAGCATCGATGTAACTGCCTAACTGACAACAAGTGCCAGAAGAGGGTCAGCGCGACTATTTCTCAGCATATCACATTGATCAGCCCGATTGCTAGCGAATTAAGCGCGCTGAGCAAGGATGCTAAGAAAAAAATAAAAAAATTAGAAGTTGGGACCAGACTTGCTACTATGAATTTCAAACCCAGAGTAGTAAGCAAAGCAAAACAAATAGAACTAAAGGGAAATGGTGAAACTAGAAAAGTCCACACAAAACCATGAAATTCCAAGCAAACAAACAGAAGGACTAGGTCCCCAGTGGAGTCGCCAATTTGTGGTGAAGTAACATTATGAGTGCGGACACAAACAATTCCTCTAGCCCGATAATGGGTCTAGCCACAAACCATACATTCTATGGAATATTCCCTTAGGTTAGAACCAATTAAGAGGGCCTACCTCTTAGTACTTTATCCCGTTTGGTAATGACCTTGCTTGCTTGCTCCAGCTATTTCCCGTTTCCTTCTTCGAACAACTTAAATAAGTAAACAACAGCAAACAAAAACCGTGATAATAGACAAATTGTAATTCAACCTACTTAGCAATTCAAGAAACATTAATCCATAAATATATGAGATGACAGATTATGTAGGAATTCAATCCTTAGTTGCACATATATTGAATCAAGAAGAGATTACAACCATTGTCTTGACGTTGCCGTTCTCCTCTGACAAAACCTAGTTCCCACACACTTCCATTAGCATTCATGATGGCCTCAACAATGATAGTTTTAAGGCTCTTCCCTTTAGGCTTCACACTAAACCAAATTCACATTTATCCCTCACACATAACTAGAGAGCTACAACTATGAATAACTCGCTGATTACTCCAAAATCAAAACCTCAACCAGAGCCTAATTAGAACTAGCTTGTGCTTGGGAAAAATGGAGCTTTATATAGCATGAATGGATGGGATATGGTTCCTCTTCTCATGGGAGAAGGTATTATTTGTTGAGGTAGTTTCAAAAGGATCCCAAACTGACATCCTCGACCCCATCCGACTCAACCATTTACCAGACTTCCGTTATGAAGCTTTTAGAGCTGGAAGCTTTGACTCCTTATTTAAAAAACTTTTCAAAACAAGATCAGCGTGATTTAAACAAATCCCAGTGGCTCTGGTCAGTGCTAGGGATAGTGTTAACCCCTGCATATCAGTGCAAGGAGGACAAGGGTCATTAGTGCCGGTCTTGTAAACTAATAAAAATAGAATATTTTGGGGAAATGGTGCAAAAGGGAATTGTTCTTCTCATGAAGAGGGACACAATGGGAGTTTCTTCATGAAGGGAAAGCATGTAGGGTTCACTATAGAGGTCCTCCAGGATCAAGGAATGGGGAGTACATGGACAGTGACAAAATGTTGTGTAACAAGCCTACACATTGTCAATGCTAGAGTAATATCTACTTTGGTAATAAAAATAATTATATATTTGTATTGGCCATTTTCTATGTTCTTATTTACATCAATAGATATTTTATTATAATTTCAACCATTTATATCTACACATATGGATACAACAATATATTTTTCCTTCACTTCGATATATATAGACACACACACACACACATATTTCCTACACATACATCATTGTACTAACATAAACAAAGTGTACATGCATGTATAAATGTACTAAAATAATAACATATTTTACTTCTGATTATTTTCTACATAGCTTTCTTTTTATGCAAATTTCCTAGAGTAACCACTGAGACATAAAATAAAAAAACTCCATGTTTCCATACTCCATATCATTAGAGTATTATAAATGGAGTAAAGTTTTGAGACACTGACTTGTTTAATATATTCTGAAACTGATAAAGGAATTAGTGGGCTTCTCCTAACCTCCGACACGCTTTAGCAATATCCCCTCGAGAAAATATCTCTACTAGTTTACTTTTATCTTTTTAAGGAATTTAGACTTCTGTGATCCATAACATTGTCTAGAAATCTTCGGCAAAATCACATAATCAACCTTTTGTCGACGCGTTTCGAACCAACCAGTGTGGTTCATCGTCAGGACAAGTTTAATTTCTTAGATTTTCAACAGATTGACCTTGTTTAATTTCTTCCTCCAGCAAGTGACCAAAAGTAGATTACCCTTCCTACCATTTAGTTGGTATTTGGTAACTACCTCCATCTCATCCCACAGGTGGTAGTTAGTTAATAGCTCATTTATGAGCTCCACTTCCCCACTTTCCAAGACAAGTTCTTGTCTTTTAGGGAAGTGATCAATTACTTCCATGATCATTAATAATTTAACCATTTATATTAAATCCCCATGACTTAATGAGTGGTAATAAATATCATCAATCTAACTAACATCAATAATTCTTTCAACCATGTGTAATTCCAGCATAAGTTTCAGATGATTATTTTTATTATCAACACTATAAATAAAAATTTGCATTTAACTTTTTCAATTTATCACAGTAATAAACTATTTTTCAAATAATTCAAGTGTGTATTTCAAAATCAAGACACATTCATACTTTACCATATTTACAAATTCACAATAATAGATTCAACTGAGGGGATATCCCACCTCTCTAGCTTCAATTGGGTAGAATTTTAGTGAATATAGTATAAATATGTTATTATTTAGAAATTTCAAATTATAGATTTCATTTTTCCAAATGTCTTAGTGGCATTCGCATTGAATTTATCTCAAAATACCTTATTAGGACCTATTCCAAATTCAATTGGAAATTTATAGAGTCCTATGAACTTAGATCTTTCTTCCAACTCCCTATCATAGGATAATTCCAATTACCCAAGAATTTGAAATTATCTTTCAAAAATCTAATTTGGGAAATTCTAGAGGAGGGTTTTTCTTTCCAAAAATAACAATTTTCATGTCCTTCATTGGTAATCCTAGCCTTTTAAAGCCACAAAAATTCCAAATTACCTATCTCTGAAACAACAAGGGGTCATTTTTCAATTGTGAAAGGTTATTATTTCTAATGAGTGGAGTTATTGTTGTTATACTATGTTGTATACATTCAAGATTCATTTGGAAATGAAATAAGTGTATGCAAACTATTAATTCAATGTAACATATTGTCTATAGGGTAGAGTAGAAAAGGATCTCATATCAAGATATTCACATACCAACTAATGGATTTACCAAAGGCAACATGTTAGGAATACTTTTTTTTAGTTAATTTATAAAGGAACTTGTAGTGATGACATAATTGTGGCTATGGAAGCTTTCCAGTTTCAAAAGACAAGGCTGACAAGAGTTCTAGATCAGAATACAATGTTCTATAAAAGCTTCAAAATTGAAATTTGGTGAGAATCATAACTTCATGTTCCAACCTCCATTTTAAAGGATTAGTGTTCCAATCTATGTCTAAGAGAAGCTTGGAGAAGCATTTGTAGAGATGACAACAACGTTGAATAGGTATGTGAATTGGCATTGAAAACAAAATTGGATATTTCCACATATGTGGCACATTCCATGGCATACTTTCATCATGATTCTTTTGTTCAAGTGGTGTTGTTTATTTAAAGCACAATAATGTGTTTTTGGATGAAGGTATGACGGGCCATCTAATGGAATTTGGTTTTGCAAAATTAATTGATGCAACCCCTACTAAATCACTTTAACACTTTCTTTGAAAGAATCCATGGGATAAATTGTCCCAAGTATGACATTTTACAACATTAATTTTACTTGTTTTTATCATCAACATTTTTTCTACGCATTAGTCAAGTAAAATTTAATTAAGGTTGACTTCAATGTAGAGTATGGATTAAGTGAGATAGTTCTTACTAACGTAGATATATATAACTATGAAATTTTGTTAGTGGAAATGCTTACTAGGAAGAAACCAATTACTGACGTGTTTTTTTGTAGGTTTTAACCCCGTACAGAAATTACCTGCATACGAATTCTAAAACACAAAAAATAAACAATGCAAGAGCATAACACATAAAGCACATATACACAGAGATTTCCCCTGGATCCCAAAACCAGGACTACCAGTTTGTTTTTTCATTATTTTCCTTTCAATGTTACAATACATATTTATACATGACGAAGCATCCAATACCATGGACCGAAAACCATCACGTCCAAAACCATGTGCGAAAAATCATGCACAAAACCATAGGTGGGTCCGCCCAACCTAACATAGGGTCCAAAACCAAAATTTTCTGGGGTGCCGCATGAACCCCATAGAGTGGGGTTACCTACACCCCTCAAACCCCCTGTGACCCCCCCCCAGCGCTATGTAATCAGCGCAACAAAGGGGGGGCTCTGCCCCCCTTCTACGTCAGCTAGTCGTGGAAAGAATATAACACAACCCAACATTTTTGAAGATGTGAACTTTCATAAGTGAGTAAAGCTAATGTTTCCAAACATAGTGAAGGAAGCATTTCACTTAAGTATTTTTAGCGAGGTGGATGGATATGAATTTGAAGAAAAAAATGTATATAATTACTTTCTTTGTTGTGAGTAAGTTTTCTTTTCTAAAAATATTGACCTAATGAATGAACAACTATGAAATATGTGGTAATTGTAATGGAGAACCTTATAAATAATTTTTTTTTGTTGCATGATGTTGGGGTTGATGTTAAAATTTGATTCAGCTTGTCTTGGCATTATTGACAACAACTATAGGATGTGTGCATGATGGTCTAATGCATGTTTGATGTGTTTTGGTGTTGTAGAGGTTCTTGAAGATGTTTTCATGAAAAATAATAAGAGGGGCGGGGGGGTGGTTGGTGGGAGAGGGCGGGGGTGAATCGATTTTTTAATTTATTTTAACCTTCAATTACATATTCTGAATTTTGTACGTTATTTTTCTTAAAGAAACCTGTGTATGTGCGCAACTTTAGAGAAGGAAAACAACATATATCCAGTTTACTAATTTTCATCATATGGTTATCTTTAACCATTGCATTAGTGAATAAATAAATTTCCATTATGTAGTAAGAAATAGAAAAAACACACTATGTAAGCAACACACAAAAAACACCAGGATTTTAGGTGGAAGCCTAATGTGGTAGAAAACCACTGTCGTTGCTTCCTATGTCTTCTATCTTATTATATAGATAAATTCTTCATTACATTTTTGTATTGATGCAGACTCTTATCAGTACGCAGACACCCACCTACAGGAGGCTACAACCTCCACTCGTTCTCTAGCATCCACTGGAAGGGAGACACAATCCCCTAAACTCATTTACCATATTTTACTGAATGGGAGCTCCTACCCCCTTTTTGAAGGTTGCAACCGTTAAATCCTTGTGGACTGCATTTCATAATGTTTCAACTGAATCCACCTATCAAACAATCATCAAACAACCTATAGACCACCTTTCATCATATTTTCAAACTAGACCCATATCAATAATAAAACCAAAATGAAATGAAAAAATCAAATACTGAATTTGAATCACTAAAGCACTATAAATCAACTAAATTTAGGAAGGTTCAAACCACTTAATGTATAACCCAACCAAAAAAAATAAATATTAGAACATGTACTTGACTGTACTAAATAAAACTCACGTATGTATGTGCTTCTTCTTAATAACTCTTGTGTACAAATATTAACCTACTGAAAATTGAATCATGAATGATTGTAATACTGAACTGATCACTATACCATATATAGATCAATCACATATTATTGAACCAATTACAGATCCCCACATTGCAACATCATTGCCAAAAATTAAATACAATCATCAATATTAGACACAGATCATCAAGATAGAGACATCATTGGTAGACAACAGAAAATAGATCAAAACTCATTAAGTGTCATTATCAAGGCACACTACAAACCATAACATATATACACAACTTCTATAGAACAAGTTAGTGTATGTACGCAACTACCACACCTAACATCTATGTATATATTTTGGTATACTACGCAAATTATCACAAAATTTTTACGTTACTTTACTAACCAGGTCTGCATATGCATGAAAAAAATTACAAGTAAACCTACGTACAAATCTTGAAATTCCTGAATCAAACCTTACCTACAATTCACAACATCTATTAACCCCAGATCTTGACACACATCATTATGTTTAGATCAAACCATCATCATAGCTATAGATCTAATAGTATAATAATAAATAGATCAAGCAAGTATTTTCATTAGTCTTCAAAACCCTTTTATATATGTTTGACCTGAATTATCTCCTTTCTTCCTTATGTTCACATGTTCCAAATCAAATCACATAAAGATAGATCATTTATTTTCACACATAACACCTTGTTCTCCATCTCCTTATATAGTTTAAGACTTAGCTAATACCTTAGGTAAATCCCTTGGTAATGTTGGTAGAATTCTTTGATGGGATCAAATAACCATTTTCGCTCCAATTAATATGGGCTAATACCATGGTAATGAACCCTGATATTCAAATTACCATGGTTCATATTCTATACACGACTTTCATTAAGAAGACCCACGTATGTGCGTTACCCTTCTTCATAGGATCCACGTATACTTTCTCAAATTTCACTTTTATCATCCATCTATCACTGAACTATCATTTCTTTGTCCATAACATCTGTAGCATATGTACCAATCTGCATTAGTTCCTCATTCATCAAGTTTGATATCAGGGACAACTTTATTAAGAAGGTTTCCATTAAGGACAACACATTAGCCATAATTCCAACAATCTCCCCCTTTGGACTTCATGGCAACCACTTTGGTCTTTGGCCAT